>CM032228.1:117502500-118160000 GCA_019009955.1 Riptortus pedestris
CTCTTCTCACCTCTCTCTCCATATTCCTTTCGCCCTCTTTTCATTCTTTCAACCCTCTCGTTAATTTTCTGTCCCTTTTTGTCTTTACCCTGTCTTTCTATCCCTCAATGCTTCCACTTTTTTCTTTCTACCACTTTCTATATTTCCTCCTGGTCCTGTAACTTCTGTCGTTTACTTTGCCTCCTTATTATTATTTAATAACGTCCACTTTTTGCTACTACGGCTAACTGAGACGCATTATCTACAGGTTACCACACTTTTCTAGCCAGTGTGGGACTAAGGGTTTTATTTAATCCTTTCTTCATTTTTTGATTTCTTTAAAATCTCTCAATTTTTTTTCCGCTCTCTTATTCTTCTTTTTTAATATTTCTCTTTTTTACTATGTATGTTTCAAACAAAGATTATTCGATTAAAGTAATAATGTAATTCTTACCTTAAACTCTGTGAGATTTACTATGCCCTGGGCCACATACAAACAGTGGTTGGTGGAAGACCAAATATATGTTAAGTTTCCTTTCATTTATGGGGTTAGAAATATTTATAGAAATTTATAAGAATAACTCAAGGAGTTAAATGCCCAAATGAATAAACAAATTATTATATTAATTTATCACTATTATATAGTATTATTTATCATAATTATGAGTTGTAGAACCACCAAGTATCAAATGGTCCCGATAAAAGTTCTTTAGCCAATGTAAATAAGGCTGTCGTTTCTTCCGCATTTTATCTTTACGAGAGGAGAAAATGGGGAAGAAGCGCTAAAAAGCAATTCATTTCAATATGAGAAACAAAAGAAATAAATTATTCTTGGGTGGATTTTATGATGGTGTAAGGGATGAAAACCCCTTATAAATTGTAATATCCTTCCGAAAAGGGCTTCGGTTATTTCCCACCGCTAAGTCTCTGGACTATGGAGGAGAAGAGTGGTCGGGGAAGGAGGGGAGGGGAAAAAATGTAATGAAGACACAAAGGCCATTTTTGGGGGTTCCTGGGTAGGGGGGGGGGTGCCGTCAAACGTAAAAGCATTTCCATTTAAATGAAGTTGCGAAGTTGCTTCGCAGTGAATGAGGCAGGTTTCCTTCACCCTACAGAACCTCCTCTTCTCGATATTTTACAGGGCCATGAATATTTATTTACCGGCGATCATTCTTTAGTTACTCCCCAATTTGAGGACTTGCATGGAATTTATATTTTACCCTCCATAAGAGAAAACATTCCTCAAAGTATTATGGGGAGAATGCCGTTGTAATTGATATTGATGATAAAATGGAAAGGATAACTACATCAAATGAATTCGACTTCTTCGAAAATAAGCTGACGCATGGCGCACAGTATGGTGGGGTTTTTGTGTAATATTCAACAGTTTAAATTTCATAAATGTCAAGTGTACTTCAACCATGACATTTATAAAATTCTATTTTCTTATATCGTCTGTTTAAATAAAATCCTGGGCCAGCCAAACTTTCATTCTGAGATTTTACAGTAGCTGTGAAAAACTGAAACGATATCCTTGAAATTAATATAGTTAATTGCGCACTTTTTTAGGGCAGTTTGAATAAGGCATCCCAGAAATAAATTATTACTAATAGGTCGTTTCTTTCAATTTATCGAGAAGTACTTATGGCAGTTATGACTTGTTTCCTAACTCTATTAAATTTTCCCGGTCACTGTTCCACCAGATGAGCAACGTGGCCTCAGCAATATTAGAAAGCAAATTTCGTTACTTCATTTATTAAGCAGCTAAATGAATTGCCTGGCGCTGAAGTGTTGGCATCTATGGATTGAGTTAAGACCAGCTTCGAACTCAGAAATACCAGCCCACAAATGAAATTTAGTGTACAATCTCTACTTTTGGAGGATTTTCACTGAATTAAACTTCGTGTACATTCATCGAACGAACATTCATTTATATGTGAAGTTGATTTTTTTTTTTAGCGAAACATAAATTTTCTTAAAATAATTGAAAATTAAACTAGCAAGAGTTCATTAGAGCAGATGGTGTTGGGTTATTGTTTCGGGGGCCTCGAAAGAATCGTAGACTAAAGCAAATTTGTAGAGAACACTTTCTGAGCGCCGCACATATTTGGCAGGGAGAATTTGGGAGAGTAAATGTGGCAGGGTGGCAATACAGGGGCCGTTATGAGATATTTGTAGGGGGATTAACATCGGGGAATATTGGAGTTTAACGAATACTGTGTATTGGAGCGAATTGGGATCTCTTGTAGGGCATTGTGTCACCCCATTGCAGCATTAAGAGTGTCTCTTTGTGAGAGGGTAGGCGTGCCTCCGGGGGCAGATGGTGCTGGCCGCAGACACCGAGGGGCAGCACCTGCCTCATGTCCCCACCCCATTAGGACACCTCACAAAAGATACATAAGTGAGCTACAACATGGCCACAGAACGCGCTCAAAGCTTAACTAATACTCTTTCAATGGCCTCCAACCCACACCCCGCTTCAGCCAATGGGCCCTTCTTTATTTTCATTATCAGCAATTATCTATTCATAAAGTGCCCTTCCACAGATGACGTTTTTTATTTTATTTTTTAACGATATCCCAAGCCATATTTATTTTCACCGCCACAACTTAAATCGCTTGATGGAAACTAATGATGCGTTAGGAAATATGAACAAGTTGAAAGCATTTAGTATTAAATACAAAAAATCATTCATAACACTATAATGAAATAACAATATTCCCTCAGAATTGGTCAAAACCATGTATTTTAGTGAGGCCTACTCGTGACAATGGGCACTCAACTTTGGAAGGTCGATGGCTGGATTATAATGTTTAACAGGTAAACGTGACGTAATATTTGAATTTCTGGCGGGTATAGTCTTCTTATAACATTGTTACATTACATTCGTCATATTTTTCAAGAAGTTCATTGGTAGCTCTTTGAAAATGCCTTACAACATATTTCATTAATTTTCCGGGTCGATACAATGGAATATCTTCGTCCTTGTTCAACGATCAAAAAATATAATTCTAGGAAAGAAAAATTTCTAATTCGTTAGGAAATTAGGCAGGTAAAGAGTAGTAAGGCTTTTTAATCGATTTCTGTAAAACCTGAAGATATTGAAGTTGATATTTATTATTGTTATGGGGAGAGGTTTATGCTCAGTAAAAACTGGAATAAAATCCATATTGGGGTAAAATCCAACCGATATGGAGTTTGTGATTGGGACATGTTAATGGGAATTTAAAAATTGTCGCACAATTCTTGCAGTATCAAGAAGTACCCCTTGCTGTGCTTCTTTTATAATTGTTGTTGGCAGATTTAAATTCTTGGTGCCTGCTATTGTCGTTTTTGGCACGAGTCCATTTGAATTAACTATAATAGGCGTAACTATTATTATTATTTATTAACGTCCACTTTTTGCCACGAAGGCTAATTGGGACGGGTTATCTACAGGTTACCACCCTTTTCTAGCCAGGGTGGGACTTAGGATGTTATTTAATGATTTCGGTTCTAAATAATTTCCTTGCCCAGGCGAGAGTCGAACTCGCCACTCTAGGTTTACCATGTGAGATTAAGGTCAAAGCTTTAACTCGCATGGCTAACCTGAGCCCCTAGATATAAATAAATTTATAAATATTTATATTTTTTAACTAAAATCTGAATTTTTACATTACTACTATTTGTTGAATCAATATTGTTATCTAAATGTTCATTTCTTTCTAAAAGAAACTTAAACATTTCAAGTAAATAACAACGATAAATTAATATTGGGAAGTTGCACAAATTATCGATGTTTTATACGATTTTCATTTTTGTTCTAATTAAATTAGGCCTTACAAGTACTTATGGTTGGTACTTATAATCTGATGAGGAGGATACTAATGCATATCTGACTCAAATGTCTATTTAGAGCTAACCAGTCAAAGTTATAAAATATCCAGGGCGCTTTTTTTATAATGCACATGGATGTTTTTAGCATTAGTAAAAAAAAACCCTTTTTTCGCCCGATTTATAATACTCTATCAACGAACTCATTATACGCAGAGTAGATCATAGAATTTTAGGCGATCGCCATAATTAGTGGGCGAGGTGATGACACCTTAGAAGGGGTTTATCCGCCATATATTACTTACCCAATAATTAACTCTCATTACTGAAATATTCGGCGATATTCAACATAGTCAATTACCAACTACAATTACTCAAATTGGATAGTTCTATTTTTAATTAATATTTTTCACACCTGAGTTCCCCTTCTACTGTAAGAGGGCTTCAAGCTACTCGTACGGTTATCAAACAATTCTACATAATTACTAATTATCAAAGAGTTCTAATTGAGAGGTTTCACATCGATGCTGGGAAATTAGATGCTAGTGTTCTCAAGATACGTGAATAGTTGATGAAATTTTATGACACTATTTACTATTCAATAACAAGTACGTCCCCCCCCCCTCGTTGAAGCTAGTGAATAATCAGCCTGGCGATTCTTTTTAATTTTAGTCATTATTAGTGATGGCGGGATGTATGAAGATTAGGAGTAAGATCTCACTTAATATATATCAGAGTGTCTATCTCATGTTTAACGGTCGAAAGACCCTCCTGCATATCTCCTCCGTCATATCAAATACAAGATTACCGATCACAAACACCAATGGCTAACGAGACTTCTAAATACCGAATATTAATTGCAGCCTATTAAATTTGTAATAAGCTTAACTTTGTTATGGATTACTATTTTCCCTTCTGGGTATTGTATATTCATCATACAAATGGAATTACATGCTGCTCTTCGAAATCTTCGAACACAACACTGTAACTATACCAAACGAAGAGGTTGATTTTTTTTTTTTTTTTTTTTTAAATGTGCTGTTAAAATGGGAAATAGGTTTAGAGCTTAGAATAGAAGTGGTCTCTTTTTGAATGAGAATCCGAATATGAACGATGAAGTTTGATCATTTCCGTCCAAGGCTATATTTCCATCCATTTCATAAAGGGAGTGGGCTCTAGAGCTTATGCTATCAGAGCAAGGGAAAAGAGGTTGTAAGGAGATCAGTTGACGACATCTTTCAGAAGCCCTGCTACCCGATCCGGCTTCTCCCTAAGGGCCTCAGACCGAAGAATTAGTAAACCAAGACAGGATTAAGAGGAATGGTGGACGAATCATTTCCATGATTAATTAGGAAGACAAAGACAAATGAAAGAGTATCTCCCTTATTTCTGGCAGGGAAAAGGCTGTCTTATTTAACAAGGGGTAGAACACCTTTTTTTTTTTTTCGTTTATAAGTTAATTTAGGGAGAGCATTTTATTAGTTCATTCCCCATTTCTTACTTCCCCTCATTCCTTCATTTCCTCTTTTGGCAGAAACAAGAAGGAAAATACGTAGGAACCATCGATCTTCTCGAATTCTTTTACTGTCTTGTTTGTGATCTGTTAAGCACCTTATCGCATAGAAGTGAATTCAAACATTTATGAGCACATCCTTCCAATACGTACTTTTACCTTTTTTTTTTTTTTTTTTTGATTATTTTATAAAAAGTAATGGATAGACTTGTGTTAATGATACTTTAAAGGGGTTTTCTCTGAAAATTAAGGTATATCTGATTATTTAGGTGCATTTGTATCAGGTCGTAAATTTCACAAGCGACCAAAAATCAGTCATACTGTCTGCAAAAGTACACAACTCTTTGAAAATCATTAATCTCCAGCATATCGACACCTTGAGGGAAGAATTACAATTTGCATGTTTTTAAAACGAGAATTGATTCAACTGTTAAGCTAAGGTTCAAAATTGTTTGTTTTATCAATTTTCAATATTAGACGTAGTTTTTATAAATAAATTTTATTGGTTAGCCCCACTGATTTCTAAAAAATAAAACGTGAAATTTATGACATTAAACACAATTAAAGGTTCCTGATAAGAGGGTGGGGGATATAAACATGTCAATTAATACACCTTTTTTTCTTGTCTATTAATGCAGCAGGACACTAGCATTTGATTCACTATAGAACTGGCATATTGTTCGTGTAACTGGTTTTATTCATAGCTGTAATTAGAATAACACATTTCCATTCCAGAAATGATTCCCAAGATTGGAGAAAGCCATTATAGTACTCTAATTTCCTAATAGCTGACAAGCTGTAGTTTAAGTTTTGTAGAATCTCCAAGATGTAAAATCGTGAGTAAGAGATCACGATTATGACCTGATTGTGCGATCTTTTGCCTTCCTATTTGTTTATTCCTACAGTTAATGTAGAGATTCAACAAATATTTATTATATAGTGCTATAACTTTTTTTAAAAAATCATTGAAAGCAATTTTTTCATTAAATGAGATTAGTTATTTTATATTGTGTCGAAGAGTTTATCCTTGTTCTTTCAATTGTAATAGTTACAAAAGATGAATTAAATCAGCAGTTGCGTTTGAAGCTACATAACAATATAAATAACGGAAGGGAAAGTGGATCTATTATGCTATTCCCGGATTTCCATCCTTTTATACGAAAATTTAACACAATAGCAATATAATTTTATAATAAACTAGGCTTTCGTCAAGCTTTTTCTTTTCCCCATTAAAAATACTTGGAAAACTATACAAAAACAAAACGGTGTGAAATCATAATCATAAATAGACAACGCTTTCCACGCAATTTATCATTATGTTAAGAGTTTTATCTACAATGTGTGGGATTATGTTAAACGCCAACTCAAAGAGAAGTGTCACAGTGACTTAGTTCTTTATTATCATCATCATGAGAAAACAAATGGTGTAAGATCATTATAATATAACTGTCTTAAGACACTTGTTCAACCACTTCATATTTCTTCATTTTCTTAGCTTTGTAGAGAAGCTGATAATTAACACACAGGGTACATTTTAGAATATTTTATTCAGCATTTACTTTTTTTCTTCGAAAAGTAAGAATTCAATTTGAGGTGTTAGAAGTAAACTTTTGACAATTGTGATTCTCTTGTAATAATAAGTAAACATTTAAGGTCTAAACTAAAAATCGAATAAATTCAAGGTACTATAAGGTGGCTAAATAAAGTAAATGAGGAGGAGTTTAAACGGATCGAAGTGGTGTCTGACAGGCATTCCTCTAGTCTTCTGATCTATAGTACTGCACTAATCAGGATAACATTTTTAATGCTTATGTAAAATATAAATATGTCTTTGAATTCGCATTTCTGTTGGGTATTCCTAGTCGACATAAAATTTTGTTCCATATGAGATAGGAGGTCTCCTCAGAGGTGAGGGAGAGAGTTCTAATGGAATTTTGAAGGTTAAGCTAAAAGCTGTGAGTTTTCGCTAGGAGATTACTTACAAATCGATGAAATTATACAAATATACGACTGGCCAGCAGTTTTTATCTGGCGTTCCTCAGCTGTGGTCTGCAGACGGTAAAGCTTGTTTAACTGTTGCCGTGTGGTACTAACCCAGCCAATCTGAGCTGGCCCATCGCGAGGGATTTCACTTTATAGCGGCTCCACCCTCCGCTTTATTGGTCCTTTTATTGGCGGCTTGTTACAATAATTATACAGCTTTATTGCCCTAGTCCAGCTTGTCAACTCTCCTCTTGATTACTCTACCAACTGAATTTAGTTTTTTTATGGGTTCGATCCATGGGGGAGCCTTGTTGAGGGACTTGCTGTCCTCATCATGACACTCTTGTACATAACCCAAAGTAATTCTAGACATATTCAATAAAAGCATTAGTCTAATGTAAACGGAAATGATTTAAGGTGGTTCTTCTTTCAGATATTTTTATTGGCCGTTCTTTTTAATTGCAACTAATAAAGGGCATCGCAATTATGGTTAAAAGTTATCGATTTTCATATGAAGAGATAGCCTTGGGCATCCACTTATCCACTAATTTTATTTTCCTGCCCAATTTGATAGTTACATTTTGTCTAAACAACATGATTTATGATATAAAAACATTACGAAATAATTTGGACTCAAATTTAATTTGAGAACGTTCTTACATATAATTTACATAGAGGAAGAAGTATGGAATAGTTCAACAATTTTTATCTACAAGGTGGGAACAGCAGAACGCGGTTTCCAGTCTTGCTAGTGACATCACGTTGTATTTTTTTGCGGCAAAACTGTTTGATCATTTGTTGTTCTCTCGGCAGAGTGAGATAATTACGAGAGTGAGATAGGTGGTACCTAAAAATGTCGAACTAGAACACTCTTGTTAAGTTTGACTCCGACAAATATGGCCATGCATCTTTCCCTGATGCAAACGCCGTGGTAGACTAGAAAGTCCCTTCTTGAGCATTAATGCCATTGCTATTGTACCAAATTTCATTTAGGTATACATGGGTAATGTTATTATAATGCCACTCGGAATAAAATATGTGCTTAAGAATGATACCATTAAAAACACATAGTCTTGCTTTGGTGGATTTAGTTTTCAATATCACCTTGTTGAGATTTAATTAGTAGACAGTCATATGAAAGTGACACTAATTCTAATACTGTCGAAATAGCCTATCTATTTATAATATAGCAATAAATTGTCAAAGCACTCCCTATTGTATGGTATTGTAGAGGAGTACCAGAGATGTGGGCGGTGTGATCGCGTGCACCCATGGCACTTTTGTTATCAGAACCATGATCCATCCGGTAATCCCACACTCCATTCAATCTGCTCCTTCTATTAGAACCTTTATACAGGTAATTGCTCTCATAACCCTATAAATCACAGCTATAATAATAACAGTATCAATCTTAAATCTTTTCATACTGATCAATTTATTCATAAACTATTTTTTTATATTAAACAAAATTTAAAAAAAAAAAAAAATCAAATTCAGTTTGAGCAAGTTGCCCCTTTAATAAACGTATAAAATAGTAATGCATTATAATTTATATTTTTCAGATGTTTTCCTGTAAGATTAAGAAATAAATACACTACGTATGGCAGTGATAAGATTATGTTAGGTCCCATTTGTGGGGAACTCATTCTAAACTATATTATCTCCTCCTGTGTATAAAGACTGTTTTGATGCTCTCAGTTGTCCTTGTATTGATTCTCGTGGGGGCATGGAGACGAAAGCATTAAATAAATCTGTCAATATCCGAAGAAATTCTTTGCAACCTGAAAATGACGTGTTCTGATAAACATTAGTAGCAGTTAATGCTCGTTAATTTCATGTATAAAATTATGTAATCTACTGTTTTAATTATGCATAGTTGAACTTAGAATGATGGAGTCTAATTAATACTTAACTTTTTTGTATTTTTTTTATCTGAGGCCCAGTTTTCAAATAATACTTAACTATAAATTTAAAACCTTTTTATATGGATGTTTTATTTTATTTTTTATTGTTCTGCTTTTCATTTATTATACAAAGCCTAGCGACCAATCAATTAAAGAAAGGTTAAATATAGTTAGCAACGATTTTATCCATGGTTCCTCACATGTAAAGGAATAATGAGATAGATATATTATAATAAATTATTAATGTTTAACAAGGAAAGGTAGATTATGCACGAGTGGTATTGCCATTAATTTCATACAGCTATTTGTATGAAATTTAATTTAAGTAATAAAGAAAAGTCATCTATACATTTTTTATTTTTGTGTGATACCAATTTGATAAAGGAGAGGTGTCATAAATATTAGAGTAGATAGCAAAATATGGAAGTTTAAAAAGTGGAAATATCGTTTTATTCAGTGTGCAGTGCATATTTAGTTAGAGAGTTGAAAACATTACAATTATGCTTGCTTAGTATGAAGCAATTGTTAAATTTTGACGCTTAAAAGTGTGAATTCAAAAGCAACTTATCTTTGTAGTTAATTATTAATTATTATTATTATTAGAGTGAGTAGTTTTAATTATATTCATTACTCGCTAATTTTAGTGTAATATATCACTAGTAGTTTAAATGTCATACAAATTGTTGATTAAGAATGAAGATAAATGAACGGGCAATTATTTATGCTGAAATACAATAAAATTGAATGAATAGTTACTTGACTGTAAATGTCAACCTATTATAATATTTAGATTAATGGTTAGGAAAAATGACACGGAATTATTGAAGAGCAAGCTCATGTTGAGTTATCTATAGAAGAATGGAAAAGTGGTTTTATTTGACAAAAGAAGGAAATGTAATGTTTTTCTGGGGGTCCGTTCCAGTTTGATCTTCATTGCACTCTTCAGTTTGGGATAATTCGGAAGGGGGTGAAGCCTTGGTCCCGGACCGGCGGAGCGGAACTATGAAAAGAAAAATCATATTCAATATTGTGGAGCTGGGAGGAGAGTGACAGGAAATTAATTTCTATAGTAAAACAATAGAGTCCCCGTTTTTACAAGGAAGTACGCTCCCTCTGTAGGCATTCTTCCCTTAATGGGTCAACTGTCCCTTGGGAAAGGTGGAACAATTTCACGCAGCTTTAGAGACCAAGGGCCTTCTCAAGCTGTAAGTAGTTGATTATTGTAGAATAAAACTTCATTATAATCCTCTATTGTCTTTAGTAGGCCTAATCAGTTCCACTTGGAGGCAACAAGCAAAAGGAACGCCTTCTGTCATAAGTCAAATTGATTTGCTTTGCAGCATTTTCTATTAGCTATTTATGAAATATTCAATAGTTTACTGTCTCTACAGTGAATGTAATAAGCCGCATTTCACCTCTATTCTTAATGCCAATTGAAGATGTCGAAGAGATTTGTTTATGGTTATATACAATACGCGAAGTATAATGCATTCAGCTCATGAAATAAGTCGATTTGAAAACATTAATATTTCAATGACTTTAATGTTAACCCAAGAAGCTGAGTATACATAACTATTGCTAAAGCATATTCAATTTTTATTAGCTTCGGCAATAATAACAGGCATTTTAATGGAAAACATAAGATTAATGTTAAATGTTAATATTCCACCATAAAATATATTAGTGAGTAAATATTCACAATTGATCTTCAAGGAATATATTGACATGAAATTGGAAATTTGTTGTTTTGATATAAATGGATTTCCTTCCTTATTTATTATGGGAATTAGCTCTTAAAGCATCCTGGCTATGCCAACGCCATTTTTGGCGAGTCTTCGTGATTTTGAACCTCCTTCTGGTCTTGAAGAAATCTTATTGGCAGTCAGGTGTGCTCTATTCTTTTAACATATCTCAACCACCGAAGTCTATCGTTTTCATAGCACAAATGGTGCCAGGTTCGCCTCTAAAATCTATTACTTAGGCGTTCCTTTTAATGCGCAGTTTGCCCTCCTCCTTGACGGTTCCAAATATATTTCGTAACTTCTTTCTCAGATCAGCACTCCTATTTTATTCTTTTCTGAGAGTCCTCGTTTCACTGCCGTACTTTCGTTGACCTCTTCTCGACCAGATGGGCCGACCATGCCACCAGATAAATGAGAAGAATATGTTTCAGGGGCATCAAATTTTATTTTATCGATACTTAGCTTCCATAAATCATGTAACATTAAAGTTCATTTTCGTTAACAGCCAAAATTAAACCAGGACCGGAGGACTTTTACAGGAAGAATAAAATCCAGTTTCAATTTTTACGCAACAAAGTAATGTATTTCAAAAATTGTTTTATACTTTTTTCCCTATAGTTATTTGTGTTTTTCATTCAGTATTTAGTTAAACCTCATTCCCACTCAGTGAGTCTGCTCTCTCATGTCCTACTTAAATTTAACTTTTGTTTAGAGTGGCTTGATATTTTGCGTGGTATGTCAGTCCAGGAAATGGGAAATCTGCTTAAGATTGCGGGGTCCCTGTGTGTCGAGGTTTCCCTTTCTTGCGGAGCCCTCTTATTTCTAGTTATTGGGAATAATAAGTTCATAATCTCTTGATTCTCTCAAACAATAAAACATGAGGTCTTAGTGGGATCGATACAGTGTTCTCTATAGTGGTAGTGTTCTCTTCTTACTACGTAAATGCTCATGTACTCCTGCAATATTTCTTTTTTTAAAACATTCTTAACCCATTTTATTTCATTCATTTGGCCAAAAATTGTTATATATATATATATATATATATATATATATATATATATATATATATATATATATATATTTCAGGGCAGGAATAGAATTTATAAAATAATTTGATAACTGGACACTTAATCGGTCAATTGTTCGTTGTTGAACTAGTTGATTATTTTAGATTACTATCTCAAACAAGCATTGGTACAATGGGGCCCAAGACAATTGGTAACAGAAAATAATGGGCTTTGAGACAATTGAATTTTTGCGATGAAAGGTGAGTACAAATTAAATGACAACAATAGAGGAAATGATTTGGTCTATTTTTTACAGCTGATAATCTTTACTGACCTGGCTACCTTAGGCCCTGAGCAGGGGCTATTATCAAGATTAATCTTAATTACCTGTCTTAGAATTAGCGAGTAATGTACGGAAACCTGAGTCAATTATTACGGAAAGTGCAATTAGTTTGTGGTTATTACGGTCGGCTGAGGGTTGTGTGCTATGGGGTTGGGAGTTCCTTCCATTAGGGGAGGGGGGGGGTATGAATTATTCTCCTTTACCACAAAGCAGAGAGAGATAGAGAGAGCTGGCAAAGAGTACGGAAAGAGCTGTAAAAAAAATCCCTTCTCCGCTTGCTTTGTATTCTAATGGAGAGGGCTTTTAGAGTTGTTGCGAGCAGAACCAAATGGACAGATAGAGCCGCGTGGATGGTGGATGGGGAGAAATTGTAATGAATTTATCATTGCTAACAGAGTTGGTGCTCTAATCAAATCTCAAAGTGCTTGGACTCCCTTTACCACCATGCTATGGCCTCCATTAGCTCCATTAACTTCTAAAGCTACAATCTATTGCTACTTATTGAAATATACGCAATAAAGTTACGTTTGAACCCATATTAATCCAAAAATCCATAAAAAAAGGGACATGGTATTGTATTAAATGACCATGCATTTTATATTTCCAAGACCCTACTTTTTTTGAACATACAGTCAAAACTATGTCATTTTCTCTGAGAATGAAGATACTGTAGACGAACTTTTCATAAGTTTAAAGTTCTTACATTCATATGTCCGAAATTATTTAGTGTAGCTAATAAATCCCTATGGAATACCTGTATAGTGACTTTAATTTTCATCGTTTCCTACATAATAAGTTCTGCAGTCATGACTACAACAATGTTTTGAGACAGCGGGGGGGGGTCTCTGAATTATCTTCCGATTCCTTATTCTAAAAACTAATTGTGGTTAGTTAATTAGAGAAGTTACAAAGAGGTTTGAATCTACCATCTGAGCCCTTGGTCCATTTCTCACTCTCTCTAAATCCTCTTTCCCGATTCTTACCTCCCCTAATAATTTTAGTCTCCCTCACTTCATTTTAATTCCTAAAAAAATATTCCTTCTAATTAATCCTTCTTCTGTTTTAGCTCCTGCTTTGGACCCTTTTGCTTGAAACCCTCCAGTCTTTTCTCGATATAATTAATTTTAAAGGTTTCCTTTTCATAATTACATTATTTATTCTTGTAAGAGGATGCTTTTCTTTTGACTGCTGTCCCAACCCTAATTTTTCTTTTTGTTAGTGAAATCAATTAATAAATAGCAAATACTTAAACTCCTATAACGTAGTAAAAATGATGACCAGAAACGTACAATTATTCCTTTCCTACTGTAACGTGTTTTACATGTGCCCTACATTAAGTTGTTGGGATTAATGTTACGGATTAATGTTATGTTGATATCCTTCAGAGGTTAAAGCTTTAAAATTTATATTTCATTAACATATTAATAAATTTCCAATATTCATAAAATATAACAAGGAAATAAAACACTCTGGATGCATTAAAATATTCAACGTTGACGTTAATTCGTTCCAGCAGCTCCTTACAAGGACAACATATATTTTAATTGGTGATTTTATAAGTAGTCTGTGGTCGAATCCGTGTTGTGTCCTGATGGTTGACGAATGACTTGCTGATTGTATGACAGTGAAAGAAACTCGAGCAAGTGGCAGTTGTTGATAAAGATACGCACCTAGATTTTGAGAAATGATCGATGTTGCTAGAGCTTTTTGAAAGACTTTAGACCCCAGTAGTGAGCATTAGTTCGGAGGAATAAAGACTCTGCAGCTGTTTCTGTTGTTTGAGTCAATGCTAATCGCAAAACGAATGAGAGAGGAAGAGACACTCTGTGCGTCGAGTATAAGGAGGGGGTGGTGGCTGTTTGTCGACACTGTCTAGAACCAAGGGACAGATGAAGTACCGAAATCTTATCTGACGGGTATCACATTTCAGTGCGGCGTATTGGAGGACCCTCCAAGCCCATTGTCCTAGGATAAAGGTACCCACATGCTCTAAGACAAAGGGATTCCCGCCTCAGCCAAGACAAAAGCTGCATTAAGAAAACATAATGCACGTGAAACATTGGCAGGCCCTTATGACGGTGGCTCATGAGGGCTGACCTACTCCTTGTGTGGCTTGAGTGCCATTCGGCCAGCGGACCGTTCTCACGGATACTCCATAGTTTGTAACCTACTGTACGTATTCCAGACGTTGCCAGTGTTCCTTTCACCAGTTGTTATGTGACTGTGAGCAACTAATTGTTTATACTTGTACACAAGAAAACCGTTTCAAAGTGTGTATAGGACCACTTTCAATTGTTTGCTTCTCTAAATCTCTGAGGAGAAAACAGACTTAGCAAGATTCTCAGCTGATTCTCACGTGTAATTCTACGATCTGATAAGCGTGCTAAGTATTCTCACTTCAATGTCTCCTGCAATATTACCTTAAGTAGACTGTTATAAGCAGTTCAGAGGTGACCAGTTACACTTGAAGTTACTAAGGGATCCAAGACGACGAGACCTCGCTCTTTAACGGGGACTAAAAACTAATCCATCATCATCATATGATATAGGCAAACATATTGAATGCCGGAAATTTATAGAGAGTAGGTAGAACTCTTTAACGGTGCGATAGGCCCGTTTGGACGTGGAGAACACGGCTTCGGACTCAGTGTAAGGTTAAGGGCATGAGAATGCTTAAAAAGACCACAGACAGGCAGAGGATTTTGTCGTTTCCTACATGGACATGTATCTTGGAGGAATGTTATGGAAGGGCGAAAACATTGACATTGCACCTACTAAAGAATTCTTCCCATGACCTAATGAATCTACACCTTGTAGAGATGCCATTTCAAATCATTAATCCCCCTTGTAAAGCGAAACTTACGAAACTTCTAAAACAGTAATTAGAAATGTGGTATAACGTCTGCCTTGCGTGAGAGTGAAAAGTGTACTTTTAATTTATTGTAAAAAGTCTTCACTAATTTTAAGAATTTACATTTCTGACCTATTCTAAAAAAAAACACATTTTCTTTGGGAAGTTAATTTCCATATTTAGTGCACTTTATTTTGTATTTACAGTTTTCTTGCGTGTTTTTATAATTGTCAGAAACATTTTAGAGGCCACAATTCGAGGGCAAAATCCCAAAGATCTCTATTAATATGCGAAAGTTGGAAATATGTTTTATCAGCAGTCTTTTTGAAATAGTAATTTCTTTCAATATTTATCCTTTACAATACTACCTCGAATAGTACCGGCATTATTTGTATCTCTTGTGTTTTCAGTATTCAGTAAATTTCCACCTCTACTAAAGGAATATTTGTGTGAAGCTGTAAAATTATTGAGCACTTCCAGATAAGCTTAAATTGATATTTAGACATGACTTGATAGTCTTGTTTATATAAAACCCTTGAGGGAGAGTAGGGGAAAAGAACGTCTTAACATATAATGGAAATAATTGAATTTTATTTCCCATCGTATATTATTCCGTATCTACCTTCAATAAATCTTGTCCAGTTAGTACTGGGGTACAAACTGCAGCAAATTAAAAGATCTCTGGTCCGAAAGCTACCTGAGGGATGGAGGAGAGGGCTAAATTGTTAACAATTACCACAAATCCCAGCTTGTAGCCAGCCTAAGTCTCCCTCTGCCGAAATTGCCGGGTATAAATTCACCTTGAAATGACATTAATGAAATTTTGCTCTTGGCGTGTCACTGGCTTTGGGCGGAGGACTGTTTTTCCCCGAAGGAACGGGAGAAAGATTATTAGGGGAAGAGGAGGGCTAAGACTGTACATTTAGAGGGAAGGGTTGAGCGTAGGCACTATACTTCAAGCCTAATTGCCAAAACTAAGTCCTTTATGGGTAATTTATAGATATTCAGTTTGCGTAGGTAATCCAGAACCACTGCTCTGGGAGGGGTGGTTAGGCAGGCATATTTGTGGGAGAGAGAGAGGCATCTCCCTTGCAGTAATGGGCTATACATAAGTTAGAGGAACCTCTGTTATGAAGCAAGTAGTCATAACATTCGACCTCACTCCCTCCCAATCTCTCTTTAAACATGGATTTCTCAAATGGGGAACTCTGGCTGGATTTAAACAGCTCTGATTCCCCCCTCACCGCATCTCTCTTAGTTAATAAACACACACAAATAAAATATTACCTAATCACATTTTATCATCTCTGTAATTCCTTGCATCAAGTTCTCATTTCAGATATTTGCTGAAATACTAATATGATGGCGGTTCTGTAATTAGCAGATTTCCCTTAAGGGAAATCAGCTGTTGAGGTCGTACTCATGATGCGAGTTTCGAAAAATTTCTTCAAATGTCCATCGATCCTACTCAGGAGATGACGAAAATGAGGTCCGTTCAAAATTATATATATATATATATATATATATATATATATATATATATATATATATATATATATTTGTCTGTTAACGCTCTAGCGGTCACAATTTTTGTTTGATCGTTACCAAACTCGAAATTTAATAGTTTTATGTAAAAATAAAGATCAAGTTCGTTGATGGCTGTAATCGGACCTGTAGGAGGGGGGGGGGGTTAGAGACCATTGAACCAATCTTATTGCAAATTAGATTTACTATAAATATTGTTCTATACATTTATTCTGTATCTTGAATATTAACCGAGATATTTGCATTTGTATTCTGTTTATGATCGGCAGGGGTCGGCTATGTTCGGGATCTTCCGCCGAGAGCTCTGGAGGCAGTTTCCATAATTACTCGTCCCTCTTGAATAGGTTTAGAGATACCTTACTACAACAGTTGTTATTGGGCAGATTTCTCTATTGTAAAACTTCACGTGGGAAATCTGCTTAGTTTACGCAGCCCCTGCGTGACGGATTTTTTTAGTTACCCCAGTCGTTTAATGGATAAGCATATTAGTGTTAAAATTTGTTATGAGTTTAAATAGCAGATGAAAATAATCTAAAATGTAAGACATACAAATAAAATGATTCATCATTCTTTAAAATGAAATTGTTTAATAACAAAGTTGCAAATCAATAAAATAAAAATCATCTAACAAACAAATAAAACAAATTAAAAAGTTACTATATTAAAAATCGCTATAATTTGTGTGAATTGAATGAATAATATAAAATTCGGGTATGTTTGTTCTTTTAATATAGTTAAAAATGAAAGCCTACATGTGGATATCTTATATACGTACTAGTTTAAGAATAGTATTGCAATTAAATACATACTTTTATATCAAAACGGCTTTTCTTAACAGCTTGTTGCACTAAATTATAAATGTAGATTTAGATACTCGTAAAATACTAAATATCAATCTAGTTGGAATTCTTAAAACCATAATGTAAGTACATGAGATAGGTTTTGAAAAATGTTCACTTTAAACTTGATTGAAGTTGAATTGTTATTAGGATTGAAGCGTTTTTAATAGAATGTACATTAAATATTCGTATAGTAAGTTAGTGATAATTCCTAGTTAATCATCATGTGACTAAATGCAAATATAATAAATTGAAATTATTTAGTGACGAAATTCATTAAATAAAGGAAATTATTTAGTGACGAAATTCATTAAATAAAGGAAATTATTTAGTGACGAAATTCATTAAATAACATCCTAAAGTCCCACCCTGGCTAGAAAAGGGTGGTAACCTGTAGATAACCCGTCCCAATTAGCCAGAGTTGCAAAAAGTGGACGTTAATAAACAATAATAAATTGATATTACATTCATATTCCGAATTGTGTCTATTTGTATTGTTCGATACAATAACGAATTTCAATATTTTGTTTGCCTGTTATGCTTCTGGTGCACAAATGTTTTGTGGAACTAGTTAAATAGAAAGCACACTGGTGCACCTTCGTTAATAAATTCTATTCTTTGTTCATTTTAATAATTAATAGCTGAGATTATACCTTCCGTAGTTAGAATGGTACTAAGAATTTTGTTTAGTGGGCCCATCATGAAATAAACTTCGGTTTTTCATGTAGGGATTGAATTCATCACTTTAAATACGCGTTCATCATTTAGGGCTTTCTCTCAAATGGATGTACAGTTCCCTCTTCAATCGATAAACTTGATAATCTAATTTAATTTGTAAAATCGTAGAATTCATCACTAGACTTTATATTCAAATAAATTCTATCAGTATTTATGAATCCACAGTCTTGAGTGTTATACATTTTTATTTTTAAATCGTTGTATTTTTCGTTGGTGTACGGGGTATACCCATTTATGAGTTTTTGCATCTAAGAATGACTACAAAGAAGAAGGAGATGAAGAAAGAGGTAGCTATTAAAAGTAACAAACTAACTGGAGATTTGAAAAGGCGAGCGGGGTATAGCCCTAAGAATGGTGGATGAAACAGGAACTTATTAAAACATAAGTCACCCGGTAGAGTTGGGGGTATAAAGCTGTGCTCAGGTTAAAGTAAAAGCAAAGTCCCTGAGTTATGCCTTGCTAAGGTTGTCTTATTAAAATGTTAGGCCCCCTCGAAAGCCCTCCTCTGCGTTCCTCTTCCCCGCACATCTTATTTCATGCGAGAACAAGTGGCCCCATATACACCGTAATTCAAACTAGACCATTCCTTATTGTTCTTATGGCAATTCCTCTTCCTCTTCTGCTATTAATTGCAGCCTCAGCATTCTTCCCTCCTCTTTATAGCCAGCCTAACGCAGCCACAGCATTCACAATTAATATTGTTGGAGTTCCTGAGTACTACTAGCAACAACTACCCTATACACAATCACTCTTCTACTTTTACTATCTAAATGAAAAAGATTACATATAATTAATTAGACATCAAAACCATACTGACTGAATAATTGTACACTTAACAATTCTCTATCACTTGGAATAGATATCTCCACTAAAATTAGGTTTATTTCATATTATTCATAATGAATAAGATGATGAGGTATAATAATAATGTGAACGAAACAATACCATGAACATTTTGCAAAACGAGTACCTCATCATGAACGAAATCATGATATTCACATTAATAATTTTTATTTACTCATAACATTTAACAAATATTGTAATGCCTATGGAAAACATGTAGAATAAAGTCAACTATTGAGGGGTAGTTTTAAAGAAAAAGACAATTACTGGGGCGAGAAGAAATGGAAAAAAAAAGTTATATCGACAATCTCAAAGAGTCAGTGAAATTTAGGGAATAAACGTAAACATAAAGAAATTTTGATACCTGAATGCTGATGTTAGGACTTGGAAGTTTAGAAAATAGGGGGTTCAATACCTCGTATACATGGACATGAATAATCTTGATTTCATTTAGATAAATGGTTGGGCTTTAACCGAAATGAGAGGTAAACTCCAGTAAAAGTTTTCTGTAAAAATACACACGCAGAACGCATGTGGAGAGAGAAATAGCAAGATAGTAAGATGTCTCAACTGGAAGGAGCAAGATGAGCCAAAAGTGTCAAGTCGCCTGGAAGTAGCCTAGCCACTAAAACTGTTATAGGCGGCAAGGATTAGTAATTGAAGGGAGGGGGCTTAGTTAGGGCTTCTGCATGAGAACTGTTAGCAGCCGAAGGATCTATACTCACCACCTGATGCCCACAGATTATATTGGCATGACCCTTATACACTACACATGCTTGCTTAATATGTAGGAGACTGTTCGCATTATAAAATTTCGCTTTCCTTGTAGAAGCTTACCGGCTTCTCTAATTTCATTCTATATCTTCCCTTCGTCCTTTAGTCAACATTGTAAGCTTTAGATTAGTAATTAAATGTATTTTGCCGTTTTACAAGTTGATTTAATTTCCTGAGAGAACAACAGGGAAGACTCGGGCCATTACTAAACTCATCCCTAATGCTGAGAGCCGATTAGATCTTTAACCGTTTGCTGCGTCCCACAGGATTTGGGCAGGCTGTATTAATGAAATGCTAAGGATGAGACGAGCAATGAGTCGCTTGATCACATCTGGTTCCTCATTGTTTGCTGCTCTATTTGCATGGAGATGTGTTCAACAGCAGGATATTGGACCGCTCTCTTTCTCTCTACGGTCTTCATTAACGCCTCCCTTAAATATTACAGTTGGTAAAACTGTAAAGCAGGATTACAACCTTTCCGGATTCAGATTAAAAGAGAACCCAGACAGTTTCAGTACCTTCCTTTTAGGTTTATTTTCACATAGTATCTTTCAAGGACTAGTCACATCCTTAGAATAACATCAGAAATGAAATTCGAGAATCATAAAAGTATTTTCTTTATTGAACATTAAGCTCTTAACTTATACATTATTAGTGACTTAAGCACGGACGATAACTGTTGAAATAATATTTATAACCAAGCTAATGTCCTAATCGGAATTTAAAAGTTTTCAGAAAAATCTGATTCAGTGATCCAAAAAAGTCGTCAGAAAGTATATGTTTCCAGCACTCTTGATTCGTTGATTTCGTTCAGAAATAAAAACATTCTCTAGCTTTTCCTAATTATTAAGGTCTTTTTCGCTACCTAAGATCATGATAGTACTTTTCTGTTTATGTGGAGTTAAATAATCGAATTATTGAATTATCGATAACTCTTTCAACTCGATATGGAAGAATATAGATGAGTTGTTAAGAGTAATTACAGACTATTGGTTTTGCTCCAAAAGGTAAATAAGTTGGCGACTATATAAGAAAGGGGACAGAAAGCAAATGAAAAGGTTCGTGGGAATAAGTCCTTCTGTCGAAAGAGAAACAGAATCAGGCCTGTTTGACAGGTGGATTCAACGCACCTATTCAGCTATTCAGGCAGTAAGATATATCATCACCAAGCAATATCAATTGGAGTCGATAACCAACAATCCGATAGCTTACAATCGATATCGTTGTCAGTCCCTTTTGTTAAGACAGTTTCTTTATTAGGAGCCTTTTATTTAACGGCCATGACGGATTTCAATCCTTTAGGACAGGGAACGAACTTAATATTGAAAAATGTATCTATGCACGATATCGAAAATTCACAAACCAGATTTTCTTTGTCTATTATTAGAGAGTTATGGATGAATGAGCATCACGGAAACATGAAATTCTTTTGTTCAGTTAAACATGATAACTCAGGGTAACTCTCTGGAGAGGCACTTGGTATTATTTAGACTGTGGATTTTGTGTGGAGCAGGGTGGGTTGTTTTGACTATAAAAAGATGGTAACCTCTCCTGATAAGCTTAAATTGTGTTCATTTTAATAATCAATAAAAGGTTTAAGACATGGTCTGGGACGCGTTAGCGCCTTCTATAATTAATACGACTTAATACTTCACTGTACAAATGAAGTAAAACAGATTTTTAAAGAAGAAGAGATACCTTTGAAATTAATAACTCAGTTTATCTTCTTCATAATTTCTACTTTCCCTTAAACTGTTGTTCTCTGTCAAGAAAACAGAAAAACATTTCTACGATTTCCCGACATTCATAATAGTCTTGTAAATTACATTTACAAGGCATATTTGAAAGACGTGGAGTTGATGAGAAGCTTAGGGAAAATTATCGTTTGATTTTCAGGGTGATTTGATGCTGGGAATCTTCACCATTTGCTTGGGGGAAATTCTTTTAATTTCGTTCCGTGCAAAGAGGGATAGACCCATTGATCAATGCTGAGCTATTTATTAGATGCCACCCTATTTTGAAACATTAGACTAGGCAGTTAAACTTCATCGTTACTGACAATATTTTTTCCTCATGAATGAGAAATCCTCTGTTAAAAAGCAATTAATGTAGTATTTTTGACTTTTGAGGATAATAACTACGAATTTATATGGCGGCATGTGGGTGCTGTTAAACTCCCACAATGATTTCAAGCTATTATGCTAAAAAGGACTTTTGTTACACATTTAATAATTTTTAGAAAATAAAAAAAAATATTCTTAACATATACTGAATATTATGATCTGCGATAAACATAGAACAATTAAATAAACATTACCAAGTGGAACGAAAAATATAGAACATTTACTCAGAGGGAAGTGAAGTGAAGTCAAATCCTTACGGGATTTGTTATAGGGGATTACTAACAGAAAAGTTTAAACGTTAAACTCCAGTTTTTTCAATGCTACTCTTTACATAAAATACATACTGATGGTATGAAAAAAAAATTCAGCATTCTTAATAAGCCAGATAGTAAACTTACTTATCTACAAACGTGTGTTATTTCCATGATTTTAACTTGATATTACGTTAAAAAAAGTCGATTAATAACAAAATAATTGTTTAAGCATATATGCGTGTGTAGGCGCGTGGTGTGTGTGTGTGTGTGTGTGTGTGTGTGTGTGTGTGTGTGTGTGTGTGTGTGTGTGTGTGTGTGTGTGTGTGTGTGTGTGTGTGTGTGTGTAAAGTAGAGATTTCAAAACAGTTTATAGTTTTTAAGAATTTGTAAAAATGTTGCTTGTAGCATCGCTGGCAATTGCTTAGTCCAGAGGTACGTCGGGTTTCTTCTGCAGTGGCGGTCATTATGCTTAGCCCGGGGTTCCCCAGCTCTTCCGTCTAAGTACGTGTTGACAGGTGGGTCGCTTCTTGCAGAATGGGCCTCTTACTCCTTCTTCCAGAATAGAATAAATCAAAGAAAGAAAATGGTATTTAGCTCAATGAAAATTAACTAAAAAAACATAATAAAGCCTAATAAATAGCATTTAGAGTCATTCACTTCGTACTCCTGTTCAGCGTGGAAATATAAACATTTGCATCACCCAAGCCCTAATAATCGTCAATAGAAGATAAATGGTTTCTTGTAACCCTAACTAAAATAGTAACTTTAATATTCAACTTATAAATTTCATACACCGAGTTTTAGAAATAGTAACTTCCTCCTTTATTTGCCTCAAAACCATTCTCTACGACGGTACTTAAGGAACGTGTTAACGATACGCATGGCTTTATATATGCATTTCTTAAAACCACTTACTAGGAGTATTGTAAAGAAGACATAGATTTGGGGTATAATGAGTTGGATTCTGCCAGAGGGTTTATCATATTGTAATAAGGAAGATGTGGCAAAGCCTGGCTGTATAGCTCAAGTTGAGTGAGTAGAGGACTTAATTTGGGCCGGATAAGTGTGTTATAGCCTCAAGGTGTACATGGGCTGGAGCCCTGCTTTAATTATATCTGAGAATGTTTCTAGGAAGGCAATGTGAAGAGGAGTCAATATTCTGACTATACCCCCTTCCATACTGCTCCACCCTCATTCCCGGCTACCCCTCCAATGAATTATTAACTAATTATTTACTTGTCTTTCCGCTTCGAAGAGTTGAAGGGTGGAGCCGACATCTGATAGAATTTCGAATCTTGGCTTGCGACTGCTTCTGTCATTGTCAAGGGGTAATGGCTTGTGCTCTTAACTTAAATGAGAGGTAAAGTGAGGGTTTTTCTCATTCAAAGTCATCAAACAGCTGTTTGTGATATTGCTCATGAAATTATTCATCTAATTAAAACTCGATATTTCATTAGCCGTTGAGTTTAGCAAACTGATTCACTGAGACAGCCCCAATATTTGTTTAAATTATGATTTACGGTTAGAAGGAAAATTCATAATTAGAATATTTATTTTTTTTGGACCTCATGGAATAAATGATGGTACGATTAAATGTTGGAAATTATTATGGTATGTAGGCCAACCCGATTGAGGGTAATATACTGCCTGCTCGTTCTAAAAAACCGAGATCTAGCTTAACATGGAAGTACTATGGTTTTTCAAAGGCGTTTACCCATTTTTTACTCTCTATGGTTGAGTTCTAATCCAAAAACCAAAGATTTAATCAAATCAGCACCAGTTTAGATTCATTATTTTCTATTAAAGCACTTGTTTGATTGTGAGATATAGTTGTCCCTGTATTGTGCTGTAGGAAGCCAGCTGACTGCAGAGTGTGAGGAGAGCTGCAGAGGAGCAAGAACCTAATCCTAGGCAAAGCTGACCCATCCATCGGCAAGCCCCTGACTGATTAGGCTATTACTGCACGACTAAAGTTGGAACCGCAACAGTCGCTAAGCCTTCACTACAGTACCCACCAATTACTATCACCGATCCCACTAATCCAAGACAAATAACCATGTTTCCTCCTTCAGATCTATACAAATGAAATTGTACTTCAGGCTGATCGCTCTAACCTTCTAGTCAATTCAACAGTACGTCGCTGTCTCTTGTGTAGCATATAATCCCAGGAGAAATGTATTATAGGACCCATTTTAAAGTCAGATAATAGTTTGACGTATTATTCGAATGGTATATTCATCAATGCAATGCACAAACATGGTTAAATTTGGTTATCATTTCGTGAACTTGTTTCATCAGAGATATGAGAAGGATGAAGCCTTCGAGTGTAGGATTATGACCTCTTTACCCGGAGCTGGATGTCTCTCGTATATTGGAACCGAATAAATTCACATGACAATGGTTATCATATGTAGTAAAACAAGTTTTCCTATATTAAATTATTTAAGGTGTTTGCCGATAAGCAATAACTGACACGGAAATTGAGAGTGTATAACAAAGGCTAATCGAACGCATGAAACACAAGAAGAAATCAATAATTGACAATTCATTCCACTTTCCATTTCCAGATAAAGTCATTATTTTAAGAGCATCTATCTCTCTTTTCCATCTTTTATCACTCATTCTTCATCTCCCTTTTTTTGTTTTTATTAAACGTTCGTTTAAAATTGTTTACATTAAAAGCACTACTTTGTTTTTCTTTTTTCTTTTAACTTCTTTTGGCCCACAGCATAAAAATAATGCCTGCCTCAGTATAGCTTTATTCTACCCCTCAGAATAAAAACAAAATGTTCAGTACTTCTCGTTCAAGATAAACTAGCGCTAGTGTGATAGTAGGATAGCCTAAGCGAACAACGTGCCATTATTATTAAAAACTGTCATACAAGGAAGTGTGTCCTCACACTTATTTAAATTGTAAAGACTTAAATCTAAATAGCAATATTATTGGCCTGAAGTTGGGTAGTTATTTATTGTGAATTTACTTAATAATGGCATGAAGAGAGTAGGTAAGTTTCCAGCGAGGAAATTATTTACGCTCGGTTAACATTATCTAAGCCAGTTCACCATGGCGAGGCTATTAAGAAAATATTTCAATAACAATGTCTTTTCCATATATATGAATTAAGAGATTTCCTTTGGTGCTTTTCACTCTTCTTCCCTTCAATCTGATTATGATGTCAGTAGTGGAGCCGGATATTTTTTTTTTATAAAAACCATCTGGTTCCGTCTAAAGTTAAAATTTATGAATAAATATTTGTCAAGAGAGACCATAGTCTTCATCACTCCATCGCATCTCCAGCAGAGCCAAGACATCTATTTTATATTGCACCAGCTCATTCTCTATTGATCTCGAACCTGGTTGAAATATGATCTACAGGTTCTACGTGTCAACGTTTAGTACACTCTATCCGTTTAATTTTTGTCTCTTTGAATTGAAAGCATTGTCTTCTTAGATTTTAATCCCTGAGATTATTTGGCATTATTTTTTATTTAGTACTACCTACTTTTACTATTTAGTTAGCTCTTTATTCTACTTTTAATATGCATAATTACCATGTTATAGTAAACTAACAATTGTGTATCCTTTTTCAGGTAATTCAAATATAAGGAAGTCAATGAGTAAACCTACCTAGTTAAGGTTAGTCAATCTTTTTAATAGCAAGTGAAGTGTGATCATCTATCCTATAATTTTACTTGATAATGGTTTTTATAAAACAATTAATCATTCTTAATTTTGTAAATACAAAAACTCAAAAAAATGTCCAGTTTTTGATAAAATGGTTAGCTCGGAATTACCTTGACATTTGTATATACAGGTCGGTATTAACACCATGCTCATAGCTTGAAGCATTTGAAGGATTTTAATTAAAACAATATCCGAAATAAAAACCGTAGTTTCACCTTAGTTAGATAGGGTTAGTAAGTTAGCCTATAGATACCCTTTCCAAATGGGGAGTTAATTTATAATAAATAAATTAGACATTTCACAATGCAGTAATAGTTTTTCTGTGAAAAAAAATTAGTCAACTGTTTCGTATGATATATTTTTTATATCTTAATAATGTAACCCTCCATTAAGCTAGATATTTTTTTAACTGCTTTAATTTTATTTATTGATTCAATTAAGGGATACATGAAAAAATATTTCGTTTAATATAGTTCATTGAAAACCTTATAAGACTTTGGGTGGTATTATATTCAAAAGCAATGCTTACAATAAACGTAGAGTCGTAGTTTCGACTTATGCCTTGGCAATAGTATTTAATTTGGTAACGATTTATATTTCGAAAAAATGGATCAACACTAAAAATTGTCTATGCAACCACCACTAGAAGAATTATTGTCAAGCTAAGTCAAATTAAATTTGGCTATCCATGGAAAATTAGACTATAGGTGATACTTGATATTAGTAAGCTATTGGATTATTTAAATAACTAACAAGTGAAATTACGGCTTATCTCCTGTGTTGACGGTCGCTACTCGGCATTATTGCTCCCATTACAAGCAGTATCTTCAGGTGGTCACTAACGTTATAAGGTTTATAAGCTTCAAAATTGTTTTTTTTACAGAATCAAACACTTAGAGAATCGTTTGAATAACCGGACATTTTGGGGAGTCGCGTCTGACTAGAATTAATCTGTAATTCCAGTTATTGGAGTTAGATCCCAGCGAAGAATTACTATGCATGATGTTTTGAAAACTTTATTGATTTTAGTTTCTATACTGATTCAGTGACGTGAGCATTAGAGTGGCCAGAGCTAGGTATGAACGGCGAGCAGCACATGGTGAAATGTTGGGAGGACTAATGTTTGCGACTATGCTATTACTAACTGGTCGGGGATCGACATCCAGATCTCGGCATAGAACAGCAGGAACAATAGCTAATTAGCTCAGCTTATAACTATTAGATAAAGGAACGCCTGCCAACTCAAGGACCTACAACAGTCATTGTTATACTTACTAACCTCCCCACACCTTAGACATTATTCTTAGCCGCAAATACAAAAAGGAATCTAAGAATTTCGATTATTCATATTATAAATAAACGTCGGGAGGCAAAAGTAATAATGTATATTTATCACACCTTCACCAATGAAAACCGAAATACCTAGCGAATACTTTAGAAATACGTTCTTTGAGTTATGTGTGGATTGTGAGTCCCCTATTTAAAATAAAATCGGAAAAATTACAAGTAGAACAATTATACAAAATATTTTTTACATGTTATTTATCAATGCCCAATTTTTGCAACTAACGCTAATCAGGGTAGGTTACCTCCAGCCAGGGTAGGACTATTTGTGTGAGTTCATATCTAAATAAATAACCTAGTGTATGACCAACGCCATAAGTGATAAGACTAACTTGAGATCCCAGTTATATAGAATAAAAATGGGAAAGCTAGTGTGCGTATGTGTGTGTTAAAATATTATTAACTGTCCATAATTTTATTGAACATAGAATCTCTCTAATAATAATTTAAGGAAACTTTTTTGGAATATTTTTTACTGTTAACAGGCATTTATGTACAAAAGAAAGGAAGGCAGTTTTTACATTTCATTGATTTTTCTTTCAGTTTGTTCGTTATTTTTTTTCTTTAAACCCAGAGTGCTATAAGATCGATAAGAGAGCTTCTCTTTAGAGAATTGAGAGTATGCTAGTGATCCGATAAAGCCCTCCAGATCTATAGGACTGTAGGTGGGTGCGAATCCTTGTCGCCTCAAGAAAGAGATTGTGAGAATTAAGAAAAACTCAGAGCGACAAAAGCTAGACCATTAGAGGAAAGGTCCTTGGGGGATTAACAACTGTTGCAGAGGAGTTACAACACACACAAAAAACCCTTAAAATCCTCTCACTTTATACTAAAACAGATTCTGAAAGGGATGTAATCCTCCTGCTACCTGGCGGCCTACCTAAGGAGGCTGGAAATGTCGCTTATCGCCTTAGGCCCTGCCATCCAAAGGTAACCTATACGTACTTAACGTGCCCTTATTGAGGCCTTGAGTAGCCTTATTGTTGGGAGGCGTGTAACACCTCGCACCCCGGTCAGGAGTTTGCCACTTTCCGCAGCTGGTCTATAACGCCTCAGCTCAGGATCGGATAAGCATCTATCTTCTTTCATTCTTTGTACTTCAGAAAAATAAAAATACCTCATTTATTGAAGTTTACCGTATAGAGTCTCTGCATGGAAAATAGGTTCGTTTCTTTTATTTTTCTTTAGTTCCAGTTATGCTAATTTAAATCCATAATATTGGTAATACAGAATTTTTATTTAGAAAACGTTGTGTCGCATTTTTTGTAAGGGCTAAATCAAAAAAACATTGGGTGGAACATCTTTTTGCTTAGACTAAGTTAACTTTACTAAACATGACACTCGGTGGGGACAGATAGACATCATATATATGCATCCCTCTTTCGTAAAAAAAAATAAAGTAAAAAAATAATAAGTAAAAAATTCTAAAATTTCCACAATATATTTTCAAATATCACAATTTTTTTTTTTTTTTTTTTTTGCAGCTCAAATAATATGAATGAATGAAAAGTTTCATAGCATACAGCACTATTACCTATTAGTCACGTAATTTCATTTTTATCAGGCGAAATGGAATACTTAAAACATGTGAGTACGGATGATTCTTGCAAACTAGCTAACAAAATATTCTACGGTTTTTAAAATAGAATGGCAACCTGTAGATAGCCCGTCCCGTTTAGCTTTGGATGTATTAAGTCGATGTCGCTAAAAAAATAAACTAGCTAAAATCTCATTGAAACGTAAAATTATAATAGAAATTAGAATACAAAAAGCTGACATGATAGATTGCCTAGATGACAATAAAAAAATGATATCAATAGACTGCTACTGGGAATGTTTGCTCAACCTTTAAATAATTATATCTTTTGTTGATAGACACAGTGTTAAATGACTTTGGCAAATGGAAATATGACAGGGAGTAACAGATGAAGAGGGACTGAAGGGTAAACCAAGGGTAAGTGCAGGGGGAAAAAAATAAGAAATTAATCAACAAAACGTAACCAGATCTGAGTCGGACAAAAACTTAATTTGGCCAAAAGCGGCAGTCTGGGCAAACAGCGAGCGAGTGGTGGCCAGTCCAATAGCGGGCAGCCTGTTAATTAACTAAGTGTCAAAACGATCAATCTCCGATCCCCTATCGACTTACGATTCTTTACACGTTTTTACCTTCCAACACACCACGCATCTCAGCTCCCATAATTAACTATGTTGAACTATTGAGAACATTAAAACTCTAGTCATAGGCCAAGGCAAAAAACAACACAAAACATTAGTGATGATTTAGTTTCTTCATATAAGTTTTTGTTGAGTGATACAATAAACACTGAGTGAATACTCAGGCTGTACAAATCTCACGAGCCTTATTTGTGTAAAATGAGGCATTCAGCGCAGGAATCCTAGCTAAAATGAAGCGAATTCGAATAATGAAAATGTCTTACCCAATAATCTTCAGTTCCCATATATGAGGGTTCATCGGCGTTTATCCCTTCCTCCGTTTCTTACTCCAAGTAATCGAGGAACTAACTGGAAGCGTTATTGTATGTCCATATCAATAATCAAAAATTCCGATTTAAGTCTTGCTGATGTTCCATTTCAAGCCACCCCCTCCCGCCATATGTTCCTAAGTCTTATATATTCTAATATGCAATAATATCTTTATAGTTTAAAACTTAACAATGATACATTTTCCAATGTGGTTTACTTAAATATAGTTCTCATTTTAACAAATTCTTAAACAAATCACCATTCTTCGAAATTTCAACCTACTGCAAGCTGTTTGACAGGCCTTGGCGTACATTATAAAGGCACATTTTGGTCTCTATCGATATACATCCCACTCCCTAATTAATGGAAGTGAAGTTGACACAGAGCTATTGAGCTGAATTGAGCATTGAGAACGTACTGTATGCAACTAATTAATATGTAGAGTACTTATATTATCAGGAGTGATTTGAACTGTCTAATTCATGTTAAATCTGCTAGGCAATAGTCCGTGACCGAACCGATTAATATTAAAGGTTTAATTACAGTGGCGGATATCTGTGTTTATGCATTTACCGTTCTGCACGCAACTGGGCCCGTTTCAAGCTAGGATTCGCCGTCCCCGTATCCTTTCACGTGATCCTGGCTGAGTATGCACACCCTAATCATACATACCATCTGTCTGCCTGCTTTGTGTTTAGCACACCATCTCATCTACTATGACGATTTATTTATTCTTGACTTATTCGTGATTCAGCTCGTTTTATGCTTCAAAATATACCTCACTTGTTCCTTCAACCGTTCACTTGCGAGTTATTTACTCTTTACGTGTTTAGAAATACATTAATGTTATAAGTTGTAGCCATTGGCACTTGGATGTGTCATTTATTCATTTATCAACAACATGGCGATAATTGGATCTTGATAATACATATAATAAAAAAGCTCAGATTTCCTGACCATTACGTGAACTTATTGAGCAATGAAACAGCAAAACATATATATGTTTAAAATGGACGAATAAACAATATTTTTATATCTACCACTGAAAACTTTCCACTTTTAAGCAATTCCCGCTTTGAGATGTGTTTATATCGTGGCATACGGTATGTTCATATACAATAGTTTCGTAGCCAATTTTCTCGAAACAAATGGCTACGTAATCCCAAGGTTCCACTGACCCACTAATCAGTTCCATAATTCAATTTCCAAGCAGCTTTGTCAGCATGGAATGTTCTCATAAGTAAAACCTTTTACAGGATGAGCCTAATAATTATCTAATTAGTCTTCTTCTTGAGTGTCAAAGCAATAATGACATTTCTGTAGAACAATACAGAAGTTGATTTGATTGTGATACAATCAATATTTATCAATGTCCCAAGAGATTAGCTACCACTATCTTTCAATTACCCGATTGACTGGTGGAACATGGAAATGATATCCACCAGCCAGACCATCCTCTGGGAATAAGGCCCACGCAACACTCATTTAGTCATTTACTATCATTTTCTAGTACCAAATCATTTATGCTTATTTCAACTTAATGCTCACGATAACAAATGGTAATTCATGTGCAATCTTCTTGCCATGATCTTATGAAAGTCACGTTTATCCAGTTCATTCTTGAACGTAATGGTTTTTCACAGCGTGTTACGTCGTTACAGACTAGCTTGTTGAGATTGTAATAAGGACCTGACGCCAAATGAATTAAAGTTTTTGGCTTAGAGCTCTAATCGCTTGGATTTATTCTACATATCCTCATCAATTATCTCGTTAATGTAATATCTTTTTTCGAGAACGGAAAATTAGCTAAAATCACATTTTTTTTTGATATTTTGTTTATCTAAAACAAGCCATAAGTCAAGATTAACATTTGTTTACTATATGAAGGAGGCTCAGATTAGCCGTGTTAACTTACACAGAATTGACCTTTATCTCACATGGTAAAACTAGAGTGGTGAGTTCGATTCTCGCCTGGGTAAAGGAAATTATTTAGTGACGGAATTCATTAAATAACATCCTAAATCCCACCCTGGCTAGAAAAGGGCGGTAACCTGTAGATAACCCGTCCCAATTAGCCTTAGATGCAAAAAGCGGACGTTAATAAATAATAATGCTATATGAAGGAAAAATCTTCAGATGATAATTTATTTATACATGTTAACATTTATATGTGGCTCAGGTTAGCCATGCGAGTTTAAGCGTTGACCTTAATCTCACATGGTAATCCTAGAGTGGCGAGATCGATTCTCGCCTGGGCAAAGGAAATTATTTAGTGACGGAATTCACTAATAACATCCCAATAAGTCCCACCTTGGCTAGAAAAGGGTGGTAACCTGTAGATATTCCGTCCCAATTAGCCTGAGTTGTAAAAAGTAGAAGTTAATAAAAGAATAATAATAATATTTATATCCTTTCACTGGCCTCTTCTGAAATACTACTGCCAATCTATGGTGAAAAGTTAAGTGAAAACCAACCATATATTAAATAGAATATAAAATATGATCTTACTATTTTTTTCAACTTAATTTAAAAATATTTAGGAGGCTCAGGTTATCCATTTGAGTTAATGCATTGTTTTTTACCGACCAAAATATTTCATTCGATGACGCCGAAGTGAGCTGACGGCATCCGAACATTGTTGTCTATATTTCAAGGTAAACACGACATTAAACTTCAGTTGGACGCAAGTTGTTTAGGGACATTTAGAACGCATTCCTGATAGTAGGGCTTTACTGAAGGCCGAAACGCAAAATTCCATTTACTTTCAAGCAAGAAAAATGAACAGAACATTAGTTGCAGTGAGATAAGTTGTAAAGATAGGCTTTACAATTTTTTTTTGAGCCGACAAATACTGATGGTGACTATTGACTTGAAAAGTTTTAGCTAAGCTATTCTCTGGCCCCTCACTTTCGATTTTCTACATTAAAGAAGTCAATCTAACCTTTAAATTTTCATGAAACGTATAAATATCGAGTTTGGTAACGCTCAAGCAATAAAAGCGCCCGCTAGAGCGTTTATAAATTTAATATACATTTGAACAAACCTAACGTTCATCAACTAGGTAGGAACGATGGATATTTGGAGAAATTCGTCTAAAGTCGCTTCATAAGACCAGCCTCAATAGAAGATTTCTATTAGGGAAATTTGCTAAAAACAGGATACTAAGAAACATCAATATGCCTCGAAGAATGCGAATAGTATTGAAAACATCGTCAGCTGCTTCCTCTCCTTTAGGCGCCAGTTAGGAGATTTCGGAGAGAAACGGTCGAGAGGGCAGCTATAGAGGGGAAAAAAGTCAGCTCAGTAATGGAAATATTATGTCTAGAGAGGTTTCCGGTCTAACATGTGTGACATATGTACAACAACTAATGGGCCAGGTTTTGCCCTATTAATTTCTAGTCTTGAAATGAACAAGTTTGCTTTGATATTTTTTCAAAAAGTCCATTTCCCATAGAGTTTTTTTTTACTTGGACAGAAAGAACCTTTTTAGGGATTTGGGGGTAATTTCCTAGTTTTCACCTGTAGGACCTTACTTCCTAAATGCTTGGCAAGTTAAGATCCATTAGAAATCACACTAATCTTTTATTTAAACTGTCTGTAAAATTTATTTCTAAAAGTTAATCTTATAGTAAATAAGAATACTTTATAGAATGGACATGAAGATAACAACCCCCTTTCAAAATCAAAAATGTATGCAAATGTTATTAAAAAAATAATTTAACTACTCAAGTGACGCTAAGGACGTAAGGTCTATCAGTAAAAAGTAGCAAATCTCAATAAAAACTCTTTCAGACCATCTAAGACAATTGATTTATTATAATTTTTGTGCTTTAGGACACAAGTTACACGGTTTTAACGAACTGCTGGTAAACTTTCTATTAAAAACTATTGCTGTTTCTTCTTGGTTCTTATAAACAGATTCTCACATAAAACATTACCAATAGTAAGCTATAATTTCACTATTCTGAGAATATTTTGTCTTGATCAATATGATTTATAGGCATGAATTGTATTTTCTATGTTACATGTTAATTTAGGTAAGACTATTTTTTTTAAATGTAATTGGATAGGTAATTTTGAATGATTATTATTTTTTCAACTGAACAGAATAGATGATAATTTAATTTAGAGTATTATACAAACAGAAATAGTAGAACATCATGAAAAATAAATGAAAGAATGTAATATTTCAACTTTTTTGATTACAGCTGAATCTATAAAGATTATTTTTATTATTTATTAACGTCCACTTTTTGCAACTAATGCTAATTGGACATAATAGATTAGAATAAGTAATAACAATGAATTAATTTCTAGTGTAAGTAATTATATAGAATTTAATTAATATTGAACAAATTCAAATAAATGATAATATCACAGTTCAAATCAATATTTGCGGGTTAAGGTAGATTTTCAAAAATGAGGAAAAATCTGAAATTATAAGAGTTTATCTTTAATGCATGAGAGAGCAAATCTTTGTTTGTTTTTAAATTTATAACTCTTGGAGTTTTCGCCATTCAAAACAAAGAACTATTTAAGAACTCCACCTTCCACATCCCATTTGGGGGTTAATTAATACGGAAACTGACTTACTACAAGTACTTATATATCCGAGGAGTGAGGATAAACTCTAACAAGTTACAAGAGAAGCAGCTCTTGATTAAAACTAGCAAGCGGATGAAGTTGGCGAGTGGAATTGGGAGCCGCTACTAAATTCTTGTTACAATTTACGACCTCTCCCTTCGGATATCCAGTTGCTGCAAACCCCTTCCAGTGCTAATTGACACTCGAGAACAAGACTCAAGGAAGGGGTTACAAGTCGGTAGGGTTGAGGAAAAGGAGGGTATTAATATGTCATAAGGAGGGATCATTTCCTATGGAGAATACTTCTACCCAACTTCTCGTCAATTATTAATGCGGCTCTCTATAAAAGGGGCTTTATTGCATTTCCCAACTCTGATTGGCAACTTTAACTGCTCTTAAAGGGCCAAGTTGCTGGCGGATTTTAATGATAAATTCATAATTTTGTTGGTTTACAGTTCACACTCTCTCCGTTTCGAGGAACTTCGCTCATATTTTTTTCTTTAACTTTGGGTGTTTTTATTGATCCCATGAAGTTGATCCCAGTGAACTTTTATGATCAATTTAAAATAAATATAAGAAATTCAGAGTAGATCTTTAATAATGAGAATATGTGTTTGGTTTTATTGCTCGTTCTGTCAAGCATAATTAATATAAAAAAGAAGAACAGCCAGGGAAGAATCAATGGATTCATTATAAATGAGTGCAGTTGAATTTTTCTAAAGCTATTCAGGTATTGATGTGAATATTCATTATGTAATGAAGGTGTTTGAACACTTAGGGGTCTGGAACACTTACTAATGCCCAACAAAGCTGAAGAACTTGTGCTATTCATTAAAACTAAAATAAACTCAATTCTTAAGTGCTACATTACATGTGGTAGCTTAGAATTTTGAATATTTAAGTAAACAATCTTGTAAAATTCTTATTGCCTTTCTGTCATTTCATTTGGGTGAGATTTATTTCTGAAAACGCTATAACAAAAATATGAATTGTTGATAACTTTTAGTTCTTTTCAGTATATAAGGCGTTAATCAGATCAAATTGCGTGAAAAAGAACTATAACCAGAAATTTATTTATAGCGTTGATGAATCATATAGATCTATTTTTTTCGCGAAATAAATTTTCATTATCTGTAAATATCATGGATCAAACCCACATTTTATGTATATATAGTAATCTAGATTAATTGATAGGTGTTATGAGTTTACTAATGTTTTGAGAGGGTTTCTTGTAATTTAAGTGGGACCACATTTATTTTCTTTAGTGAACAATTAGTGTCTAAAAAGAAATACAATTTTAGTGATTTTTTTTTATAAAAAATAAAGTAGGAAGCGAATTGAATTTTTTTGTTTCACAGTTGATCTTGGGGTTAGTTCCGATACATTTAGTCCTTAAAGTGGATAAATAGCACCAGTGGTTAATTGTTGCATAGTCAAATAACATATAAAATAGTTTAAATTATAACTTTTAAACTCATTTTTTAAGGCATGCGTGTACCACTTTCACCTGTTTGAACTATTTAAGTCTGTAGCGGAAGGCTGACGTTTAACTTGTCAGAAGGGAGCATGAAGTCTTCTCCAAGGTTGATAATTACACGTTAGTTAGGTTCATCTCCACTGTACACCAACAATTAAATCTTTGCTTCTTGTCAGCTAAAGCTCGGCTTATGCATAACAATGCCCATATAATATCCACCTCTGCCCTGCCTTAAATGGTGTCTCTGATCTGACAAATAATCTGTTGTCAAAGTCCAAACTCCTCAAACAGAGTATTCTGTTGTTTAACACTATTTTTTTTTTCAATAGCCTTAATTTTTTTAATTCAAAATGGCCGTGATACTTATTTAGATAACATTTATTTTTCCACCATTTATTTTATACTATAATAAGATACATTTCTCTCTGCCTGTCTGGAAAAGGTCTAGAATTCCCTTGGAAGGTTTAGGCATAGAATTTTATGATAAGGAGTTGTGATATCAGAAATTGATTTTCCTAATGTTCACCCCTAAAACAGTCGTATTTGTTAAAAAAAAATATCAAGGAACTCAATATAGTCTATTTCCCTATTGAGAGGATTTTATACTCGGCATATCGTATGATCAAAGTCTCGAACAATGGAGAACTGTGGCAACACAGTCTTACTATTACTTCTCCCATAGAACTGCTTAATCTCACATTTTTAACGGTTTTAATATGAACGAATGCAAATTCCATAAAAACTCCTCTGATAATGGCTATAAACGTGCGTGCTTTTTTTCTTAAATGGTTATTTTATTAAAATTATCTTGTGTATAAAAGTATTGTATTATTTTTGAAACGTTCAAATTACACCTGCCTTATTCGTCAGTTTCACTTATCGGGACAGGTTTTATACTTGAGGAACCATGAGTTGTATTAACTGAGTTCGTCACTAAATAAGTAAATCAAACAACTTCCATGATTTAATATTTCAACATCATTCTGAAGTGTGTATGAAATGTACACTGGTATTTATGCGTTAAATTGTGCCTACTCTTTGGATATTTTTAACGAAAACCGGTAAAAATTATGAAGGATGTAATGGAATTTTATGTTTTTTCTTTCTGCTTTTTAATAAACTGGATCTCCGAGGTGAGGTTCTTCATAAGGCAATAAAATACACCTTCCTTCTCTCCCTGTATTCTCTCTCCTCCTTCCATTAATATTTCTTTAGACTTTGCGTCCAGATACATCATTCACTTCAATTATCTTCACATAAAGTTTTGATACATTACGTTTCTTGTTTTATTTCAACCTATTTCTGTTTTCCTCTTGAAACACAAAAACAAACAAGAAGTTAAAACATCATAATGTATTGTAACGGGTTTCTGACGAGTAACATTCATTCACACATCGTTGATTTATAAGAAATCACACATTGTTCACATTTATGTTCTGCTGGACAATAGCAAGTAACAGTTGAATTTATAAAAGTGGGAATTGTGCAAAGTGAATATATTGAAATTGTAATAATTATCGTATTCCATTCATTAAAAGCGTAATAATACTAGGGGTGAAAGTGAAAGTGGCCTACAATTGAGTTGAACACTTTAATAAAAAAGAAGTATTCAATAATTCCAAAATTCCAAGTGAATTGATAAATGAAATTGTAAATTTAAATGCAAGTTGAAAATTTAAATTGAAAATTTATAAACCTCTTAATATACTGCTATGACAAACTAATAATAGTTTATTTTATGAATAATATACTTATAGGGATAACATATTTTGACGTGTGGGCATTAAATACAGTTTATTATAGTGCAGTTTATTATTATTATTGTAGTATTAGTGGAAACAAATACATTTTACCCAAATTAATAAATAATAGGCTAAACTATTAGAATATTACTTTGACTTTTGGACTATTTTATATTTTATGCTTTGAATAATAATTTTTATTTATGCTTTGCAGCTTTCTATAGCTGTACTGCTGCCCTTCTAGCTGAAAGAAATGCTATTGCCTGAAGAACCAAATATGCAGGCTAATCTCACACATTAGTATGCAGGCTAGTAACACTTCTTTAAGCTCTGAGGATGACAGCATAGCTGCTAAGCATTATTAAAATTGTTGTGAGGGATCACGGAAATTAGATGTTTATTGACCAAATCTATTTCTCATTCAACTGGAAGTGAGGTTCACTGTATAGAGTTCACTCTAATATCAATTTTTATTGGTCGAGAGGTAATACACTGACAGCCTGATGCAATTAAAGACGAAATTCACTTTTTTAATTTACGGAATTACTTTGCTTGATAACATGTTATTTAATTTTTAAATACATAATTATTTACATAGAGCTCAGTAAAAAAAGGTGAGTTGCTCTCATTGCTCCTCATATGCAAACCAAAATGCCTCTGATTTAATGCATTAGGTAAAATTATGACTGTGGAGAAATATTTTCTAAGCAATATAACCTATAGCGGATATAAGATTTCAATAATACTTATTAAATGTGGTATTTGAACTTCGGTAATTTATAGACATGCTGTAATTAATTATTTTCATTGTAGATTATAACTGAAAAAAAAGAGTGGAAATGCGGATTAACATACATTAATACAAGAAATGATAATACACAGTAGAATGAAAATTAAAATATTTCTCATAAGAGTATTGTTATGTGATTTAATATATTTTAATTTTGGTTGATTTGATGAATATAAAAATTTTGAAAAACAATAATTAACGTCGCCTTGAAGGGCAATTATGAAATTCTAATTTGAGCCTATTATTAGGCACTTGCTCAATGTGTATCCGAGTACGGCTGTGTTGGTGATGGGGAGAGACATATAATTGGCTCTCAAGTCGAATAATGACGGGTTAGAAAAGGGTGTAATAATTTCCTTGATTAACGAGTTTATATTCATTGTTATTAACCGTTTGTTAATTAGCAAAACATATTTGCATTTTGTATGGTTTTATCTATAACTAGCTAAATGGCCATCTTGGCTTGGTTCGGTGTTCGCAATGAGATATGAGAGCTTAATTTCAGCTTATTTTTCTCAGCTGTCAGTTACAAGGAGTATCTACCTGTCAGCTGCTTCCTCGCTCACTCATTATTACAATCTATCTAAAGAAATTTAAAGCTCATCTCCAATTTTGCTGGGAATAAGATTGTTTTCTCATTACAGTGAATATACACTACTTTGATCCTACAGCCACTCACGAGATATTCATTACTCGTTCATCAATTTGGAATAATTCTGTCAGATCTATGTGAAATCTTCTCTAAAACGAAAAAGAATGAATAAATTTAAATTAAAAATTACACAAATGATTACTAATTTTTAAGAGCAACAGACTATCTATAATCTGGCTGTGGGATCTGACTCTTCTGCTTTCACAAATTGGCAGTGGGAAGAATCGCGTTACCTCTTCCATTTTCACATCAGATATTGTTTCCTTTTTGCACCAAGGGAGAATATTTGCTTTACCCATTCTGCTGGACTTTTTTCTTTATGGTCCAAAGCAACTGATAAGCGCGTCTCCATGATGCTTTAGTAATTGACTGGGAATTCCAACTGTGGCTTTGTAATTTTTTAGAGAGAGGTATCAGATACCAGGTCTCTCAGATTCCTAAAATCCTCATTATTGAATTGGTTTATCCAATGGGATTTCAATTAGCCGGTACCACAATTTAGCAGACCCTTGAAGTACTGGGTCCATGTACCCTTAACTTTATAATTTTCAAGGATACGTTTTCCTTGTTTGTCTAAATAGTATTCAGTACGCTGAATGAATACCAGCATTTACGGTTTTTTGACGTTATTTAACATTTGTTCAATAGAGCAAAATATTGGTAAATACGAAGTATACTAACAATCATAGTAAATAGTCGGACACTATAGTGATAACTGATTAAAATAAATCTGCTGGAACAAGATATTATTTAACCGCACATATTTAATCAATGGGTATTACTTATAAAGCAAAATATGAACATAGAAATAGATAAAAAAAAAAAAAAGTTAATACTGTCACAGATTGACTGGGTTGATTAACAAGTCCCGGGTTTCTGTGCACCTTATAATGAGGTTCATAATAAGCTTTTAATTCTGAGCTTCTTCATTCATTGTAATTTTTTCATTTCCCTTTATATAATAAAGGTAATACCGCTGATATAATTACCGTCTGAATGAGTTTCTTAAACGCTTATTACATAAAAATGTAATGAAAAAGTTACTCACGTTTTACATCCATCTCAATTAGGACCTGAATTTTCCATATATATTCCTCCTATATTGAAAGTCTTTTAGCTCCTTATTTTATTTTATGCATTTCAGAAGTATTTGTTACAGTAATTAAATTACTTTTGAACGTAAAAACGCAAAATAACGGGGTTATCTTGTTGGTAAAATAATGGCCTACAATAGATGTTCTATACGTTTTTCATGAATATTAGAGAAGTAATATGTATATTTACGATTATATCTTTCACTAACCCCTCTTCTCACTCTAATGTTTTACTTGTTGTTATATCACGGAAGGGCAGAAGTGGTCCAATGCTTATGGACTTCTAGATTCTGATACAAACCCGGGGATTGCACACAACATTTTTTAGAAGATCTTCCTACTTAGAAGGGAATTCAGCTATTGAGGTTGTTCTCATGCGGTGATTTCCACAAACGTTTTTCAAATGTCAATAGGTCGTACCCAGGAAATGTCGAAAATGAACTCCGTTCAAAACACACACTCTCTCTCTCTCTCTCTCTCTCTCTCTCACACACACACACACACACACACACACACACACGCGCACACACACACACACATATATATGTGTGTGTGTGTAATAATTGAAAATTCTAAATATATCGAATCGGATCGGAAACGGACTTTTTCAAACTAGCGGGATAGCTGCCGGACTTAAAGTTAGGTCTCTAGCCAATCCTAGGGTGCGGAGTCCTTGACTGTATAGCAGTTTTTGGTGATCGCTATCATGCCATTACTTTTGAGGTACTCCTCATAGCCTAAAAAGGTATTTATGCTATAAAACATGTTCATGGTCTAAAAAAACAATAATTTTTTGGATGTCTTAATTATTGCTTGCTATTTAAGTTGTTCTTCATTCCCAAGGAGTTATGTGTCCCTTACTGGTAGTAGTGTGCAAATAGGTTATTGTTAATCATCCAGTATGCCTTAAGTTAACATTTTCAAACACCGTTTCAATTGTTTCGAAATATAAAACTCATGAACGGAATGCAATAATAAGCCGAAGGAGTTATTAAGAGTTGCGTTGTTCCCTCGCTGGGTAATCCAATGTTTGCCAGATTAGAAGGCCTAAGGGCGGTTCTTAATGAAAACTGTTCCCAGCCAGGGGGTTCCTCCACAATACTCCCGCCAAAAATTATAATTAAATTTTGAATTAGTTATAAAGAGAGGTCGTGTCAGGGGGTTAATTAGGGAGCTTCATCCCCCGATCTCAGCCTTCAGCCTCAAGGCAAGACCTCTTGAAGAATAAGCAACTGTTTACATTTTCATTTGACACCACTTTCAACTCAGACAAAGCTTTGTGATTTATCTCTTTTAAGAGTAAGAGAGCTTACATTCTTTAAAACTCTATCTCTTTCCCTTCTCTATACAAAAGAAACGTCGTATTATTACGCCAAGGAAATAATCATAGCCCCTTAGTTACTAAAGTATAAATTCAGCCAAATTGTAAGCTGTTTACAGTTGATAATTCACGAAACCGTTGCCAATGGGGATGTAGTTTTCAGCGAAATGAGATCTACTGGGTATTTAAACAGGTTAATATATTGAAGAGAAGAAAGAATATAACTAGTAAGAGGCCATTTGATGAAGCAATGAAGATTTTATGTACCATTGTCGCCTGCAACGGAGCAGTCGAAGCTTACTGGTACCGAACTCAACATTAGACTTAATGTCACTATATATTGTATTTGTCAACGGAATTAAGGCGTGACATATATGTGTTTTCTTGGTACTTACAGTAATCGAGGACTACACACATATAGAGTGTGTGTGCTAGGCGAGAAGGGATAATCACAACAGGAAATATATGAACGCATGTCACTTCGCCAAACAATGTATGAAAGCCACTGGCTTGGGGTATAATTTTTATTACGTCCACTTACCCAAGTGAAAAGAACTTAATCCACTTTTGCGAACCATAAAATAGAATTATTATTTACATAATTGTTTCAAATCATTAGGCATTACAAAATGCTGACAGCAAGTGACAATAACCATTGTAAATCATTGCGTGTTAATTGGGTATATTTTGTCAATGTTGGGTGGTCATGTGACGAAACATAAAGTTGCAAACAAAACATAGCTTATATTTAATTGTATTACTTGTTATATTAGTGAGGCTAACTAAAACATCCACCCACCACATCTTTGTTGAGATTCCTTTAATATAATGTGGTAGTGGGTACGCTGAGAAAATAACTTGGTTTAAGAGACAGGAAACGACACTGTAGTTCCTCAATAAAAGTCTTCTGCTTGCCTTTCCTTAATGTGACTTATTATGATTGTTTAGACCTTTATTCCACGATTCACGTGCCTCTTCAGATAACTGATTGAGAGCCAGAATAGCAGCCTGATGAATAATCATACTTGTACTAAAGTTCTATGGACTTAGGTGTGAAAAAAATTCTAATTTTATTTTACATTGTGCAATGTCAAAGTAGTGGAGTAGTCTTGTAGTCGAAATTATCCACGAAAATGCCGTTTCCTTAAAAATATAATAATATTACAGCAAGCCGTTTTGTAAATTATTCATCTACACAAGTTGCTTCGGATTTTGGCAGTGTGAAAAATAGCCTTGCAATATTACTACCTATTGCTCGATGTGCCATGACTTTGCGCTAACCGAAGTAACCGCTTCGTTTTCATTATTTGTCAAAGACGCTTTCATTTTGCTCATGTCCCTCAAGAATATACTAGTTATCACAACTTCTTTTATTCCTGCATAATCAAAGAATTAAACTAATTTTACTAAAAATATATATGGTTACTTCAGAAACCACCAAGTGGGAACATCGTTTGGGGAAAAGATAATTTTTTTTTTAATAGCTCTTCCTCCATGATAGAGGAACTGATACCACTACGGCGTTTCAAGTTATCACCTTGGTTTTGTTCGTAATGATAAACTTTCGATACTTTAAGTTCTCTTTAAGAAGTTCATTATACTTTGATATCATTAAAAGCCTATTTATTATTAAATAAAGTTACACGGCTCGCAATGAAGTTGACAGAAGCGGGATTTGTTTCAGAAGGCCCCAAACAGTGATGTCTCATCACTCGCGGCTTCTTTGGCGTCTGGGGTCTTGGGATGATGAAGATAGAAGGTGAGACAATAAGATAAATCAATTCTCTAATCCTTAAAATTTTCAAAACCAGTTTTTCCATAATAAGAAGTTCGTGCTTTTTGTATTCATTTTTAAATTGGCGATTTAAAGACTCACACATGGCATAATTGTAAAAGGAATTATATTAAAGAGATTTTTTACAAAAACAAAGGGGATGTGTTGACTTTATCACTGCGTCGTTTTTAATAGTAAATTATAAAATACATAAGTTGTTTTGAAAATTTTGGCAGTTGAATTTCTTTGACAATGAACTGTATACTGTATTATAGAATCACCTGAAATTCCATAAATAATAAACCTATTGTTGTATACCCTTGCTTCCTTGATCGTCTGCATGCCTTTATTTACGAAAAAAAATTATAATTTTAAGCCTTTGTAAATTTGTTTAATTATTTCTGCATTTTTCTAGGCAGCTATTAATACATATTACGGATGGAGTCTAACAATTAAATTTTTAAAAAAACTATGTGGAGGGAGAGAGGGGATAAGAAAGGGGAGAGAGAGAGAGAGAGAGCTTGGAAAGGAGTGAGGCATGGAGAAATTATAAGGCTTCAGGGATTCACTCAACAAGTGTCAGTGGTTTGTATCGATTTGCCCAGCTGACTCACTATTCTTTGGAATATTCCAACCAATCTACATTTTGGCTATAATTTAATTTAAATGGATTTCATTTTAGTTTTTAAATTACATAACAGCCACCTATTAAGAAGTAATGTTTTGAAGAAGTTTAATGATATGGTTGACTTAGAGTTCCAGAATAATATTTCGTTTATTCCAATGTTAAGTCTGGCTCGTATGCCTATGAATATATTTTAAAAGAAAGAAAAGCTAGAACATTACATCGTTGCTTGGTACATCGTATGGTGGTGCTAGGTCTCAAGACAATTCACGAAGACAATGCTTATTTTTTAGAGACGAGATTCGTTTTTATTTATTAGTTATCAGCTTTGAATTTCATACAAAAAGTAGAATCCTCAACGACAACATTCCTAAGGTAATACTGATGTTTTTATCGCTCCCCAGACCATAAATAGTAGCCATAGAGCGAAACAAAACCGGAGGTCTTTAGATTGAGTTTTATAAATATATCACTAATTTCCACAGAACACTCGTTTTTTAATATCCTGGATACCTTCTTGAACGTAATTCAATCAAACCAATTAATTTGCATTGTTCTCTAGCTATACAACAATACAAATATTAATTATTATAAACCTCATTCTTTCTCTTTCATTACTATTAAAGCTTTCATCCAAACTCTAACCCTATTGTTTAAATTACTTTTATAAGTTATGGTTTATTTTAATGTCCTTCCATTTTAATCAGGTTCATATTTAATGAGTGTGTATTTTACGTATGTTCTTTACTTCTATTATCAGCAGTCGTGTAACTCCTTTATTTAATCATAATGATTTCCCCCTCAAAGTTATTGCTTACTATATTATCTTTGCTTTCATTATTATTTTTTTGATGATCTAATAAAGAAAAATGAGTTTATCATCATGAATTCTGATTAAAACTTTAATGTGGTTAGTACTAGCCCAGAATTGCAGTCTGTAAAATAACTAATCATTGTAGTGGATAAAAATCGTCCCTATGGATGGTCGGCGAAAAACGTTTCCTACGAATGAACTAAAAAATCACTTTTTGAACTTCTGGAGTTGGGAGGGCGTTTGTTACATCTCGTCTAGCTTTCTCAACCCCCGCTCTCTTCTTGCGCCTACGAGTGTTTAAGGGCAGAGGGAAAAAATCCCAACCTCCTGCCTCCCTTATCGCAGCACTATTTGTCTAATGAAATGTGCTTTGTCAGGCGGCGGCTTTGCTCTAGCTCAGATCTGGTCACTTTTTATTAGGGTTCTTAGGCTAAAGGTTTTCGACATGAGCCTCAGCAACCTTTGAAGCGATTTAATCAAAGACACACGATGGAGAACAGCGATAGACAACCGGCTCGGACCCAGATACCTCTGTTTGATACGAGGCCTAACCTGTCTGCGCACGTCAAAACTCTCTTCCCCTACCTGATAATCATCTAACCTCTCATAACACACTGTTTTATATCAATTTGCTTCTATTTTTTCCCTTTTTGATAGTTTTACTCTTTGGAATTAGAAACTATTCTAAATCATTCAGCATTACAAGTGAGTCAGCAACAATCCTTTCCAATTAGATTTCCATAGTAACGGTTGTTGTTCTTTTTAAAAGTTGGTTTAGATTAGAAAGCCCACGTAATTATTTTTAAAGAGACAAAGCTGAACAACATCACTCCCATCGTTAGGACTCGGAGAACAAAATGCATTTCTCATTAAATGAGTTATTACTGCTCAGTTTACCTATTGCACACCAGACACTGCCCCACAGTAAGAGTAATGCGTCATATGACTGCATTTCTTAAAGCATCTTTAGCGACTAGTTACAAAGCGACCATTAGCTTAGAGACTTGTGGTAGTGCTTTAGGACATGTAATCAAATATATTCATCTAATGACAGAATACTCGTAATCGGGAAGAAACACCCTAGGATGTGAGAAACATGTAGACTAGTGCAGTAATAAACTTGTTTAATGATTCGATGATAGTTGAGAAGTTTAGTATTTAATTTTTGATAGTTCGGCTGGAGAGAAGAGTTTTCTAAAGGGCTGGTAGTCCTTATCTGTAATTCAATTGGTAGATATCCATGATACTTGGTAACTTGGTTTAACTCTGGAAGATACGAATATTTTTTCTCTTAAATAATAAATAATTGAATTATTACCACTAAAAGAGCGTTGAAAATTAATAGTGTAAAAACGAATCAACTGTGAAATACAGTTAGTCTAACACTAAATAGAAGTTTACGTTAAATATACCTCGATGTAAAAGGAGCTGCAGATAATATAATTTCAGTTTACTCTCCTGAGCTTCAGTTATGAAATTTATTTATTCCAATTATAAAAAGCTCGTCTTTAAATTTTTCAATTTCCTAAAGCCGAATTTAAAATATCCATTTATAATAAAATTTGGCTTAATATTGTAGCAAATAATTTATTTCATTTTAACGAAGATCGCGATGTGTGATCCAGTTTTTAATATAATAACGGCTGGTTTAAAGTATTTATTTTCATATGTGGGTGATCCTCCAAGGGCTTTTTCGGAATACAGTTAAAATGGTTTCATTATATTCAACCCTTTAATAGCTTTTGTTATTTGTATGTGTACATAAGACATTTTTATTTAAAAGAGAATACAAGTTATACTCTCAATTTTCTTTTTTAAAGGCCAACTTCGACAGCCTAAAGCTTATTGTTGTGGATGAACTAAATTATTTCTTTCTTTATTTTATTTTTCAAAGGGCGTATATTTTCTTTACTAATCATAATCAAAAGTTTGTGTTATTCTGGTTATGGCGATGCGATCAAAGGAAAAATATAGAGACTATTTTCATGCTTTAGTGTTTTTATGTAACTGGGTTGGGGGATTCCTTTGTATTGTAAGCTATAAAATTAGTACAAGAGAGTCATAACCATTTCCTAGATTTTACTTTTTTCTAAGAGCGAAGCGTTCTTGACACCCTGTCCTGGTTACAGACTGGGATTCTTAAATATTTGATTTCAAATCTGAAGGGTTGAACTATCGAACCCACTGCTTGATTAGCTGTTAATCGAAGTAGAATATCTCTTTTGTATTTTCATTGATATTTGTAGATGTTTTGTTTACCATTCTTATACTGAAATGTACAGGAAACTTCAAAGTTATTTACCACTAGGAATTGCCAGGGACTACAGTCATTAACCCTGTTCTATTCCATATTGAGGAAGACAATAAGCTTGAGTTAATCTTGCTAGTTAATCTAGTCTATTGCGGACTGGGCGGGTGTGTTAGGGCATCCCTGAGAGTCAGGTAAGGGCTTTGAAAAATGGACTATCTGAGTGGTTTCCCTTTTTCATTAGCGGACTCTTTGTCTCTGGCTTGATGGTGGCGCCGTCATAACCATTAGTAGTACCATCTCACAACAACCATAACCTACAACTCGTATATGCCCATATCAGCCCCCTTATTAGATAAATAGTATATGTATACAAAGTACTTCCTGACAGTCTGCAAATCAGGGAATGAGTAATCTCAGCAGAATCCTCTCATACTTCAAGAAATGATCCACTTACTATAATAACACACATACAAAGTCATGTCCTATTATATTCTCTAGTTCTCCCTAAGAAAATCCCACGTAAACTAGCTTTAAAGACAACATAAGATACTTAGTGGCATAGTAGATTACTTTAAAAATCCGAAAATGGTATGATTAAAAGTAGGCACTGAAGGCTGAAATCGAAAAAGTACAAATATTTTAATCATTTTTCAGATAGAGTAAACTTAGAATAATAATCGTTGAAAATAACTTATGTAGAAAACTGGAAGTAAAGCATTTTAGAGTTGACACACAACGGGGAATTAACAAATTTTTCATTGAGAACTAAACCTACTATTCTTCTGGTCTGACTTCATTATTTTAACCAACCTGATCTTTAGTTTTAATGAAAAATTTAAACATCTAGTTTGACGACGATACTATAAAACTAACTTAACTGTCTCTAGTGCATAAACCGAACACATATGGGGCTCAGTTAGACATGTGGGCTAAAGTGTTGGCCTTAATCTCACATGGTAATTTATTTCGTGACAAACTCATTAAATAAAATCTACAGTCCCATTGTGGCTAGAAATGGGTGGTAACCTCTAGATATCCCATCCCAATTAGCCAGAGTAGCAAAAAGTGGACGTTAATAAATAACAAATACTCATATATGAATAAATATATGGTCAATAAGATATTTTTGTTGTTTATCATGAAATAAGAGCGTATTAGCTCATAAGGCTTGACCAAAACTATATTGATACATTTTACACTGATATATTTATTGAAAAGAAAAATTATTTATTGTGGGAAATCAACTCTGCACAGCATTTTCAGCTACTAAAATACATTGCAGCAATATATTAGGTATTACTTTAGTTCGATGGCGTCCATAAACACCTGTTAAACAAGACACTAATTTAATTCCTCTATTAGGATTGCAATCGGTTTATATCATTTATCAGAAAATTTTATTTTGTAAAATGTGAACCTAATCAAAAGACCAAGTGTGACATTACATAGCAGTGTAAAATATTGGCTTGCCTAGAGAATACAAATTGCACGCTCTAATTGTGAGGTAACGCATTAAACGGTTGCTTTCCTGCTACGCTCGATATGCACGTTAATCCCAACAGGAATACTGTATCCTGACGCGCTTTATGCTCTACTAACATTAAATTTTACTAAAGCCTAATTAATCTATGCACCTCTCAAAGACTGCCTTTAATTCATATTGATATAATGAATGAGATTCTTATAACACAATTATAGACGAAAAACTGTAAAACTGTCTTGTTGATTAATTTTTATGAATAGTAAAAAAAAACCATTGAAAAAAGAATAATGAAGTCCTTTATACTACGGTGATTATTACTATATAATTAAGTCTCTTTTTTAGAGCATAGTAGAGATTGGCAAGAGTATAAGATGTTTAAACAGTTCATTTTCAGTGTCACAGACTTATTTTTGTAACATTACATAAAAAATGGTGGATATATGTTTTCAAGACATTATGTTGAAAAATTGTGTGGATTATCAGCCCTAAGGAGGACATTCACTAGATGTATATTTGTTTAAAATACCTCTAGTTTGTTGACTTCCTTAACGAACGTTTTGACGCGGCTCTGTGTAGCTTAATCATTATAATAGGGAAATGTAAATATTAATTAATATTTACGTGTGTAAGAAGTGAATGCAATTTTACAAAAATGTTTACTTCTGTTATTTTGTAATAGGCCTATGAAACTGGAGGCCACCAGCAACAGAACTATCTGTTGAATCAAACAGTATTAAGTACTAACTCCAACACGCTCTACATTCATCTCATATAGAACGCGAGGCTATGTTCTTTTTTTATTTTATTTTTCATCTATGAAGAAGACCATATGATACTGTCGTTATATTTACTGATAACTGGTGGCATCGTATTGAGATGTGTATAAAGAGAGAGAAAAAAAAACGGCGTTGATTGACTGAGGCGTGACAGTTGCATTTCATCGGCAAACTGACTACAGTTATTCTCCCAGAGGGGCGCTTCTGTCTAACAATGGCCCATGTTTGTAAGGGTGCCATGAGACGGCATTGTGACCTGGCCAGATGGGGAGGTCTGGCCTCTCGTATTACAGACCGACAAACGTGTAACATGACACCCAACCCGACCCCGACTCTAACTCTGTGTAGCTTATTTTTTTTTTTATCGGATTTATAGAAATTCAATTTCTGTGATGTACCCCAGACCATTGAAGGCTTGTGACTAAGTGTCTGAAAAGCGGGAGAGAGAGAAAGAGGATGATTGTGTGAGGGAGAGAGAACGGGGTCACGAATGGACAAATGCTTTAATCCAGTAGAATAGAAAAATAATACTGTTCCCTGCTTGAAAGGGCTACCTTTTGTTGGAATATCTCTTAAACCAACAGAGATCAGTTGGGATTATATGTGAACAATACAGCATGTCATCGTTTGATAGTTGAGCAAATATGATTATTGTGCCTGCTGGCGGCATCTAACGGTCGGATCCATGATATGTTCATTGCCTTCATGGCATCAAGTGTACCCCTGGTTTCTGAGTTTTGCCTACCATTTACAAACCTTTAAAACTTATTACTTGCGTTGAGTTTAATCTAAAATGTTCGCATGTATTCATTTAAAGAATACCATAAAGCCCTTGTTATTATTCCATTTTTGATATGAAATTTCCATGGTTGATTTGATAAATAAACAAATATGACGTGGGATTGATGAAGAAATCCTCTTTTTATTCTTCTTCACAAAAAGATTTAGTACTGTGATACGTGCTTAGAAATGCTTCTGCCCCAAAACCAGAGCAATCTACTCAAATAGATCCAAGTCCAATCATATATCATATCATCATAATTGCATAGTTACGAAGCTGGCTATAGTTAGCGCATGTATATAATTTTCAATGATAACAAATTTTATTAGTGAAAATAAATCACTAAATTTATTTGTATAAATAACTAAAACATTGAGTTATATATAAATTCAATAAATGCGCAACTATTCAATAATAATTTAGATCCAAATAACATGCACACCCAAGTTCACTACTCTATGAAGTCAACTAAATACGACCATAAAAGAAGTTCATACAATTATCCTGCTTTTAATATCGTGCGACTTATACTCGAAAGTTGGTCTGCTTAAATTCTGAGTTCGTTGATAGAGTCGAGAGTTGATAGTTGAGAAATGTGATACAATTATCTATTTACCAATAACAATACTTCTTATTGGAAAGATTTTGAGTCCTACTACATTTATCCTAACGACAATAACGAACTAATATTTGGCTACAGTGTCCACAAACAAAAGAAGTCAATAATATTATGTTTACGAGAAGAATTAAATTATTAGTAAATAACGTACCTCCTTCAAAATTAGTTGAATTATAAGGTTAAGAAAAATGAATATCAGACACTTAATGGTTGTAGGTGATTATCATAATAGCAAACAGATTTATTCAGTTTACTATTCATTTAAATTATATTCCAAATGTAAGCATTTAAGCATTATAAATTAATTATCTAGTTACATTAAAAAATAATTGTATTTTAAATAGTTTTAGTAATTAATATTTTATTCTCTACTTTCAATTCCTCCAAGCTCAAGGTTTCTTTTCAACGATTTCCACAATCTAATTCACCTAGATTGAGATAATTTATTCTTATATTTTCCATTTCGTACATTGCGGTAACGTTTCTGTAAAATATGTCATATTCTGGTTGGTACCTCAAAAGAAAAGAGAAATTCATCGTTTAATAATGTTTATTTTCATCAAAACCTAAATTTATAACCACAATTTTAACAAATATTATAATTATTTGTAGCCAATAGAATATCTCGTTTGAATCATTTCAGCTTCAGGATGGGGGAGGGTGGTATGAAGCTATATGCTAAACATTTGATTGTCTTAATTAATAATTATGGACATTTTTTCTCGAGTTACGTGAGTTTTGTGTACTTAGGTGAAGAATATTAGAGTAAGAGGGACAGGGGTTCGGCTCTTAGCAGGTGTGAAAATGTATCTCAAATAAGAAGTGGTTAAATTAATAATTATGTACTGATGTTGTATTCCGTTCTTATAATAAAATATATTGTTACACGAATTTATTGGAGGATTCTAAATTACTAAGTTACAAGTTACTCTGACCCTATTGAATATGAATTTTATACTGGGAGATGTAATTATTAGTGAGGTGCGTTTGCGAATATTATACATAAAGTCTGAGGCATTCATTTTGTACTGCAAATAGAAGTAAATTAATTTTTTTCTGAAAAGAGCAAGCGTTTATAGGAATAAGAAGTACATTATAATATCAAATTGAATGCTAATCGAAAGAAAACAACCCTTGCTACATGTATCTTACCCGCACCCCAACAATGAGCCGGAATGTAGGCATTTTTTAATGAAGAGCTTTTCCATTCTCTCCAACGCGTCGAATCACTTAATTGCCATTTTTTCCATCACTTGTGAGAGGGGTGAAAACGGAATGAAAATATTCAGGGAGCAGGAGAGAGAAGCAGAAAAAATAATTATCGGAGAATTCTTAGCAGACAGTAGGAATGTTATTAATTGCCACGGGGTGCTGTATGGCTGTAGGACCACCCTCTGAGCCCACCCCCTTGTATACAATAAGAATGAACACTAAAGCCCCCTGTTTACAAAAGGAGAAACACAACCCCTTTTAACATATGTATCTCAGATGTTTATAGCCCAAAGACTAGGTTACATTCTACTAACATTGCTCCCCGACTTCATTCTTCAAGGATCAGTATTTTAGTGCAATTGTCCTTCGTTTGTTATTTGATAAATTGTTTTTTCTATGGATGTTCGCCATTACATATTTTAAGCAGTAAAAATTGAATTGTAAAATATAATTTTTATAATTTAAAAATTAATGGAAATGCATATTGATATACTTTTTCTCATGGCTGCTGTGCTAACTAAATGAAACGTGGCCCTAAAACCATGAAGGTAGGGTCTGAATTTCTGCTATTGGTTGTGACGGTGCTATGTTGATTCTACCTGAATGATAAACTGTACTCAGCCTGAGCTTGTTATTTTTATTTCAAATACTCAACCTTAAAGAATATTTAAAATTCTCGAAATGTCCTCTAATTTTATTTCAGAAAAAAATTACGTACACTGTAGTTGTGTTAAGAAAGTGTTATGCCTCTAATAACCATTATGCAGGGAACGGCCTGAGATTCCATGAAAAGCGAGTGCTTGACTTCCCAGACACACTGTTTTATTTACACCAACCGGTTTCCTACACATGTTAAGCGGGTCTCATTATTACGCCTTTGTGCATAAGTGACCCATGTTGGTTAATCTACTGCAGTTATTCAGAATCATGAAATAGTTGTTGTAAACCTTATTTTAGTGAATTATTTAAACTACCGCACAATGTTGTTTGAGAGCATGCATTTAGCAGATTTCCCTTAATAGAAATAAGCCATTGAGGTTGTACTCGTGGAGCCATTTCTTCAAATATCTATCGATTCAAATATCTATCTACCTAGGAGATGATGAAAATGAGGTCCGTTCAAAGTTATTACTTTGTATAGGTACCAAATTTTGTCTTATCGTTACCAAACTCGATACATAAGCATTTATAAGCATGTAAAACTAAAGATCAAGTTTGTTAATAGCTGAAATCGACGAGAGGAAGTGGAAGGGTTTAGAGGGGGAGAATTTCGAAAATTCAAAGGATCTCCGTTATTCTACTTCAGATCGAAAAATTGTTTAGAATCAATCTTATTGCAAATTGTATTATGTATAAATGACGTATTTTCTCTATTATTAATATTAACCGATGTATTTGCATTTTTTAGTTTTTTTAGTCCCCCCCCCTATTGTCATATTTACAATAAATTGTTATATAATGAACCAATTTATTGAAATATTAAGTATTGGTTTCATTGAATGTTTACTGTGTGAGGTTCATGCAAATATGTTGTGCGACGACGTCATCATTTAAGTATTTATGTTCTAAAATCCAAAATGTATATTTGATCTATACCATACTCGAAACTTTGCTGTTTTACTCAACACTAATGATCGTATTAGTTAGTGGCTGAAATTTGAAAATGGATAATATCTCCGTTATCATGAGTCGTATCAAAAGATGATATAGAATCAATCTCGTTAATCTCTACAATTGTTGTTCTTTACAGTTTTTCCTTAGCTCAAATTTTAGATGAGTATATGTACTTTATTGTTTTAAGCCTTCAGTAAACCACCAATTCTACTCTGGTTTTTACTTAGAAACATAAAATATATGGTTAGTTAAGATCAATAGTTAGTATACCCGCGCGTGGGAAATCTACTTAGTTTACGCAGCCCCCGCGTGACGGACTTTTTAATAACTTTACATACATTTATGACTTTGAAAGACCGTGAGTTATTTTCTTGATTAGTAGGAGTGGCGTAGCTTCTTTAATTATTGCTTCGATTCCAAACATTAGTCGGTGTAAAGACAAGAGAAACCAAGACATTTCTGTTCGTTATTGATATTTGTGTTGATATATTTCTTTGACTAAGTGCACTTGCTAGTAGGGATTTATAAGATTCCGTCGGCTCCTATAATAAGTTAGCGTGTAATATTGTTATTGGTAAGAGGTTCTCGGTGGAACGCACTGATGACTCCCTTGTTGCCATTGGGTATGATTGTCTCAACAAGGCCTTTGATCCTATTAAGAAGATGGTGATGGGTTCAGTTGCTCCTACCCCTTCACTAATGCATCTTAACCACCCCGTCTTATCTCGGCTTCCTTAACATCCCTCCTCCTCAAACCATACCTTTCGCATCAGTACCTCTTTCAATGTAATTACAATTACAATATTTAATTTATTCATCACTAGCTGTGATTTCCTCTTCAAGTAAAAATGCATGTTTGCTCCGAAATAATAATTAAAGCTTTCAATGATCCTCATGTAGCTCCTTACAAACAGTTTGCACTTTTAATTACCTGCCTCTCGGCCGTTATTTATAATTGTTGTAATAATTCAAATAAAGGCGTTGTAGACGTAGTTCCAAACGACATACAATTAAATCACAATGGCATGATGGAAACTCCTTTTACTAGTAACAAATTAGCAGTAACAACGCAATAACTGCTGACTACTCAAAGTAAGGATGTATTTAATTCTATGATTTGGGGCTCATGTTAGCCATGTAAGTTAAAGCGTTGGCCTTAATCTCACATGGTAAAAATAGAATGGCCAGTTCGATTCCCACCTGGGCGATATGAATTTATTAGTGACGAACTGATTAAATGAAATCCTTAGTCCCACCCTGGCTAGAAAAGGGTGGTAACCTTTAGATAACCCGTCCCTATTAGCCATTTTAGCAAAAAGGTAAATAATAATAATTTTAAGACGAGACATACGTTAACACAGTTTTCTAACTAAGCCTCCGATTATAGAGACTATAGTGTTATCACCACTTACACAATTTCTATTTGCTGATAATACCCCAGTGCGACCATTTTATCTTTAATGTGAGGAAAGCCGTTCTACGATTCACTGAGCACAAACGAACATATGTAAAGTTTAGAGAAGATGACTTATGTCTTTATCGATCCGCAATTTAGAGTGCCATAGTTTCCAGGACATTGGAGGCTATGTGTAATTGAAGTAGAAGCCTGTTGGTGGGGAGATAGGCGACTCCCCCAGTAGACATCTGCGGCCGATCCTAAATGTACCCTCGACTCCCACATATCTCCTATCTTCGGGCTCACTGCTTTTTATAGTTATCCTCATCATCGTCCCTATCGCGTTTTCTCCTTATCGTGTTCTTCCTAACGCCCATTCCTACCAGTAGTCCATTTTAGTTGCACTTTCCTCACTCTGATAAATGGGGTATCATCCCCTCATAGCTTTTCTCTCCGTTATTCCCCTTTTGGACAATAGGCACAAGTGTCCTTATCTGCTGAATCATTCTGATTCCTATTTTTTCAATAACTATACACCATTGACGCTTTCGATTCTCAAGTCAAGATAGTGCTAATAAATTTTCAAAGCCTTCCTTTCACGAGTGAAACATTTATTCCATTTTTTAAATTAATAATAATGATCGTACAGTATACGTGAAATAGTAAAAACAGTTTTCATAAACCTTCACCTCATCTGCTCAATAAATTTTATCTGTATAAGTTGTTATTTTTAATAATGATTATTTATCTATTTTATGTTAAAACCTATTTTAAAAGTTTAGCACAAAAGAACTTTACGCCCAGTATTCAAAATAATTGATCAACCAGCTTTTCTTTATCATTGGTTGGTTGGTAAAACTGGACATATAACGGAAAGAGTAGGCTCCTAAGTATCGTATTTATAGAAGTCTGTTCATCCATTGCGTGAATTCCAACGTTAAATAGACAAGCTATTAAAATTTTGTTATAAGTTTGGATGAAATAGCCAAACTCATTTGAGTTTTTTTGGTCAATTGTCCATCTGAATGGTTTAGTAATTTGGACTGCAAGGGACTAAAGTTGGTCTAATATGCCCAAAGCATTTTCGTGAATTCCTATTTCAGACACTATTTTTTCTTTTACAACTAAAACAGCCAAAATTAAAAACTGCTTAAACACTAAGTAAAAGTTGCAAAGATTGGATTGAGGCAAATAAGTGTATTAGTGCAGGTGTAAATGTAGGTAGGAGAGGAAAGTGAAGATGAAGGTGTGCCATCAGAGACATCCCCTGAGAGGGCCTCAGTGTCACGAACTCCATCACCACAAATCCCGCAGCTGTAGCAAAGTATGGTCCCACCATCTCAATCTGCTCGCGTCTTACTCTCTCATCCTTATATCTTAGGTTCATGTAAATTCTCAGCCCGATAGGATTAAGGCATGGCTCCGTCGAATACGAAGTGCGCTACTGGTTAAGTCCCCCCTCCCCACAGTCTACTTGTTTTGCGTTATCGCTCGCTCCCCTCATCCATTCCCTCTCGCTGACTTTCGCCATGTCCACTGCTCTTCTCTCTCTCTCTCTCTCTCTCTCTCTCTCTCTCTCTCTCTCTCTCTCTCTCTCTCTCTCTCTCTCTCTCCTCTCTCTCTCTCACTCCTCTATCTCTCTCTCACTCCTCTCTCTCTACTTCTCTCACTCTCTCTCACTCCTCTCTCCTCACTCTCTCTCTCTCCTCTCTCTCTCACTCCTCTCTCTCTCACTCCTCTCTCACTCCGCTCTCTCTACTCTCTCTCTCTCTCTCTCTCTCTCTCTCTCTCTCTCTCTCTCACTCTCTACTCTCTCTCTCTCTCTCTCTCTCTCTCTCCATTGGTTCCAAATGCTTTTACAGAAGGTTCTTCAAAAGCATATAGTTATTGTTAGCATATGTAGTTTCTTCATTTTCTGGTTCAATCAATTTCATTATATGGAAAATATTCACTCGAAAATGATATTCCTATTACTATTGAGAGTAATATATAAGTAATATATAATATCTGTTTAATTCTAGTGTAACATTCATATCAACTGGCTACTTTTAGAAACAAGTTGAAGGCATGTTAAGTACTGAGTTTAACTCAAATTTTACTAACGAATTTTAATAATAAATATGTTGAGTTTTCTTCAATTTCGATCCCTTTGTGTTCCTCATTCCTTTCCTCCCCAGTACCAGCTCTTCAGTTTACTTATTCAAGAGTGTAACTTGTTTGTCCCCAAGCACATCTGAGAAAGAAAGATGGTCGTACATAATTTCATCCCCATATTATTTTCCAACCATTTCATTTCAGTATAGCGGCTTCTCCACCCTACCCCTTGACATCCATCCTCATCTCGTTCTTTTTATGAAAATGAGATTTACTTCTTAAAAGGCAGCAGGCGAAAAGTGACTTTTTAAAGATAAAAGGAATATCTCATCACATTACTTACAATTCGTTTAGCTTAATCTCTTTTTTCTTATACTTCTCAATTGTTGAGAAGTTAGGGCACTTTATTCCCATATATGAATTCTTTACCACTACGAGTGTTTTATTAAATATAACTAGAGAAAACAATATTTCAAAATGTTATTGGTGGAAGTCTGTTTTGAAGAATCATAGACATTCAGTTGTGGTTATTTCTTTGCGACACACACACACACCATCTAGGACGAAACATATAAATTTCAAAGAAAGCTGTTTTTGCCAACTGGAGACATCTAAAACATAAGTAATCTTCGGCGCGGAACTTGGTTTTCAGAGTGACTTGAAGTAACGGTGTTAGGGTAATTTCGTAAAAATATAAAAATTAATTCTCCCTATCGGGAAAAATAACATAAATAAAAAATCATTTAAGGCGTTTGCTAATAATTAGAAAAGGTTACAAAATAGTCCTGACCATTTTGACATTTACAGGTTTGATAAAAACTTATGCGAATGTTATTAATATTCAATAAAATATTAAGCTTTTGATTTTTTAAATATCTCCGAAGTGTAGTTGCGCTTAATATGTAAATGCTTGGAAGGAGACGCATTCCTATGGTGATAACATTGTATTATATTACAACTTTATAATTCATTTCAGTTTTACTACTTCGATATTATACGACCAACGTAAACAGTGAATGTGTTTGGATTCACTGCTCACAAATATCAAACATAAAGTGTCTTTTAAAGTTCCTTCGTGCAATCATGACCATGCACACGTATCCAAGACAAGGTTATAAAAGGAAAGCTTGCTAAGACATAAGTTGCGCGTTGAAAAGTACATAGGATCCCAACAATAAATCAAGGTACTCTTCAGTGACTGTAACTTAAAATCATGTAAAATATTACAAAACTGTTTTTCTTAGATCCAATACAGTTAATGTGGAGATTAAACATTTAAAAAAAATTGGAGAAACTAAAAACATTTTTAATAGATGTAAAAAAATTAATACTATTTTTAATTAGAAATGATTTATGTTGTCAAATGGGGTCAGGTTAGCCAAGTGAGTTAAGGCGTTAGTCTTAATCTCACTTCCTAAGCTAGAGTCGTTAATTCGATTCTCATCTAGGCAATATGATAAATTTATAATTTAAAATCCTTAGTCCCATCCTGGCTGGAAAAGGGTACCTTAGACCCGCTCGGGCCAGACAACTTAGTAACAACTTTAGTAACCTGTACATAATTCGTCCAAATTAGATGTAATAAAGATGGCGTCATTAACGTAACACTAATACTACATGTTATAAACACATTAGGTTTGATGAACAAAAGGTTAATACGATTCATTTTAAAAGTGAAGTCTACGAATGTTGAAAATAGTTCCTTAAAATGAAATGAAATCACCGAGTAGGTAGAAATTGGCGAAGAAAATGGTGATTTCGGTTCAGGCATTTTCCCCATCTAAATGACTCCATTTGGTGGGATGAACTCTCGACTTCCTTGTACTGCTGTCAAATTAAATATACAAACGGATATACTGCAGTTCAGTTTCAAATTCGTTTCACTTTAAAGTGAATGGGATATCTCTGTTACTGTTCATTTGGATCATAAAATGTCATTTTTATTTATGGTAAATAGAAAATTTCCTATACATATGTTCTCATTTTTTATTTTCACCTTACTCAAACTTCCACTGCTTCCCCTTATTCTATTTTGATCAAAAAGAGAGGTGCTGAACTAGAAGGTCCAAAAGTGCTAAATATGAATTTATGACTTGTCGTTATCGAGATATACTTGGTACTTAGATAACTTGAAAATACATAAACTTGTCAAAACGGTTGAAGGCAGGGACAAACCGGATAATTCCGTTCTAGTATGAAAACCGAAATACATCAAGATTATAATATATAATGCTTCCTTTATTTCGTATAAGTTTATTATTGTTTCAGATTGCTATCATTAAAATTGAACGACTGGCTCAAATTTGTTCATGTACAGTTTCCATCTTTTAAAATTTTCTAGGAGGAGTTATGGTTAACTGTACTAAGCGAAGCCTGAAGCCTTGCAGAGGGACATGCTAGTTTGTAGTAGAAATTGTAATATTGCTATTTTCAGCTACTCTTGTCATTGGACATTGAAGTGTGGCCCATATTTATATAGTAACGAAAATGTTATTTAGATTATCTTTATTTTTCTGGTAATCAAATGACTTTAGAAAAAAACATCATGTGTTCCTTCTTCATTTAAATGGTAGATAATTGAAGGATTGGCCCGATGTAGACGTACCCTGGAGCCTATGACGTGGTCCTCCTTAGCAAATGGCGTTATTCGGGGGAGAAGGCTATGTTTACATAGTGGAATCGGAGTCGGAGCCGAAGTGAAGCTTTCCAGACAGACTTAGGCCCTTGAGGTGGGTCCCGTTTTTTCTTTGCCGCCGGGGGCAGACGTCCACCCTAGGCTGTTTATCTGCCCACAGCTACACCGGCTAATGAAATGACACGACAGCCATGTGCTACTCTCTCGGGGGCTTTTAGCTTTTAGTGCCTCACGACCCTTTATCAAATTTTTATAAATCCCTTCAAGGAGTGTTCCTCCTTCCTGTTTCTCTACTACCTTCTAGAAAGAAGATTCACTTGAGTTATCTAAGGCTAAGCAAAGAAACGATTTAGGTAGTAGTTTTTATTTAAAATCAAAGCCCTATGAATCGTTTTAATAATTCATAGTTTTATACAAAAATAATTAAATACATGTCTCTTTCTTAAATTTATAATAAATGAATGATTTTTATAAATATTTATTATATTAACTTATGAAGCTTTGCTTTTAATTTGTATTTATTACAGTTTCACGTCAGATGTAACTGCAGTTTTGTCCTCTTCGGAGTAATACACATTTTCCAATTTTGCCTAGTTTTTGTCAGGTTTTGTTTCTAGATTAGCATTACTTGCCATCTGATGGCAAAATTATTCTATTGTTTCTCTGTTGTTTCCTTACTTTTATGTTACGCTGGCTACACTTGGTAGTTGTCCTCGTGTACAGGAAGTTCTGTTGTTTACAGAGCGATTGGAGAAAGAAGGTCCTGAGGTTATATGCTGTTGTCTACCGTATGATACTCTACAAAGGTTAAAGTGCTGGAAAACTGGAGAGGCCATCCTCGAAGCCAAAATTATTGGAGAGCCACCCCTCTGTATTAGTCTGATTAATGATAAACATTGCCTAACATAATTATACAAACTTCAACTTCGTAGCACTTAGTCTTGCTCCACTAACATGCCTCCAGTGATAAAATTTGGGGACAACTGTGAATCTACAGTGTTTATAAATGAAGAAAGAAATCTGAAAGGAATGCGAGAGAAGGTGGAAATTCTTTTTATGCCTTTAAGCTAAGGAGAAGAAAAAAAAATAGCCAATTTTCCGAACAATACTCTAAGGAAGCGATATGTAATGGATTGTATTACCCTTGAGGGGAAGAAAGATTCGACGAAACGAAAGGCAGCGGAGTATTAGCTATGCAATGCCTCGGTCCGCAACATTAATTTTTATATGGCCCCAAATTCTTTGGTTGGGGAGTTCTTGGATGGCCAAAGGGGCTCGCCCTCCTACAATAATACAATGAACAGATAGAATTATTCATTTCGCTTGGGGCATTCCCCCCTATTGGCTTCGGATGGAAAAAATATGCCTACGGCTCTGGCACTTCCACCTCCTTTTCCATTTTTCCTTATTATTTTTTAACTTCCCCTTTTGTGTGAACCCAAGGAGTGCAAGTACCTGAGGCATTAAATGAGTTACTCGAACGTCAGATCATAATTGGCAAGATGAATCTTTTTCTTTAAAAATCTCTGTTTATCAATAATCTCATAGATTGATAGAAAAAGATATAAGAATAATGTAAAGAGCTTATTTACATTTATAATGTAAGCGATACGCTATGTTCAGTTCGAATACGTTATGTCTGATTTGACGTAAGAAACAATGGTGGTTCTCACTAAAATTCACGCTTATTAACTCCTGTCTGATATCTTCAAATACATAAATCTGAACTATCGAGTTTCAAAACATCTACGATTTCTATTATTTTACTTAGTTGCATGGTTTTTGTCTTGATATTTCTTTGATATAGTACTTGAATGTTTTTCACCATCCTATTTAATGAAAACCATCTACACCCACAGAGAATATCATCTGCACTACAAATAATGTGAGACTTGTGAAAACTTATTTTATACATTTCTTGAGATTTCGGATAGGTATTTTTATCCCCATGAAAAACAATAAAGGACTTCTAATACATTGAATTATTCCGATGATTAATGTTTTTTTCCTGTCCGTAATTTATTTTATTTTTACGTGATAGCCAACGTAAGGCAGAATAAAGCTAAACCTTTTAATGACTATGGCCCAGGTTTGACATTTAATATTGTAATTTATATTCATATAAGAAGAAAAGTGCCCGTAATAACAGAATTATTCCGATTATAAGAAGCTTCCAATAGGTTTTTTACATATGGTTTGCCTTCGTAATATTATTCTCTAGCTTCTTTTATCTCTTTCCTGCCAGGACTATAGATCAGCCTGCTAGTGAGGGCTTTGACATATCTACAAACTGGTTCTCTTATAATTAACAATATTATTATATCTGCCTTACGGGTACCTATTCATTTGCGCTTAGCATAAAAGGGTATCCAATAAATAACGACAAGTCTGCGTGTGCTTAAGAAATGAGACATCAATTTTATATAGACAGACCACTATATTAATTTATGATGCTTCTCCTGTATAATCTCAACAGTTAAAAATTAGCTAGACAAAACAGTAAAAATAAAGGAAGAGAACCAAGCCATTCAATAACTCATTTTTAACAACATTTTTGTTGGTTCGCCAAAAGGGTTTAACCACATATAGATCTATAGGATAAGAAAGATATAGTCTTCAGTAAAATATTTTGTTTGCTACCGCATTCGACAACTAAATGACCAAATAATAATATTAGATTACTATTGCAAAAAGTGTTTGATTTACACTGCATATCAACAATATTTAGGTAACCGGCAATCTGTTATGAACTGGAGAATATGGCTACCAGCAGAATAAATGTAGTTTAATGCTTACAATTTGTAGTCATGTAGGAACAAGTTGGGCGATGCGCTTGTTCAGTATTAACGACGACCAGGAAAGTATCAACTTGTGTCTGTAGTTGCAGCAGCCACAAGAATACCCTTTGTGTTGCTAAAGAATATTACGTTTATTACGGTTTAGCTGGATCTATATGGCCAGTTGCGCCCTTATGTGTGGCAGGTTGAGTTTTGGGAAAATATTGAATATTAATACTGGAAAGCAAAAAAAAAAATATATCGAGCAAGTTTTTTTTTTTTTTAATGTAGAATGGTTCTCTGCTAATAAACGGCGAGTTATACTAATTACTAAACCATTGCTGTAAAAACTCACAGTATAGTAATACTATTAGTAAGTTAAATCAATGTTTTTTGAGTCGTATTTTCTTGCGTTTTAGTCGTAATTAATCGTGTAAATATTCTCTTCATAAAGGTGTATTGCATTTTGAGTTTGTAAAGTTTTATAACTTTGCAGAATTATTTAATTGATGTGAAAGCGCAATAAAGCGGAGATGAAATGGCTAAGTAGATTACATTTAAAGAAGGATAAGTTGTGTTTAGGAGGGAAAACATTTCCTAACTTTATGCTTCCCTTAGGACCGATCCTCCTATTCCGGGGTCATTACAATGTAAGATGAGAAGGGAAAAAATCTATTACCGGGCTTATTTCAATGTTTTAATGAAATGGGGGGGGGGCTCAAGAAAAGGGATGGTAATTTTCCATTTTCGTCCATTAGTTTCAGAAAGTATAACATCTCCCCTCATGACATTTAAGTACATTTTCTTGTTGTATTTGTTGGGATTTTCACCAAGAAATGCAGTTTTGTCATAAAACTTCTTATTGTAATTCCTCTTAATTCTTTTGAATACCTGAAAAAGACACTCAAATCAATTATTTAATTATGTAAAATGAATTAATTTATCGTTATCAGTTTGGTTTGAAACGTTAGAAACTTGAGTTTCATAAGTTGCTTTATTTCATAAGAAAATTAAGCAGTTAATTTTTAAACCATTTTCAAATGCATATTTAGATTTACTTGAATTATTATAATAAAAAAATACCATCCCCTAACAGAAAATCTGCGTGTCCCACAAATTTTCATTACAATTATCACTTTCGGCACTTAGAAGAAACTTTGCTTATATTAATGTAACACGCCCTATTTTAAACAGATGATAATGAAATTCGGCATTTAAACTATTTCACGGAGTATTAGTAAACTAAATCAAGATCAAAATATTATAAACCTTGATCTCTATGAAAGGCTGTTGTAATTTTAATATATATACTTAATTATAAAAGGAATTAAATTATAAATATGATGATATATTATTATTACAATTGCTATAAATATATTAAAATAAGTAAGAATATTATAAAATAATGTGTTATACAATTCTTCTTATTTGTGAACTAAATTTTGTTGTTTAATAATATCTTTAGCCGTCATTACCGGTGTTATCTCCCTCTATCTAAGATGGTTTTCCATTCCACTCCGTAGCTCATTGCCGGTTATCTCTGCCGACTCCATCCTCTTAACACTCTTATTGTTTGCAATCGTTTTGGATATAATATCTTCCCTTGTCTTTCTTTTCTTCCAGTTCTTCCATTGTTCTAAGCCCCCATCCCATTATGGCTTCGAGAACTTTACCCTGCGGATACCAAACAACATATGATGTGATTGCTGATCTTCAATTTTCAAATCATTAGTGTGGTTTCTAGCGTTCTTTCCTTCTTTTCTGCTTTGTTGGAGATGGTCGCTGGATTGTAAAACATACTCAGTAAATTGTATTCCAATCGGTTAACTTGTTGGCCCATGAATGCTCTTTTTTTTCATTAATAGCAACTTGTACGATTAATTAATTCCTTTCTGAATTGTTGCTTATATGGATTCATAAAATAGCTTAAACAAATGCGCGAAAAGACAGTATAAAGCTTCATACTTTACTTAACAACAATACAATATTTTATGCCCCTATAGCATGTGAATAAATCCATAAATGTAAAATCCTTGAGTTATGATTTATGAGAATAAAAAGCCCAAAATTCACGTGTTAAATTTCATGTTAGTAAGGAAATGAAGGCACATATTCCGACAAATATGTGACGTTTTCGGGAATCGATTCTTTGCTTAAATTCTTCTGAAAGCTACATATGAGAGTATTGATGAAAGGTATCATTGTTTGGCGTACCTTAAAGTTGAATGCCCTGCTTGGAAGGCCATTGTACCATCCAAAACGACTCAAATCATTACGTATTGTCATATCAGTAACGCTTTATTGTGAGAATTGATTTAGGAGGGCTAGTAAGCTAATCAAACACCTAACAATGGATCCGATATTGGAGAGAGCAAATAAAGTATAATCCCCACCATAACACCCATGTTATAGACAGAGGGACAGCAAGAACACATCCCATGAAAACATGTCTGTTTGCCTGACCCCAACACAATGGCAGCTACTTCAATAGAACTCTTCTACAATGATCCAGCTCCTTCGCTCTGCCTTCTAATTACTAGAGAAAATATTTCGGCACTACTTCTTGAGTAGTATAGTTTTCAACTTACTTTATATATTTATAGTTACTTTCTAAACCGGAATTTGCCATTACTTCTTTCAGTCACTTCAACAATAGCATGACATTGTTGAAACGGTACAGCTGTATTAAAGGCCCGGGTGCTTACCCAGTAGTCCGTACTTCCTTTCAACTGCAGCATCGCACTAGCAAAGATAATGCTTATTGATTTGGTGAGGGTTTTTTGAGTCGTCGGAGTAGTTATATATACCGTGACCGCGAAATTTAAACCAGTTTTTGCAGGAGAGCATAAACTTCAATATTAGAAATACATTAATAACCAATTATTTCGAAGTTTATATTAGTGGAAATAATTCAGAATATGTTTTATCAATTTGTATTCATTGTTATGTTTGATACCCTGAATGTTTGCTAAAAAAGTTATGAGTTTCAGAGAAACGAGATATAAAACTAAATTCCCAAAATTTAAGAATGGGTATTACTTCAGAAGGGACCTATTTAGCCTTTGTAAACGTAAAAGGGTTTAAGAGGAAAGGTGGGTTACTAATTCCAAAGTGGAATACAAAACGAGGAGTAGAAAGATAAAGGATTGAACGGAGCTTATGAACGGATTATTTCAAATGTAAAATGAAATACAAAGACATATCGGGAAATCAATAATTTTGAGAATGAATAAAGGATGTGAAATTGAAGAACGTATAATATGTGAGAGTAATATGTTAGAAAATGTTATAAAACCAAAAGACTCTAAATAAAAATACGTCTAAAAAGAGATTAACAACTTCAAAATGGATATATAATATGTTGTATATTAATATTAAACATAACTATCACCAATGATAATGATATTAAAAGTATTTATGTCGGTATTACTTACTTCAGTTAGTAATAACAAATTAAATTAAATAATATCAAACATAACATCAATCTCACAGAATTCCTGACATAAGGCAGCCTATATATTGACCTATTTCCAAAAACCAAAACACAAACTTTCTAACACATTACAGAAAAGAAAATTACATTTACATAACTATGTTTGGTTCATGGGAATCGCATATGTTGAGGAGCCCTTGTAAAGTAACAAATAAAATGACATTTTTGAATGAATAATTACAAATAAAAAGAAAAAAAAAAACATTGAATCTTAAATTGACAGCCTATTTTAAATGAAGGGGTCAGAGAGTTATTAGCAAATAAAAGGTGAATAAATAGGAGAGGGGGTCTAGGCTGGACGTCCTTTGCTTGATCCTTGAGGTTGATTTGCTATTTTCCGCTCGGACAACAATAGTTTCACTCACAATGACCGTATTCAATCCATTATCACCAACAAACCTACATACACTTCTAGGTGTCATCCTCAGGAAATATGTTTTTTAATGTTTGTCTTTGGAAGCAATTAGGGTTGCCGTGGGCAAAATAACAAAGTCATCTAAATCCTTTCACCCCCAAACTTTATAGAGAATACAACTTTCCATCACAGACATTTAGATGTTAACAAAATACTCATTCATAAGCACGAGTCTTTAGCTAAATAGAGGTTAGCTAAAATAAAAATGCATATTTCATGTAAAAAAAAAACGAAATTATTCCTGGCTAACAAAAAAAGAAGATACTGAAAATATTGTCAGAAATTTAAATTAAAAAAAATCATATATTAAGGAGTTTTTGTCTTTAAGTGTATCATCAGTCTTAGAGCTATGGTGAATGAATAAACTAACAAATCTAAATACAGGAATAGATCAAATATTAGTTTATTCGTTTTAAGTTTCCTTTATTAAACTTTCCGTTTATACTGTTTATTTTAATTCTCCATTATTTCTTTTTTTTAGCGTCCAAAGTTGTACCAAAATATCATTACTTTGTAACACTTTGTGTATAATACCTTTGTATTGGACTAACATAACTTTTCTCTGTTTCTTTCATTTTATTCTTATTTAATTTAGTTTATTCATATTTTATGTTTGAGATGCTGAAAATATCCTTTCGAGAAACAATGTGTTTATACAGCGTATGTTTAATGTATATGATCATACGTAATTTGTTTGGCTATGACAAAACAATGTAGGTCTTCTCTGGGGGATATAATAGTTTTTCTAATCAAGCCAGACTTGTCGAAACGATAAAAGTAACCTGCCGACAGTATTACCAAGTAATCCCTAATTGAGGTAGGATAGGGTCCGATTTAACTGTACTGAATGGCAAAAAAGTCTTGAACGTCTTGCGACGTGGAATGCATCCAGTAGCGAAGTTTAACGACAACGTTTATGGCTAGAAGGTATAAAATACGGAAAGATAGTGACTAAGACTACGGGGAGGTTGGTAGGAGTCCGGATAGCTTTGTTTTTGCTTGGTTAGGTTGTCTGGCCTGCTTGCTGTAGAGCTGTAAATCATATGGCAGTTTTACAGTCAGCTCCAAGTCCAGATATAATTAGGTGTAAACACGACATCGAGTCAAGGGAAATATAGCTCGCTAAAATCAAATTCATTCCACTTCTATTTACGTTAATTGTCACCCGACTTGCCTAAGAGCAGATGCTATTACTGATAGCAAAATATAGTGAAAACAATCGTTAAATGACGACATCTGTTGTTGTTTTCTATTATGTTTATTAATCTACGAGTTATTACTGGAAAATACCGTCTTCATGCCTTTTGAAGGACTCATTTCAAATACGGGACAAAAATAAATTTTATTTTATTAATTAGACTTCTTTCCCTCAAAATTAAACTGTATATACTTATTAATAACAGGTATTTAGAATTGTTTTTCTGTTGCATAGGCAGCTATATTTTAGAAATGTCTTAATAATATAAGTTCTGAATGTTCATATATTTAGGAATAGTTCGAAATGCTGATTGATTGATTGGTTGATCAAACAGAAATTAAATCTTATAAAAAACATTTAACAGTTTATTATTTTATTTCTTGGAGCAAATGAAATATTCGACCGGCTTGTTATTTTTAGAGACGCATAAAACGGTATACTTCACTGTTATAAAGGTAGTGCTACTATAAATAAAACTTATAATCTTGTAATATTTTATATGTTTCAATGGTTATTTATTCATACAGGATTAAAATAAGATCAGTGTGAACGCTCTTTTGATTTACTGTCAAGAGATTTTCTAGTAAAAAGAGTAAATTATCATTATAAGTATTTAGTTATTTCTTTCATGGTTCTCTTTGAATATACATGTTTTTGATTGATAGTCAGAAATCAGTTAGAAATAAACTTGTTTCTATAGAGTTCTTTGTTAATGAATGCTTCCTGTAAATATACTGAACAACGTGGAGCTTGAATATTTATTTATTTGCTGACTGAATTCAAGCGATTTGCACCCGATCAAGTAACCAAATGGTAAATATACTCTATTTTGTTTAATGTATTTGATTTTTTTAAATTTATTGATGTTGCTAGGCGATATTGATTGTAAAAAAAGGTCAGTTTATCTATGTCAGTCAAGAAGTAGTCTTAATGAACTTGGTAAAAACCAGTTGAATTCTACCGGTTTTTTTGTTTCTTATGACTCCTCATGATAAAATAATTAATGCCACTACGTATTACAATATAACAATATATTTTAATACTAACACCACGTTTTTTACATGTTTTTATATAAAGAGATAACTTTTAAAAGAGGAACTATCCTGTAGTAAACACATGCAAAGTGTAATATGCTGTATGAATTACTGGACTAAGACCTATAAAGCATGAAACAATAAGAGAAGAAGAGGTATAATTACACAAAATTTCTCTGCATGTTGTGTCGCATGATAAGGTGTCGTAGACTCAGATCTGGAGAAGGGCGAAATTATTTCCTTTGGCGAAATTACAACTTTATCGATGTATATATATGCTCCTGTTCGCCACCAAATACCGACTCAAACAAGCAACCTTTCGTGCCATCTAATGCCGTTCAGAAATTACTGATTTCTAACATGATTTCAGTTAATTCTATATTTTTTGCTGATTCCATTACAGGAAGTAGAAAAGCACACTTTGTTATACAATTTTAATTTCATGCTTCCAATTTCAGTAGAAGGGTGAATATGTTTTACATATATTTGATTCATGGTAAAATTGTAACATTTTATAAATTGATTATTTTGAGTGTCCTGTACCACTGTGGAAATGGTGGTTATATTTTTTTTAGGGGGGGATTTTTTACAATTTTAATAAGAGAATCAGGTTAAACATGTTAGCTATGGAGTTGATGCTCAATGAGACCTTCAAGACTTAGCTTGTTATTTCAACAAAGAATGAATGACCAACTGCTACTTGCAATTCGTAAAACTCAATCAGCTTAGGCCTTTGTCAGAAGTCTTGTAAGGCATTACACAGGACCTGTAGAAATGTTTAAAATTTTCTGCGACACAAAATACATTTTTTTTTCTTCTAACAGTTTGTAGCGGGTTCTCAATGTGATCTAAGTCTACTGAGTGCTTCCATTATATTGCAAAAATCGATTCATGAAACTATCTTTTTCACTCTTTTTTTAAAATAAAAACAGGTTAATGTTCTTGATTCTGGTTGTTAAGAACATAAAATGTTCTTTATTCCCGCGGCCTGTACTAACTTACCACCTCTCCAGCAGAAGAATAATGGAAGCAATCGAAAAGAATTTTAAGATCCTTGGTTTTTACGTAAATCCAAAAATAATACGTCAATCAGGAGTTGGCACTATCTTGGTGCCTTTGGTGGTCCTCAAAAGGACGCTTTTCGACAAGCTACTGGAATGTTTTTGAGAAGAAGAATACAGTTTGAAACCAAAATTATTTTTTGAGCTTGAAGTGGACATTTCTTCATAGTAACAGACATTCTTTACATTATTAACAAAAATTATAACTGTATGGGACCTTTCATTTTTTTCGTCCCCTGTTTGTTTTAAACACCTATCAAAAGACTGCAATAACTGAATAGTAACTTTCAATAATTTTGAACAATACAAATATTGATAAAACATTTTTCTGCCTTAAGGAAAAGATCTGTTTTATCCTTGTCTGTTACTTGTGAGCGAGTTTACACTAAGGAAGCATTAACTCTTTCCCTTTGTTTACGGAGTGCCAAGGCTAAGGAGAAGCTCCCCGCAGAACCCTCCAAATCCCTTTCATTCGGAATAATTAAAATCTCAAATAGAAAGGGTTAGGGGCATTAAGAGCCTTTTAGGCCCGCTCCCAGGGATAAAAACGGTGTCCGCTCTCTCTCCCTGTAAATAATAAAGGAGGTTAGCTTCCCCCCTAATACTAGCTTTTTGTACTAAATGTTGTTGTTGTTTGTCTTTATTCAGGACAAACAGGAGTTGTTTTTGAGTACTTTGTACTTCCTTAGTAGTCCTCTGATGGCTTATGTTCACTGAATATATTTTTATTATTATTTGTCTCCTGCATTAACGGTTATTTTCACTTTTATTTATTGTTATTTTTGTCTATTTACTTTTGTCGAATATTTCATTTAGAAAGTTCATATTAGGCTTTAGTTGGTTGTCTACAGCTCTAATCCGTCACTATTGTGCAGATGAAAGGGAATATGAAAGAACAGCGAGACGAATCAAGTTCATAATGAGCCTAGGGCAATTAGCAGTGACACCGTGTGCTTCCTCTAAAACAATAGCCCGAAGTCACTCCCCAACAATGTCCGACCACGTCCTCAATCAGTCCTTTTCAGTCGTCCATAAAATCAATTTACTCTCTCTGACTCAATGAATTTAGGTTATTTACAATTTGTGATATTTACGAAATAAAGAATGTATCCAAAACATCTAGTCATCCCTCATTGTGCTTGTAGAAAGCTTAGTAACACTGTTCGGCCCCAATGAGCGTGGTATTTTTGTCAGAATAAAAAGTGACTTTACCCTCTCTTTTAAGGCCCGTTGTCCTCAACGAGCACCTTTATAGTTATCCCCCACCCCTATCACATTTCATGACGTTGATGAAAATTATTTATTGTTACGCTTCTTTTTCTAATAGAAATGGTGTTCATCATTCCAATTAAAACGTTAAGTACCTTTTAGAAATATTAGAACATTGATTTTTCAACTTGAGTACATTTATACTTTTCTAGACAGATTATTCTGTTACTCAGTCAAAAGCGTAAGCCATAAATTAATGATAGGTGAGTGGTCAATGATTCTGTTAATTGTAATTGAATAATGATTAATGAATTAGGTCAATTGCATATTATGAACATTAATGATTTTCAAAGTAATCATTTTAAAGCTTAGTAACGTTGATTCAAGTCCTTTCTTGTTATAAATCGGGGGAAGTGCTCATCAAATAGGAAACTCGACTAGCAACTCCTTTCCAAAGTGTTGCCATGATTAAGGATCTGGATAATGAATTGTGCTTGATAGAATCATTTCATTGAAGATTTTGTCCAATCGCATTGGTGACTGACTTATTCGAGCGGTTCACCAACCTCTACATTATATGAAATTGTACATTGCGACTTTTAATCTCTGATATTCTTATATCATTAAAGATAGATACCGTTTTCCTGCCTTTAAATTGATAAAATGAACTTCGAATCACCCCCAGAGTTGCGCACATGAATTTGATGCAAATTATCCACTTAATAATCCAGAACTCTATATATTAATCGAAGAATGGTATTAAAACCTGACCACTACGAGTTGATGTATTATAATACATAAAAAAAGAAAAACAAAATTAAACCAGTTCTTTCACTTGAAAAAAAAACAACATTTCTTGTTAAATTTTATTATATTTTCTATGGGCTGGATATAACGATGAATTTTTGGATCAAAATGTGACCCTAACATCTCATGAAAAAAACAAAAAATAAAGCTTTTTCAAAACAGTAGCCATGTAATTAATATTTTAATCAAAAGTGTCCAATTATTTGTATGGGTAATATAATTTACATAATTACAAATATTTTTGACAGCAGTCTTCGTGGCCAATGAATTTTAAATAACTTCTCTGCATAATGAAGAGGAGGGATTCGAATTGTTAATGTGGTGAATTAAAGGCCTCCATTTTCCTCCATTCCTATTTATTTTTATTAGTTAGTTATTTGGCAGGTAATATGGATCGAAAATGAAAACTCCGAATTGCTTTTGTTAAAAAAAAAAAATATCCTTCATTTTAATCATATATAATAAAAAGTCCAACATTAAATTCGTTCTCAAAACACGATCCTCCTCATGTAAGACTGGATTATACAGTACAATCAATTCATAACGTGGCTTGTTCCTCAAGTTTTTAATCGAAGGATTTATTCATTAAATTTATTGTTTAGCATTAGTTTATATGTTCATATTGAAATTAGGTGATTGCTGTCCGGAAGGATGTCACAGACAGGTTCCAAAATGTGTTTTTATTGAACTGATTCCGTCATAAAGTTATTAACAATGTTATTCTTAAGTTTGGTTTGGGTTCTTTGATAGCATTAAAACTTAATAATAATTATAAATTTGAAATTACTCTTCTGAAATATTTACATTTCCTCTTTTTATTAATGTTTGTTAATTGGTACAGAATATACCAGTATCGCAACTTCGGCTATTGTTGAGGAAGCAAAATATCTTTCGGCCATAAGAAATGCCTTCAACAGATGCGAGTCAAATTCTTAGTACTTCTGTGGCCAAATTCAATGCTAATAGTTTAAACAGGTTTATTTCTGAAGTGCTATTGGGTGTTTATTGGGGAGAAGCTTCACTGAACAGAATGCATTTCTACCACCACTGAAAAGATAGTTACCCAAAATACCATTGAGAAAATGCATTTTTAATTAATAGAAGTGAATACTAAACAATGAAAGGCTAAATTTGATTCAAAATTATTTTTTAGCTATCATTAAGTCTACAGAAATATTAATATCCGGTATTTATTTCTTAACAAGTATGTATCAAGTTTATGAAGACAGCCACCTTAACTCACATGCTAACCTAAGCTCTGAAAATGATATAAATAAACATACAAACTTAAACATTGTCGTGAATCCTTATGCATGCAGCGTGACAGTTTTTGTGACTAGATAAACTTACCATTTTATTATTATTATTGTTTATTAACGTCCACTTTTTACAACTGAGGCTAATTGGGACAGGTTATCTACAGGTTACCACCCTTTTCTAGTCAGGCTGGGACTTAGGATGTTATTTTATGAATTTCGTCACTAAATAATTTCCTTTGCCCAGGCAAGAATCGAACTCGGCACTCTAGGTTTACCATGTGAGATTAAAGGCAACGCTTTAACTCGCATGGCTAACCTGACCTGAACCCTACCATACATTTAACCAACATCCTAACAGTCTGAATATCAAGGTATGTTTACCTTGAAAATTTTGTTCATTGATATAAGGACTCCTTTTCCTCAATACCCCCAATGTTCAAACTAAGGATACGTAAAACCTCTTTTTAGAGATAAATCTGCGTAGTTTAACTTCCTTTGACGGACTATTTTAACTTCTTTCTTGAATATTGAATAACTATAATAATAAAAACAAAATTCAAAAATTCTGGAAGGCTATTTGAAGACAGGCGTTTTAAACCATTTTTAATATTTGTAAGTGATTAGGGTAAATACCCTCTGTTGGTCTCTGTAAATATCGTTCTGTAATTGCTCTTAACTGTTGCGTATTTCATTACTTTAATTGTACATGTTTTCAACTTTCTACCCAAGCTGGTTTTTTTTCCTCCTGCAGGACGCAATTAGTACAAGAAGTGTTCCTCAATCCCTCTTGCTCATATTAAATTTGTTGTGAAAATGGCCTATTTACTCAGGGACTTCATGAATTACCTTCACCGTTGACCATCCAGAAATGGAGATCAAAAATACTTCTATTATCGTGATACAGCACTGGAGGTTTAATGTTGAACAGTTTTAGAAATGAAAACATTGTTAAAATTTTTCTAAATTATGACAAATGGAATTTTTCCCCAACATACTTGTTGACCTAACATCCAGTATGTATAACGACGATTTTTTTTGTATTTATTAAAAGATACAGCCTGACAACACTGAAGATATTTGTCTCTATGAGAATATTGTTTTCATATGAGGAGTATCTGAGTTATTATACTCTGCCTTCCTTTCTTATCTTTATTCTTTTTGAAGAAATGTAACTGATTATATAATAATTAAGAATAATCCTACAATAGTAAGACCGTGGTTGGGGGATTTTCTATTTTTCAAGCAAATGAGATGAATTGCTGAAGTCCCCCATGCACGTATCTTACTGGGCCACTGTTGCCTGATTCAGAGCCTGCTACACTGTTGCAGGCCCGGTAGACCGCCGAAGCGGGCTCCTGTTGGACTTTCCCTGGCGGCATCCCACCTCTCCCAGCAGATCAAGAAGCACAGGATGGACAACGGAGACTACCCTTCATCAGGATACGAAAACGGCCATTTATCAGGTTAGACATTTATTATGGATTTCTTTTAGCTTCTATATCACTTCAAGTATTGTTCACATTGTAGTCATAGAAAGGGAATAATATAGTATAATCAGCACATGAAAAATTATCCTACGCCATCACGTGATTTGTTTAATTCGAATGAGATCCCAAAATACATATTGTTTAACTCAATCTTCGTGTGGCTGACATTCGAACTTGGAAAGTAAACAAGAATGATACATTTTCAGTTGACCATCCTTCGTTTCTGTTGATAAATAAAATATAGTGCATATTACACAGTGTCATTTTAAGTAAGAACTTGCAATCCCTGATTTTCTTACAATATCTGAATGTAAGGCCTAACGATCCCACACGAATTCCCTACGCCATGCTTCTCCTACAGGTAGCAACTATTAGTTTTTATTATTTTTAATTCAAGAGCTTATAAATAATTAAAGTTACACTGGGCTTGCTCAGTAATGTAATAAAATTTAAAATAACATTTGTTCTGCTATTCTATAATTCAACATAGCAATTTTCCTTTTTTACACGAATTTAAGACAGAAGATAAAATAAAATGAAATGTCCTTGACTGCCGATTCCAATCCATGGCACATGCTCATCGGTTTTATCTCTCTCATTCCCATTATTGTAATTATACTTGTGGCCTTAAATTGAAGTCTAGAAACTTATTAGTTAGTGGTCATGAAATTTGAAATATGACAAATTATTTTCCTATTTCTCGGTGAGTATAATTCTCTCAGATCTTTGGTTTTCCTATCGTTTCCGCCCGCTTTGTGCCTATGACTTATTTTAAGCCGCGATTAACAACTGTTGATATTGTTGGTTGTGCAAGGACTTGACTGAAATGAGTAAACATAGAATCGGAATGAGCCAAACAATACTAGCCGGAATTGATACAGCTATTGTTGTATGGTGTATGTAGAGAGGGACGGGAGCATAACGAACATGGTACCATGTTTACATTGGTCAGCTCCTACTTGATTAGGAGCTTGCTCTGGACAGACCACATCGCTCCAGCCGTACTTGTGCCTTCGTTAGTATTGCAGCCAACATTCGGCATATACACCTCTTGTAACCCCTCGACCGTGAATATACGTCCTATATGTAACCAACCTTAATCATAAACAAGTGTAGCTGGTCCTTCGTATTAGTGACGGCTATACTGCACCGGCACCACGTCACAATAAAGCCTGGGTATAGTTGTACTATTTAGTTCATTGATAAGAATAGAACAGTAAAATTCTTAAAATAAGTTAAAAGTAAAGTCACAATTTCACAGGTTTTAAATTTTCAAAGACGCATAATCTAAATGAAATACGTCATTTTCATCCTAATGATAATTGAACTGGCAAAAACACAATTTGAACACAAATAAAATATATAAAATAGGACTAACTAAAATAGGGCCCTGCCATGAAACTTGTTTTTCTTGGAAGAACTCTAGTAGTAGGTTTTTACTGAAACCTAGATTAACTTCTCTCTCATTGTTGTTGAGAATATTTCAAAAGTTTGTTAAGCACCTTTTTGGTTCATCGAACCTTCAATGTGATTGTGATTCTTTCCTTCTAACAATTGCTTTTCTAACGCAAAGACTTTCTCTAATAGGATTTTGTTATTCAAATTGTATTTAAATAAGAATTTTAAATATAATGTCTATAATATTTAAAAAAAAGGCAGCCTTAAGCTAAGTAGATTTACCACGTGTAGGGGATCGACACGCGGTCTCTCCACATTATGTTATACCAGCTCGAATTACGTCATCTGGATATTGTAATGTCTAGTTCCCCCTTTCTATGTTCTCTATGTAAACGAGTGTGTTTATTTAAATTTGACATGAGATAGAGTGAACAAGACCTTCTTGTGAAATCATATGAGTCGGAGTTAATATTGAAGGTTAAGGTAAATGTATGGGATAATGTTTGTATTCGATTTCATTATAAATGAGACTTGTCATATAAATTGCATTTCCAATAAGCCTCGTAATATAACGTTTTTCGATCTGACTAATAATTATGGAGGCATTTATGATAATTATGGCACATTTCAGTTGTTCTCGAAATACCCAGTCTTAATTTTCATATTACTCATTTAACTATTGAGAACGGTTATTAAAAATAAATTACTAATGTATATTGAAATTTATTTATTTATAGATGTATAAATTAGAACGGGCGTCATTTTCAAAATGGAAAAACTGTAAGTTTTAACGTAAAACTCGGTGATATTCATTAATTTATTATTATTATGTAACTAAAATTATTTATGCACTGTTTAATTTATTAACTTCTTCGTCTCATTGATATCAACAAATTAATCTCGAAGCCAAACATTAATAATAAACGCATCTGTTACGACGTAGCTCAGAAGTTAATGAACACGTTAGGCGGCTGATGTTTTTTACGGAGCGTCAAGCGAGATCAGGGCCACATATTTTATCAAGATGTCTTCGCAATCCCATATTTTTATATGGGCAGAGAGAGACTAATAAAGAATAAAACTGGCACGGAACATGCCTCCGACAATTAACAGCAGATTTTTTTTTCGCTTTCTTTTCATTTTACATCTCTCGTTCAAGTTGGCCCGAGCCAGCTATCTGTTATGTTGGCTCGTTCAAAGCTACCAGATAGACCCGACCATTAAGATGCAAATGCTCTCCAAAGATAACGCCGTTCCGGAAGAGGAAATACTCACATTTAATTGTTGCGCCACTTATTATAACGAAATGCGAGTTGTTTATAGGAGAGCATTATAAAAAATTAGTACCGAGCAGTTCCCACTACTTTGAATTGTGAAAAAAAAAACGTTTATAATTGCCTCGTTCTCTTTGTAGCCGGCAAGCCGGTGAGGTGATGGTATGTGAAGGATTCTCACCGAAGGGCCTCAGTTGAACCGAACAACCGTCCCCGATAGAGTAATGAGCTATTACCGTTCTAGAAGGCCTTGCTTTAGTAATTTGGCTTAATGAGTAAGAAGTATGGGATCTGCAGCTCCTAGGAAAATTACCACTAACTGCAACTCTAGTCTCTTGGATTAGTTATCTTAGGGGGGGGGGCAATGTATGTAATGACATTAAATATGAATTAAGTGAAAACTTTTTTGCGAGTCAAACATGGAAAAGTAATAATTTTTGAGGTTTAACATTTTTTTATTTTTTTTTTCTATAATTATATGTGCGTTTGCGAAGACTAAGTGGGTCTTTAAAAGAATATATGTTTAAGGCAAGACATGCTCGTGAGTATGACCGCCCTAGTTTTTTTTTTAAATTCAGCGAGTAATTGTTTTATAGAATCTACTTTAGTCAACTTCAAGTAAAAATGGACATTTTTATTTTGCCTGTGTTGATAATACTAAATCTTATTGTACTAAGACTGTTTGTCTAAGTTAGAGCATCATTAATGATTTTATGTGTTGAAATACCCGCTCTGCCGATACTTGAAGACTTTTTCTTGAAAATCCCTTCGTGAGTAAAATTTCAATAACGTAAGACAAATTTGCTAGAAGGGTGGAGAACTGTACACATCTCGTTCTAATAATTTTTAGTGTCATTAAGTAAGTATTCGTGTAATAAATAGTATCTTAATCTATGTTAGTCAATGAGATATGATTATTTAGATTTTATTTTATGGAAAATTATTTTTGTTATACAATTGAAATTTTAACTACACTATTTATTACTGTCGAAATATTAATTCGATAATACTTTTAAATTTAATATTTCTTTCCTTTTTAAACTTCTATTTTTGTAATCCGCAGTGTCAATGTTATAAACAAAAAAATTCCTAGCATGTGGTCTTTTGAACAAACTATTTTTCGGAATTATTGGTCACTCTATATATGTATGTAAATATACATGAGCCACGAGACTCAGCCACTATTAGTTAAAGAACCGTTACTTTTTCTAACTATTTCACCTTACAAAACCATTTTTAAGAAGTTTTTTTATTAATGAGTGTTCTAATAATAATTAAGGGGCGGTGAATGCTCAAATATTGTGGTGGCGTTGAAGGAGGGTTAAGCAAGTAGCTAATGACGGATGATAAGAGGCCAAGCTGACACGAGCTTTGAGAAGAAAGGCAGTTGAGGTTGTCACTAATTGGAGGCGCTAGTGTCAATATAAACCTAATGAGGGACTCACCAGACTCTGGTTTGGCTCAATTAATGAGTATTCTCCTCCCCACCTCTCTCTCTCTCTCTCTCTCTCTCTCTCTCTCTCTCTCTCTCTCTCTCTCTCTCTCTATCCAATTTATACCCAAATATTAGCTATGACTGAATCTACCCTGCAACAGGGATTGACAACCTCATCATAACATGCCTCGCTTTTATTTAATCAACTTGTTCCAAACCAATTCGTTTGGAAAATAATCTTTATGAAATTGTTTCAAACCTCCGGTATTGGAACCAAAGGCAAAAGGCATACTCTGCACTGGAATATATTTATTCCAGGACATTTAAAGGACCCTGAAAATATTTAGACTTAGAACTACAAATGGCAGAATGAAGTATTCGCAAGTAAATGCTTTGTGTTGACCTCTGGAATAGATATTACTTCAAGGGTTGTCTATAGCTCTTTCGTTTCGTCTAGTTTTTGCTGGATTAGGTATTTTATTTCATGGCCACTGAATTGGCATTTAGTAAGCTGGTCATTAAATAAAAGCCTGGTCCCTTAGCGGGAACTGATAAGTCGACTTTAGGTTCACCAAGAGTGTTTTAGTATTGTTATGTATTTGACAAATTCAATTGGAATGCTCCCTATTGTATTTTTGTCTTCTAAATTAACTAATCGAATAAAAGTTAGGCAATTAAATAAGATTGTAGTTCTGTCCCCCAGCACAAATGATCATGATGGGTGATTGACCTATCTCAGATTTCCAGATCATTATCTGGATGTAAAGACGTTACAAGACGACGTGTTCGACTGCTGGAGGATGTGGTCTGTATTTCTTCGCCACTCATTTGGAACATAAGTTATGTATAGCCCATACTCTAGGATTTTGGGTGTCAATTTTCATAATAGCTAGTAGGGAGCACTAATAATTATGATTTTGATATTACTTGTTGCCTCTTTTAGTTTCTCTAAAATTGCATAAGCCTCGTCTAAAAAGACAAGATTAGCTTCATGTAATTTATGTCTTTTTTTTTTTTTTTTTTTTTTTGTTTTTTTTTATCTGAGGCCCTAGTTTGCTTTTGCCTTGGTCGGTGGGATAGGCTGTCAAACCTAGAGGGTGAAGGCAGTTTCCCTTTTCCTGAGCAGAGAGCTCTATTATAAGGGGGAGTTGTAAAGGTGATGGGTTGTAATAGAGCTTGGGTGAGGAGTTCTCGGTAACGGGCGGTACCGAGAGGGGTGTTAGATATATAGGAGAAAACGAAAGAAGAAGTATGTTTGCTAACGTGAGAACCGCATAATATTGCTACATCAACTTCTCTGATTTCCAGGCAATTGGTGTAATATTGGATGAAATCGCTATATTTTTCTATTTGGAATATAACTGATATAATTGTGTCAGAAGTTGATTTTTTTTCTAAAGTTCATTAATAATAAATTGAATTGAAAATTATACATTGTTCATGAGTTTCGATAACATTGGGAAAAATGACATTTAGACAGCGTATTACAGCGAGGGTACGGCATTTAAAATTTCTGATGGACCTCGGAAGATTATTGGTGATTTCTTCATAATTCGAGAAAAAGGTTAATTTTCACAATTTATGTTTTATAACGTGGTAATTTTTATAATTTATGTCCAGGCAGTTTAAAAAGTCTGAAGAATGACATCTCATATATAAAATGATTTAATTACAAATTAATTTGTTAGTTCTCATTATTTTTAACCACCTCAAGAGAACACCCTTGTCTAACGGAAAGGTTGTCTATGAATTCTCTTGCAATTACACATGTATCGTTTTATTTTCTCAATCCCCAACATAAACTTAATAGTAACATTTTATATTATAAATAAAATGTTTTGTCCATTTTCGTCAAAACGAAATGCATTCCTTGACTATGGACAATAGTTTTATTAGGTTAAATTACATTTGCTACTTTAAAATAAAAAATAAGTATTGTTTATAGCCTTGATAATGATGTTTATTGGTGGTAGGACGATTAAAAATATATATGAAGAACTAGAAAACATTTTTTCTTTACTTTTTAATAAACCTGATTTTTTTACCAGCGATAATAACAATACTTAATTTTTAAAATAGCATTTTTTAAGCCTTAATTAATAAAAACTAAACTTTATAATATGGGCTGATAAGAAAATTTAAATTTTCACAAAGATCCTTATAAATCTCCATACATTCAGAAAAGCTTTTGAAAGGCTGTTTTACGGGTTCATGAGTCGAAGAAGTGGGTTAGACACAGTGTTAAGGGTGGAAAAAGGGAAAGGGATGTAGGCCTTTTTATACATAGTAGAGTTGTTTTTCCGCTACGTGTGCTGGTGACCTACTCGCTCTGCCATAAATACACTGGAAAATCTCACCTCCTCTCTACTAAACAACAACTATATAAAAAATATAGGCTATTGACCAACTTAATTTTGTATGCACTAGTTAGTTAGTATTTCTACAGAATAGAAGAATTCCATTTCCTTCTCGAATATACCATATTTTTGGTGGTAATAGATCTCATAATCGCCTGATTATAATTATCTGTCTGATCTTACTTTTGTTGAAATCCATGGTCCAAATATATATGTCCTAAGCCCTGAATTTCAGTCCTTGATCTTGGAAATTATAATTTTGGAAATTAAGGGCTTCCTTGTCAAACTGTAAGTGCTGTAAGTTGAAGGATACGGATCAGTATCACCGAAACGCGAAGTTTAAAACATATAAGGACATATAAATGCCATTATTACAAGTTACTGAGAACTATCCTAGCTCTCTGACTTTACCTACTAAGGGGGATGTAGAAAGAACTAAATTGACTAATTTATTGCTTCAGAGTAATACATTCTATTGGCCGGAATTCCATGTCCTGCAAATTATGCATAATTATCATTTATAGTAATATCAATAAATAAAAAAAAATCTCTTATAGGGGAAAACCAAGTGATTGATTGTACTTTATAAAAATTGATAAGCAATATATAATAAAATATAAGTAATACTTACACGGTACATATCATATTTATTTATTATGGAGCGTTCGCTGTGAGATGATGTTGCTCATCAAAAAAGAACAGATATAAACAAAAATATGGAAAACTGCAACAGAAGAAATGAAACTCAACTAATAGAACCGGACAACCTTAGAACCCAAAAAACCAAACGCAACAACAAACACAAAACAAATTACGAATCAACAAATAAAAAAATAAAAACAAAAATGAAAACCATCTAATTAAAAAAAAAAAAGAATATCTTATAAATACACCAGATAATTAAAATCTATAATGACTAATATATTACGAAAACAACGATATATGTTCAATAGTAAGAATTAAAACTATAAACAAATCAATAAAAATTATGAAGTACATAAATAAATGCTTAGATTAAATTTTCTAATATCTTGAACGTTCACAATCGTTACACTTTCTCTGCATGTTTTCGATATGGTGACGATACGTTGTTTCAAAACGTTGATCTTAGGATTATCAATATGTGTGATGAATGTATTCTGAAGTGCACTGTAAAAAAAATTGAAAGTGCTGTAATTCATGCAAAAGGTGCACCGAGACATCAAAGGGAAAATAACAAGTCCTTATCAGATTTCTTACATTTCAACCATGATGTTCGAAGATGTTTGTTGTTGTTGTTGAGATAAAAAAAAAAGAGTTAAAGGAAGTTGCTGACTGGGAAATGTTGCATATCAAGAGGCAGGGAACCGTGTGGAATTCAACACAGCTCCCATACCAATTAGAATAATAATTCCAACGAGGAGAAACTGTTATATCACGTATCATTCAGACTCTTGAAAACTGCCATTAACTTGTCTCAATGTTTCTCTACTTCTCAAGCTTAATGAGAACTTTTTCATTTCCTCCGCTCGGGCCTCAGCGGAGTTATTAAAGGCTACATACGTGCCTTTTAATTAAATCTCTAGCTGAGGTTTGTTACGTTCGGTCCGGATCCTATGATAGTGGTTATGAACTGTTCTTACTTTGCTATTAAAAATATATTAGTTGAATAGTGTCAGAAGGGCCAAGATTTTTGGCTAGACTGACGAACTAACCCCATTGCAAATGATAAATTGTCTAAAATCTAAATTTTGTTTTAATTATTATTTATTCAATTATTCTCAAGATGCCCATACCAATATTAGATTAATCGTCTTTATAATATCTTGATTATATTTTGTTACTCGTATCATACAACTATGTCAGGTCTCACCAGGCAGGTTTTTAATATAAGTAAATTAACATTATAATTACTGACTTTTGTTCAATGCTGAGCTAGATTTTGATATTCCACATAACATGAACAGCATTTGACAGTTTTTTTTTATGGTATATTTGATTGTATCTGGTTTATATTTAAACAGTGCTAATCAACTAACAAAAGTGTTTGTAAAGTAATTAAGGTATAAAAAATTTAAATACGTAAATCAGGAAAATTACAAGAAAACTATTGATTTATATGAACCATTATTAGGATGTAAGTGATCACTATAGTAAACATAAAATTACATGGAGTACATTCCTATATTAAAGGTATCTTCCTAGCAAACATAATCTGAATTAATTTAAACTTTTGAAATACATTAAGCCGAGCTAATATCAAGGAATTTACGGTTGACTTTCATTTTTTGTTTCCTTCTGTTAAAAAAATAAATACGAAGTTCTGAATAATATAATGTCACCCTTGTCATGTCATTACTGTAACTAAATATTTCGGGGACTTCTTGATTAATCTCCTTCAATATCTCTATTTATGAGTTTATGATTGGCACGTATGATGTGAAGTAATATCGAGTAATAGTCACCACCAAGATCTCAGTTTTCATTACCTTTTAGCTGGGGTAATCATAAATGCTCAAAACTCAAATTTCAAAAATTGGTAGAGGAAATTGACTTTAATTCAACACCAGCAATCCATTTGAATAATTTTTATACTGGAGGTTTTAAAGACTAGTATTTTTAAAGTTTGGTTGCTCATGTTCTCTGTTACCTTAGAATTACTATTATACGTCAATCCTTCATGTTTTTAATAATATTCAGTACTTCTTGAATAACCTGAGAGAAGAGCGAGTGTTAGAGAGAAGAAATTAATAAGGACTAAAGGCGTGCTGTAGATGTGATATTGTAGATATGGGGCCATTGTAGCTAAGTGTTGACTCAGCCCCTCCCCACATCGCCAATAACAAAACAAACGTTATTAATTAATCGAGATCGATAGGTTTACTCATCAACAATATTTCTTTTCAGCGTCCCTCGCCAGTCCAATTGCTCTCCTCAACCCCATTCTTCAAGGCCCTCCTAACGCCTCCTTTTATCATAAATATTTGATTCGGGAGTTTACATTAACGCTTTGGACTTGAGGCCAGTTTAATGAAAAATGAGTTCATATGGTTATTCAATCTGACTGTATAAAGTTAGAATTAGAAGTTAAACGTAAACTTTTATTTAAAGATAGAATTAAAATGGGTTTGGTTATGTGTTATTATGACAACCACTGAATCGTAAAAATGACAGTCTACGTTAGAATTTGGAATAAAGGAAATATCTACATAGTTTGTTTTTCATTAAACATTTTTAAATCTGATACAAAATCCGAGGTATTAACCATTTCTGTCTTTCTTATATCCCCTATATTGTACGGTTTTCTATTGACGGCAAACGACTTAAAATCTATTGTTTCTTTAAAAAATTTCAATATGTAAATTCATTGAAGTTTTAAACTTCAATTTATTTGAAATTATTGGAGTAACGGGTGGGACAGAAGGGGGGGATGGAAGTAAAAGGTATTAACAACCCATTGTGACGTCTTTTTTAGATTGAGACTTCTTCATCAGCATTGTCCTACAATAACACTAAATACATTTATACATCAAGATTATATTCTTTGGTGAACCCTGTTTGATTGTAGTCAGTTCTAATGAAGTAGATTAGGCCCTTTGAGAGAGCTGGGGACAATTTGAAGGAGGTAATTTCTTAACCGGAGAGCAGCAGAGCGATACCATGCCCTTTCAAAGATCACGTGTGATAAATTACATGTAAAATTATATCCCTTCCCTATAATGGATTGTAATAAAGTGCTAAGCCAATTTTTAGTGAGTCTGCTTTTGGGCCCATATAATGAAACTTAATAGCCTTTCTATACACTAGTTTTAATTCAGCTAATATGAAAATGGTGTTCCATTTAGTTGAACCTCGCATTACTTAATTTTTAGAACATGTTTTTCTGCTGGTTAATTTCCGCCGCAACAGTAATTAACCTTTAATTGAGTGGAAAACGTAATAAATTCGTTTTAAATAAGGAAGAGAGGCCGACGAAATTTTCAGATCACGTAATACACGATATATCACTTAACACATTGATGTCCTGGAGCTGGAGGTGACTCTTGCTCTAATTACAATGTTTTGTTAATACCCTAACGAGGTGGGTCATTAGAGAGGCCCATCCCCTACTGACTTAGCACGCTACATATCCAATGATGATGATGATACCCATGATGAATTCCTTCATGTATTATCCTTCTTATCGTTACTTAATCAATTTTTCGAATGTACTCAACTAAAGAATTCGAAAAATTCTTTAGTTAAGTAGCTGCGGTTATAGATTAACGTTTATAAACCATATAAGTGAGTTTTTAGTTGAAGCTAATTGTTTTTGGGACAACGATTAACTGTAATTTTTTTTGGAAAATACAGTAAGGTATATTCAGGAAGACTTTGTAAAAATCTAAATAGCTTATCAATTAAAATCTTTTACCAAATATATTAAATTTTTCTCATTCCTCTAGCGTTTATCCAAATATTGTTATATCTCGCTGAATCAAACCACATGGTAGATCTGATCTGTCGAGGAGATTCTTACTCTGTCTGGTTTCTCTACTAGAATTTAACTTGTATGATTTGTGGAGCCACAACAATAAGAAACAAGGAATAATATGGTGAAGATGGTGGCCAGTTTAACGCAGCTTTATGTGAAGTTAAATCTTACTATTACCCGATTATTTCTACCTTGTACTGAAGAGTAAGCAGTAAATCCATTTTCTTTCAAGAGTGTTGTGAAGAGTTTAGAAGCGATAATATAAGAGTTATATGCGACATTCTAACTCATATGAACTTCCATTCAATTATTTAATATTATTCTTTGTATACATACAGATCTTCTTTGAGATTATTATAACCTTTTCCTGCGGTTTAAGACTGCTAACATTACTTGCAGAGGTATGATTAATTTTGTTTATTCGTAATAATAAATATCCTCTTAAATCACACATTATCATGGCATTATCTCCAAGAAGCCTTATTAATATCTTGGGTCTGTTTTTCATTTCTCCAATCTAAATGCTTGAAATCTGTCTTCACCGAAATAATTATTCTCGCATACGTTTTAACGTATAGGACATGCCCGAATTGAAGAAATACTACCAAACGTACCAATGTACTGGTCTATTTGACTGGCGGAGCTCTAGCTTACTGTATTATTATATTCAAAAGTGTCTTCTTTCGTTGGAGGAGCATAATATATTCTTGTATAAAAATATGGAATAGGGGACGAAACGGGAAGGTTGAAGGTGAAGCAGCCAGCCTCATCGTTAAAAAGATTGATGAGACCAGTGTGTTATCCAACACCGCTGTTTCACAGCCATTCCCTATATACACCTACTTTCTTTCCCAATGCATACCAACCATTCCCTGACAATAGAAACTTTCATCTTTATCTACTTTTCTTTGTTTAAAGCTTTTTTTAAACCAATTTATATATTTTTTCTTTAAAATATAAATTTGTCCATCCAAAGTGAGTATTGATTTTTACTTCCGTTCCCATTACCAATCTAATAAGTTTATTGATGGATTTACATATATCTTTATAATTTATATTATTGTCAAAACTATAATATTTTATACTAAAGTATGACGTTAAATTTATTTTGCTCTAGTTCTCACTTGCATTGTGCAATGAAAACTGACAAGTACTTAGAGGGGGCAAAAATTACTTTTACAAGTTAATTCAAGAGCTTTTATTGACGTTAAATTTGACATATATATTGCAACTGTAGATTAATATAAGATGCGGGTAGTTGGTATCTTAATCAAGTCTTTATTTAATCAATGTACTGTTTTTTATTCAAAATATACTTTACGTTTTTGTGTTGGATTAGAGAAATGTACCACAAAATCGGAAAAAAAGCAAATGTTTAAAATCTTGCCCTTATACTGAAAATTGTGAATCTCTCAACAAATAAATATTTTGTACTACGTTTCGTAAAAAAAAAAAAAAAAAAAAAACATGTTCTTTTTAGGGAACCACTATATTTGGATTGAGTTTTAAAAGTAATATGTTCGTGATAGTTTGAAATTTTAGGTGTGTTACTCTAGTTAAATCTTGAGTAGTGAACTCTGTTGTGTGTCGGAATGAGGAAATTATTTAATGGGGGAGGTAATTACGCGGTGCTCGGAGTAATTGGGACAGGTGTAAGGACCATCAACTACCAGCTAGCACATTGCCTTATTATGGATATTATATCTTCCTTCGATTGGTGGGGTTTTGCTAATTTAAATTTATTATTTTATAGTACATTATTTTATTCGTAATGTAATAAGTAAAAATTATTATATGGTAATAGTTATGTTTTGATGATTGAGGATTTATTCTTGCTCCGGAGTATTGGGGCAGGTTATGGACCATCATGTTAAGAATGTTATATCCTAGAGGGGTGAAACAGTACTCAGTAAACCTTCCCAAGTTATATTATAAAAGCATAGATGCTTTCAGTGGTCTATACCATCTTCAGTGTTTAGCTATCTAATGAGCTTGGATATCTTGGATTGGGCTCCCTCTATTGATGGCCCGTAAGTAACAGCATGAACAACCCACTATGATATCTTCTTCAACCCTTTGACTACCAACGGGACACATTTGTCCCACAAAGGTGAGAATCATGGACCAGTGGGAAAATATCAACGCTGGAACCCCCCTCAGGCTCCTAACTACTTGATGTTTAGTTCCAAAATGTGTCCACAGATCGCGGGACGTCCGCACATGGGACACATATGCCCCATACTCTAAATAATGCCTCCCGATGGCAAAGACCATATGACCATGTCGGAGTGACCTCTACAAAGCATAATTAACAAGAAAAAATAAAAATTTAATTACAAAAATATAATTGGTAGTCTAAGGGTTAGATTGTTGAGGTGTTTACAGCTATTAATTTATTGTATTTTTCACTCATCCATAAAGTATGATATCTAAAAATTAAATTATATGGATAAAACCAATAAATTTGGAAGATTCATTGATGGTATATATGTCATTGAATGATAAGAAAGCAGATTCAAGACAACGGGTGGAATCAAGATTTGTTGACTGGTTTAATACGGCTAGGTATATTGTGTTAAAAAGAAGCAACTCCACTCGTTCCTACCTGGAACAAACCTAGAAAAGTATATTTGGAATGGACTGAGTTAAGTGGTACCGGATGATGCGATAGGCCTATTTGTTCAGCAGGCCTCCATAGCAAGTTTATGACGGATGAAACAGGGGAAAATCAGTGGATAGAGGAGTGTACAGAGGACCTTAGAGGGTAGATAAAAGTGTGAGCCATGCTCGCAGCTGAGACGACAGGAGAGTAGGGCAGGTGGTGAGAGCGGAAAGCTGATGTAACGAGTAACTTCCGAGCGACTCCAACTGGCTCGAGGAGCCAGCAATTGAACTAACCTTTCCAATTTATACCAGCGAGAGGGGAGAGATGGCGTTATTGTCCTCATCCGCGAATCATAACTCGTTAGCTAGGAGAGCACACAGTGAGCACTCCAATTGTTCTGATTGTCGCTCGTTCAGCAGTCAGCCCAATCTACTCTTCACCGATCTTGTTATTGACCCAGTCATAGGATCGCCTCGCTATCATGTCTGGCTCATTCTTCTACTGGAATTGAGTCTTTCAGCCACAACAACCGACGGTATCATTCCAATAGTTCTTAGTACTTCACGGGCACCAGAATACACTGTAAGTCCTTATTGTGAGGGACAGGTAGAATGGTCGATATTGTCGGTATACAAAATACTGTGTTCTCAACACATCAATACTCGAAAGTAGGGGAGATAATTCTATCAAATTGGTTTCATAAAATATAAAATTTCTAATGATATTGTATTAGATACATGTATTTTAGATGGAAGGTATAGGATGACTGAACATCTTTCTCAACGATCGTATATACAATTCCCATATTTTCATAGTACGTTTGCCAGTCTATCCCTCAAACAATCTATGTAGAAAGGCAGTAGATATTCGATGCCATCATTTTTTTTTTTTGCTTTTGTAAAAATCCATTTTCTGCAACTTAGTTTATACTATTTTACAACTGTTTCTAGCCTGGGTGGGACAAGGGATTATATTCAATGAGTCAGTCACTCAATTAATTCCTTTCCCCATGTCAGAACCCAGCACACAACTCAAATAATCCAAGCGTATTACAGAAACAAGCAAGTGGATTGTGCATATGAAAAAGAAAACAGCTGAAATCATTGAAGTGGTTTGATATGATTTGATTTGCTAGATAAATGAAGAAATAGCTCTGAGGCTAGAATAACAAATTGAACAAGACAGTCCGTCAATGAAGAGTGACAGCCGGTTTTAGATTTGGTAATGAATTTATCCACTATGTCCAAATGAGGAATGCTCCATCTACAAGATTACTGTCTATATAGCGATATTTCCGGCTGGTGATTGTTGGGACTACTTTAGCAGAAATCGGACTGCCATATTTTATAATTCTTTTAATATCATTATTCATAATGTTTATACTAAAATTTCGATATTAATTATTATCATCTCATATTCGATAACCAAAGAAAATGTATTATAAATAAAATGAAATATAATATGAACATAGTTATTTAGAGATTTTACATTTTACCTCTGAGGAAAGGAACTTCCTTAAATTTTGTAGTGGTGGTAATGCAACAGAAACGAGTCCATTGGATTGTTAAATAGTATAACATATTTTCAAATGTTCAAAGCATGTTTTAAAATTAGAAATGGAAAGGGGGAACTAACATAAATAAGTTAGACGTTTTCAATATTTATATCGTTTAATACGTTATGAGAAGCAATGCTTATACTAAGACTTCAGTATGTAACATTAACATTTGTATGAAATTACTTCAGTAAATCGTGTCTAAGAAATAATATAATCATTATAATTATGTCAAAATAATTAATGGATCTAAATCTAATAAATAGTAAGAACAGATTTTAAGATTCCAGTATGTGAATATAAACATGTAGCTCATTGAAATCAACAGGATTTAGCACAAAGGTTTCTTTTGAAAAGTAATAAAAAAAGAGAGAAGGAATTAATTGATGGATCCACGCAACCGGATTGATATCAATGAACATTAGCCGATAAGATCTGTAGGTGTGGAACAGGTATTTAGAAAAAGAAATAGCTGAATCGGAGAATAAAAAAGAAAAGATAAACGAAACGCTGTGGTAGAAATATTTGAAATGGTTTCCCCTTTAAGCTGATTATATGAATTTGATTCTCCGCTTCAAATGTGATGTGATCCTGAGTTGGCATTAGGCTGTGGGGACATGGAATCCTTAATTATAAAATTATATCCTTGTAAGATCGGATTGTGATTGGATTACGGTGCAGGGAGACCTTCTTTATCCCTCCCCCTCCTCATCGTCACCAATGGCTCTACCCGCTCTTCTGTGTAATTTGGTGAAATTAAAAAAAACACAAGTTTACTGTTACGGAGACATAATCTTGATGGAACTATGTAATTACTTTCTTCTTGTTCACTAATAAATATGAGGTATTATTCCAATAATAACTTACAATTCCATTTATCGTCTATGTTGGCCGGCTCCACATACTACTCATTAGCCAACAATTTATTGTAATTACTACGCAATTCTGAATTCTTTTACATTTCATGAACCAATAATTTATCAAAGAATAAATATTCCCTTCAAAAACCTAAGCAAATTCTTTTGAGTGATTCAGAATTAGAACTTTTTTGTTTTCGATCGACTACCAATGGCTACAAATCCCCGCATTAGTTGACAATAAAAAAGTATGTATTTGGAATGGTTTATACCGTAAATGTAAATAATCATGACTGCCACAACTGTTACAATTAAAATGTAAATGGGAGGTTGAAATACGGGAATCTATGTTTTTATCATTTTTTATGGTTAACAAGATTGAGTAGTCTCAATCGTCATTGACATTGTAGACTACTTTTTTGAGAGACTTCTAAAGAAACTGGTGTAGACATTTATTTTTCATGTCGAATAAAAAAATGAAAATATTTAAAAAGAAGAAGAAAAAAACTGTATTAAGTAATAAAAGTTTGGGCTGCCCAAATACATTTGGTTTCTGAAGACAGCTAAATCATCCACGTAGCCGATATTTATTTAAAAAAATAATTGTAACAGTTTTTTTAGACTAATAATCGTATAAATTCAGAAAATAATATGTTAAAGTAATGAGTGATAATAGGAATCTATTAAAGTAATATGAGGTAAACAAATAATAATAATAAGAATTGAATGACTGATCAACTTTTGTCCTCTGTACTCCCCCTTTTTGTGTTCTTAAATATTCCGTTCGTATCATATTTTATTATATTTATTAGAAGTTGTTTCAACAACAAGTAGCATTATTTCCATAATGTTTTCTAATGAAAATGGATTTTTTTTTAACGCAGTAGCATTTGCATTTCAGAAATTTAACTTGCAAATATAAACGAAAACATTTTAATGACAGCTTTTGAGACAGAGGATCGACAGACACAGTGTCCATAATTATACGGCTTCCGTTTTCCCGAAACAACTAGGCATTTCTAATGCAAGCATTATATCCTTCAAAATTACCATTATAAAGTGTGGAATGCACAAATAAAAATTCATATAAAACCTGTAATTGACTTAACAAAAAAAGACTGTCCTTTTTTTTCACAATAATTTTCGAACTCAAAAAATTCCACCTAATGCTGTTAAATTACAATAATTTAAAAAATATATCATTAACCAAATAATATTTTATCAATGTATAAGGCAATACTATTAATTAAGAGTATAGTTTTGTTATATCCTTTTAATCAAGTTAGTCATATGGTTCATGACGTTAGTCATTATTTGCTTGCATAACTTTGAGCCTTGAGCTCAATTCTAGCACAAATAAATTCTAATAATAAATAAATAAGTTCTGGGAATTTATTTAGGGAGGAGTAATAAACATTTGTTTATTTGTTATAATAAAATAATTTATTTATATGGAGTAGAACACTATAACCCCTAGTATTGTCTTTGATAAAAACAGTGATATCCTGTACATAACCCATCTCAATTTTTTTATAATTGTGTTATGAAATCATTAAATCATTATATTTATTAAATGACTTAATAATTTTACCATTTGTGTACAACCTGATAGTTGTATTCCTCTTAAAGAAAATCTACAAAGTTAGATTTGGTTCTAATACTTATCTCCAGCCTTTTCATAATAATCTATTGATACCCTTATTTTATAATTTAATAATAAGAAAACTTCAGTCACTTGATTATATTTGTCCATAAAGTGGTCAGAAATAAAACTAAGGAATACATCATTACAATTACTGATGATGAGTTTTGTATAAGAGATAAAGTGACTTACTCCTTCTTTCTTTAATTTACCTTTTGCAGGAATTCAGAAGAATTGGGAATCGTCCCCAAGAAAAAGTGCTAAGCGTTTCTAAAAATAGTAGGCATGTTACTAAAATGTCAATTTAATAACAGTTACATCACCTTTGTGATGCTCCTTCCTACAGGGCGATTTAATCTTGGGTAAATAAAGGAGTAATTGGAGAGGAGTCAAGAAAAAAGTGTTTTAAAAATTTCCTTTCACAATGTCGATGAAGATCACCAAACTGCTGAAGCGCATAGTCTGTGGTTCATCTAATAATTAGTTGCATACTATAAATCGCATGATGTAGAAACGAAGGAAGGCGGAGAGAGTGCTTCAGAAAGCACATATTAATCGAAATACTAACAATTGCTTCGGTTGAGTTCCTCTAGTTCTAATAGAAATGTTAAAAAGTTTTGATTTGTAGAGATGGAGTTTTCTAGGGGCGATAAGGCCTGTAAATCATAGGTTTTCCTCCACTGTAGTTGCTGTTCCCATCATCATCCGTCAAGCGGGCCATTTCACGGTGTTTAACTTCTCCCTCTAACAGCATCCTCTTCATGTTCTACTCTCTACACTATGAAATTTGCCTCAACCCTACCACTCCTCTCTGAGAATACACTAGTTACTCTATGGGTGGAAGGGAGTTGGGAATCAGAGCCAACCAGAATTTTGGGAGTCCCCCAGCACTAATGTCTTATAGGTAAAATTACGTGTGTCACAGTCGGGGTCGAGTCATATACGGTATAAATAAATCCGCTAATTCGAATCAAGGAAAACTTGTAAAAACCCACAGTTATAGAAAATTAAAATTGTACCATTATAAAATACACATACATAAATTAACAGAGGTATTTCAAGATTCCACCTGTAACTCCCTTCCCTCTCCCCCTCCCCCTCAACAAATGTCAGTCACTAACGAACTAAAGCGTTACAAATATATATATATATATATATATATATATATATATATATATATATATATATATATACTCACTTCAGTTTCGTCATATCCTGGATCGATTGACATTTGATGGAATTTTACGAAAATGATTACAACCACAAAATGCTAAATACTCTACAATCTGAAAACCGGAAATTTTCGCGATTACTAGACCTCCTTTACAACAAGAAAGTAAAAAAAACAACAAAAATTTGATAATATACAAAACAAAATACAAGTTTGTCTGCTTTAATTTAGAACCTGAAGAGATGGCGTGTATGGAAAGATTTTTAATTGTAAAGTCCTGTTTGTTATAAATCAAGACAATTTAACATCTCACCTACCTACCAAGACATGAAGAGTATATAATCATGTTATTATTGGGTGAAATTAAGTCAAAAAATAATATTTCTCCTTTCGTTTACTATGACAGTGTACAACTGCATTACAGTAAACTAGTTTTTTCTTTAAAATACCGGAACAGAAACAGTTATATTTCGTCTTAGATGTTTTGTTTTGTCACAGTAATAGAAGGATAGTTATTTCAGAGTATGATTTCCAGTTGAATTGAAGTAAAATAGTTAATGTCTACGCTACAGTTGCTGTAATCTTTCTGAAAAATATCTGTTATAATGTGAATATTTTAGACGAGCGAAACTAGCTCATAAATTAACTATTAACTACCGGACTCTGTGAAAGGCCTATTATTACTCTACGTGATATACCCATAATTAATAGTGAGGAATAATTATGTTCCTTTTTTTTAAATATTATCTATTATAAGAAATATTATTAGTAGTTCCAAGGTGCTTTAAATAGATTAGTATAAATTATAATAATAACTTCGCAGTTTAAGGTTTTATATTTTAGGTCTTTATTCTTTAAATTAACGATACAATTATTTTTGGGCAGATTAATTAGGAGAATTATTCAAATAAATGATGATTGGATAAGTTGATTGAACGATGCTATTTTATTTCTACAGTATTAGTAAATTATCTACTTAAAAAAAAATCAACATCCAAGGTCCAAAACTTTGAATCATGGAACATTTTTAGAGTTAACACTTTTGTTATTAAAGGGCCTCGTTTTTCAATAATTATAAATATTTTTCTCAATATAATCATTGAAATTCGGATCTAAGGGGGCGCTTTTTTTGGACGTTTGAATATCAAAACGTATTAGACGTTAAATTATTTTTCTGAATTTATATGAAACATATTGGAGTATTTAAATTAATAAATGGAGTAGGACATTTACTGAAACCAAAGGGGGCTTTGCAACGTATGAATTATTTATGTATATTTCTTTACTTCTTAATTCCTTTACATAGATTTATTAAAATCGTTCATAGCGAATGGCTTCTTTGTTTGTGACTTTTAACCATATTTGCACATTGTATTTTGAATAATATGATGTGGATGCTCGTTTTTTTAATAGGTGTCATGGTTTCTTTCAGCGTATAATTTATACTTTTATAAGGAAAGTTTTATCTAGTTGCACTAGAAATACTTTGTTTACATTTAAATAATCATTATGGAATTTACTATGGTAGTTGTGTTGTAGTTAGTAACTCGTACTGATAATTACATTTGAAAGTGCATTATTACTGCAATAAACACTATGGAGGAAAAATATTTTTTAATTGAGAACCTTGTTTTCTACTTTAGTACAATATCTAAGAAATATTATATTTCTTTTCAACTTGGAATATTTAATTCAATACTTTAATCAATTCCATAGATCAGTGGAATGTACCTTCGATTAGTCAGGAAGTAGTGCTGAATATGGTACTAAATCGATCTCACTACTATAGTCTAGATCTGGATATTGTCAGTAGGTTTCCGATGAATAAGTATTTGTTTAAATTACCAAAGCAATTTTAATGTTAGTGTAAGGAAAGCAACTCAATATTAACTCGGTGTATAAAAATACTATTGATTGAATTGGAGTTTTCACTGCTCCACAGTGTCACTCTGATGTCCGAACGGCGATGTAATTTTAAAATGGTTCTATAATAGCTAGTAAAGCCTCCATAACATTTAATTCTGAGATAATATTAATTTCTTTTGATGAACTACTTCTTTTATTATGAATTGTGAAATACATTCCCTGAATAAACAATCTTATTTATCTATGTTCACTTTATTGTAGTAAGACTAATCGGGACGTGTTTCCTTCTGGTTACCATCCTTTTCTAGCCAGACTGGAAGTAAGTATTTCATTTAATGAGTTCATAACTAAATATAATCCTGTTTCCCATATGGGAATCGAACCCATGACCCCTGACTAGTTACACCAACTGTATAAGGACGAATTCCTTAATTCACATGGCTAACCTGATCCCCATGTAAACAATGGTATTCAGTAGTACAGAATATAATTAATTTAGCCGCTCCCTAAAGATCACTTCAAATTCTTTGTATTTCTTATTTGGACAGTTTTATGTATTTCTCGCCGCAATTCAGGCTAATGATTTCTTCTTCATTTTTCACGTGGTCTCTTGATAAATTAAGCTCTCTAATAATGAAGCTGCTCAAGGTGCAGAATTGGAAGGGGGAGAATGGTTCAACCTCCAAGTTCTACACCGTTAAATAAAATTTAGAGTGCCATTCTCGATCTTGTCTTGGCGAATGTAGGCGGAGAGTAAAGTCCTCTGGGCTCCCAAAAATTATCCAAATATTAATTATTGACTGCATTACTGAGAACATTTTGTTTTTTTCTTTTGTTGACTCTGGCTGTGCTAAGTCAGTGTCGCTATGATTATATATCTCTGGAATTTTTGTTTACAATCTTCATTATCATTAAAGACCTTTATTAGCGTCTGAGGGTTTCGGCTAGTTAAAACGTAATTAATCCGCTCTGGTTGCCCTCCGAAAGGCAAAAAATCGTTCTCTCCGCTAAATTTGAAATGGCTTCAGCAACTTAGTCTGTTTGGTGAAACCTTTGTTGAAAAGCGGTCCCTAGCGGTAGCCGTCCGTCATAGTGTTAATTATAGAGGTGGGACCGCGTTCTAAACTAGAGCCATATCCTTCACGCCTTAGCTTCTGCTCTTGAGCATTGTTCCTCTAATTATTCGGAAAAGTCTGGGATAATTGAGAGTTGAGGCTTGAGCAGAGCCGCCTTCTTGTCATATTAGACACAGACATTTGCATAGTAAGAGCTTCCTTTAATGACGAGTTAGATAGTTAACTGCCTTAGTGCCTCTAATAATCTGCCATCTTTCGGATGTAAGTCTTGAACGTGGCGCCAGTCAGAAAATCACTTTTCCCTTCGCTCTTTGATACTGGCATTAAATTAGACTTAATGGTCTTCAGTACTAATTATTTTTTCTCTTTCCGTTTCAAGGCGTGAGATGTTGCTGCGTTATTGATGAAATAGTTTTACTTATTACTTAAACCGACTTAGCTTTTTGTTTGTACAAATGTCTTTGATATATAATGGAATTACACTAAGTACCACGTATTGAGTTCCAATCTCCTAGTGGAAGTACGTCATTTCATTAAAACTCCAATAAATATCAAATACTCAAATAACACCACGTGATTATGTTGTGTTCTACATGTTCAAAAAACGTGACAAAGACCTTCAAGAGAGCTGCATTAGCGGGATTTCTACTTTTCACTAGGGACAAAATTAATAGATTCAAACAGCTATGTTTGAGAGAGCGAGAGATGACTGTAAAGGAGAGAGATGCTGTAAAAGGAGTAGCTTGGAGACAAGAAAGCAGAGGAGGGTTTTAGTGTTTCACATTCCCTAAGTTTAGTGGCTGTTAACAGGAGTAAGCTGTACTTGAAGGAGGTCCACGAGGAAATTGTCTCTTCGATGGCCCTTTAAACTGTGGCCAAAGATGGCCTCCCGACGCTACTCAAACAACAATATTAGAGCGTTTCGTGCTATCATGGATGACGGTGGACAATTGGAATCGGGTTTTTTTTTTTTTTTGTTGTTTTTATGGCTTGTTCTTAATTTAAGTCTATTTTGTCTGTAAACTGAACTGGTAGAGATAAAACAAAAATATTCTATTTGCTCAAGAAAGAGTGCTAATTCCAATGATTCGTGTGTGAATGGAACCCATTTTGCATGATGTAATCCATCAAACCTGAGACGAATATCATAAGATTTGCAACGGTCAAATTTATTTATAAATTATTCCATGCAAGCTGCCTACATGTACCGTTATATTTACAAGTGATCGTGTATTAAATAATGTGGTTTATTATTTTTTATTATTGAGTATTGTATTTAATCTTCCTGATCTTATTTGCTATTACTCTTAGAAAAACGTACGTATATAGAGTGACTTAATTAATTAGAAAACATTAATTTTACAATCTGTGACTTAACTAATTGTTACATAGAAACAATCAAAGTGAATTAATTATTCTATAATTTCCAATATAAACATGGGTAAACTATTGCAATATAAAAAAAATATTAACAACCACTTTATGCTATTACGGCTAATTGGCCGGATTAACTATAAGCTACGATCATTTATAAGATAAATGAAGGCGGACGACTATATTAAGACAATAAATTACTATAGCTCTCGCGGGACTCGAATCCACCACTCTTGGATTGCCTTAATACACAAAACTAAACTGGAGCCAATTAAAGTGATAAAATTTCATTTTAATGGGGAAAAAAATGAACTGTTCCAAAAATTGTCTTCCATATCCGTGCTATACCTCTCTTCTTTTAAAATAACAAAAGGATGGAAAGAATTAAAAGATTGTTAGTACTTGCGTAATGAGGAGCGATTTTCAAAATTAATAGTCTATTTTTTGGAATTACAGACTTCCTATCTATTGAGGGAGAGGTGTGAGAAGAGATTTCCTGTTGGAAAATAGTGCGCCATGGAAGCGTACTAAAGTGAGAGAGAATCACGTCCTCGGGGTGCGGAGGCGTCAGAAAGAACATTTGTCACACGAAGCTGGGGTCCGATCCCCTAATTTCTACCACATTACAGAGGTCGATCTGTACAGGGAGTCGGTTATCGGCACCTCACTGCCTGCATACAGATCAGCTGCTCAAAGCAAAACCATTTATTTTGCCTTACTTCGCCACCTCCACCCCTCCTTGCCACATTTAATAAAAATTCTTTACGCTCCGCTCGGCTCAATACAAGATTTGTCTGATGTGTTTCTCATTCCATTTTCGTGGTAGAATGTCGCCCTAATCGTAAATACGTTGCCGATTTTGTATTTACGGGAACATTCTTGAAGCCGCTTAAAGTTCCCTAGAATCTCGGTCCATATCTTCCACCGTTAGTTTATATTTTTCACGAATCTCTAATAGGAATATATGTTCCCACTATTTGTTTTGGAGGATCAGACAAGAAATGCCAGCAGATCTGTCTCTATATTCTAGTTTTCTGAGGGCTCAACAAATGAAATTGATTCTGCCTTCTTTGAGGGCTTTGATCGGTGCAGACTGCGCAAAGACACTTACAGGAACAGATTTGACACGTCTTTCTACTGTCTAGATATAGTTTTATTTGTAATAACATTAAAAACTATCGGTGATGTCTTCATAGAGTTCATTGTCTCACTCGTAATGATCTTTTCCCCCGTGACACATAGCATCTATATTATATTTATCTAGTTAAACAGTATTTTATGTTGAAATTTATTATCCTTCTTCATCATAATTCAAATGAATTGGGCATTGTACTATAAGTATAAATTAATCAGCGGATTCTTCTACCTCAATTATTCAACTAAATGCCCAGCCACTTATTTTAAACATGTAACTGATCAATTAATTGATGATCATGGGGGAGCTGACTGGAAAATTCTAATGTGGTGGCTGCCATACACTTATTATAGAAAGGCCTTTTTGGCCATGGAAAATATCCATATGTGGCTACAATTGGCTAGGCACAAGATTATTTAGATGATGGAGAACAGGAAAAAGAATGGGCCCACTAAATCGCCACTTCCGAATATGCGCACCTCCTGTATAAATGAAATATTAATTCAGGCAACACCTAATTATACCGTGAAACCGAGTCTTAACAACGAATGAATGCAGCTGCTTCAATGCGATTTCATTTTCATCTTCCTGTTAATTGCTAGGCTCTTGGTCATTTTAATCATTTAATTCGTACCTGCTTAGCAATTAATGTTCTTAATATGCAAATAGTATAATATTAAGTTTAAGATAAAAACTCAAAAAGTGTTAACGGGACAACGGAAAATGATTTCTCACGTGTCTTTAACCTAGAAAATTGCTACAACGATGTATGAAATAATGATAGTGGGGATTTTTATCTTTTAATAAGGCTAATGTACTGGAGAAGGAGAGAATCTCATGAAGGGGATTATTCCCATCTGAAGCCCAACATTTATCAATTAAGTATATTGGCTCAATGATTTCTTTTTTTTCATGACCAAACTCAAAAGATTATTTGCTATTATAGCAGAGTATGGAGTGTAAAATGTTCGGTGAACTCCTCGTTCTTACCAGGTACCATAAAAAAAGATCTTTAATGAGCAACATGGATTTTAGAATAAGTGTAAGGGAACAATCATGGGAAGCAAGTGTACTAAGTATTATGTCATTCATAGCCACAATAAACTATAACCTTCAAGTTATTGCTACCTCAATATTGCGATTAGTTGATTCCCATGATTCGTAAAACTTCGAGAATACAATTAAACAAAAATTTGGGGTAATCTATAGCGAGAGAATATTATTTTTTTAATTAAAACATTTTCTTTTATCAATTAACACAATTATTATCTTGCAATAAAACTTCACACATGTACACCACTTATACGACGAAAGTATGCACATGTGATTGAGTGGCGGAGGTCCCCCTAATCATGCAACATTGAGAATGGTCGTCACTCACTACGTAAAACTCTGAGCAAGAGTCCCTCGAGTACCGCTCCGGGTGGCTAAAGACCTCTAAGGTCTTACAATACTAACAAAAGAAAAAAACTGTACACATAACGAGACGTGAGATTTGAAAAAACTTGAACTGAAAATTTAAGTATAAAGTGAATTTTCGGCTAGAGTGGATCACTAGAATTGTAATTGCTCCAATTCTATAGGAATAAATAAAAATCATTTATTAGCAAAAATTGAATGTTCTTAAAATACATAAATCATTCTTAGAACTACTCGATGGATACGCATTTTAGAATTTTTATTTGCTATATTAAAAAAAACACAAATAAATGCCTTTGTTAATTTTGAAGAAATCGAAAACTATTAACTTTAAAAAAATATCAGCGGGCAAATAGGTTGGAGGATCAGTGTGCCTGCAGGGTCCCTGCTGTTAACTAAGGAACCAGGTCTAAATAAATTAGAACATTGAAAACATCTATTTTTCTTGTACAAAAAGGGAGAAACAGATCAATAAAATATATTCCGAAGGTTTTTAGAATTCATGATTCTTTTGAAAGTGGAAGTGTATTTGTAATGAATAGTTAAAAAGTAGATTACGGACTGGCAGAGAATGTGATGGGTGGTAGAAGATGAAACAATGATCCTGTGGAATGAGTTGGGGATTGAGCATTGGATTATTGTCTGAGCCTCTGATTAACAAGGACCGTGTCGGTGGCAAAGAAAGAAAAAGGAGCAAGGCAGAAGGAGGTGGAGGGGAAACAAAGCAGTCATAGCCATAAACGTTTAAGAAGAGATCTCTGCTCAGATAGCAGCCAGCCGAACAATGTTGTTTAGATAGAGGGAAGACAGTCTTTGTTTTAGCCATATCTTAATTGGGCCTGACTCTCGCCGATTTGCGGGGGTTACCGGCGCTCACCCCCTCCCTTTCTGCATTTAGAGGCCGTCCACTTTTAGTTCTACTGTCTACTCAATTAATATAGGATATCTTATGACGCTCGAAATTTCCAACTTCCAAAGATCTCAAGTCGTTAGCTAACGAAATCAAATTTTGACTAGAATGTAATAATAAGTTACCATGGAGTTATGAACCAATTCAAATTCAATTGATTCTTCATTGGACCCTCAATTTGAGTGAATACATATTGAGATTCAGTTTTGTAGACATCTTGGCTGTCCAAGGTGACCGGTCGAGGTCTGTTCCTCGATCAATCGGCATACATGTTAATTCTACACTCCAATAGTATTTCATATCCATTTAGATTTTCGGTTCCTTGCCAGAAGTACTGGTTTGGCCCCAAGAAATTTAATTATTTGCTAATGAAGCATGATTATAATTTAAAATATAGGAGTGAGTCATTTCATTCTTCGAATTATTAAATTGTTTTTTTTTTTTTTTGTATAATTGGAAACGAAAATCGTATTACGTATAAACTGAACTTCATTAAATTCTACCATCACATTCTTTTTCTAAACAGAAAACACTCAATCTGAAACAGTCAGAGAGCAGTAATTTGATGTTGAGAAGACATACAACTGGTAGATTAAACCTTGGCTCACAGTTGTAATTAAACGATCATACGGTCTTGATGCCGAATCAAATCCGGTTCTTGTGTCGTTAATGAAACGTTCCCGATGAAGGGTTCTCGGATTACGATTCGTTCCTCCTCGGGACGCTCCTCCGAGAGCAATTAGTCCATGAGGTCGGTCACGAAGAGGACCAGCTGACGGCCGCCAATATGGCACGGAATGCCTACCTCTGCTTTCATACCTTCTATTGTGTTTGGCATTCAACAAACCTCTCCCTCAGCAGCTCATTCTATATGATCACATTCCTCAGCCTTCTTCCAAACAACTGCTACGGCTCATTTGCATTTCGATTAGATCATGCCAACTACTCTTGAGAGTATTTGGAGCTAAAAAAAAAAAAAAAAACAAGATGTCTTGTCTAAGTAGAATTCGAGTATTATAAAATCTGTAGAAATGATCTCAGTAGATTCATTAGTTGGGAATATCTCCTTTTCCCTTTGTGAACATTCTTTGTGAACTACCAATTCGTTTAGCAAGATGATTCTATAAAATTCTTTTCTTTTCTGAATTCGAAGTATCATCTACATTTCTTAATTTATTTTCCAAATATTAATAATGATATCAATTTTTTTTTTCAACTCACAAATACTTTTTTAAATAACATTAACCATATAAACTGCATTCTAGGTTTTTTTTCTTCATAATAATGAAATTTTGTTTATTTTATGACAATGGATATTTAAAACTTATCTTTTGAATCTGTATTTGACTAGTTTGGGGTATTATCTATTCACATATATCTCGTGAGTTTTGTTTATCAGTACTTCGTTATGCCCCTCCATATATTCTTCACCCTTATCCGGAAGTCAAGCTCAGCTTAAGGCTATCCTTGACCAATAATCGCTGCACTCATCGGGTCCGGGCAAACTGATCAAAGATATGATTGATTCGATAATTAATCTTCAGCGGCATTTATCATTTCTAGGTGCCTAACTTATCGAACAGCTGGCCGTATGAATCGTTACTTTAGTACGTTCTATTTCCTCTTGCTCTCGAGATATGATGGAATTAACTTTATACATATGTATATTTAAACAGTTTATTTTTCTTAATTTAATTTGAATTGGATACAAGAAAATTAGAAGTTAGATATCCTTTGCTTGGAATAGCTATTTGATGAATTATCATTACAAATATTTATGAATAATCGAGACTACTAAAGATTCCAATGGCATACTTTCATATAGTTTGTCAAACAAACATTTTCGCTTCTAGAGTTTATATATATATAATATATATATATATAAACTCTAGAAGCGAAAATGTTTGTTTGACAAACTTTGTTTTAATTATCTCGTTTGTTTTGGCTGACATCTGAACAGGAGAGGAGGGGTAAAACGTCTCAAAGTTAAGTTCAAGTAGAAAGTCGTTATAACTTGCGAAAATATCATAAATTATTTGAATTTGCTAAATTTTTGTTCTATAAATTGTTCATTATCGTACTTATTCTTGTTTTTTTTAGTTCGGAGCATTCTTTACCTCCTATTTTACGCAGATAAAAACAGAGCACCTCAAGGTCAGCGTAAATTTTAAGTCTATTCACTTACTTAACACTGTGACCCTCTCTAGTAAGAGAGAAATAAGGAATGGAAGTTGAGATGTGGATAGGTGCCATTCTAAGGACTGAACTGTATTTAGAGTGCTGCTGGTTTTTTTTATTTTATTACGAATCGATTATTTCTATTGCAGTATGCTCGTTGGAAATCTCGTTAGTTTTCGCTCCAACATTTCGCACTTTTTGGTCTACGGAGATTTAGCTTTAATGAATTAGATAGAATTCAACCTTTCTAGACTTAACGGAATATACTACGGTTAGGCTCTCTTTTGTAAAATTAATGTGAAGTAATAAAGGATAAGAAAAAATTTCACAAATAACAATACTCAAGTGAGAAATGATACAGTGAGATGTTGGTGTGTGTAGGACTTAATGAGAGGTGCCGGTAAAGGGCATTGTGTAAAGGAACATGACGTGCCTTTACAATTACACAAATTACAAGTTGTCGTTATTTACAGCTCCAGCAATCACACCAGGGTCAGGCAGGTAACGTCTGAGCATCTCTCTCCCTCACATCCCAATACGGAATTCTTCAAATCACTACATCTTTTCTGCCCACAATAAAGGATGAATGTGACCTATGGACTATAAACTAACTATACTTTATTAATGAATGCCAATTTTTTAAACCTTTCTATTCAACACTGGCCTTTTCAATAATGTACAGTTTGCCTCAAAGTGGATGAAGTCGAAAACTGAGGTGGGACAATTTATCAACCCATTTTCTCTACTGCCATAGAGAAATATATTGGATCGTGATTTATTTAAACGGAATTAAGTTACCAAGAGGTATTACTCTCAGTGCCAGAACTTGTTAAGCCTGCAAATTATCAGGCATGTAATGAGCAGTGATAATTAACTAGAAAAACTTATGAACTATTTAAATGACATACTTCTTAAATGTAATATGTATTTTTTTGGGTTTGACCTATTGATATTGGTTAAAAATTATAAGTATTAAATTATTAATTTTTTAACATACTGATTATGAAAAATGTTTTACATTTAAAAAATAATTCTATTAACATTACATCTATTTGTTTTTATGAATTATCATTATTAGTGTAAATTATTTCATTTGGATTGCGGTAACGGACTGTACCCAGTCAAACGAGGATGGTTTTAGAGAGAGATCTTTATTTTTAGCTGTGGGATTTGAAGGCTACATTATTGGTGATTTAGCCGTTCCCTCAGCACATGCTTAGCACCGTGAGGTAATTGAGGATTATTCAGAATGAATGTTAGCGGAGCAATGCGAACATTGACTCAGCATTCCACAAACATATCGTGATGGATATAATGCAGCTAGAACCAAACATTCTGTTCATGTTCTTTTGAAACAAGCATTTATTATATCGTTTAAATGTAAATGTGTATAATGTATTCTAGTATCCCGAGAATGAGGGATTTTATTTTAAAATGTAGTCACTTGTATGCCTATCTTAATGCAATACATACAGCGAATGAAGTATATCTGCAATTGAGTGTACACATTATGTATTATACAATCGTATACAGAAGTACAAGTTACATTTATTATTTACATTTAATCAATTACTTATGAATAAATAATCATGAACAATAAAGTAATTAATTGCTGTAATATTATGAAGTCGAGAGACCAAAGTTAGTGGCTAAAATGGAGCTCTAAAAAATATCTAACATTAAAATATAAAGAAAATACATCATTTTTATACTATTGTCATCTGGAAATTTTGTTTATAGTTTTTCGTAATTCATTTCTGCAATAAATTATATAAAGGCATCTGCACCTTTTCGCAAATGGAAAATGATATCTTAGGGCTAAATTTTAATACTAAAATTTTCAAGCACATTTCTGTTGACAATGAACCACCAAGAAATGCAATGGAGTAGGCAATTTTGAATTAATTCAATTTGTTCGAATTGCACATTTGCTTGCCAATTTTTTCATTAGCACAGTTTCGGATTAATTATGAAATTCAGTAAAGTTTGATCCAGAAACTTATTGACTTTTAAACTTTCAGAAAAAAGTTACCTCATAATTCTCAAGTGAAGTAATTTATTTCAAACAGATTCTATTTCATTGAGGTTTCGAGAAACAGTTCTATACTTACTTATAAAACAGTATTAGTATGAAAAAACTAATTTTTTTCAGGATTTTTGCTATTGAAATAATTAGAAATTGTGCACACTTACTGGCATTTAGTTGTTAAAAATTAAGTTTGAAATCTCCTTTATTAAGAATACCTAGTTAATGGATGTTCCATTAAGGAAAATACTTAAATAACAGGCCAATAATGTAAGCAGACTATTAAAAATATGCCATAATCAACATCAACAAATCAACAACAAAGGGGAAAAATACATTAAACAGAAAAAAAAAATCAGAGAAGGATACTCCCTGTGAAATGGGTTTCGAATATAAGCAAGAGGAACTGGTTTGTTCAAAACAATTATTATTAACCAGAGTGGTTAAACTTTTTTTTTTAATGGTTTAAAACATTAGGTCAGTACAACTGAAGTATATATATTTAAACAAAAAGAAAATGATAATTTTATAGAATGTTAAAATCATTTTACCAATTAATAAAATTGAAAGCAGATTTGTATTAATTCAACATTGTTAAAATCTAGTAATAGAATACCATATTTGTTGAAGGTTAGTGGCGACTGATGATATTTGCAGTAGGTTGTAGACTGTAAGGTGCGGGCGGAGCCTCTACCTGGCAGCAGGGGGTCCTGACCCGCACTCTAATTGTGAAGTTGTAAATATCTCAAGGGAGCTTTGTAATTTGTGTAATTGTAATGGAATATCACGGCTCGGGCATGAGGGGCACCTAAATGCGGTCTTACAGACCCACAATTAGACAATTTAGCCAATGCACATCAAGAACTAGTTTCAAATCGGTTACCATTGAATGCCTAATGATAGAGGATAGCAACACATCTCCTGAAGGATGCTCTCCGCAAGCCCTCTTATTTACCTTGATCCTCGGCCAGGGATTCGAATGCCAACAACCTGTGTTTTCTTCAAAGGTCCTGTCATGTTCATGCACTCAATTAGTGGGCATCGTTCAACCAATGCTGTTTTTCAAGATCATACTCATATTCCACAGAGGATTGTCTGTTTAACAATAACTCGGTGTGTATTCTTCCTGTTACAATTAAATTAAGGCTTTCTCTGACAATGCAACTATAGAGAACAATTTGATTCAGTTTCTATGTTCTTACTGAAGTTTTGAAAAATTCTTAGGAACAACAGTGATTCAGGCACCGTGATTTAATAACTTTTTCAGTGGTAAGTAAATACCAAAGAGATGCCCAGTTTGATGATTGACTAGTAAATAACACTACCTGCCCTATAACTTCAAAAATGACTCAAAGAATAACACAGAAAAATCAAACTTTAGGAGCCCCTTCAAATATGAACTCAAGTGAAATTTGACTTGTGATATTTGATTATATTTCTGTTAAATATTGCATAAAAATGAACTTAAAGCTACTAAAACTAAACGAGGAGAGTTCTGTACAGGGTTTTAGCCAGGAAAAAGATTGGTTAGCCAGCCAGTCACTACACAAATCTTCATACCCGTGTATGCATTGGAAGTTGAATTGATTTGAGGGATTTAAGATATTTAAAAGCATTACGAACCAACGCTTTATCGCACATAGTTATCCTCAGCCTTTTTATTATTGTAACACTCAATAAATAGATCAAAAAATCTAATTTATAATCGGTCATATTTAAATTAAATGTTATTTAGTAACCTCCTAGTCATGCAAGTACCGGAAATAGGGAGAGACAATCCTCAGATTGATTTTCTCTTTTCTAGCTAGAGTGCGGCTAAGGATTTTATTTAATGAGTACTATAAATCAATTGATATTGTCCAGGAGGGAATCGAATCCCTAAGGCTTACCGAGTGATTTAAGATCTAAGCTTTAACTCACTTAGCTAACCAGGACTCCCAAACTAAATTTAAACGCTTATTCTCATAAGTATAGTACATAACTCTTAGACAATATAAAACACAAAATATTATTCAATACGAGTCGTGATAATGGGGGGATTAGATAAAAAATTACAATAATTCTTCTTCTTCTTGTAATTTATTTCTAGAAGTGTCAGGTCTGGGAGAAGGGTTAAGTGGTTTATCAAAAGAAGCAAAAATACTAATTTTTTCATGTTATGTGAATTAATATTAATAAACTAATAATATTTTTATAAATATTATATATATATATATAATATTATTAATAGGTACATTAATATTGGACTTAATTATTTTGAAAATTTATATAACACTGAAGATAATCACTGCATTTAATTAGTGCCCACAATCACTGTTCAGTCTGGCATGAAACCTATTATACGAGATTATTAATTTCACCTTTCAGCTATGGTAGAAGACCTTTGAAAAACAAATAGAAAGAAACAGCTATTAGATTTTAATAAACCCTCGAAATATTTGTTTAATTACCTTCAATGGAAAACTTGATAATCGACTACAATTTGTGTGAAACCTAGCTACCACTTAATGACAGCTAGATATTATTGGAACATCAATCAATGCATTTTATTATATAGTCTCCATGTTACGGGGTGGACTGGTCTTTATATATTAAATGAACAACAATTTCCAAATAATATAAATTTTATTTATTTCTGGAGGGCTGTCACTGAATAAACCATTCGTGTGGACTTGACAGAGACAGATGACTTGGTCGGACTTCTAAATTTTAAACGCCTTTGAAGAGTCCAAGTTTCCATTTCTATAAGAGAGGCATGCATTATCCGTACTGACATGAGCTTTGGTAGGCATCCTTCATCAGTAGTGTTCAACTAATCCCTGCCTCAGAAAGCGTCCACGATTCTGTGTAAAGCCAAAGTAAAAATGTGCCAAATGATGGCTGAGGGTGGTAGACTAATCCTCGGGTAGGTGGGGAAGCGCACAAACGGTGACAGTGACTGATCCCCGAGTGGCTACGAAGAGCCGATCCATCAGTTTGGTCTGTTTGGTCTCCGTGACCAGGCATCCCTTAGGCACCCTTATCTTACAACCCCCACTGGCATCGTTTAATTGTCTCAAGAGGGCGCCCTCTCTGCTTCCACTGTTAATGTATGGTAATGGCCAGTCCACTCGCTGACTGACCCAACGGATTACTGTAATTACTTCTTAGACTGTCTTTGGACTTCCAACCCCGAGCTCTCATCCACAAAACCCTAATTTCCTCAGCTCAACCTAAAGATCATTTATTTTATATCCTATTCCTGAAAACACGCACACTGTTTTAGATACGCGCTTTGGACTGACACATTGGACTCGAAACCGCTCCGAATAACTACCAATTAAAGAACAAAAACATTTAATGAAAGATTCGTGAGAGGGGTACACTGAGTGAAGCCCCCTATTATAGCTTAATAAGATATATTTTATGAACGAACTACGTCTTGTCACATATAATTGATTAAATTTGTGTCACGCAAAGATATGCATTTTTTTCTTAATTAGCATATTGGACTTACCACACGGTCTCTCAGCTCTTTATACCTATCACAAGCTCACCGACATTTAACCGTGACCAAATTGGATACAGCTTATTTAAAAAGCACCCTATTCTTCTTATGCTCAATAACACTTTTTATTTTAACAATAAGAACGTCTCTATAATGTCCTAACATATTTTGTAACTATTTCATTTCGAGGTTTTATCACGGTTTACCTTCTGCTCAACTTAGCATTGAAGATGGTAGTAAGGGAAGCATCTAAAGCAAAAAGGGCGTATATTAGTTACTTGTTTTAATTCTGAATCTAACTTATGTTACTCACAACCAGCGACCACCGTGAATGAGTTAATTTTCTTTTATTGTATTCAGCCTTAATTATTTCCAAAGGTCCTAGAAATGTTTAATTTAAACCTGAATTCTCGAAATGTTTTCACTGGACCTTTAATGAGAGATATTATAATTCATTCCAGTAAGGCAAAGCTTAATAGACTGCGATTTATATATTATCGCAACCATAGTAGATATTTATTTGGTTTATGGCTATGTTTGTTTGTATCCGTCATCGGACCATGAAGAGGGGAGTTATTAAGGAAGAATGAAATGGAAATCTGAAATATCTATACAGATTTGGAATATAAATCGCAAACAAATATATCTGCGATTTATCTTGAATACTCTTGTATTTTAATAGAGGAATACCTTTTATATATGATAATGGGATTCTGTTCTTTGATGTAATGGTTTTCTATAAAATGTTATTTTTGGTTTGAATAAATGTTTGATGGATTCATTAAATATTTTTACAAATCATATAAACATATTGTACTAATATGAATAGAGAGCTATTCATTGAGGTGGAGCATTTTGCTTATCAGAGCACAAACACAAGAAGAAGCTTGTGCACTATTTTGCATTAAAACATTTAATAGTTCTCGGTAATTTCTATTTCCTTTCTGAGATCTTGAATACCTTGCAAGCATAATCATTGGATTGTGGCATCTAATTAGGATAAAAAACACAATGATTATGCCATTTTTATTCTTCGTGGTTATCTAAATGCGTATATTCAACTACTAGCTCAACACACCAATTTCCCACACAATAAATTGACATTGTGCGAATGAATGGAGAATCGTTCTATATAATTTTTGGTACATTTATTATCATTTCTGAAACTCCTCCTTTCGTGCCTAATTTAGGCATTTAAATATACGGTATTCTCAAATTAGGGTGGTCAATCTATGGAATTAATACAAATATTTTAACTCACATGAATAACGTAAGCCCCCCATGGTATTTATTAGTGTAACATCATCCTTTCTGCACTGCTTTAGTCCGTATTGAGCTGGATGGGCTACATGATGCTATTGGATCTTGTAAGAACATGTGCATGAGTATTTATAGGTTTTGTGCGTGTGGTTTAATATACCAGGCTGGTTTAATTTTATTATATATGTATTTATATTTAATACATATTTGAAGAACTTTACAGTTAGAAAACATATTCGCATCAAACTATATACCAATTATTGGTACATGTATATGTGTGTGTGTGTGTGTGTGTGTGTGTGTGTGTGTCTTACCGATAATAATCGCCTGCATTCACTCATTACCAGCATTTCATGCTTACAACCATACATTTTTTATATAATTATATGATTCCAGGATGCCCATTCAATATTGATGTTTAAAAGAGAAACAGCTATATTTATAAGAATAACAGATATATTTTATGAAATATATATGTATATCATAAAATATATCTGTTATTCTTATAAATATAGGTGTTTCTCTTTTAAACATCAATATTGAATGGGCATCCTGGAATCATATAATTATATAAAAAATGTATGGTTGTAAGCATGAAATGCTGGTAATGAGTGAATGCAGGCGATTATTATCGGTAAGCTCATTGTTTCGTTATGCTTACAGTTAATTGATAATAGCTGTAATAGAGTAGAAATATTTAGTGACCCATTACATCTAATGACAATCGATTAACTAATTCCAAATTGGTTCATGAATTAATATATAGAATATCGTGCAAGAGGACAGCAATTTACTAGATGTCATATTTAGATTATTGCTTGCAAAACTCCAAAATGAAATCTAGAACTGCTTGAGTTATAATCTTTATAGTGAATCGTCAAATATTTTGTATCATTACGGTTTGTTTTTTAAAGTTATTATTATTCTTTATTCATACGTTAACAGTCATTTTATTTTTTTTAACTTTCACATGGCTAATTAGCAATGCCGCTGAAACAATTAAACCATGTTTGTATTTAGAATTATTAGAAAGCCTCAAACAGAACAATTATAATTTTCTGAGTGTCTCCTGTTTTAGATTGCTCGGCAAATAAGGCAGCCTCATAACCACTCACTAGAACAGACTTGGTGTAACGTATCTCTCATTCATTTTGGGCACATCGCGTGAGAACGATCTCAATAATTAAAAGGAGGTTTATTGAATAATAATCGGCATTATTTTCTAAAAAAAAAAAAAAGATTGTCTTCTCTCTTACTTTTATAAGGTTGCAATTACATCTGGCAATTACTGCTGCCATCCCGGTGCAGTGAGATTAGTTTGTTTATTTTAAATTAAACAAAAATTCTGTGACTGGTTTCTGACGCAACATTAACAACACTGCTTCACATAACACTTTCTCGCATAACTAACTATTTGTATCTTATCATGCCGATCTATTTTCTGTTGCAGATACTCCACGACTAGAGAAATCGCCACTCCTTGCGAATGGCTACAACCACCCTCCTACCCACCTCAACCACATGCAGTTCATGCAGCTGAACCACCCTGGCCCCGGGCACACGGCCATCCTCAACCCACAACTACAGCACCACCTCATCAAACCACCACCACCCATGGACGCTCTTTCCAGGTAAAATTTATATAAAGTTATTTCTTATGACTGTGTAGTTGTGTTTTATTATTTATTATTAGTACCCTATAGAATACATATTGACTTTTCCTTAGGCCTAATCCTTTCTGCAGAATTATGTTCATATTTGCTAACGTATTCGTGTAAGTTGTCACGAAATAATGGCAAGGGGGTAATAATTACTTGGGAGTAAATATAGGGTTGGTTGTTATAAAAGGACTTTGGGCAGAGAAGGGAAAACTAAGCAGAGTTACATATGGAAAAGCAGGGTCAGCCCTGGAAGAGATAAGGGAGGGCACATGTAGAAGGAGGGTTTAGATGGAGTCTTTTGTAATTAATATGCTAATTATTCATGGCTTTGGGGGCTCTTGAATCGTTCCAGCTTAGCCTCTGCCCTTCCTGCTCTCTGTCTTCCTAGCTCAAATATCATCTGTGCTATCTCAAGCAGCACTCTCTCAATCTGGTGCAATTTCTGCCCAAAGAACATTCCAGCTGTTTTGAAGAACTCTTTAGCGTAAAATAGTTCCTCATGCTTTGGAGATAATGTAATTATGCCACCATTCCGTCATACACGCCAATAATTCTTGAAAACATGAAGAGCTTAAAATATTATTTGATTTTTCAGATTAATTGTTTGTTTATAGCTATATGTTCGTAAGCTTTCCGCTGCTTGATGAACACTTCTTTTTCTCAAACAATACCGGAACGTAACATTAAATTTATAATTAAATACCATATTTGGATGATATATTTTTTTTGGGGGTGCCCCCAGTATTCTTTATTTCAGAGGTAATGTGGTTTGATGAAACCTTGAAGGTACAGAGTAAGAATAGGGAATAGGATTGCTTGTAAAAGGATTATAGTATTGAAGAAGCCTAACTCCAAGGAGGTATTATTTAGTGCAGTGTTCGCATCTTCCGCGCTCTTTTCTCCAATCTTCAATTCCCTTAGTTATGCCATTCTTCTCTCCTACTGTTGCATCTCTATGTCTTCTTAACTCTGCGATAATTCCCACTAGTGTCTAGAATGAAAGACAGCTAAATTAGATTATTGGAAAAATGAGTATAATTGCCACTGTTAACGAAGAGAATGAAATCATTTGAATGCTGTACAGTAAAAACTAGTCCTATTAAAATAAAACTTGATGAACAAGCGTCGAAGTAAACTGTACAATAGCACAGGAGAAAGGCGGGGATCGTTTAAGTTTGTTTTCTTTATAGTTTTGAAGCTTTACAAGAAATAAGAGCCAGTTTCTTTATTTTATATTTAAATTATTATTCCTTTACTACATATGATCAGGTTCTCCTTAATACAGCAAAAAAAATAAATGAAAATAGGAATGATCAAGTTTATCCTCTGCTATTATAATTTTACACTGAGAATAATGTCCTCTATCCTGGAAACTCGTTGTTGTTGTGTACTAACAGTTAAGAAATACTTTCTTCGATATCATGAAGCCATTGACTTTACAAATAGTAATAAAATTAGAGGTACTTGTCCTAAGTTCTTGCCCATAACATTTTTTTTTAAATCTCGTCTTAAGATACTTTATTTGGAAATAAATAATTTTTAGAGACGGCTTATCTAAGAACTGCCCATAAATTCTGTCCCTCAAATAAGATTGTAGAATATTTTTTTGGAGCTGGAAAAGAAGAATTTCCAGGATCAAAATCTACATGGTGAAAATAACAAATTTTGCGTTTGTCAATAATTTATAAGTTCTGTAATTGTCGGACGCTCAGGGAGAGTGACAGGAAAACAGTATGTCGGGGACAACAGGACATAAAACAGAAAACAATAGTAGTGGTTAGTTGAGTTGTAAATCGTGGTCCCTCATTCTTCAATATAGGCTTTATTGATTTTCTCAGAAAGTATATCGTTGGCTTGTATACAAATTTCACAGCAAGTATAAAACAATCTTCTCTTTTATTTGTTTCGTAGATATGTTGTTAACAATGATAGGCACTAAGTAATGTACTATTTGCAATTTTCTAACATCTTCGAACAATATAGGATATATATTTGGAGTAAAGTTTTGTTATGTGAGTATTTCATTATAAGCCAAAGATATACTTTTTGCTGATAAAATCAATAATAATTGTTCTAACTAATACCGTGTATACAAGAATATATATGGAAGCGTATAATGAAGAATGAGGAGCCATGATTGAGAAATCGATAGTTAAATGGCAAATTCGTTGGTGGGCTCCCACTTCCAATTACCGGGGGATTAAAATTGTTTGTTATAAATTAGTAGCAAGAAGAGCTGGATTCGAACCAATCTCCTGGAAGGTGGGAAGAAACATTAATATTAAAGACGTCATTTTTGCCCCCTCTCCCTCCCCCAATCTGCGACCCCCCCCCCTTCGACGAACTGTCAAGGCCATTTATATTCGTCGGGGTTCCTCCTTTGACGTAGGCCTCCTCTTCCCCGTCCACTCCAGGATAAACAGTCTCTAAGATTGTCAAAGTACGATTATCAAAGGATGTCACTTATTAATCTTAATCCTAACTCCAAAGACCCAGGCTTCCTCCAATACCGTGTCTGATTATGATTAGAGTTTGTGCAAGCAAAGAAGCAGGGACTCATCATCTTCGGTTTTTTTTTCAACACTTTCTTTTCAATCATCCGCATTTTATTAGAATGAAAAGGGGGGTGAATTGGTAGAATTAAAAGGATTTTGTATAAAGAAGAAATCCATAATAAAAAAAAAATGAAAAGGAAGAGATATTTTTCGTTTCAAATTACCTCGCTATAATTAACTCAATACATTCTTCCTCTTCTTTAAGTAAGAGGGAGACTAAATTAAAGAAAAGGGAGTTATATTTCCTCAGTGTTTAATAACATGACTGCAAATGTTTTCTTTCTTTCTGTATTAAATTAAATGAGGGTACATTTCAATTATTAGTCACTTTATCCTCCAGACCTAACTTTATCCTGGGCGTCTGCACCGCCAATTCGGACCTTTCCTTTCATATGTCTACAACAGCAGTCTGATTTTTTTTAAATATAGAAGATGATGTCAGACAAGTACATTAGTTTGGCGTTGCTTATTATGAGCCATCAGGTCTTCACCAGCTCAGCAGCACTCTCCTCTTTCTTTACGAGAGTCGCACGTTTCACTGCATACTCATGCACGGCCTAAATGATGCTGTGAAAAGCTTGATATTCCAGAAGTTTCACCTTCGGAGTGCAACGATATAGCTGCGTCTATTCTGTTTAGCCATTCTATCTGTAGTCAACTTCTATTTATTGCTCTCGAACATTTTACGATGTTCTCTCCTCATTTGACGGATTATGGGACAAGCTTAAATACTTCGTCTTTTCAACAAGATCTAACAGAATCTAAAAGGGTGGTACGCTGTATATAGACAGACGTAATTAACCTAACTTGCATAAAGCGGAAGATAATTTGTTTAAAAACACAAAATAGTGATAGCTGACATCATAGAAAATCATTATTGCAATATACGTGAACTTTGAGCTATACTAGAGTCAGGTTATTCAGAAACACTTTTGTGGCTCCTCACAATTTATTTTTACAAACGCCATCCTCAGAGCTACAAACAATAAAGTACCATAAATAAGAAGCATAAAACTATTTTAAAAACATAATATACATAATTGGTCATACAAAAAAACAGTCAATAAAACTATACAATTTTCAACAATAAAATGCATCTATAACACCATATTTATAATTAAAATATAATAAATTAATAATGTCTTACTTACTATATAAAAATTAAAAATACAAAGAATAAAATTTACGGTCAGAGCGTAGTACGTGCCTATAGAGATGCTACTGGGCTGAACTCTGCCGATGTACTAAGGCCAAAGGTATCCGTCCAAGCCGCTAGGGAGGGGGCAGAGACAAGTCTGGACATGAGAGAAGCGTTTGAGTCCGTCTGCACATTTACATTCATTTTATTCTTGGCTTTCTCTTACATCGCTGTGAAGTAATTTTATCTGGCGGTCTCCAGCTTGGTGGTGCTCCCTACAGTGGGAATAAAACTCTAAGCCTGCTCTCATGTGATCTTTAGCTCTGAATCGCAAATTCCTCTCTGTCCTCCCTACGTAGCTGGCCTCACACATCCCACACGTCATGTTCATGTGTGCATGTAAACCCCTGATCTGTCACCTAGAGGAGTAGAATCCTCAATTTTAGAGACAAAATTCTGAAGTGATGCCCACTTTCTGTAGGCTGTTCTATTGCCCTGCCTATTTAGTTTAGAGACATATGGTCAAAACTTGCTGAGAGAGACTTTTAGGGGTGGTGGGGATGAGGCTAAATCCTGGGTATATTGCCATATTTAGGTCGACTATCTGAGATCCACGACAGAAAACTAAGCTTTAAAATATATATATATATATATATATATATATATATATATATATATATATATATATATTTGAAAGAGCCTCAGTTTCACCATCTAGAGGGGATTTTGAAGGAATTGATTGAAAGCAGAAGCGCATTAGAGTAGGCTTTTGGCTCAAGGGATAGATCCGGTAGAGAAGAGTGAAAGAGCTCTAGGCTTCCTACTAAAAAGTGACTGAGGGCCAGTGCCGACAAAGTAGTTTAGTAATTGAGTAATGGTTGAAAGTAGTGATGCAGAACCTAGGAGTCGGTCGACCATACCAACCATTTCCATCGATCCTCCGCTAATAACTACTCCCCGTTTATTTGTTAACTAAGAAATTAATTATCAATGTACTACTGATAAGAAACAATCACCTTTAGCTACTTACCTGGGAGTAAATAATTTTTGCTCAGAACTAATCCATTCCAATTTTCTTGAGCTCTACCTACAATAAAGAAATCAATTTACAGCTGGCCCTTAGCTCGGGTATCTCATAGGAAGTACAAGCGGCAATTTTCTTTTCCAGTCTTTCTTTTTCGCTCATAATTTTGGAAGCCTGAGTATATCTACGCATTGTTATCATCAATATCAAAATAAAACTGCAACCATTGGTATCTGTTGGAAGGTTGTATTTTCATATTTAACACTCCGAAATCCATGAGATATTCCGAATTTTATAAGCTTCACTCTTGAGCCAAGATAAAGTATCCTAAATATTTCCGTTATCATGCGTTGGAAAGAAAGAAAAAAAAACCGATATGTCTAATTGCATTAATGCAATTTGCTACAATTGTTGTTACAACTTTTGCTGAGAAACCGTTATTGAAGAGAATCAGATCGTCTGATCTTGTTAATAAAGTAATGTACTGTAATTAAAGTTCAATATTTTATTTTTCCGTAACTCGAGTATCAGGAAAATATTAGGATATTTGTTTTTAATCGATTTCAATCTTGAGTTATCTTCCACTCCCTCGCTACATAAAGCTTTATACCTACTAAAAATTTATGTCTGGCTTAAATTTCACGTAAGGTATACTTAATAAGCGTAAGAGGATTGAAATAATTCAGTTAATGTCATCTGTGGGTCATTTCAGGACATGAGAAAACTGCTTAGCTTACCTCAACCCTTGGTTTGCTGGCCTTTTATTATTTTTCTACTAACCTGTTATTTTGGCACCTTATTTTATTTTTTTCAATGGTCGCTTCACCTTTCTTTAATTTATCATCCGTTTTACATACATAATGACACTTAGTGAACTTGGGTTTTTATAAACTTTAATGTACAGGAGCAATTTAGAGGAGACTGAACAGAGAGTCTTTTGTTGATTGATTTAGCATGTGTTGATTTAGCTTTTGTTGATGATGAAGCAACAAGAATTAGAATAAAGAGGAAGATGTAATCCGTGGTCTCCGGACACAATTTGACATAAAACGAGATCATCATCAGAAGCTGTAATTTGTTGCTTAGGGTCCCCCAAGTACCACCGACAGACGGTGCAAAGTAATGGTTTAGAAATTAATGTCAAATTGTACATATATTCATACTTATATCAACTATATGTATGCTCTTAGAAATCAGCAATTTTTTGAAAAGGAAATTCCCACAACAGATAAAATCGACGTATATTTTTTCCATATTATCGGAATAGGCTACACAATTATGAAATAACTTTCTTATGAAGGCTTTATGATAATCTTTCAGTTTTTTTGCTGGCCTTTGTACATATTCATTCTATACCCTATAAAATTCTCTCCAGAAAGGAAAGATATCAAATATTCAAGATCTAACCAACACTTATATTTCGATGTTAAATGCAAACCTTGCTACGGAATGTTTTCATTGTGTGGAATGAGTGCTCTCATGTTCAGGCCTATGAATGTGTCTTTGAGCAGAGATATCTGTTCAGATGGAGAAGCAACGCAGGTCTATCACCACTTGCAGGGGCCCAAAGTGAAGTTGGGAGGAAAACCTTAAATTTTACAATACAGGCTTATTAACTGTGGATTTAAAAATAATATACAAAAGATCTGAACAACTGATTAAGAGCACATCAATTAATGAATTTTTTTTTCTTTTGAACAGATCTGGCATTTGGGAAAACTGTAGAGCTGCCTATGAGGACATTGTCAAACATTTGGAAAGGTAAATGATAAAAACATATAATTTTATTTAGCAAAACAATAACCTTTTGTGACTAAATGCCTTTGAAAATAGGACAATAATTTGATTATAATAACATATTTATTATCGTTTTTGAAGAATTATATCATTTAGATTGCTATTTTAATATATAGATAACGTGAATATTTCAAGAACGAAAATAAATACTACTTTTCGTCGTATTGTTGAGAATAATTGATTAGTTGTGATTTCTCCCATATTATCATTTTCAAAAGAAAGTACGCCCATTGGTGGTACACATGGGTTTCAAATGATTTGTAAATGTCTTGTTTTTGTTTGTTTATTTGTCGGAATCCATTCATTTTTTCCCGGAAGAAGATTCACGTAGAATACTTATATTGTCTGTTTTAAAGTAGTTCTCACCTGTTTTCAGATTTTTTTTTTATTCTCGTTTATTATTATTATTTATTAACGCCCACCTTTTGCTACTATGGCTAATCGGGACGGGTTATCTACAGGTTTCCACCCTTTTCTAGCCTGGGTGAGACTGTGGATTTTATTTAATTAGTTTGTCACTAAATAAATTCCTATTATCGAGGCGGGAATCGAACTGGACAATATTCTCTCTTAGATATCATGTTTTTGCTGATATGGAATAAAACCACTTATAATATTACGTGCAGATAATTAAATAATTCAGTGGTATCAGATATTCTTTTTTTTATTTTTTATTTTAATCTTGGTTCAATCAATCACTTTTTTAATAGAATAATTTAACATTATATGTAATAAAGTAAACTGTTCAATTAAATTGACATAATATTCATGTGTGTACTATCATTGAAATATCTTTTTTATACCATTTATTATGAATTAATCAGATCTTTAAAAACATTATTCAATTTAAGTTCTATATTTCTCCTTACTTAAATATGAAAAAACATTGGCGTAATTAAAGAGACACCATTAATGAGTCATTAATATTACGTTTGAAGTCATACCTTTTAATTCATTGTTTTTGTATGATTAAGTAGTTAAAGATAATAAATATCTAGCCACTGGAATCCGAAATACCAAAACTTTATTAAAATTGCATTTACGTTTAAGTTGTAAAAAAGTGGACGTTAATAAATAATGATAATAATAACATGTAAGTTGTAATTTTATTTTATAGCATTTGGAGGAAATAAGGTTCTCATACAGTTACTCCACTTTTAAAACTCATGGTTATTTTTCATCAGGGTTCTGAAATTATTTCGTTCTACTAAAATGCTATTCTTAATGAATACATGTTTCTTTAATTTTCTTTAGCATTTGACAAAGCCAATATTGATAACTTACCGTGGCCAATGATATTGTAGGAGATTGACAGACATGCTTATATTTATGGATAATTCCTATTGTGCAGTTTGGTAATGTGAGTTGAAGCACAATACTGATGAATTAGTGCCTGGTGGTACGTACAACCGATATCTGAAGGGATCGGTGGATTCGACATGACAAAAGGGAACAATGGTTGTTTTAATTAGTTGCGTGTAGCGAGGAAGTAGTCGATTTTTCTCTCTGGCGGAAGGGAGTGGTAATCTCTCAGCTGATGTGGGAGGCGGCAAACTGCAACCGACCAGCCATACATCGGCCAGTCCAAATCCAAGCCTGCCGGCGGATTATCCAGTCTCTTGTAACAACTCGCTGGATTTAGCCTGAAAAGTTAGGCTAGTTAACTAGTAGACCGATTCCCAAATTCCTAAAACCCAGTCCATTTATCACAACCCGTGCCGCCACATCCTTCTAAGTCACACAAGGATAATAAATATACCCTTGTCTTCTACATGCTGCCGGCTGAATATTTTACTATTGTGATTATCAATATTTTTGTTCTGGGGTTTTGTTATATTCATTTATTAAAATTAAATTATATTTTTCTTAATTTCGAAGTATTTTTGAATTATGCTAACAACGCAGGAGCTCAATTTCAGCGATTGATAAGTGTTTCTATCAGGGGTCTGTATTTTTTTTTTTTTAGAACCTATGAATCACTCAATAGTTGTGAATAACCAAATCTATTGCGTTTTCCATTACCCCCGAGGGAACAGTGGTACGCAATCTTCTGACAGTTGTCTGTTGAATCCTATTCTTAAAAACATTGGCCGTTATCTTCTACACTTCAAACAATTGTGTAAACAAAACCCCATCTTTCTAATTAGTTTTAACAAGTGTTCTTTCTAAAGTATCTCGAATTGTATATAGTTCCTAAGAGCGGGCGTTCAAGAGATTTTTGTGACTAACATAAATCATAAATGTCTTTCTTATCACGTCCAAATCTTGTTTACATTGTATTGTTGGCTAACAATCATTGTAATTATTATGGAGTGGAGGGAGGGGGGTTAGCTTTCAACAAACAATAAACCTTCAGTAAACTCAATTAACTTGCAATCGATTAAATCACTAAATATCTCTTCTCTAACGATATTTCAAGTCTTGCTTGCGTAGTTTTCTTACTAATAGAGAAATAATGATAAAGCCATGGATAAAGGTATGAGATAAGTAACGCCGGAACGATCACATCCTTCATCTGTTATTTATCAAACTCCGTATTTAAAAGCTTCTAGTTAAACTAAATCTATTCTTTGTTAATAGACGAAATTCGAAATTGAGTATTAGTAAAAAAATCATAAATTGTTATTATATAACTAATTTTGTTAGTGGATTAATGCCCTATAATTTCTGTCGTATGTTTCTTTCTTACTGGAATATTACGTAACTCAGTAAGTTTGTTTTTCGTTTTCCCACTTTTACTCATGAGATTGTCACATGAAGCTAATTAGCTCAAAATTCTTTCTTAAGAATCTTCTCTCCAGTTTTATCAATAAGTATGGTTTATAGAAGATTCATAATAAGGGAGAAATAAAAACAGCTGGGCCACAATTAAAAATAATACGCCTTCCTCGCAAAATATTAAATGCCCGGTGTACAGACAAAACAGTTTCATTTTTTTTTGTGGAAAATGTGAGGATTGGAAAAAAAGAATGTGAGTTATATATTTTTACGCTTATTCTCGCTTATGAAGTTGGTAATTATATTCTTTGAGGATTGAAGTCATGTTCTCAAATGCTTTGACTGCTTCCGAATATGAAGTGAGCGCTGGATTGTATACTTGAATACCTTGGACAGATTCTTCCATCTTTACGAGTGTTTGAAGGGATAGTTGCCGAAGGGCAGACGGTGCGTTACAGTAGGGAAGAAAGTCCCATCCCTTCCGAGGGTGCGGCAGAAAAACCGGGGACGCCTTATGTTATGTCCTCGTCTGACGACTATTTAATGAGAGGCTTCAGGACTAGTCTCCTGCCATTGGTTAGCCACTGTTTTTATCAAACATGTTTTCATTATTGATTGAAATCATTTTTTTAAGCCCTTTTATTAAAAAAAAGAAATAATAACATTCATAGTTGTAGGTTTGGCTAAGGAGTTCCAAAATCAATTTTCTTATCATATGACTCTTTGTCAAAAGTGGAATTAATAGAAATAGAGAGATCAACCATATGCTACTACTTCTGTATAAATTGTTTAATGGTTGCATAGTTTGCATGAAACATTGTTTTCTAACGTTAAGTATCAACGGTGTATACGGTAGATAGTGAAAGTAAATCTCTACATCAATAAATTTGTTTGATTATGTGGATTCAATTTTTAGCCTCTATTCTTAATAGAAATTGTTTGGATCTCCTAACTTACGTTGTTGTTATTTGCTGTGTATATTTAGTATTCATTTTATACACCAGGTCTCTGCCTATACACGATATAATTACCTTCGTCTCTACCTTAAGAGTTTTGAATTAATTAGTTTTTGTTAGTTACCCGTATAGTGGAAACTTATAAAGAGTAAATTTAAACTTTACTTCTCTTCAAAATAATGACTAGATATGGTTTTTTTTTTTTTTTTTCCTGAAGGAACATAAGAATATTTAGGAAAATTTATGCTTAACTAATAACAGAGTTGAAAGCATAGCTGGTTCAAACAGTCCCTGTTGAATGGGTGATACCGCGATTTAATTAGCATGAATGAAAATAAATAAAGTTTCGTGCGACACATTGCTAGCACGCTACAAGCAATGAAATTGCCTCAAAATCTTTATGTATGAAAAGGGAATGTCAGGATCGATGGGGAGTAGCGTAAACGTCCGTCAGGATCCACAATTTAAAAGCGACTGGAACGGCGTTTTGAATGACAAGCACGATACTGAAATTATAACTCAAAAGCCATGCAATGGTTCCCTTTGTTTGAAACAGGACTATCCTCATTAAAATTAGGACGTTTATAGTCGCCATTTAATCTATCTTTACATAGTCCCCAAATTATAAATCCACACAATGTTTTGTGAATCTTACTCGTTAAAATACGGCGTTTTTATTTACTTTTATTAATCTCAAAATATTTTTTTTTACTAAACACTATATACTTCATTGCCTTTTTAAATGAAATATTTGTTTCCTCGTTATTCCAACAATAATAAAATTTTAACCTTATTTAATTTGAATTACACTTCTTTTCTTTTTATTTATACTTCTTTAAGGTTAAACTTGAATAGGTAAAATTAAAAAGTGCTATGCAATGCGTGAATGACACATTGTCATATTTTTATGCCCTATTTGTTTATTATTAGCCCTTCAAAATTCTGTACTGAGTATCATCTTATAATTAATAATGCAATGTTTTGTTTAATCTAAGCTGTTTCCATAAACTTAAGGAAACTAAACATTTTGATGAACGCACTTTATTGAATGCTGTCTAAATCTATTTTGTCACGAGATAACTTCTGTTGCCCTTGTAAGAAAAAAAAATACCTAAAGAACACTGTCCGTGACAAGGGTGGGAAGTGACAAATGACATTTGTGAAGGAAGTGCAGAGGGGTGCGGCTAAAGATGTGGAGGGTTTGAGATGTAATATTAGAAATTGGAATCACGAGTTTCCCACCAAGCCCATTTGCCACAGAGACTTTTTTTTTTTTAGAAATAAATGCCCCTACAAAATGATATCAGACGTTATCATAAAATTGACATTGCGGGAATTATGACCTACTGTGCATATTCATTAAACAGTCTGGTCATATTTATGTTATGTAAATCATTCCGTTATCCGTATGTCTCACCAACCTTATTGCAGTAACCATTACTTTCCTATTTTTATTTACTACTTTCTGTTTCATTTATAATTATATAATTCTTAATAGCATATATTAATAAAATAATAACATTTTTAGTTCAACGTCCATGAAAGGCCATAATTTATTTAATTAGCTACTCTCAAGAAAAGAAAGAAAAACGCTTTAATAAATTGCTATTATTATTGTTATTTCATCTTCTTCCAATGGCAATGGTAATTCTTTCACTTGAAGCATGTTCCTTTATATAAAGTGTTCTTCATTCAGAATAGTTTTATGAAAACCAAAAAAAAAAAATTAAATCTAGAAATTGACGACGGATGTGGCGAAAATTCATAAACAACACAAAAATTCATCATAAACGAAATAGTGAATTTATATTTGAATTTGATACGACTGATGACTGCCATAAATGATTGAAAATCCTTGATGTGTTTCTAAAACAAAATTTCAGTTCATTAGGAACAGTATTCAGTGGCTTAGTTAGCCTTGAGAATTAATGCAGGTGGCAAAACTAGGTTCGAGGGTTCGATTTCCGCGGGACAATAGAAATTTATTCAGTGCTGAATAGAGGGGTCATTTGTAGATAACCAGTCCCAATTATCCATAGTAGCATAGAGTAATCATTAATAAAAACTGAAATTAACAAAATGTTATTTAGTCCTATAGTACTATGAGTGGTCTACGATGTTTAGTATATTCTGCCTTAATTGGAGTGAACAATTTTATTTTTATGACGTAATAAGCGGAACACACAAATGAATATTAGTGTATTCCAATTCAATACGGTGAGCTCCTTCAAAATCTAAATTCAAATATTTTTCAAGTGTGCCTATCTCTTTTCCATCACCATTTTCAAAATGAAAAAAAATCATTTATCCCCTAAAATCCTTATTATTTCAAGTCTTTGATAACATTACGATTTTTGACTCAAGGCCGCTGTAACATTGTTATCCATCGAATGAAGGCGTTAATAGGTAATATGGTAGAAATGGTTAATGGCGATCGCAAATAAATCGTCTAATCCCAGCCTAATTCACCCTCACTGCTCTCAATTGGAAGAATTGGCCAAGTGAAAGATGAGACAGTAGCCTCTTGTGAATTGCTATCATTGTACAAATGCAGGCATCATTCATCAGCCTTGCTCTGGTCGACTTTGCAGCGCCCAACGGTCTTATATTCCAGTTATCAGCATGAAAACTGGCGTGTGGTTACTTCTCAAGCGTGATTTTGAAAATTTGAAACTAAAAAAAAAACATACAGACACAAAGACACAGAATACCGCTTCACAAAACTAGTAATATCAACATTTTACAAAATTACAAATGTTAAATCCAATAACACTTTTTTCTCTCTTGTACTGAAACTGATGCATTCCCGAGTTTGCTATTTTACCTCCCTTAGAATAAAGATGGCTCAATATAGTCAGCACACGTCTCACATTTTAGCAGATTTCCCTTAAGGGAAATCAGCTATTGAGGTTGTACTCATGACGGAATTTTCGAAATTTTTCTTCAAATGTCCATCGATCCTACCTAGTAGAAGACGAAAATGAGGTCCGTTCAAAACTATATATATATATATATATATATATATATATATATATATATATATATATATATATATATATATATTTGTCTGTTACCGCGCTAGCGGTCGCAATTTTTGTTTGATCGTTACCAAACTCGATATTTAGTCGTTTTATGTAAAAAGAAAGATCAAGTTCGTTAACGGCTGAAATCGGACCAGTGGGAGGGGGGGTTTAGAGGGGAGGATTTTCGAAAATTCGAAATATCTCCGTTACTATACGTCGGATCAAAAATTTTTACAGAATCAATCTTATTGCAAATTAAATTTACTATAAATATTGTTAATACAATTATTCTCTATCTTGAATATTAACCGAGATATTTGCATTTTTATTAAATCTGGGCGGCTAACGGACGGGTGACTTTCCCGCCAAAAGCTAGTTCTGCCGTTTCTTTAACTGCTCGACTCTCGTGAAATTTCTCTATTGTAAAACTTCACGTGGGAAATCTGCTTAGTTTACGCAGCCCCTGCGTGACGGACTTTTAAAGTTTAATACCCGAATTTTATTCACATACACAGCAAATTGTATGTGCAATATTATCGAATTTTCGTAAGAAATATTGAATTATTAAATTATAAATGGAAAACGAGATTTGCCTAACGGGTCTGCTTATGTTTGCAATCTGCTGCAAAAAGTGAATCGATCAAACTTGTGCATTCAGATGCGAGAGCTACTTAGCGTTTATGAATAACTACCTCACAATCTCTTTGAATATGTTAAGGCTGCCTGGGCTGTTGATTATTTTCTGTAACTATATGTACAATAATTAGATTCATCCCAGGTATATATCTCGTTTCATTTATGCGTATTCAGAAAAGAAACGCTATTTTATTTATGACAATTGGTCATTAATTAACATATATCAACAAAATTAGATGCAGCCTATAACTCGGAGAAGTAATTTTTCTAATAAAAATGGCCTTAATCTGTACTACTTGAAGTAGGAACAACAAAGTCAGCATTTTTTTGTAGATTGAAGATTCTGCTGGATATAATATACGTGTGTCAGCTTTATAAAAACCAGACTTGTGGTCTTTTTTTTCATTTTTAACTTACTCAGGCAACTGCGTTCAACTCCTTGTCACGTGCAGTTAAAAAGGGAGAAGAATCTACTGTTTTTCTGGACTAAACCATAAAAATAATGTCTCAGTGATTTATTCTATGGGCTCCTGTGCGAGCTGTAAAACCTTGGGGGAATATAATTTTTTTCAGGCTTTTTGTGGAATACTTATACTTTCAGATACGTGAAGGGGTGGTCTGTTCCCCAAAGTTAAGGGTTGTTTTTCAAGTGTTTTTGAGAGGAGGTCTCTTCCCTGATTCGGGCATGTACTTTGAAACATGGCAACATTATAAGCTGTATTATACAGCGTGAAGGCTGCAACATATTCCTATACAATACTTATTGCAGTAAATGGCTCGTTATCAAAACCGTAATAAACAATCAAAACCTGATTAAAATATCAACTTAACAATGTCTAAGTTTAGTTTTGTTTAACTTTTTACAATTTTGTATTGAATTTAATTTCAACTTTACGTGCATCAATTGTTATACAGGGCTCACGTTAGCCATGTGAGTTAAACCTTAATCTCACATGGTAAACCTACTCTCTCTCTCTCTCTCTCTCTCTCTCTCTCTCTCTCTCTCTCTCTCTCACACTCTCTCTCGCTCTCTCTCTCTCTCTCTCTCTCTCTCTCTCTCTCTCTCTCTCTCTCTCTCTCTTTCTCTCTCTCTCTATTTCTCTTTCTCACTCTCTCTCTCTCTCTCTCTCTCTCTCTCTCTCTCTCTCTCTCTCTCTCTCTCTCTCTCTCCCTTTCTCTCTTTCTCTTTCACACACACACACACACACACACGCGCTCTCTCTCTCTCACACTCACACATACACTCATTTAACTTTCAATGTGTAGTTTTATTTCGCACTCTTACTGAATATAGATAATATGGAGTACAACTAACGTCCATAGGTACAACTCCTATAGGTATATATATCATCCCCTATTCCAGCATGTTGGAAATCTTCTTAATTAACGTGGTACCTTCGTAAAAGACGTTTTGTGTATTCACCGTTACCCATTGTGGTTGTGTGGGTTTTATAGAAAAGAAATGAAGAAGCCTAACCTAATAAAAGACATAATATAGGGAGTAGGAGATGAAGGGAGTAGCTAAGTGGGATCCCACCCCATGTTCTGCTATCAGCCTTGTATTGTCATTTGTCAAGGCCTATAATAATAATGTTCTGAGGAGGGGGTGGCGCAGCTGTTGAAACCCCGGCCCGAGCCTTCACGACAGTTTGGAGTTTAAAAACCTTTCCATTCTTTATTTTTTTTCCTCCTAAACAGCTACCGACTTATCTCCTAAGTCATTTTGTTTTCCCCATGACAATTTTTTAAAACTCTTCCCCTTTATCCTAAACCTTACTTTGCCTAAATGCCACTTTCCTTATCCCCGTGGAGACGATTATGCCCTGAGGTGACAATTCTTCTACATCTCTGGCTCTGATCTTAATTTCGGAAAATAGATATCCAATAACCCGGAGTGTTTTACTGTCTATTCGAGGGAAGCTGACACATTACAACGAATTGTTGAGGATACAGGCCTACTGTGTACATCCTGATGGTTTTACTCTCATTTTTTTCATGCATTGGCAAAAATGATATAAGGAAAAATTATGAATTGATTATATACCTATATAAAAACTGTCAAAGATTATACTTCAACATTCGAGGAAATTGGGTTAGACTTGGAGCGCTATTAAATTATGTGTCAGTATTAATAAATATTTCATAGAATCAAATATACTACTGAAAATATTATCGCAGTTTGTATGGGTTATTTGTACAGATGTGTATTAGCCTGAAAGATTATTGTTAAAATGAATTACTCCAATAGTAGCTGGGCCCTGGGATGGTCGTGTTAAGTTGAAACACCGCTGTATATTCCCCCTTCTCGAATGAACAAACAATCAGATGATATTGAAGGAGCACGCGCCGGATGAGCTGAAACTTGAGAATCCATTAGCTTATCTAACGGACCGTGAACCATTCGTCTCCTCTAGCCACCGCCACACTCCCGAGTCACCTGTAACCGAGGAACACCAACTATCTCCTCCCGTCAGCATTTGAAGTCATAAAGGGAATTTCTCAAGGAACTAGAGAAAAGAGCCAAGTCCAGTAGGCCCAAATTAAAAAAAAATATATATATATATATATATATATATATATATATAACTAAACTCGAAAAACATATGGCATTGTCACAGTAATTGATAAGAACCACTGTAATTCATTTTACAGAAAACTTTGAAAAATCAAAATTCCCATTTCGAAAATTTTCGGGCTCCAAATCATGTTCATATTGTGAACAACGGTACTTTAGAAAATAGGCAGTTAACTGAGAGGAAATATTTTGAGTGTATTTTGGTTTTTGTAGACTCTAGTACAGAATTGCATAGTGGTATAGAGGGACTCGTGATCAGTGATGATTACTTAATAAGTCTGCCATTGCGAGATCAAGCCTGTTGGTGGCTTTCCATTGACAGCATTGAAAAAAAAAAAAATCAAGATAGCGAGTAAAATTTCATTTTAATTTTTTTGAATTCGAAATTTGGAATATTTAAAAAAAAATTGTAGGATTATAGAATGAGGGATATGTATATGTGTATAAAATATATACACACGTAAATTTATTTATATAAATATATAAAACTTATATTAATTATAAAAATTCTTGATTTTATATTATGATTCATGTATTTTTTTTTTGGTTGATTTATTCCTCAGATCCCAATTGAATGACTTTTATGTTAAAAATGAATTTAATTTTTGAGTTTACCAAGGCAGGCTGTTCAATTCTTCACTTTCTTCTATGCTAAATGAATGTTTCGTGTTCATGAGCAATTCAAAGAGTTGTAAGATCATGACTACATTCCAAATAATAATTTTAACATCATGACATATATTTTGTGGAATTTCATATACAGTATTGAGTTAATTAAAGGCCTCCACGTTTGCCCCCCCCCCAATGTTTTACTCTTGAATAATTATAACATTCTATCTTGAGAGTCTCCAAAGAACGCTTCCTCGCTTTCAAAGCCATAAATAAGATTAACGGTCGATCTCATTGGTGATACAACCCAATTATGCCTCTCAGAGAATGGGTTGTGTGTATAAGATTCAAGAAGCATAATTGGGGACAAGTGGTAGAATCGAAATGAAGACAGAAGGAAGGGTTGGCTTGATTTATTCAAAGGTAGTTAAGTTTCACCAGCACGATCTTCACCCCCTCAGTCGCTCTCCACTGTCACAAGAGTGTCACGATGGTATATCGGAAGGGAAGGACGGCTGGAAAAATGCACTTCACTATTAAAACAGGCATTAATAAAAACAAAATATTGCTTAAATAATGCAAATAGGGCTCTGTTTTTGTAATAACGTTGTTCTTTACGAGGAATTATTATTAAATTATTTTAATTTTAGGAATATCAAATGATTCCATTACGCCATAAATTGGCATTCGTGGACAGAAAAATGGAATCTGATCTAAATATAAATCAGTAATGATCATTTCCTAAATTTCACTTATAACAACTGCCACAAGTGGACACAAATGTTTTATATCATATTCAATCCCATTAGCAAAAAAAAAAAAAAAAAAGACAGCTACCTTCTTGGCTATTCATTACATCCACATTTTAAATTGCATTGCTTTCCTAGTAGATTCTACTGGAAAAAAAAATTAAATCACATATTAAGCTATTTGACTCATGTGTACACTCATAAATAAACGTGACAATAAAACACTAATAGTTAATAATACTTTGGCATTATAATTCAAGAAAAACCATATCCTACCACACGCATATGGTGGGTGGGAATGTAGCTTCACCTGATTATGGAGACCAAAGCTTCTCTGTCGTCTATGTTCAAGTAGTTACGCATTACCTGACACCCCCAAAACAGATAGAAATCTAAACCCAGTAAGCAGTTATATTGCTAAATAAAACTTATGGTTCGTAAGTGTGCCTTCCGAACTAAAGTTTTCAGGCTCAAGTCAACATCACACACAAATAATCAATAATTGCTCCGACGAGTTAACACATAAGACAGGGGGAATTGAAATTATCACTAATTATTATAAAATTATTTTACCTTCCTTGTCTATAGTTTTTTTTACTCTTAATTGTGAGTTATTTGCTATTAATCTTACAGGTCGATATTTATCTGTTTATCTTTACCGGCACCGTAGTGAATCTACAAGATTTATCAGATTGCTGATTCCAAACCCTTCACTTATATTTAAGTAATTACATCTTATAACTAACTAATTAGGACCTCTATAAGGTTGAATCGTTTAGCGAGTTACTCCCCTCATTTAGTTTAGAAAGTGATTACTGTAGGCCAGTGAGAATCATAGAACCGGAGATGGACAGATGCAAGTAGAGAATATTTTTTTTAATTCAGCTAAGATACATATAAACAAATGCGCTCGCTGCTCAGTTCCAGATGTTTTTAGTAGATGAGGGATATATTCGGGGCCCGTTACCGAAAATCACTGTGTCGGTAGGTCAGATGGGAAATGGTAAAATGTGTGGAAGTATTTCGATGGGCGTTCATTACCGTACTGATGGAAATCATAATTATTATTGTGAATGGAATCAGCCTTGGTCCCAAAATAGTTTATAATTAATTATTAAGAGTGCTGAAGTATAGTAAAGTGAGGGATATAGTTTGGAGAACGGCTAGACGTTTGGAAACTCAATGGATGCATATACCAGATAATTATTATGGAGATTCAGGATATAACCAGATGTCATAGTTTTTGGGGAAGTGGGCGTGGTCTTGTAGTTGATGAGAATAAGGGGCCTTTTTATCGTTGCGGCGATATTAAAAAGCCCTTCATTGTTTTGTGGAGAAAACTTTTCCCTTCTGTTCTAAACCACATACCAATCTTACCAACATTCCCTCCTTTCCGGCTGCCCTGGAAACCGTCATATTGTGTCTACAGAGCAACCTTTCATCCTGTGGTCGATACTACCTCAATCTCACTCACAAAAAAAATACCTCATAAGATTTATTATATGTCAAGTCAGAGTTCATATTCTTTTTATCTGTTCTTTATTTTTGTGTGTGTTCAATATGCTGTTTATGTCATACATATATTATTTCTTCTAGGCTATCGTTCATAAATAAGTAACGAATATTGACTAACGATTAGGGGAATATTTTTTAGAGTCAATAGTAAGGGCGATGCTTATTAACCCAAAGGTAGTGTATGCGTGTGTTAGGAGAAGTGTAAATCTACTAAAGAGGCCTCAAAGGAACCGAAACACGTAGAGAGAATTAATAAATGTATAAAGAAGGGAAGTGGAATTTTCTACTGAACTTCTGTTATTCTTTTTACATTTGAATTAGATAGTCACACGGTGTTAGTATTGCAAGCATATTAGTAATAATCTGCTTGCAATACTGACACCGTTCTCCTACAACTCGTGAAAGACTAAGCCATGAGTGTTTGTTGAGAGGTTTCGTGCTTCGATCTGATAGTCGAATTCCAAGTTTTGTTTGACAAAATCACTTCAGTTTATTCCTTTGCTTGGGAATAAAAGATATTTTTGTGGACTAATTTGGCTCTTCAAAATATTGGCATTCATTGGTTTCCAGTGATACACATAGCCTACGCCCGTTCTTTGAGAAGAGTGGTCTGGACATAATACAAGCCGTGTACACGAGCAGCTGGGAACTAATGACACATTTCTACTCTGTACCGCCTCTTGAAAAATCAAAAACACAGTTGCTGAGGTCAGACCGCCGTTGGACAGTAGATTTATTGAATGACTGGCCTTATCAGCGTACTGCTATGAAAGAGCCAAATACGGTGATCATGAAGGACATATCCGCCGAACTACAGTAATTACAGGATATCTGGTGGGCATGCAAACATCTGGAGCAGGGGACGGCGCTAGCAGATCTATATCGGTAGATGCTATCCACCACCGGGCCATTGTGCGCCAACTCCCTACAGCAAATATTTCACCAAGGAACAGTAGTCTCTTAATTGTATTTACTATTCCTCCTAGCTACTATACATTACTTCGCCTTTTAATTAACATTTTACCTTTAATTATGACTATATACTAAGTGAGACACCCTCCTAGTTTGGGAAGGTCTGCATTCCTTTTAATTACTAAGTGACTTTATGCGCAAATGTGATGACCTATTAGGAAATTCCGAGTATAAATTAGTATAGAATAGACTTATAAAGGGCTCAATTTAACGAAAACAGTAATCAGTCAACTCAGAAAAATAAAACCTCTCTAGAATAAACAGTTCTGTTTAATTGCCTAAAACGATGATTTAGTTTTTAGTTGCCTTCACCAACATTTATTATTATTTACATTTACTCTCCCATTCAGTATAGAAAGAAATATTTATAGTAAATAAAATTAAAATTAAAACTCCCTAGTAAAATGAAGATGGCGTTGAAAAAGCTTTTAACTTTCTTAAAGTTAGCTAATTTTTTTTCGGGTAAGGATGCCTACCATGAATGAGTTGATAGTAGGTGCCGTTCAATGCAACAAATAAATAAAAATAATTACTTTTAGAAACCTTTTTGAACTTATATATATATATATATATATATATATATATATATATATATATATATATATATATATATATATATATATATATATTATTTTGTTAATAAAAAAATCGTGACTTTTAGGAAGAAAATATTTACAGATTTAAATACTAAATGTAATTTTCTTCTTTTAAACTGTATAAATATTTAACGCTTGATCCTGACCCAAAATTACCTTCCGCACCCGGAAGTGATGTAATAATAACTTTCATTAACATTTATAACTTTTTAAGTGATTTTTTATATTCAATTCATACTAAACCGGAACCGTTGTAATTACATTACTGTGACATTATAAATAAGATGTTTAAAATATGTCAATTCTGCTTTGTTGTACTTCTTTGAACGAGGCGGGATCAAATTTTTAATATTAGAATTTTTTTATCAGCACGTTTCGGCCTAGGCAGAATTTCATAAGAGGAGTAGATACTAGGACACAGCCTGTAGTAGCTCGTTGGGCCTATGTAATAATGGTAGGAATTCCGGCGTTTCACCCCAATGTATTTAGCTTTGCGGTTACTAGAATTCGATATCGAACTTCTATGCCCCCCGATGGTTGCTCAGCGTCATGAGTCAATTGAAGAGCTACTTTAATAAATAAGAGTCGAACTTGACTCTCTAATGCCATAAACTCGGCTGGGATCGTCCTGACGGCCTATCAATGTCATGAAGGGTATTGGACGTGGAATGACCAGTTAGATCAAAGATTTACATTTTGACAAGAAATTAGTTAATGTGATGGGGTCAAAACCAATACTGGTCTTTGAATGCTATTTAAGATATTAATGTTTTAAAAGTTGTTATTGCTTTACTTCATGTTTTAATATCGTTGGAAAAGTCTTGAAAAGTATAAGAAGAGCGAATAATTTGGCCGATTCTTTACAACCGTACAACTGGCTAAGCGGAAAGAAATAGACGATAAGATATGCAAATGACAGATCCCTTTCAAGTAAGAAAAAGATTTGATTTGGGAGGTGTTTCTGAAAGTTTGAATTGAATCTTCATCGAATCGGAACAACCACTTGTCGGGAAGGGAATCAAACGAAACACAGACACTGCTTGCTCCCCAAGGAGGTTGTCTTATTGCTTTGCCTCGCTAACCCTTAATCCAAGGAGAAGGAATAGCGAGGGTTGGCGCAGTCATCCGAAATATTCCGACTTATCTTGGAAATTCAATTACTTCTTCAACATTGCTTCTGCTTTTCTCTCAATGCTTCATTTAATTGCATTAACTGACTTTATAGAACCAAATAGATTAACAACATAGTTCCTTATTCAAACGAAAACTCCAATCTTGTTCTTCAGGTGTTTATTTACTGATGAGTTCTTAGTTACAGGAGCACCTGCCTAATAATCAACAGGTGAATCTCAGTTTTGCCAGCAATACGTATTTTATTCAATTTATTTTTAGGTGATTGAGATGTATACTTGCACGTAATATACTGCATGTCGGGAAAATTTATTCGTCATTTGACCTTAAATATTTCCCCTTTTTTAATGATTTCTGAAAAATAATATATATAGTCTAAGCATATGCTTAACATAGGAAAGGCAATACAGCTGTTTCAGGTATTCACATTTGGGCATTTGAAGTAGTTTAAAATTTGACTAACCAGTGAATTGAAGAGCAATTGTTTTTAGTTCTTTGTAAATCGACAATTGAATATGTTCAAAATATGAATAACCTGAAAATGGCAGGGCCAGTGCTTTCAGTTCTTCGAATATGGACAATTGGAAAATTTCAAAATTTGAATAACCTGGGAATTACAAAGCTTTTGTTCTCAACTACTCATATTTGTACATTCGTAAAACTAGAGGAGAAAGAAGATTGCTATCAGGCAAAGACAGAAAGAACTATTGATCTAAAATAAAATCTATATCCCTGTCTTACTTAGGACGGAGACTTATAGAAGAAGAATTTTCTAATTTTCTTTTCGATTCGAGATAAAAGTGATTCTCTATATTTATTCTGAGAGGGTGGATTAGGGTTCCTTTGTAGTGGGATCCCCCATCGGAGCGGACAATGGGTTTCATATCCCTGGCTACATGTAGATATATGCAAGAATATGTTCATTTCTCGCTGGGCAGAGGGAGTTATCCGCCATGATGAAAATCGGATTCCAGAGGATTTTTATCCATAAAGCGTAGGCTTAATGCGCCTTATACCGAAATCTCTTTTAAAATAGGGTAGAGCGCCGCTTTTTACCCAGCTACAATAGAGCGGGAGCCCCTTTATCTCGGCGATAAATATCACTCAATCGAATATAATGTCTAATATTATCTATATGTATACCATATATATTGCTCTTTGGATTGCTTTTTCTCCCAGACACCCCACCAACTCGATGTCCCTGCCCGCTCCCCTCATCGGTCTCGATAACGGCAACGTCTTCGTTATTCATGAGATGAATAATTAGGAACGAGAATGAATAATATTTTAAAATTAGATCTAAACTCCATAATTTAGTTTGAGCAGGTGTAGGTGTTCTATGTTATAGATCTAATGAGTGTAAGTATTTTCACTAAAATATTTTTTTTTTTAACTACAATGCCTATTGGCAATACCATGGCTTCTACAGGCAATGCACAAAGAAACATATCATTATGTAATACGATAACGACAAAATTACAAATTTAACAAGTAGAATTAGTCTTGAAATGTATGAATAGTGTTTAAGTAATTAAATTCTTATATTAATATCTAAAACATTAAAATGTATGAAATATTGTAAAATAGCAGTTAATCACCGCAGAACCAACTAGTGATATTTCTTCACGTGTGTGTTAGTAAATGTTTCATTGAGACAATTTCGTTACTAAGTAGTTATGCAGTCTATATAGGATGAAATGAGCCTTCAGGGTTCTATTCTTTATATGTAACCCACATATCTCAACCCTTTTTATAATAAAATATGATATGTCGGTTTTGGTTGAAATCTACGTGTCTCAGAAGATTTGTATCTGTCCTTACTCACTGAGCATTAATGATTTCCTTGAATCCATTTTCATGGTCCATGTTTAAATGCTACAGTCGTAATAACCAGTTTATCGATATAACGTTTGTAGTTACGAATTTGAACTTTAGCGACATCTGGTGCGTAAACAACAACAACTAGGATTGAGATAATTTTGAATTTTGTATCTGGACCAATATTGACGATGATTTAATTGTATAAAGCAAATAGTATAAATTCTCCCCTAAATACAATGGTTGGCCAATATGGTTTCACTCATTCATAGCGTAAAGAGTACCATGGTGATTATGATTGAGTATTGGAGATTGGAGTGACCCTAGGACTGTAATCCGAGCCACTATTGACTATTGTTTACAGGAAGTGAGGTGAAATAATCGGAGGGTAAATGCTGGCTGGGGTATTTGCAGAGTTGGGGGTGGGGTGTTAGCAAGCAGAGGGAAAGGAAATACCCCACCCCTCAACCCCTTAGCTCTCATTTAATTTTAAAGGTTGGATTTCATTTGAAGACGTCAAGTAAAAGGGGCCAGCGAAACGTCCATGTTTTTCAACTCGTCCCCTCTCTATCTCCCATCCCTTCTCTTGTTCATTATGTAATAATTAGTGAATAATTATGCTCGGGACGTGTCTAAAGTCCTTATTAAATAACTTCTTCATCGGTGGGGCTCTTTGTCTCGGCCACCTCATCCAGGCCCCACCGACCAAAGGTTTCCAATTTCAACCCTTGGCTCTCCCGGACCGAAAAAGTGTCATATTTCCTCTTTCGTCTAATTACTCACTCTTTGTTCATCCTTTCTCCGTAATGCACGTTACCTCCCTGTTATTGGCGCTATATGAGGTCGAGGTGGACACACTCAGCCATTTATATTAAATGAATTTCACTTTGACATATCTTTATGTGACTTAAATTACTACCGGCGTTTCAGAGTGATTAAATATCTTTTAACTCTTTTAAGCTTCCCAATATAACTTTATCTTCTCCATTCTATTATCTTTCATTTTTTTTTCATTTACTACTGCAATTTGAAATTAATATTTATATTTATAAAAATTATATTTTTGAAATGTATAGTGCCCCTCTAAGTGATGATTCATCTTTATTTTTGCTCATTGCTGGAGTTAGAGGTATAGATTGACCTTTGGTGAGTTATTAGACATACTACCCTGTGTGAAAAGCTTTCTAAAAATAAATAACATTTTTATCCCCATTGTAATTTGCAAGTTGTCAAATTACTATTGAAGGAACTCTGAAAAGTTACTTACTACTTTGTGAAATTATGTTCCAATAGAGCTGATTAATAATAAGGGTAGAGTGACAAAAGAAAATAGAAAGTCCCTTTCTGAACAAAAATGGCACGCAATTTCACTTTAAACGCTTCAACTGCAGTCCTAATAATGACGATCTAAGTAGGAATCAATTTACATATATTTATTCTTTCTTTCATGCAATATGAATACAACCATTTTGCGATGGATTTGCTATGGCTCTGTACTCGGATTTGATGTTTACTATATATTTAATAACACTAACAAGTTGTAAGAGTAAGAAATGAACTTTTTCTTCAACTCGAATAATTTGAGATCTCATTTTATTATATTTAAATGTGACTGAATGAATTTAATTGGAGATAGCCTATTTATATTAGCTACATTAATAATCAAATTATATCTTTATTACTTTTTGAAGGAAACGATAATTAAAGAGTCCGAAAAGTTCAACCACAAAAGTTTATTTGAAATATATGTCGATTGTATAGTTCAGAACGTACCGAAGTATGAACTATTCACAACAGAGAATGATTATTATTTTTTCTGGAATAGCAATTCCAACACATCAGGAAATCGTCTAAATACTACTACATGAGGGTGACCCTAAGTACTTCACAGATATGAAAATAAAATATTCATGTGAGCACATTAATTTCCATATCTGAATTCTGATTTTTAGCTAAAAACGACCGTCATACAGGCGCTGCGTAAACTGGAGATATTTCTAAAGTGCAGTTTTACAATAAAAACCTTACATACGATTTCCAAGGCCCCGATGGAATGTAGTTTCTCCATTGCGTTGACAACAACTAGGCTTAGATGACGTCATGTGGCTATTACAAATAAACTTCGATTTAGAATTTCTCCTTAATAACAATAAGTAATGATTGAAAAGGGTATTTGGAAACTCCTTAATTACTGAACTGCTGCGTGACGGATTGATAGTCTGGTCTACTTGGGATCAAAGGGAGGCGCCCCTTAAGTTTTAATTATATACATATTTAGTTCTTCAATTAATAAAAGAAATCAACAATAAGTCTGAGTTTATAAACAATTAATGAGATGTGAGCATGCGCAGTGTACACAGAGTGAGTGTGATATGTTGATAACAGTGATTAGAGAGGATCTCGGAGCGTCCGGCTCGGGTGGTGCGGAGAAATTAACACATCAATCGGTGCTAGGGCTGGACACAACTGTATCCAGATTAATTAACTCCAATAGCAGTCGATGAATGTTCCCCTTTGCTCTCTCACTAATGCATAATGGATGAGCCTTGGCCAATTGGAACGGGCAAAATTAAACTTCGAAATTTGACTAGAAACCCTTTAAACAAAGTTTCACGACCCGTATCATTAAATGATGCAAAAGAGGTTCTCATGTTTGCAGTGGGGTATAGATAAATTCATATGTTTTTTCAATATACTTTATTGTCAGGTTCAAAAAGTTGCTTCTTTCCTTTTTAGTTGGTAATAAATCATTTATACCTATTTATTGTTTTGTTAATAATCAATAGATAATTGATAATGTTGGTACAAATGTTTTTGTACGTTCAAAATAATTTCTTTAGTGTTAATAAAATATTTGTTCGAATAACAATTAATTCACACTTAAATATAAAACTTGTTTGCAAATCCATGGTTGTTTATTTTCAGTTGAAGTTTAATATGAACCGTAGGACCCCAGTCAGCCATGTGTGTTAATGTTTTAATACTCTCAACACAAATGGGTTACATCCAGTTATAAGTTCACTTTCTGCGTGGGCTTGGGAATTTATGTTGACTCGTTGAGATTATCAGTCTTGAGTTTACTGAAAGAGTCGACATTGTCTTAAATTTATTATTTGAACGTTGTGTGTTTCTCTCGTGTAGACCGGAATTTTTATTTAAATTAATTTGATTTTTTTTCTCGTTTTGTCAATCTCCCTCCTGGAACCTTTGTTGAGAGAGCTTGGAAAGTTACTAAGGCGAGTGAGTTTTTTGGCTTATAATAAAAGTAATGTTTTTTAGATTACCCTCGATTTCAAATTCAGAGCTACTCTAGGTGGTTTATTTATAAGAAGCACAAATGCATGTCTAATTCAATATTTTTAATGTATAAACCGGAGAGTATAAATTTATTTAATTTAAGTATATTCTATGTATTGAATGAATGGTTACAATTATTTCACTTAGAATGAAAACAGATTTTTTTTTTATTAGAGTATACTATAGTTACTTTTCTTTTATTTCATTGGAACCATATTATATTATAAGAAGTTGTCGAATGTTATTTATCAGTGGCAAGTTACTACATCTCTTGCTAATAATAGAGCTAAGAGAAGATGTTCTGTTGGAAGTAAAGACACCCTCCAAACCCCCAAGCTTCCCCAGAGCGAATATCGATAGTGGATTAGACAAGGGAAGGGGTGGAGGAGGGAAGGAGAAGGGGTAAACTGATTCTGACGAAGAGCTAACGTCCAAACCAATCGTCGCGTCAAGGGATAGGAGCTAAGGAGGAGAGATGGCTGCGCGCCTCCGGGCACAATCCCGCAAATTAATGAGGCGTTAATTGTGAGGCGAAGAGTGGCGCGTGAGTATTAATAATCATGGCAAGGCAGACTCAGAGAAGAGAGTGTTTTACAAGTGAGTCGGAGAATAAGAAGGAGAATTAACAAAGTTCCAAGCCTCCGAGTAGAATGGGAAAACAAGCAGGACTCGAAAACCTTGCGCGCTCTCTCACGGCACACGAGGAAGCAAAACCAATTTCAACTTTAGAAGATTATACACGAGTAGCTCTTAGGAGAATATTTGATTAGCCTCCACTTACCCCCTCTCCCCATCCCGTTAAAACAATGCGATCCCTAGGGTAGATCACATGAAAGGGATGCGTGGATTCAATTTTCTCTCCTCTTTCATGAAACGACACTCCTTATTCTTATTATACTCCTATAAAGACTAATTTTCTCCATTCCCTAAATTCTTACATTATAATCTTAATTCAAGAAATCTTTCATTAAAATCTACTTGACGCACTTATTTATCACTCAGATGACTTTGAAACTTATGCTAAGTTTAATTTGCCTCAGAATCAAAGTATACATCGTAAAGGAGTACTTGTATGTTAACGACAGACGTAAAAGCAAAGACAGAGTAAATTAATTTGTAGAATGACATTTCGAAATCACACACACTTTTAATATAAGTAAAATGTCCATAACATTATAAATAAGCAGTTTTCCCCCTAGCAGAAATGAGAGAGGATATCGCCTGTGTGTCATAACAACATATATGACGGCATCTTCACATTCTCTTAGGAAGAACTTTATATAATCAAAACTTGAAACGTAAGCTGGATATAAGATTACTTGGTTAAAATGAAAAGCGCACAGCAACGAGTGGGGTTAGTGAAGGTAGGAGGAAAAAAAATCTACAATTACAAAGTGTCTGCATTCTATTTTTGAGTTAGAGACAAGTTTATACGTGAAGCAAAACATTATGTTGTCCAAGATTCACTTTTCAATCAGAAAGATGACAATGAAGGTTTTTATTTTAGTTTTTTTTTTAAACCCACACTCCTGTGTATTTCTCCCTGTGATGAACTTGATCTATAATTTTGCAGTAAATGAATATCGAGTTTTCTGTACTACAGAATCTAAGTATAAGCGAATAGTTATTTATAGAGACAAATATATAAATATTTGAAGGACCTCATTTTCCTCATTTATTAAATAGGAATTGTGGTTTTCTGAAGAAAGTTAAAAAAAAAATGAGCCATGTATGGAATCTCAATAGCCACTTATTGGAAATCTTCTAATAAAATAAAGAATTTCGGCAAATATAAGACATTACGAAATTATGGACAATATTTAACACTACGAAGAAATGTACCCTGAATATTGCTAATTTATTCGAATTCATTGAGAAAATATAATGGTATGACAGTAGAATATTCGTGATGAGTGGTAAAAAAATGGAGGAAACAAATTATCCAACAAGGAGGACGCTATTTGACAATTATTGACTAATATAAAATTGTCAGACAAAAAAAAACATATAGCACATATTCTAATTGAGGAGTAATCCAAGTATTCAATGAATGTTATCCATGTAAGAAAATAAGTATGTATGTAGGGCATAAACCAGTTACTTGGAGCAGCCTAGGAGAACTATTTATTAACATTATTGCTGCAATCTCAAATTCTTGTAATACAGCTAAGGTTTTTTTTTGTTAGTAACAAATTTTAAATCTCAGGACATATGCATTTACAAGTTATCTCCGATAAATCATATCGAGGATTTGATTATTTATATGGGGGATTGTGTAATGGTTAACAGCTGCTGAGCTATTGTAATAGTACATAAACGCCGACTACTCATGTTAGTCCCCTAAACGGCGTGAGGGAGACGATATGTATATTGCCCAGCTATAAAAAGCCCTATAGACTAAGTAAAGGAGCAACAGTTCGTGGATAAGGCAGGCGACTGACTGTGCCATTACGACAGGGAATAAGACATCTGAGCGCTTCTAATGAGAAAATGCTTTTAACACCGTTTTTCCGGAGAGGGGACTAATGTGTTTCTTTACCGACTCCCACCCCTCCGTCTAATGTGATTATATACCCCGACACTCCTCCCCCTCTACCATCCCTTAATAACAAACTTTATAGGACTTTTTACTTATAGGCTTTCCACAGTTCCATCTTCTCCACAGTTTTCTTTATCGCTTCAAATCACTCCCCAAAACTATTAGACTGTTCTGCTCTGCAAGCCAGGGCACTAGGAATGAACTGCGTGATGGTATCCTATCCTATTTATAATATTATTCTGATTCTTGCTATCCTTGTTTTTTATATGTATTTAATCATATTAAAACCGAGTATCCTGAACAGCACTTAAGCAGTATTCATAGAAATCCGTCCCTCCAATCCAGCACTCGATGCCTACATCATAAACCATCTTAGCAGGAGATTGTTGGAATTCCAGTAGTTTCCTTTTCACTAGAAATGTCTATATTAAACTTTCAGAGGCAGTTCAAAGAAAAAAATAACTGTTGAGAAGGAGTAATAAGCTTCCCTTGTCCTACCCAAGAAAACATCTCCTCTTTCAGATGGTATTCCCAGGTTTTAATAAATACCCGTCTATCCATTTTTGCGGCTTGCTTTACCGCAAGACCCAAGAAAAATATTAGTGAAAGCACATCAAGAAACGATTTCCTCACAGTACAAAACTGATCTGTAATGATACTCTGGGGTGACTGTTTGAACAATGATTTGCTCGAAAGACGGACTACTCAAAACGCCGAAAAAATAATTTGTTCTCCGCTAAATGAAGATGGAAAACGGCAGTATTTTCTTTTTTTTTATAATGTGTTCCATGCTATAGTAACCCTATAATATGGGGCTTCTTTTTTGGAATAGCACCGTCTCAGACATTATAAGAATTTTTTTATTATAATATTAAAAAAGTATAAATAAAGGTATAAAAACAAAATAACGTAACCTAAACAAAATAAATTAAACAAATTTTAACAAAAAAATATTTTTAGTGATAATGAGTTATTTTCAGATATTAAAGCAATGAATATTAATGAAATATGTAATGAATATAAGTAAGTACTTCATATAATAAATATGTAATGTTTCCAAGAAAAATAACAGGCTTCGTGGATGAGCATTTGCCACGAAATAATAATAAAAGCTTAATAATAGTAATTATTTAATAATAAATGTTATTATTAAGTCTTGTCTTGAATTTATATATTTAGTAGAGTCAAATATTAGGTGGTCGAAAGTCATAGTCAAAACGATTAGGATTGTGATTAGGTCAAACTCTGTCGCTTGGACGGTTCGCGATGAATGGGGGAAAGAGGAATGTTAGCATCCTACTGTAGGAGACATAGGTAGCTAAAATATTTATTATTATTATAGAATGTTACTATAGAAGATATCGTTGGTATGATGATTGAGGGACGCTACTTATATATTTTTTAAATGACTATAACAAAGCTGGAGGTTAAATAAACGGGAGTATCTCTAGCTAGGGGGCGAGCAAATTTATAATTTTATCTCCTGAGCAGGTCATTGGAAGAAATGTCTAGAAGCAGCCGAATCGAAAAAAAGTGTTTTCGTTTGATCATACTTGCAGTATCATAGCACCTTCTCTAGGAATATAAATTGTGGGGGAAACAATAAAATAATGTAGGAAGAGATGTAAATTTGTAAAGTGAGTTTAATATAGTTATTGTTGTTGTAAGGAGGAAGGAGCGATGGGTTAGGCTAGTGGTAAGATGAGTGGTTCTGAATCAATATTTCCAGTTTAATATGTAAGAGTAGGCCCTGGGTGAGGGGTGGCAGCGGCCGGCCCAGAGTTACTAAGACGATATAATATTGCAGGCTTGGGGGTGGGGGACTCCGCCCCCATCCGTCTTACATCAGTTATGGCTTTCTAATTGGAGGAAACTGCTAATTAATCAACAATCCCTCAGGCGTCTCGGGACTTTGTCTTAGTGTTAAATATTGATGTTGTTCACTCCCTACCCCCTCTTCCGCCTCACTAACTTATACTCTGCACCGCATCATATGCACACAATAAAACTATTATTACCGCAGGCTGATTATATTTTTCTTCGGGGAAGAGCCAAGGGGTTACTTTCCGAGTTTTGATTACTTGTAATCGGTAAGCTGTCTAAATGCATTACCATCGTCAGGCGTAAAATTGGGTCAACCCCAGCCTTCTTAAATTAATGCGAAATTATTTATCCATAATATGAATTAAAGAGCCATTCAGAAATCGGAAGTTTTTTATGAGTTGGTGTTGTTCTGGCTCACCATCATCAGCTAAAGAAATCGCAGAACTGACAGTTGCAGTAGCCTGTTTGGATGATGTGTCACGGCCATTAAAAGCACATAAATAAACTTCCGAATGAAATCTACAACTTACTTATTTTTCTTTTGTAATAGAATCTTTTAAAATCATCAAAACTGCCGTAGACTATTCGCCATATTAAGATTTGGTGTGGTGGTGGGGGGGGGGGTGGTCATCTAACATACATTTGGCTTGCATAAGATATATTATGGAGCTATAAAACTGAATTAATTTTAAATAGTATTTTTTTAAGAATGTCACTTAGGACTGATTTGGCAAAATAATGCTTATTAATAATTAATACACTTTTGGTCATTTTATTTCCTTCTCATACTGTAATGAAAACATTAATAACGTAATATCAACCAATATGAACCAAGTAATAAGTATAGTAATTTCTTAAAAAACCATATTTAAAAATTAAAAAAAAATATTGACAACGAGTGTATCTCATGGAAGAACCTTAGAGGCCAGTCAGTGTACTCTTGGAGGATGTTATGGAACACTCGAAAAAATGAACTCACAAATCATTGAAGAGATAAGTAATACCAATAACGTATGGCGGAAACATACTAATGAGGAACCATGGTTGTGGAACTCATCTTAAGTAAGCTAAAAAGCTATACTTGCCTGGAGTTCTTCGTTTACAGGGTTTACTCTTGCCTCTATTTACATGATAATATCAATCAAGAAGTTGAACTCGCTATGGAGTTTTACTTCGGCAGCAGTATGGCAGTTGTTAGATTTACACTCTTCTGGGCTGAATAAGTGTAAATTTTGCATAAGTTTTCATTTTAAGAGACCTTTCTTCCACATACAATAAAGTGATATAAATTCTTTGTTGAAGGAAGCCTTGTTTTTTTTTTCCACCCTCAATCTGAAATATATATATATATATATATATATATACATTATAAGCTTCAGGCGGTGCTTTATCGGCCTAAGGAAGTGGTTAAGCAACGGAAAAAAATGGAATCAATAAATAAACGGAACTATATGATGAATGAAAATCGATTGACTGAGGTTATAAGAATAAGAGAGAGAAAAGAGAGATAAGCCGTGCTGTGTAAACAGTCCTCTTTAAATTGTAAATTGTGCTTGAAGCGAAAATTGCGGTGGGTTTATGAGGTTGGTGTTGTTTGTTGGAGAATGGCAATAATGCTGGATAAATGGGGGAGAAGAGCGGAGCTAATATTAAGAAGGCAGACAATGGGAGGAACAGCGGGAGACTTCTGGTGGTCAGGGAACTGGTCAAAAATTAAAGTTAACACAGCTAGAGAGCAGCATGGAACAAATTATAAATTCCTCCCCACCCCCTCCGGGGGCGAACAAAGAGAAGGGCTTTAGTGGTCAGGAGCTTCTTCTCCGTCTTTAATATAGCAGGATTAGGGAGTCCTTATTCCTTCTCTCTCTTCTCTCTCCCTCTATCACGCTTATCCTTATCTCAATCCTTATTGTTTACCAAATTCTCTCAATCACTCCCATTTACTTTACAGATCAAAATGAAATCCAAGAACCCTTGAAAGCCTTGAACGGCTCCTCCAAAGATACCATAACCTACCTAGAAGGAAAGTGGATACTTGAACCTGTATGGATTCAAAATAATCATGGTAAAAAAAAAAAGTCCGTCACGCAGGGGCAGCGTAAACTAAGCAGATTTCCCACGTAAATAGACAAATCTCCATACGAGTGCAGAACAGTTACGGAAACGGCCGAACTAGCATTCGGCGGGAACGAATAGAAGCGACCATAGCTCGTCCGTTACACTTGATAAAAATTCAAATATCTCGGTTAATATTCAAGATAGAGAATACATGTATATAACAATATTTATAGTAAATTTAATTTGCAATGAGATTGGTTCTATACAATTTTTCGATTCGACGTATAATAACGGAGATATTTCGAATTTCCAATTAAACGACGATTATACAAAAATTGTGACCGCTAGAGTGTTAACAGACATATATATATATATATATATATATATATATATATATATATATATATATATATTGCTTTGAACGGACCTCATTTTCGTCATCTCCTGGGTAGGATCGATGGACATTTGAAGAAGTTTTTCTAAAATAGCGTCATGAGTACGACCTCAATAGGAGGTAGGACCTAATATCCATTCACTTAAATTAAAAATATTTATCTAAATAATTACAAACGCTTTGAAAAATAAGCTCTTAAATTAATGCAATTCATTAGGTATATTGAAAAAGGAGTCACAGCCTTACTATTAACAGATAGAAAATATATGTACAAACTTCAATAATTTATTGCTTAATTAATTGTTTGATTAACTTTGATTAGAAGCATTTCACTACATCTAATTGATAAGTCTTCTCACTATATTTTATTCATTCAACGTTAACAGTAGTCTATTATTATCGTTTCTTTTGCAATGTGAATTCACTACACGTGCACATTAGATAGAAGACTTCTTAATAATTCTAGTTCTCACTGTATTAATAATTTATTTATTTATACTTCACAACACAGGTGATCTGTAGTAATCAGCCCCATGAATTGAAGATGCCTAAATATTCCGGCAAATAAATTTCCTTCGCCATAAAAATAAAGACTGAAAATATAATTTAATAATAATTATATTATAACAACCTCCTTAAAAATATTCCGAATTTTATATTGTGGGTTTCGGTCATAGATAATGTCAAATTGAAATCAAAGTTTTGTGAATATTTCGAAATTTTTGTCTACTTTCTCACAGTCAAAATAACATAATAAATAAAACCCCAATAATTTCCTGCAGAAAAAGAATTGATTTCGAAGTGATACAAATGTTGTTTAGGGAATAACAATATAGCTGAAAATTTATGTGAAATTAATTAACATATTCAACTAGCTTAAATAATCAATTCTTAACTACATAAATTAAAAAGAGCACGCTTTTTAAATCATCATTGTTTAATATATTTTGGAAAAGTAGTTGTTTTAGTAAATCTTGAGTTTTAAATTTCGAAAAGTGAATCCTTATAAATGCTTAGAGTAACTTCTTTTTTTTTTTTTTTGGATGATATTCATTTCGTAAGATAAATGATCGATTCTCTGGACACCCGCAATTTACAAAGGAGACTGGAAGGCCAAAGATAGGCAAACTGGACGAGAGAAATTTAGGAAGTGTATAGCTAAAATTGCATTACTCCCTAAAGGGAATGCCCATGCTTTAGTTTTTTCTCTGATATCTATATAAGAACTAGCTGATTTACCTTAAGGGAAATCTGTCATAAATAATAATATTTAATGAGTTGTTGTCTGTTAATTAATTAATTGATGTCATTTACTATTATTAATTAGATAAAACCTGTATAAATTTCAACTGTTTGGAACATATTGAGGCACAATAAAGCACATTTTTTATTCATTCATCTGGTTATAATGCATCATAAATTATGAAAAAAATTGGGTTCTTATAGTTTTCTCACAAGTATTTGTAATATTGAGACCGATAACATATGTTGAGAAGAGCTTAAACACAATATATAATGTGACGAAAATGGAATGGCATAATAGTTAGCTGATAAAATCAATCGTTATGCATATATATAGGCTTCATTTTTATATATTTGCAGGGTTAGTTCGGTGGAAGTCTGACGAACGTTTTCAAATTTTTAGTCATGACTACTACCTCAATAGCTGATTTCAGTATATTTCAATCTGATAAACATCGCTAGTGACTAATAATTTAGTGTTCATAGCTGTAACATTCCTTGAATACTTTCTGAGTTGAATTCCAGAATTTTCAGAGTGTCCACTTGTATAAACAGCAGACCATAAATACGCATTCACAGTGTAGAATTGTTACATTGTATCGAGCCCCTGCTGTTAGCCATTCAAGTATACATGTGATATTTTTAGGACCGTATTAAGCGTACTATTGGAATGTGAATTACCAGTTTATATCTCAGCCCGTAACTTAAAGGGATACGTTTTAGTAGTAATTTTATTCACCCAAATATGGCAACATATTTTAAATGAGAAAGAGGCCTTGCGTAAGAGAGCCAGTATTAGAGGGAACATCTCGGAGAGTCGGACGGTGGGGCGTACGTTAACACCATGCCGATGAACGCTAATATTTCTCTCATGTTTACTTTTCTATGGCCTGGATGACTTTTATAACTGCGTAAAATTCCCCTGAGAGGAAGTTGGTCGGGGAGCCTTCAGCTATTTCATGAGGGTCGTATTTCAAGCAGCCCCATACAGGAGTGTAATGGGAGGAACAGCACTGCAACCTTAACCAAATCATGTCATATCATTACAGTTACTCCGTGGCTGCTCCTACGGAAATATAAAATTCTCATTAGTCTCGTAAAATTGAACATCTGTTACCGCGATGAAAATTGAGTTTGGGTCAATTAATACATTTTCATAGCTTCCTGTTTCCTTTAAATAATTTAATATTATTTATTTGGTTCTTCCAGTCGAGTAGATTTGATTCAATGGACATTATGCCTATTGTGAAAATCATACACTAGCATCCATCTGCTACTGACTGAAAGATAAGGATTGAAGAACTGATTGAAATTATATATAATATTTAACATTTGGGAGTAGGTATTGCTCATATATGGCTGAAATCCGTTCGTCATCTAGGTTCGAAGTTCATTTTCGTTTTCCCTGTGGCAGAGAGTATGGACTCCTTGATTTCCCAGAAAAATCAGCAGATGCCTGCAGAGCTAACAATTTCCATTTTATCATAATTAACTTTTGGCTCCTACAGGTTACTCTCCAATTCAAGGAAATAAAATACTGAATTTAAAATATATAATCTAACCATTCGCCTTAATTAGATGTTTTAATTTACACATGGAAATCATTTTAGACATATTTTAAATAGAGGCCGGAAACTTCCAGTAAATATGGCTTAGACAATCTTCTTGGTTATTCATTCTTGGTCGAATGCACGTCAACAGTTTTTCTAATCGTGTCACTCCCCCAAGATACAGAGGGAGGTGACAGAGGTAAATACCCATGGGATGACTATTGAGTGACTGATGACGTAGCCCGGACTCTGGTGGAGATGACGCCGCGATCTGCCTAAGTTCGGGAGGCTAACCATGATTGATACACCACCCCTCGACAAACTCTAATCCCATTACATCCCAACCGTCTTGCACAATCTTAGCCGGCATCAATCTTAACTTCCACCCAAACAGCCACCTTTTTTAGTTTCTCTTTTTACTGACTTTTCATCTACATATTGCCTGCCTTTCATTAGTCATCTGTTGTGAGGATGAATTCGCCTTCTTTCAAGGTCTTCCTACATTCATGTCTGATGATAGTAAATCATGTCTCTTCAATATTTTGCACGTTATTCTCGACTAAATATTTATGAATTATAATCATTGGTTCCTATATATCATGAAATTAGTTACTGGGACTGAGTTATTTTCACAATAACTCTCTCTCAGTCAATGTCCAGGAAGGTAATCATTTTTGGTTTTGCGGTAAAATACTCTGTGCAAAGAGACTAGATAAGTATTTTTAAAAATGCGTATCAAATAAAACGGATCAGGCCACTTTGTTGAAAATTCCAAAATTAAAACAAATGGCTGAGTACCAACCGAGCAGTTAACTTGATGTGGTAGACCACAACTTGAAAAAAACCTCAATGGAAAATAATTATGCATGGTTTTAACCCAATACGATGTTTTTGGTCTTTCCGTTTCAATACAACTAAATCGCCATTTCTAAAACTGTAAATTAAAAAGTGCATCCTTTATCCCTGACTATTGAAACCAGTAATTTAAATTATTAAAACTGGAACGTGATTTACCGAATTAAACAGAGATAAAATACTCTCTGCTCTAACAAAGAGGAACAAATAAACTGACTAACAAATCCGCTGATAACTTACATTTCATCTCAGAGGTTTAGGCAAGTTAAAGAACTGGCTGACGAAACTATATTGAATAATATCACTTTTGTGTGAGCTGTTACGTAAGTGGGTTGCTTGCCAAAATAAAAGCGCCTTCTTGATCCATTTATCGAGGGAATAAGAGAAAATCATTCCTTAAAAGAAATGATTTGGCTTCTAGGGGGTTGTATTGTTGTAACTAGAACTGGCGCAAGGAGGTCCTCTGGGAGCTGTCCCCTACCATCTTCTCAATCCCAGACAGCAACATAATTGGCATCCTCTGACACTTTTCAACCATCAATTTGACTAACCTCGTTAGACCAACCGGGTTTTCAACCAACCCAGGATATACCTTGAATGGTTCTTATTTCTACTCCTTTTCAAGGAAGATATAATATAAAAAGAACCCATTTTAATAATTTATTTATCATTTTTGCACAATTCATAAGAGAAATTTGCTATTGAGGTTATAATCATATCGAAAGTGTTGACAAATAATTTTCAAACGACAAACGGCCAGACCTAGGTACATAAATGAGGTCACACTAAAATTTTCTTTAATGTTCTTTTGTTAACGAGATAACAGGCTAAGGGATAGTTAGGGGTTTATATATATATATATATATATATATATATATATATATATATAACTTCAGCTGTTTATTTACATTTAGTTTTGGATGGGAAGACAATAGGTGTAAAAGAGCTAAAGGCCTTGTACCCTGTGTGTGTGTGTGTGTTAGTGTTGTGTGTAGTCGTGTAGATAAAGTGAGAGGTGTTTTGAAGCAAATGAGACAGATATAGAAAAGTGAGGAGCATGGATTATTAAAAATGGCTTATCTGAGACAATAAGGGAGAAGAGGACGCGTGTTATCCTGGGTTTTCTATTAGCAGACCACTCGTCCTATCTGGGATTAAAAACTTTGATATGTTATCAGTCGGAGCACCTGCCTGGCATATGTCACCTACCCTACCGTATGCTACTCCCTCCAATGTCTACTCCTGTCTCTCATTGGTAAATACAAAATTAATTGTCCTCGGGATATCGTGCTCCACAAACATTTGTAATCGTTCACAGGCAGATAAAATGAATGGTAGTAGATATTATCTTTGGACATTTAAGCCCCTGACTGATTCTGTCATGACATTTAAGGGATCCTCGTTTGAGTAATACATTTAATGCTGATCCAAGAGATATCTCTCTTACAAAACAAATATCCACTTCTAATCAACTTTAGATTTTATCACAACAACAAGAGCACAAATTTACTAAACACGTCAAAACAATCATCTTTAAAACAAATAGATCCAAATAATATATAGAATAACCTAGATAGTAAAGTTCCCAATCAGGCATAGTAGCACAAAGAGGGCATTAATAAATAAATTACAGAAGTCTAACATCAAAATATTTATAATTATTAGGGGCTGGCTGATGTTTATCCAGTAGCAAAGGAATTTCCAAATGAGGACAACACACCTTCATAGGAGTTAATTTTTATTATGGCAGAGTACTTTCGATACGATGCCTCATCTTCAGTGCTATTAAAGAGTCTAGTGCGGGCATAAGACTACTGATGGTGAAGGATTACCTTGGAAGTACTTTGACATAATAAACGTGTATTTCTTCAAAATATTTTGACCACGTTTACACGTTTTTGTGCATTTTATCGTTCATTACTGCAAAAATGTGTTAATGAAACATTACACTGATAAATAAACATACACTAACTGCATATGAATCACAAAATTACCCCCCGCCCCCTAGAAATAAGGTTAATCAATTTTGGGGTGGCTAAAATTTAATGAAATAGTTCATTCATAATATGGGTCATGTAAAAATTCACGTAACAAAGAGGAACTAATATTCCAAAATAAAACTAAACTATAAAAAGAATGTTTGTTCTAGGAAGTTCTCTAGCATGATTGTTTTTGTAGGAATAGTGCTTTAAAAATTAAATTTTCACAGACTCAAATAAACTCTTTAAATGAACAGATTTAACAGAATGGTAGAGAAATACTTTTTTCAGTAGTGTAATGGCCACCAAGGAAAACAAAATATGAATATTAAAAAGTAAAAAGTTTTGTAAACTAAGCCCTAATCATCGTTTGATTTTGTATTTGCTTATTAGTCTTGTATATAAATCTTGTTAATGAAATTTCCCACAAAAAACGCCTATATCTTGAGGCAAAGGAGAACAAAACTTTAAAATAACTTGAGAAGAATTGTTTGTTTTAACAAAATAAAATAATACATAGATATATATGTGTGTGTGTGGAAATTATAAGAATGTTCCATTTTAATCAACATTCATTCTTATAAAAAGTAATTACATAAATTATTTACATATTGCGTAGAAACTTCAAGGTCTTAATGTATTAGAGTTCCATAAATTGAAACAATTATACTATGAATAAGTAATGATTTTATTAAACATATTTTTAAAAAAATGTAATTAAATTACTATCATTATCTGATAATAATGTAGTAAATTATCTTATAAACAAAAAGTTGTAAAATGGAGACAGGAAAAGTAGTTTAGTAAAATATAAATATATTCTCATGAGACATCTAATTTAATAAATTTAACAATTAGTAGTTCGCGCTTTTTTTCTTCTTTTTTTCTCTTTTTTTTTTCAATTACTGTCTTGTTCATAACAATTGACTACCTCCCAAGAGTAGGTCGTCAGTGTAGTAGCTTTACTCTCTTAAGTAATTTGCCAAATATGATATAGTAAACTGTAGAAAATGGGAATAAAATCATTCGGGTATTTATAGATCAGAGTTAATATTAAAGGAAATTTTAAAATTATTTAAATAAAGTATTGTAAATGTAATAAATAATAAGCTTTTCAGAATCTTAATTATGGGAACAAATGTGAGAGATGAGCATAGGAAGGGTATAAATAGAGTGAGTAGTTTAACTAGACAATGAGTGAACTATAAGGAGTGTCCGGTTGTTGTCAGGATTAGTTATAGGGCTAATTGATGAGGTGACCAGAGGCCCAATGACAAATACCCATGGGAAGGGTGGAGGTGAGGTTCCTGTTTCCCCTCATCAAGACACCCTTGTTACCAGGACTTATAATGAAGTAACCAGAGAATGGTATTAATTGTAGTCAAAGATAGGATACATATCCTCTAATCTTAGAGCCGAACCTTCCTATGCAGAGGGGCCTAACGATCCCTACATACATTCCCCCTCCCTTATCATACTCCTTCATATGGCTCTTAATCAGCCTTTCCTTTCAACTAAACCCTCTCTTAAATATAATTATAATTATCATGTAGCAAGTACATGCTGTCCAATGAGAAATTATATCAATTAGATATTCATTGTTACTTTTCTCAAGCAGATTTTGAAGGAAACCAAAACCGTCCCTCGATTACTGCTTATGAGTTGACCCCGGTGGTAATGATAGTGAGGGAGGTTGAGTTAATTTACGGTTATTCTTTTAGACCCAAAGAAAAAAGTCCGTCACACAGGGGGTGCGTAAACTAACCAGATTTCCCACGTAAAGTTATACAATAGAGAAATTTCCATACGAGAGCCGAACAGTTACGGCCGAACTGGCTTTTGGCGGGAAACTCACTCGTCCGTTACCGGCCCACATTTAATAAAAATGCAAATATCTCGGTTAATATTCAAGATAGAGAATAAATGTATACAACAATATTTATAGTAAATTTAATTTGCAATAAGATTGGTTCTATACAATTTTTTGATCCGACGTATGGTACCGGAGATATTTTAATTTTCGAAAATCTCCCCCCCTCCCACTGGTCCGATTTCAGCCATTCACGAACTTGATCTGTCGTTTTGCATAAATTTTAAATAGCGAGTTTGGTAACGATCAAACAAAAATTTTGAAATATCGGTTCAGTGATTCCTTCACAATCATTCATTATTTTCAGTATTTGTTGATTTTCCTTAGGCTGGTATTTAATCTATTATTATCTATAATTTTAGAGCTGCGCCCCCTCCCCCCCCAGTACCTCCGAGATATTTGACTGAAGGGTATGTGTACTCCACCTTAACACATGTATTCTTTATTTTTTTCACATTGAGGACTCCAACAGAAATCCTTCTTCCACACTGACCAATGCCGCTATATCATTTTAATAAATTGGCAGCAAAACGAGACATACTGTGCGGAACCTATCCAATTATAAATCACCACTAGGGTGTTTTATTTTTCTAAAACTTGTTTTGTTTCGTAAAATACGTACTAAATTATTATTTCGTTTCCAAAATATATATGCAGATTTACGGTTTCAATTTTTCTAACTCGAACATTAAATATACACCCCTCTAAGAGGAAAGAAGTCATGCGGTAGTTAAAACCATAATATATTTAAATTAATTAGTAAAGCTAAACATTATGTTATCACCTTTCTTGTTATTACTTCGATAGGTTAGTATAAGTTAATTACCATACATTTTTATGAGAAAATAAGCCCTGAGATTTCTTTTCTCTATTGAAGCTGAATATGAAAGAAATTAACCATGTGAACTTCCGTTTAATCTAGACTACGAACTAACTGAAGCCATTTAAATCAAATTTTAATTGGGGAAATCAAAGAGAGCTGTCTTCATAGCATTACTATAGTTGAACTCATTAAGCCATATTTAATAATTGGTTATGGGAAATGAAAGTTAATGGCTGAGAAAATAATCCCTACGGTACTTGGTTTGGAACGGTATAGTTTATTTTTAGAAATACCGATACTAATTTTAAAATATGTTAAATAGTTTGACAAAAATAAACAAGTTATATAAAAACCTTAATTGGCTGGTAGGGATTGGTATCTAGATATATGGGTTGAAGAAAGATCAAAATCGCACCTAAAATGTTATTTTATTTTTATTATTATTTTTGGTATTATTCTTATTTAATGTCAGAAGCCCTCTTCTTCAGAGGTCTGTTTGAACTTTAACACATTGGTAGAAATGGAAATATCGTTACATTATTTTAAAATATCAACGCATTGTTAAAATTATTGTAGATATAAGTATAAACACATTTTAAAAAACTTAAAATTAATGAAATAAATAATATCATTAAATTTGGATATTGAAGCACTTTCCCAACCTCCCGAAATGAAAGAACGTACTCAACCCTAATAAATAAATATTAAAATATAAAAAGCTCAAAAAATTATACGTGTTAAACATAAGAACCAGTGTCGCTCGAGGTTTTTCAAACCATCGCAAATGGTCATCCATTTGATCAAACCACATTTACCTAGTCCTATTATCCTACTTCTACTTGAGTACCATATACAGCTTGACGAGTTCCATTCTTTCAAAATTGTTTCAAATACTGCATTCTGCCTTTCTGTGACTCTTCTTTCTCAGCGCTCTATACATCGGTCAAATCGCTGTGCAGAAGGTTGGTCAATAGGATGAACTGTCTGTAGTAACAACTAGTGTCAATCTCATTTAACGTTCGACTCAGATACTTAAGAGAAGTGGATTTAGGAAAAATGTACTACTCAAAAATGACTGAACAGTTCTTCCAGACAAATGACAAGAATGAAAAATTGTATTCGTTTGGCATGCTCAGAAAAGCAAACTCTTTTCATGGCACTTCTTTGTACCCCTATTAATTGAAATAAACCAATTGTTTGGTTGCACTTAAAATGATTTCATTTGGGAGTGGCGTAATATATCTTCGCTCCAATTCATCGAATTGAAAAAAAGGATTATGCATCATAATTTATAGGCCGTTTTTGAGTATTGCGGAATACGTACGTACATCCACATGAACAAACGCCAAGCCGAACATAGTCAAAAAAGGTCCAGGAAACCGAATAATACCGTTGAAAATTGTAGCGATTAAAATACTTCCTTTACTTCGTAAAAATAATGTATTCCCACTTCTATGGAACAACAATAGAAGATGTTATGAGAAGGATTTAATAAAATGGAATCGTTTCGTGGATTGAAAGAGATAAACTGAGGGACGTGTGTCGAAGGTGATTTTTATTCTTGGCGAAACCTGCTATTAGTTAAATGATAGAGATGAAAGTGGACAATTGTCTACTATTAGGATAGGGCTGTGCCGGGGTCTCTATTGGCCGCTCAGGGAAACACACGCCCTATTACATTCCCATACCAACAGGAAAACCAGGCAACATTTACAATACCCTTACTAAATCTGCTTGTACTTACAGAGAACAGTGCGAACCTCAACATATTTATGTATTCGCGATTTTACTTTTGAGAGAGTAGGAATTACCGTACTTCAGCATAAGACTTAGGACCGGAACTTATACTAATTATTTCTTTAAAACAATTGAAGCATTCAAAGAAGCAAATCCTATAAGAAAACATGAAAGTCCGTCACGCAGGGGCTGCGTAAACTAAGCAGATTTCCTACGTGAAGTTATACAAGAGAGAAATCTCCATACGAGAGCCGAACATTTACGGAAACGGCCGAACTAATAAGGAAACTTCCGACAATAGCCGACCTCATCTATCCACACACACTTAATAAAAATACAAATATCTCTGTTAATATTCAAGATAGAAAATAAATGTATATAACAATATTTATAGTAAATTTAATTTTCAATACGATTGGTTCTATACAATCTTTCGATCCGACGTAAAGTAACGGAGATATTTGGAATTTTCGAAAATCCCCCCAATTAAACTCCCTCTTCCATTGGTCCGATATCAGCCATTAACGGACTTGATCTTTCTTTTTACACAAAACAATTAAATATCCAGTTTAGTGACGATTATCAAAAATTGCGACCGCTAGAGCGTTAACAGACATATATATATATATATATATATATATATATATATATATATATATATATATATATATAATTTTGAACGGACCTCATTTTCGTCATCTCCTGGGTAGGATTGATGGACATTTGAAGAAATTTTTCGAAAATCGCGTCATGAGTACGACCTCAATAGCAGATTTCCCCTAAAGGGAATTCTGCTAATTGACTTTAGTTTTAATATAAACATGCTTACAATCTGATCTCACTTACATGCACAAGATCGAATATTTTGTTCTGACAATCAAATGAAAGGCAATTTAAACGAATAATGAGTTTTTATTTTTAAAAATAGAAGAAATAAGTTGATTAAAAATTAAATTCGTTTCATCTTTAAATTTTTATTGTTTGCTTTAGTACCCAGAATAATGCTTTTTCATTTTTTCTTATATTATATTTTGACAATATTGCTGGCCTAAATATAACTTTTCTTAACTCCAGTTTTTTTTTTCGAAAATAAGATTTTTATGTATGCTCCTCAATAGGTACCTTTCATGATATAAAATGTCTTAAGTCGAATCGATGTCTTAACTGGTTGAAAATAAAGGAGAAACAGTTCTTTTAGTTTTTATTAAGTTCAAAAATACAGTACGTTCTGAAGTCGGTATTATTATTATCTTTATTCTCAATACACGAGATGATTTAATCGATTACTAATACCCACAAAATTATTAAATGAATATAAAAATGTAAACTTCAAATCTGTTTTCCTGGCCTTAAAGAAGAATTAGATTTAGTTGAGTAACGGGTTATTTTTCTTAAGCTCACCACTTTGGTTAAGGTTAGTTTTAAGGAACTTGATCGACATAACTTAATGACGATTTTCATTCATTTTGTTACAGACTGCGAGAAGAGAGAGGAGATAACGAACGAGCGTTAGCGCTCGACCAAAAACCCCGGGACCTTAGTTCTCACAATGGTAAGTTAACCCATTTTATAATTTTCTATATGAACTGTCTTAGTTATCTGTAGAGACTTTAGTCAAAAAGTAAAATGTAAAACATTTGAATAAGAATTTTATGTAATTACTAGCGGACGTTGTCCTGCATGATATTTCAAGCGATTAGGATATTAAATTTAATAATATTATGTTTAAAACAAAAGCTACTTTTAATAACAAAAAAAATTTGTTATGTTCACATTTGCCTAAAAACAAATAGAAAATGAAATATCGCGAATTTTTTATTCGGGCCTCCCTTATAACCCCCACTCCTGTTTGAGCCTAAAAAAATTAATATAGCTTATAATAATGGAAGAATTAAAGCTACTTTACATGTAGAGTTTTGTTAAGCACGATTCAATCGTTAGTGCCCAATAAAATTGTTGTCTCCCACTTTAATTTTTTAGTGTATATCTCTTTTATACTTTGTTATACGACAAAAGTGAATATAACAAAGGTTACTCTAAATAACAAATTAAACAACTTTTATTCTGTGGATATTTGCCGGAAACCCAATAGGAAACGAAATATCGCTATGTTTACCTCTCCCTTACCAACCCCCACTCCTGCTCCATCTACCGTGCTGACTGAATCTAAGCCATCCACCCAAATGCATACAAAAAAATTCATTCAAATCGGTCCAGCCGTTTAGGAGGAGTTCAGTGACATACACACGTACAGTAGAATTATATATATAAAGATTATATAATAATAGATAGTTATTACCATTGTCGAGGTGAAACCTACTACCTACCTACCATACAGAGGTCACATATTTTGATCTAAGTAATATCTGTTGCACATTCGATAAACACAAGCAAATTCATGTCATAATATTTATTTCATCATGACCACATATACAATAATTTGTCACATAGGAGGTTTCAGAATGACTGGATATTAAAAGAAACACTTATTAAGATATCGCATTTATAGAGAATCATTGGCGTACTTAGCAATTTAAGCATACTTAAGAAGTTGTTTTTAATGTATATAAACTTATTGCATATTACAGTATGCAAATTATAAAGAACACTAGGGTATTGAAAAGTATGTTCTATTTTTGTTTTTTGATTTAGCCAATAATTTCATTAAAATCGAGCACTTAAAATAGCTCACTTCAATCACATTTATAATTTCAACTGTGCAATAAAATTTTTCATAAAATGCCCTTTGCCGTATTTCCATCAAACTTACTGAGTAAGATGTGCTGTTAATACAGTGTCTGTCCCCCTAAATAATTAGGGAGTTTTATTTCACTTTTTAAAAAAATAATTGTGAGATAAAGGTCCATTAGATTAAGAAAACCATTTAATAATAAATACTAACATAAAATCCTATTGACAGCATATTCTCCGTCTGTAGGTTCGTCGACGAACCAAAGCCCGGTCCTGAACCTGTCCAAATCAAACTGCGAAGCAAGCGGTAGTGAGACAGGTGGAACTGGTCCTGAAGATGAAGACGAAGAAGACGAAGGCCCTGAATCCGACCAGGAAGACCCCTCCGACAAGGAGCAAGGTAATTATAGCTCTACTGTCTTTTTATGTTTTTCCTTGTTTTATTCAGGATACTCCTTCATTTCACAGAATTTTATATTCTATAATTATTAAACTGCTATAATTATTGTTGTTTAGAACCCTGAATCTATAAACTCAGGTTAATAACAGAGAATATATTAATTAAGAAGGGATGTTTAAAAAAAATATTGGACGAATTAAAAAAAAGAAGAAGAAGAAAACGCGAAAAAAAAGTAGACAAATGTTAATGAACCCATATTTCAAATCAAGTGATGTTACGAGTGCCTGGTTGTATTTCTTGTAAATATAATGACCCTTGCCGATATTTCAGGAATTTTGTTTTAAAAAATGTGCACTGATGAATGAAATCTGCACGATTAATTTGTTCAATATCAAGTCTGGAGAGCTTGAAATTTACCGGATTTCAGTAATGAGAAAAGTTATATAGTGAACATTGAAACAATGGCATTAGTATTACTATTAGTTAATCAGTTAAATACCGTAATAGGCCCTGGAACAGATAATTTTAGCTCAGAAATGTGATAAGTGTAAACGCATTGGGAAAGTTTTAGCAATAATGAGTCAATGGCCTAAATACAAATAGGATGAAAGAGATCCACCCAAATACTTTGTTTATTACTGGTAGATTAATTGCTATGGTAACTATTAATATAGTTTGATATGCATTACGTATTTTTTTAGACACATACTTTACGTCATATTTCTTAAAACAACTTCGATTTAACATAAAATTGATGAACTCTTGATATGGTATGAGATCTGGCTTAAATATTTGGATTCTAAATGACCCCGAAGAGATTTGTAGGGAAATAGTTTGATCGCCGATCCCATTTTTAATTTCTACCCAAAGCGTAAAAACCTGGAAAAAAATGAAATTATTGCCTACAAACGTTTAGGCAGTTATTCGAAAAAATTCTTTAGTTGTTACAGTCAATTCAAATATTATTAAGAAATACGTTAAACCTCTTGAGAGAGTCAACAATCCCCTGGAACAGTACCCTGGAAAATTCATAGGAATACTAATTCATTTCAAGTTTTATATAAGATGGTAATATTTCTTTCTTCTGAATTTTTTTTTTTTTTTGCCGGGGGCTGTATTGTGTTTATACTTATTTTGAAGCTGAAAAAATTTATTTACTCCTGCCAGTTTGTAGTTTTCGAAACTAAATGCTCACAAATTTTAAGCAACTCGACAATCACAGTTAAAAACATTAATGAAAGGCAGAGTGATTTGGTAAAACCTAAACTCCGAAACTTGATAAGTGATACAACTTATTAAATTAATAATTATTGATTTCACTCCATCATCATTCCAGTTTTCTCATTAGAAACAGTATATTGTGGAATGAAGAAGATGCATTAATAATGAAAGATGGTAATACAGGCTTACTTAAAGGATATGATATGACCAATAAATCTGATTGGCTGATGATTCATGATAGGGTCCTAATACCCAGAGGATAATGAAGGGTGCCAAAGAAGAAAATGACAAAAAGACAGGTGTATCAGTGAGCGGTGCTGGTGTACCAGTAGCCGGCCTATAACTCTCGGTGTGGACGCTACAAAGCATACATCATAGCGGCCGGCGACAACGCACGCATCCCCCCTCTCTCCATGGCAACCAATATATCAGTGCTTATTAAATATATCTCTATATCCAACTCTCCACGATTAATATTTTAATTTATATTTTAGTTCTTTTTATTTGACTCTTGACATTGGTGATAATCTCATACTAATAGTAATAAATTATTTTTATTACGAGCCTGTAACGAGGGTACACGCTTTCTTCACTTTTATTTGTTACTCTTAATCTCTTTTTCAAAATACTCAGTTTTTCATTACAGCGATCAGTTTTAATAAAAACGTAATTCCTTTTTGCGTGATGGCAAAAAAATAAAATAACCCTTTAGTTATTATGATCCATGAAATTATTGTTTCTATCGTTAAGATCACCAATCAAAATGCAGCTTATGATGCCGCCATAAAACCTGAATCATGTGTACAAGGAAATGTTTAAGAAAAAGGATTTGAAAATGTTACTTACAACTTGAAAAAAATAACTTATCCACTGTACATTAACTCTCATTTTTTAAGAAAAGAATATGTGATGATAATAGGTGCTCACTGATAGCTTCCTGTAAACGTTTAAACATCAGCAAAGAGTGAAATCTAAATATCTATGTTTAGACTGCTTTTTTAGGAGAGAGGAAAGGAGAAGGAAGCCTGGTGCATTCAAAAGTGCAGGAAAATAAAGATGGATGGTAGGAAAATAAAGATATACATAACACAGTGTTAATTAATGAATAATGTCCAACGTGAATTAATAAATTGATTAAATCAAATTAATTTTGAGACCGAGTGGTACTTTGATTTTGAAATTTTAAGTAAACCTCCATATCTTTTAGTTCGATAGCAGGTGAAACAGGGGAATAGATGTGTAGGATTTCGAGGGTAAAGAATTCACCGAAAGATGAATTGTGGTGGTGGGCATTGGAGAGATAATCATGCGAATTTTTATACATCATTGATTTTTTGATTTACCTAAATATTTTTATTTTTTTTACATAAAATTTCAAACAGTCAATTATTACATTGCAATTTTTACTAAGAGTTTTCGGTAAATGATCTCGTTTCACATACACAGATGTGAAGGTGTTAATTAGACCACTTTTAGTGTTTTCCTGAAGGATTTGGAATTACTAACCATGGCTATCGAAATTGGCCAAACATTAGTACCTTAGTAATCATGCTTAAATTAAAATATTTAATAGTAAAGTTAAAAACTCAGAAATAACTAGTGGTACGTTTTGTATATGGGATGTTTTATTCTTAATATTTCAGAATTATATTATATTCTCTTTTAAGATATTATTCATCTGTATCTAATTTTCGACATTTCTTAGACTACCCATTTGATGCTCTAGCCATGATGAAGAGTTTTTTCTTTTTATACTTTTATTTTTTCATTTGTCGTTATTCTTGTGAATTCTAAAAGTTCAATAATGATTTTGCAAAGTAATATTATAAAACCAGTGTTGACAAAGAGGTTGGACTTTTGATAATGGGCAGAGGTAGCGTGTATGACGTTGTAAGCAATATATTATCTGCCATCGATTTATTTTACCGTCGTGGGATCTCTAGATATTTCAGTCGCCCCAGCTGTTTCCTCAGAATGACAAGTCGCCGTATCTCAGGCCATTCTAGAATATATTAGGCGCATATACTTCTCTACTTATTACATAATCACCTTACAGGCACTGTACTTGAAATTATCTAGGTATATTGTAGGTAAATGATTAATGCTTCGTGCCTACATTATAAAATCAGAATTTTAATCACAATGAGTGAAAACTTCGATGGGCCCATTCAGCCAAAGTGGCTTTTTTTTCCTCAATAAAGAGAGTAAAAATATTTAGACACACAATATTTTTAATTTCATCAATCGTTCAAGATTCAACAGGTACTATTTTAACTTATTATTTGATAACGAAATACTGAAACTTAATGCCTAAACGTAGAATAAAAAAATAAAGTGATCCTTAAATTGGGTCTTTTGTCCCTTAGTCTCTTTTCGTGACGCAATTTCTCTAGTCTTTATAACGGGCATTTAGTCTCCATATGGGGACAAATTTAAACTCTGTCTGGTTACACACAGTGTTTTCAACATCCAATTAACAAATTTGAATTAGATGAAAAAATATCTTCTTTTATTTTATGAAGTAAAACTTTTCAACGATTTTTGGAATATGTGTAACATTATAATTCTTCATTTAATGGACGTCCTTTGAATCGGATAGTTTAATCATCTAATTAGGCTACGTCCATTACCAATTATCTTTTGAAGATCTAAAAAGACTATTATTTCGAAGGCCTTTTATATTTCATTTGATCTTGCTAAAGACTACAATAGACGGATTGTAATTATAAATACAAGTATTTAAATAACATGAATAGGCGAGGAGATGGTGAAACAGAGAGCAGAAGATGTGACAAGTGGTGAGCAGGACCCGGGAGATTAAGAACGTAGGCGTGAAGGATAGATATATTGAGTCGTACATATGTCGGGTTAAAGACGAGACATGGCCTGTCTCATTAGTATTTTAATGTGCGAACAAGGTGCGGATTAATGGCAGCTAGTATTCCAACACCTTAAACTTTGTACTGATTTGTTTCCTCGCTGTGACACCATCTTCTTCTCACATAAAGACAGTCTGTTGTAGTATTCCTCAGCCAAAAATAATATCGATAACATTTCTTATACTTGAGAGCTTTTGGGGCATGAAATAATGAAATTAATTGCTCCTTTTTCTTCTATAGAAATTTAATTGACCTCATACATCTTCATAGCTCAGCGCTGCCATCAGGTTACTCCAGAGTTAGGTAGAGACTGTCGCTCTGTCAATAGTGCTTGGACTCGCTAATGATGGAGTGTGTACTTTGAATGAGCTACGTGTAAAATTAAATTGGGAGTAGAGAAGAGTAATCATTAACTCATCCCTTGGAATCAACGTCTACAACATCCCAAAGTGGAACTATAGCTTTCTTTAGAAAGCAGAGGTCCAGGAACGACCGCCTTGTCAAAAACATATTTTAAAACGATTGGGTGGTTAGCAGTCTGGTGACAGCAAGGCACGAGTACAGCCATAGCTCCACTGATGATGAGAATATTAATGAAACGTTAATGTCGATGTAGTGTCATTGTCTTTTCTTTCTGCGAATAAACTCGAGGTCACGCCATAATTTGTATAGCCTCATTTTATTGTACCCATTGCACAAAAAGTAGGTTATTTAAAGAGTCGTCAGAGGATTTATTGTATGCATTGTTGCAGACCTGTCAGACACTGGAGAAGGAGTGTCCTCGCCGGCAGCTGTGTCACCCCATGCCCTCAACTATTCTGCGGCACTGACAGCAGCGGGGCCCGCAGCCCCTACCTCTGATCCAACCATATCCTCAACGGAAACCCTCCTCAGGAACATACAAGGTCTCCTCAAAGTAGCAGCCGACAACGCCAGGCAGCAGGAGAGGCAGATTAACTACGAAAAAGGTAAGGCATCAAGTCAATTCTCATATTCCTACTGATCCATGTTTATTATATAGCTTCTTAATAATCTGCGGTATTCTAGACACAACTTGCCACAGTCAAGCGATTCAGTTATTATACAGTATGGAAAAGGACTCGTCTCCTTACTCCATGCTAATCAACTAAGTGAATAACAAAATGATTCAACTAACACAAGAGCAAATAATATATTGCAATGTATATACAATAATATTCATTATTAAACACTATATGACTGTGCTTTTTAATGTCTTCAAGTCCGTTAGAACGAAATTAACTCAAGATTACTTGAAAAAAAAGGGGAAAATACATTAATTACTTGTTGAAAAAAGTGGCATGACACTGATTCTAGTGAATTATTTAAAAATGTTTTCTTGAAGTGGAAACAGAAAATGGTAGTTTTATTTCAAAATGTATTTGTTTTACTTCCCCTCATTCCAGTAACACTTATAAAACAAGCTTCCTCTGGAGATCTATGGCGTATTCAAAAATAACTATAACTGATAAAAATTATGCCTACCCTGTATTCCACTTCATAAGATAATTTATTCTAAATTTATTCTTTCTTATAGTAAATATACAATGTAAAATAAAATCTCAAACTTTTACGTCACAATTCTATCTTTTCCGTTATCCATTTATTCTTTTTATCTATTTTTTTATATTTGAATGTCTATTAATCTACTATTTTGTCTACTCATTATTAAGATTACTACTATAAGATTCGAAGGACTCAATACCTACACTATAAGAGTCCTCGTCGCCAAGGGACCTTAAAGAATTCTAAAATTTCATTTATTTGTTAGTGTAGGAAGAGACAGCTGCCACTTCTTAAAAAAAAAGTTATTCATTATTATATAGCCTTATGCGTGTTTAATGTGTTGTTAGTGCGTAATAGGATTTGTGTCAAATGGAAAACATAACACGAGGAGTATGGTCATTTCTTATCTTATTTTCCCAAGAGTTGTATACTTCTTAAGTAAGAAATGAAAACATTTGCTGCAGTAAAGAATATTTTGTTTACTTGAAACGGCCTTGTTTCTAATTTTTAAACGTAGCGCAGTCATAGTTCATAGTGATTTATTCCAAGGAGTAAGGTGAAAGCAAATAGATTAACAAAAAAGCTTTGTTTATCCCTTGTTTGCTTAAGATTCTCATGGTGTGGCTTTATGATGTTTGACTGTGTTTTATCTTAGTTTGCGCAGGTAAACCCTGTATTTATATAACTGGGTAAACTACTGCTATGGGGAGATTTTCTTTCATACTAGTTTTAATGTCACTTGAGTTCGTATAATAATTCATATATATATATATATATATATATATATATATATATATATATAAACTACATTCAAACATTAGGTAAAAAAGAAGTTGGAACTTTTGGGGAAATATTTGTATTCATAGTTTAGATCAGGGGTGGGGGGGGGTTGGGGTCCTCCCCAAAAAAATGGGGAAGAATTATTCTTCAAAATAACAAATTTTCCAATTTACACACGGATATTCCCAGATTATTTCTAAAATATCTTCAGGAAATATTTTAAGCTTAATGCAGGTTCGCAATTATGTTGAGTTGTCATATATATTCATGATAAAACTGAAAAATACACTCTGAACAATAACATGATAACAGAAATCATTATTCATAAAGATTAGAAATTGTATATTCTAACTAATAACTCCTTAAATCAGACAGTACGATCTGCAAATAGGAACCTACCATTACGTACTCCAAGTCTCTGCAATTCGTCCCAAGAATATATAGGCCAGCTGACATGCTCCAACTTCTCAATGTGTCCTAACCATCGCAATATGCTCATCTTTATGATTTAGATCAGGTGTAGGCGACCTTTGACATGTTGCGGCCCAAACATTAGTGTACAAATGCGTTCCCAGGCCGATTTTAAAATTAGTGCATTTTAAAATAGTGTTCATAATTTTTAACGATAGATATCAGACATGAAATTATAACAACAATGTAATTATAATACAATTTATTAAAATAACAAAATGAAATGAAAAAAATAGGTACAAGGTGGTACAATCAATGAGCTTGAATTTGGGAAACTAATCCATCGATGTTTGGATTAATTCCACTCATACCAATACAAAAAGAATTTTCCAAAATATCGTCAGTCAGCCTTGTACGATGTTTTGATTTAACTTTCATCAATGAAAAAATTTTTTCGCATTTATAAGTACTGCAAAACGCACAAATCTCTCATCATCTTTCTCATTTGGACTTAGTAGTGTAATATTTTTGTTTGAATGGGTTTTTCAAAATGTCTCGCGGGCCGGATCAAACCTTGCCGCGGGCCGGTGGTTGCCCACGTATGATTTAGATGTTTCTAATCCACCCTTTGGGTGCTCTATATTTCTTTGGGCTCTTCTCTCCTTGACCAACAGGCTCTCGGCTTTTCTCATTATAATCGGTGGTATCATGGCCACTTTATATAATTGCACTGGATCTAATCCTTGTGACTCTTCTATGTCCAGCATCTCTTTATATTTTTTAGCTTTAATATTATGAAGTAGTATTTTTCGCTTTTCTTCACTGTTTGGAGTATATACTGCATAAAATATGTGTTTCTACACATTTTTTTAAATTCATATTTTCTAATTTTCAATTTGAAAAACTAAGCAAGAGTGGTTTTAAGTTTTATATGAGATATTATATGTAATCAATATTCTTGTGCATTATAGGTATATTAGAATCGTCTATTGCCTAGATGTAACTCATACTATCACAGTGAGTTCCAAGAATAATTGGCATTACGAGTTTCTTGAAAAATTCTATTTATAACAGAAAGTTCAGTAGCTACATTGCTTAGCCTGCCTTATATTAGCGAGGGCGTGCGTACTGAACCCAGTAGTAGTAGATGTGATCAGGAATACTGGTCGGAAGCAGTATACTGTAGGAACCTTATGGGTGTAAGAGATGAGGCAGAATGTCCCACGGCCGATAGAGATCTAAGCCCCGCCGGTAATTGAGACGTTACACGGCGGTCGCAAACCAGTTGTTTAATTACCAATGCTCGGGTCGCAACCCTTGAGTCACGACTGCCCTACGTACACAAACGAGACACTCCCTTTTTACTAACTAATAGGGCATTTCTCCACACTAGGTCCTTTCTCTGCCTTTCTATGCAATGTAATCGTGCCGATTCAAAAGTAAAATCTTATTTCATTTTTTTACTTTTAATACTTATTATAAATGCCAAGTGCTGTGAGAGCGGTTCCTAGTGGTAACTGTGGCCTTTGCAATAAAATCTAGAGCATATGTGAGTATTCTTTTTCACATTCAAGTCATAATGGGAGTAAATAGACATGTGTGATATGACGTTGGTTTTAATACTCTTGGTAAACTTTGACTCGTGCGTTTGCTTATCGCTTGGATATTTGAAATATATTCAGTACTGAATCTTTAGTCTAACGAATTGTATCTGAGATTTGGATAACCTTTCAGAATATTGTTTTATAAACCATGAAAGATTTTTATCACTACATAGAAAAGATATTCTTGATTTTTTAAAGGTATAATGAATGATTTTAGGGGGCCTGAGAGGCCGGGAAAACATATTTTTTGATGCTCCTCCTCATTCTGTTTCCCCAGTGAGGAGCCATTCCCAGTAGTTTCCTGATTCGTGTTCATGCTTTGAATCCCCTACTATAGTCTATTGCTATCCTTCATCCAGACTGACTGGTCCCTAGGTGGCTTGTGAGGTGACTGCGCCCAATTGCTCCTTAATTTAGATGAGTTTTTCTTTCAAGATATATCTATTGCAATCTTTTCTTTTACTTAGATTAATGCTATTCTGTACGGAAGTTCGTCGATATCTTGAGAAATAAGTGCTAGTCTAACTCTGGCCTCTCAGGCCGAATGCGCCTTATCAATTTTACTTGTTTTAGGTTAAGCCTCATTCAATTCTAATAAAGTCATTATTTTACTTTCTAAATAGCATATTTGTTTTCCTTAGATCCTAGGGAAGTCTTTCCTACCCTAAAGTTTCAATCTAGTTTTAAATTAAATTAATTAGCTGTGGATTGGGGGGTTAAAATATGTGTGCGCCAGATTTTGTTTCGTCCAGAGGTAAGCCCGACGGAGAGTTCATACCGTCACAAATTGCAACCAACCATCAAATCAGGCACTATGAAGCGTCATTAGTGTAGTTATTGTTGAAAAAATGCAAAAAAAATAAAATAATACAAGCGATGAAAATTATAGTGTTGACTGAACAATCATTTGAGTGAGAATCACGATTTTTGAGTAGAGAGGTCTGAATTTTGGTCGTCACCTTTTTAGTTATATATCTGCTAAGATAAAGAGCTCTATCTTCCTACACAAGCGGTCCCTACCCTTTCCCACCGAACTGACCTCTCCTTATCCTTTGTATATAAGTACACGTTGGATGTAAATGGTCCAACATTATAAGATGGGACTGAAGTAAATGTATAGGTCTAAAGGTATGGATTGAAAGAGATAAAACTGATGATATAGAGAGCTAATAGATGACGTAGTAAGAGTGAGCCTGTATAGATCACATGGATGAGCCTCGATTGAGTATAGGTCTGCCTGTCCGTCTGCCTTCGCCTAAAGGGAGTGTTGCTTTGAACCGTTGATTGCCGGGTTGTCCGCACCGGACAACAAAAACTATTCCCTTGAATATTCAGGTCTTTCTCTCTCTCGGACTAAATACAGACTTAGAAATACGCCTCCAGGCAGTAAGAGAAGAGCCTTCTTCCGTTAAACTACAAATTACAGAGTCAAACTCGGTCAGTTCTGAAGATTCTCGCCTTACCAGCTGCAGCCATGCTCTCCAAATGAAAATCTTTAATTATCTTGTCACTAAATTAAAATGTCCTACTTGGTAGCTATAAAAAACTTCTGTGGAAGTCACTGTTTATTTGTAATAGGACAACAAAAATTGTATTTTAATTAAATATCAGTTATAGTCTTAAAAAATATGAAGGTAGGGCATCACATTCTATATGATTCAAGGAGAACAAAGTAAAGTAAGCATGAAGAATTCATTTTTATTACCATGTGATCCTGAAAAATATAATTTATTTTTCACTTTCGGTTTCTGTTCTAACAAAGGCTTCCAAATTTACTGTGACGCCTGACTATTTTAGTATTCATGATTCCATATGACATATTAATTCACTACCAATGATTCAATTTGATCAAAAACTACAAATTGTCTTGTGCGAGACAAAATAATAATTCTTTTAAAATTATACATTTAACCGGATAAATTTCATTTGGTTAGAAAATTACCTTCTAAGTACTATTGCATTTTGGAGCTTAAAAATATATGCTTTGTTAGATTTTTTCCGTGAGAATGGTTTAATCACCAAACAACATTTGGGAATTCCTTGTTGCGGCCGATTCTTCTACGAAATGAGAATAAACATTATCCCAAAAATAAAAAAAAGATAAATAAAGCCCATTTTGATAATGATCTTGAATGATTCCACTTTCAAATCATGACTAATTTTATCTAAATCGTTTTGAGCTCAATAATTATATATAAACTCCTTGATCATACAATAGTGTAATAAAAGATTTATACTTACTTTTATGTTTTCTTAATATTTAGGGGCTACAATATCATACTTTATAATGTTTTTTTTATTTTGTGTTTTATTAAGTGATGTGAGACCAAAATATGCATTTAAGAGAATAGGAAGGATAAAAAGAAAAAACAATTTGAAAATAATCTCAGTACTTTAGATAGAAAATATTAATTGTATAAGAGAGGAAATTGCTGTAATAAATGATTGAATTTATAAGGAAGTTATATGTAAAAAAACTTAAGACATTGACTCCGTGACAGCAATCTTTCTAGTTTATAAGATAATGGAAGGTGCCTCAGGTCATCATGGAGTAATTTTCAAATTTCCTTAATGATAATGATTCCTTGGTGGAAATCAGCAAATACTAAAAGAAATTTTCCAATTTCCTCATTTTTTTATTATTTTGTGTAGTAGCTGGACAATCGGGGAGGAAACTAATCAGGGTCAATGAAAAATCGCACTGTCCGTTAAAAGTATTTTCTTCACATAGTGCGCTTCTAAAATCAAGCACATGCCTTAGATACCTGTTGACGAAACAGAGAAATTTAATGATGGCACCATCCGGCTTGCTTCTTTGAACTCCTATTAAATTAAATAAAATGTTTTGTTAAATTTAATTTAAAATTATTTCGTTTGAAATTGATGTACAATAACTCAGATACAACGCGTCAAAAAATGTCATAGAAGATAATTTGTGGACCTTCTTATGTTAAACAAACGAAATGGCTTATACAAATAATTTATGTATGTCTAAAAAGTACGGAGAACTCAGTAAGTTTTATTTCCGCTCCCTCCTCCCTCTCAGTCGATTTTGATCGAAAGGGGGGGGTGGTTAATTGATTTTTGAGCAGCCCTAAAGAATGAAATTTCAACATTTTAAAGCTAATCGTTTTTTTAGTAATGCGTTCGTACAAAAATCGCGCTTAAACTAGTCAAAAATAGTTCAAGGGTTAAAACGTTAAATGCCAATGAAATCTGAAAACGAAATTTTCTGGCGATTACAATACTTCCATTGCTGCATAAAACTAAACAAAAAAAGGAAAAATCAAGAATGTCCTTTTTTTTGTCACAATTTTATCGTGAATTATCGAAAAATTACTCATTTAAGAAAAATTTAAAGCCAGTGAAACTGAACATCTGAGAGAAATGTAAGAATGCTGCCGGTTGAGTAGCTATTTGGCCGTTTTATTCAACCTAAAATATTACTGGCGTTATTTCCGGCGTATCTCCAGCGGTGTCTGTTATGTGGTGGACCACGCTCTTTCGCCGAACTTCCATCCGGCTTCTTCTGGCGGTCCGATTCTTGTTGTGCTCTTGGCAGCTCCTAATGAATCATTCATTAAGAGCTGCCAAAAGCACAACAAAAATATGACCGCCAGAAGAAGCCGGATGGAATTTCGGCGAAATATCGTGGACCACCACATAACAGACACCGCTGGAGATACGCCGGAAATAACACCAGTAATAAGTTCCCAGCGACGAAGTTTGAAACAACGTATAACCTAAAATATATAATTCACTTTCACCAGCTAGAAATCAAACTGAGAATAGGAATATTTATCAACAAAAAATAACTAAAATATGAGGACACGGTCGACAAAGCGTTTACTTAATATACTAAAATCAAAATACGGACTATAAATTACCATATAACCCTATGAAGTATTCCATTTTGAACTTTACAAATAGTAAACACAAAATTACTTACAAAATTTTATTGACTATATAAAAACTATGTAAAATAAATAAATATAGAAACTTAATGGTTAAACCGAACGTACCTATGAGTAACATTTATTATTCTACTTTACGAAAAGGACGACTTTCACGAATTCTGTGACTTTACACATGGAAAAGTCTGTCCATTCATTGTTTGATTATTCTAATAATTATGAGAGACTGGGGCCGGATTGTGTAGGCGGTGTTTAGAGAGTAGAGGGACTGACGTATTATGGGGCAATGATATCCTTGGCGAGGAAGCGCCCTCTACCCGCCAACCTATCACTCTCACAATCATATAAAGACTACGCTTTAATTAAATGTAGTCACGTTCTGATTCATCTCTCTTATACCCTTCCCCTATCATTCTACTCCTCTTTATAGTTATATTTACATCTTTAACTTAACTCAAAATAAATTTAAATTTTTAAAATAACATAGTCTTGATTAGAGTTCTCCCTGAATGCTGAGCACAGCTTCGTGTTTAGATATCATGGACAAGTTAAGTAGAAACCAGTGCTTAGTTTTTGTGACTTTTTTTTCCTTGAGCATTCCAGTAAAAAAGAAAAGAAAAGAAAAAAAAATATAAAAACAATAAGAGACTCCCTGTTCATTGATTAAATCATTAGACATAGGTTTCACATTTATCACAGACAAAAACATATGTGTGTGTGTGTGTGTGTGTGTGTGTGTGTGTGTGTGTGTGTGTGTATCCCAAAAGAAATGCAATCTCCTTTGAATATAATTTATTATTGTTAAGAAATTTTATAGTGCTTTTTTAGAGAATGTGAGGAATATTTATTTATTGTGGAGCGTTCGCTGCGAGACGATATTGCTCATCAAAAATGTGCATAAACAAAATAAAAAATGAAAACAGTAACAGAAAAAAAATAAACAATACAATTAGAACAGAACAAACTAAGACCAACCAAATAACAAAACGCAACTAAAGGGACAAAAAAAACACGAATCAGCAAGTAAAAAAAATAAACAAAAACGGAAACCAAACCTTACATTTAAAAACTAAAAAAAAATATCTTATATAGAAACTAGATAATTAAAAACTAAAAAGACTAATAAAATTACGAAAACAATTATATACTATCAATTGTTAAAATTAAAACCAAAATCAAACAAATAAAAATGTGTATGTACATAAATAAAATGAACAGATTAAATTTTATAATACCTAACACATTCATATCTAATATTGATTATTGTCTGGTAGTTTATTTTTTGCATAGTGGACTTTCAGTCCACTTGGTTTAAAAGTATATTGTAAAAGTAGGGAGAAGAACATTCTCCTAAGAAAAATAAATAATTTCCCAATGATTGTGAAACAATCGCTTCCCTGTCCTTTGGTATTCGAAATTTCTGTTAACTGAACACATATTTTATAAGCTACCTTAAATAGAAGCGTTTCGTACATCTTTAATTACAAAATATATCTAAGACCAAAACTGACTTCCTTACTTCAGAAACGTGTTTTGCTGGTGTTGAAGAAATGTGGTCTTGATATGTATGTAGTTGGGCATCCTTCACTCCCATCGACCTTCTCCTGTAATAAATAGAAATATTTCCAGACAAATTAACTCGAATACGGGTGCATTTCAGACGCCAGTAATTAACAAAATGCTAACATTCTTTAAAACCCGCATTCATTTTATAGATAATGGGTACCTGCAGGAATGCCTTTCAATTGTAAAACTGAGAGAATAAGAGGTCTGAAGAATCCCTTAACACCGTCGAGAACATAGTTGGACGCGGAGTCAGAAGGCAATTTCGAGGAAACAATAGACCCAGAAATGTTTTATGCGACATCTTGTTATCTTCTGGTCATTAAAGATACCACTTAAAGCAAAGGTATATTTAATTACTCCCGTCGCAGCAGTAAATAACCAGCAGTTTGTTCTCCCTTATGTTGATGCAGGAGGGTCCAGTCAGAGAAGAACGTCTCGGTTGGGAGGAGCCATTTTTATTATTGGGCAAATATACAATGTTGTAAATTGTACGGCTATGGGAGGAAGAAGAAAGAGAGAGAGAGGCGTAGGAGGGGGGGGGGTGGGCGGAGATCGTACGCGTATTATTTACGAACCGGGATACGGGTACCAGGGAGATTCCTGGTCCCAAATGAAGCGCCTTGTAAACATACAATCACGCTTTACGGCCCCTAGTCGTAAATGGCCATGGATACTGTGTCTACTCAGACAATACAGCCTCCTAACCTCTACACTCAATATAATTACTAGCTTTAGACATCCAGTATCTCCTTCCCTATACAAACACTCGCGAAAAGGAAATAACCTTGCTCCAACATTGTTACTGTATATCTCAAAGGTGCGCTTCAATAAATGAACTAGGGCTCAACAAGGTTAAATCCGTTTCAGATTGCTAAACTCTAAGTTTGATGAAGTATACGCTCCTAATTTGGCAGCGGTGGTTGCCAGTAGGTCGCGTAAAGGAATACACCTGCGGAATCATTGAATGTTGGTCTTACACCCGAGGCAAGCACATCCATAGAAGTGCTTTACTAATTTGTATGTGTAGTGATATTTTCTTTAAGAAAATGTGTACAAGAGTTATTCTTGCTTTTATTTTTTGTTTAAAGTTATAATGATACTTGAGGTTTATCCAGACAAAATATCCCCCCCCCTCTACTTTTACGTTCTTTGCAAGTTCGTAACAAAAATACCTACTTCAAAGAGAAGATTAGGCCTGCATTTTAGATCATTATAGTTCTTGCCCCCCCCCACTCACTTCGTTACATCACTTTTGTAATCAAAAAGCTCTGAATCCTTACAACAAGAATGATTCATTCTTAAATTTTTATAGACAAAAGTACGATAGTTAATGTTGTGCTCAGAATTTGAGCTTTGTACTAGTAGGTAGTGTACTAACTAAAAGCATAGCCATCCATAGGTTGTGGTTAATGAAAGACTCCCCTGACGAAGGGAGTTCTATAAATGAAAGAGTGGTATGGTATATTAAGCTGCCTCTAAGAGGTATTATGCAAATGTTGTAGGACAAGGCTCTCTACTAATCCCTGACGACACTATCTCCACACAGAATCAACTGTATATATTAATATTAATACTTATAGCACGGACCGCTCCTTGTACCTTTTTATGTCTTTCTTAAATGTGCTTGTCTCACACCCTTCTTCAGAGATATGATTCGTTGTTGCCGCGTTTGACAACTCGACGACGGTTTATTGGAAATAAATTTTTTTCCCATGTTAGGCATGCTAATGGGCAATGACATATACTTTGTAGTTCATAAACTTATTTTATTTTATTTTACATTAACGCGTGAGTTAAGGCTTGGTCATAATACACTTGGTAAGCCTAGAAGGAATTTCTTTAGTGACAAATTAATGAAATACTTTTCGCACCCTGACTAGAAAAGGGTATTTTCCTAGAAATTACTTGTCCCAATTAGTTTAAAAAATAAATTCCATGGCCAAAACGTTACTAAGAAAAGGTACATATGAATATATGGCAAAACTCAATTATTGAAATGAAAATTATTCACTTTCTTATAAAACCTATTTAAAAACATATAGAAACTCATGAATACTACTGCTTTACTGAAGTGAAAAAGACCCTTTGAAAATAATATTTCGTCACATATAGAATGAAACATAAATAATACTATAATAACATAACAATAATATAATAATATTATATGTCGTTAAACATTATTTAGAATAATCAATGGAGCTCAGTAGTAATCCATTATGGATTGAAAATAAAATTCACATTGTATTCGACACTCAACTTTACTTGGGTCTCTATATTTCTGCCAGCTCCGCAATCCATGTCTTGGACTTCCCGGCTCAAAGGAGTGGGTTACCTCCGCGTTATTAACTATTAATCCTCTTTTCCCATATATATTAAAATGCATGTGAGAGGTTTAAGTTCTTAATCTATTTCTTGTTGTAAAAACAATCATTGAACAAATAGTGAATATAATAAATATTTGACTGAAAAACCAACGCTATACTAAGCACGATTGTTGTAACTATCTATTAAAATCCAGCCCATTCTCACCTGTTAATAGAAAGCTGGATCTTGATGAGTTGCAGAATTTAAATTAATTCAATTGATGATGAGACTGAATCCGATATTAAATGAATAGTTATTTGACGCTCAAGAAACAAGTAGTCTCATAGTTAATTCTAGAGGAACTCAGGATGTGAATATTCTCTTTCTTCCATTTGCAGTAATTTATTAGCTGGTCAGGGTGTGAATTATGTACGATTTAAATTCATAATGGATTCATATACATTATTTAAACAAGGCTTACGTCAAACTATATTGTTTGTTTTGAAAGGATATTTCCTTCAGCCATTTATATAATTATTGCGAACTCCAAGTTGTACAGGACGTATAACAGTTTATTACCGTACTCTTCAAGTGAATATGCTATCGAGGTTAAGTATATAAGACAATTGACATGATAAAAGGCCTGCTCGAATGCTCTTGAGGTAAAATGGTCGTATTTTACATAGTTGGGAGCCATAAAGCCAAACCGAGTGAGAAAGCACTCCTGCTAAATGTCCCCTCTGTAACGGTGTGTTTATTGAACATTAGTAACAAAGAAAGGAGTGCGAAAGTCCATTTGGTTGTTGGAGGTTGTTATCGGCAGGCTGAGATGTTTATTAGTATATATTCCTAATGGTCGGCTGGGTCGGTGTTGTTTTGTAGTTGCGGATCGGTGTGTGCTCTTCCACCATACAAGGGTGCTGGTTCCCTGTCATCCCGATGTACTTGTTCAGATAGCAGCCCCTTACCTTACACCCACTCACAATTCCTTCGATGGTCATGCCCCAACAATAAATATTAGCATTTTAAACATATCCATGTCCTATGAAAATTCTGAGGATTTAATTTATCTATAGGCATCCTGAAATAAACGGTTATTTAATAAATATAGGTCCCAACAATAACTGATCCATATGGCGTGAATTTCAAGCAGAACTTCATCGATTGGAAGATCGTTGCATTATAAAGTTGAGGTTTTTAATCAACCCTGTTTTATATAATTTTTGTAAGATAGATTCAGTTACTAATGCACTTTTCTCCATGCGCAGTAAAGAGAAACGGAAATAAACAAATAAATGGATCTTGTAAAAACTTTACAACAAATCGCTCTTAAATGATCCAACGGAGAGTAAAACCTTGAAATCAGCAATTCCTTTCATAAATTCATTAAATGAATTCATAGGTTTTACATCTGACAAATCTGTTCTTCCATAATTGGTTCATTGATAGCCTCAAGTATATTACATGGCGACATCGAACTACTGGAGTTATCATAACATTGCTTTGATTTAATTATTTAACTAACAGAAACATATTACAATTTCGGAATTCTTTCTTAAATGTATGTGTTGGCCACTCTCTCTTTATTGATTATCGCCATAAGGAGAGTAATTCTCAAATTACGTTTAGCTGCGGATTCTCCATAATAAATAAATAATAAAATTCTAAAAGATATATATATATATATATATATATATTCAATTAAGACGTTATATTCAGAGCGAACCACTTCGAAAGCATTTTTCATTTTAATGGACTTCACTTTCTCCGTTGACATAGATTTCCGTTAAAAGCTCTCTTTAGAATGCCTCCAGGTGTGAATGTACTTCTTCTTCAATTCATATTGTTGCTTTATTTTGGACAAATGTATACATATTCAAGACACCATGGGGTGCAAAATGTTTTTATGAGTTTATCAAAGCATGAATCATTAGTTAACTATGAATAAATCTGAATATAATTTTCTTTCCTAATTATTTGGGAAACAGGCTTTATCAGAGACTAAAATATTTTTCTTTTAATTTAGAGCCTTCAAGGTAGACCTTATTTTTAGCAAATTTTCCTTAATGGAAGGCAGCTGTTGAGTTTGTACTTATGACGCGATATTCGAAAATTTACCATCAATCCTATATAGGAGACGACGAAAATGAGGTCCATAAATATATATTTCCCTGTAAAAGGTCTAATGGTCGTAATTTTGGTTTGGTCCTCACCAAACTGGATATTTAAATGTTTCATGTAAAAATAAAGTTCGTTAACGGCTGAAATCTGACCAGAGGGAAGGTGGGGGGGGGAGGGGGTTATTAGAAGGGGAATTTAGATAACTCGAAATATCTCCGTTATTATACCCGGATCGAAAAAGTGTATAGAACAAAGCTCATCGCAATTTTTTTTCTATAAATGTTGTCATCTGAGTATACCATCTTGTACAATAACCAGGATATTTGCATATTTTAATTTTCGGCCTTGAGTAAACACCCACTGCTACTCATGTCATGTTAACAATAAGCTGTTATATCATGAAGTACATTATTTGAAGCTTAGACACCAATATTGTTCTCATTGAACTATTAGTTTTATAGAAATGAATGCATGTACGTGACGCACGTGGGAAATCTGCTAAGAAGACGTTAGTAGATGATACGATTAGCACCGTTATCCGGCTGGTAGCCCCTTTAGGTTTTACAAATAATCTCAAAATGACGTCATGAACATTCTGTGGCGTCATTTTAAGTTTTGAACTTGAAGGAGAAAAACGTTAGGCTGTGCTGCTTTCCAGGAAATAGAGTAAGAACGTTGTTAGAGCCCTACAGGTTTAAATTTGATTTTAAGAAAACAGATTATTTTAAAAATATCTGAGTGTTTTTCATTGGGCAATGTTTTCATGCTTGTAAAAACAAAGTCAAATAATTTTTGTGGTAAAATCAATGATTGGGAGTAGCTATGAGCACATTTGGTGACCTTTTCGGCATTCCTGTTAGTGTGAGGCTTATTTAATCGGTGGCTTCTACTTCGAGGATAATTATTTAGTAGTATTTATTAACCTATTTCAACAAATCATCTCTTGTTATATCACACAATTATGCGGTATAATACTGTTTTAGCAAAATACCAATTCATTAAGTTTTAAAACGTTAGCCAACTGAATTTTCACTATGGATATATTCATGGAGAAATATTTGCTGGCACGGTATGTCGTGCAAATGGAAACTCCCCGTGAGTCGGTATAGTTTGTAGAAAGTAAGCACCGTTGAACAAAATATTGAGAGCGTCGTGCCATTGTGTGTTTTGAAGGGGGCTGGCGATTTGAGGGCTGCACGTAGGACGGGAGTATCTTAGGTCAAGAATTAGTGATAGTGTTATCAGGGTCTTGTAGGAGAGACGTGAGTGGCAGGACCACACGGAGGAGGATGTTTACGATGGCTGCCCCGTCCGAGGAACAAGACCATGCTCTCTCGGTCCCCGCGTTCTCTGTCCAACCCCGGCCTGCCCACTGCTCAGCTCTGGCTCCATTTACATATCGGCTAATCTCTATTCACCCAGCTCTATTTACAATATGTTAGTTCTCGTCGCCTCCTCGCACTTCCCTCCTCTCAGGCATAAACCTTACCTCCTCTCCCCACACCCCTCTCTCTTTCTCTCACTCTCTCTCTCTCTCTATCTCTCTCTCTTTCTCTCTCCCCCTCTCCCCCCTCCCCAACCCTTTTCCATCCCCATTCGACGTGTGCTCAAGTTAACATTTTCTACTCCTTTATTATGCATGCAATATCAACGTGAAGACAGAGTTGGCTGAACAAATAGGAGGTCTAAAGAAACCAATACAACAGGAGGGAAATGGATTTCGTAATTGAATAAACAAGGCTTGAGGGTTCCAACGTTTGAGGAATCAGTGGTGTTGATTATCGAAAAATAATTTTTAGTGCTCATTGTGAAATTGATAGATTTCATTAATTTAAGTCTTATATAACGCTCGATTTTTCATTAAATACAAAAAATGCCATTTCTATCCTGTCATATCTTATCATGCCCGAAAAGCATGTAGCGATTACACGAATATTGTCAATTTTTTTTACTTATATTTTGGGGGATGTTTCGTTTCCCATGAAATTATTGTATAACTATTGCATTCGTGCAAAATAAGTCGAAACTTTTCAAGTATTCTATTGTAATGCCAAAATGCATGGGTTTGTGGAGAGTTAACCGGAAGTTGTATGTCAAAATACTTAAATTCACAATGCGGGACAAAGTTTTACTACTGAATAACATATTTTAAACATAATTTATAATTTACCGATAAAACCAACACTATCTACCTAACATATTGAAATCCCCACACCTGTTGAGTATTAGAACTTGCTAGATAGCTAATGTTGACAAACTTCATTCACTTAATATACATACACAAATAAGCTCTGAATTCTACTGAGGCACCTCGTGTGACAAAAATAAAGTTCTACTAGTTGGTAGAAAGTTGCAAGTCTATATTTTCAAATTCATACATTCAAATATGTTTTGATAATGAAAAACATATTCTGAAACAATTAATTTTTTTGAATGACACCAATATTAACCGATATATTTTTTGAATTCGAAATTACGTCCCACTAGTAGTTAAAAGCGTGTGTTGTCTTTAGAGAATTAACTCCCAAATATAAAATTTCGAACCCTTCAACCGATTTTAGTGCTTTAATAAACAAAATGAGGGAGGAGACATACATGCATACTGGAATTTCAGCTTTGGCACCATTTTCTCAGAGCTAGCTAAACCGTGAGAAAAACTTATCACCGATTATTTAAATACAATTTCTTACAAAACTTAAGAATTTATTTGCATTATGGAAATCAAAATTTGGTCTTCCATCGCCTATGAAAATGACTGAATAGAATTAAGACATTTTTGAATTAAAGGAATGAATATTGTCCGTATGCTGAATGTTATATATTAATAACTATTCCTGGAATGAATATTTACCCCGAGAAACTATTATCTTGAATAGTTTCTTATTAAAGTAAATTATATCAAAAGAAATTATTCATATATATTTTCGGTATTTTTTTTATTAATTTTAAAATTTAGATTCCTGATTTTTAGTAGCCAAATAGAGTACCATTGGTCTAGATTACAGCACTTCAATAGAATTAAGAGCTTTTTTTGTATTGTTATTAAAGGAATGTACGCTTATTAATTTTAAAAATTTAAAATATTATTAAAGGGTTGTATTATGAAAGAAGAATGTCAATGAGGCAAAAACGGATAAAAGCAGCTATTTTGTCAATAGTTGTTAAATCGCTTTGACGACTTTATACTTCACGAGTACGTAATAAGTAATTTTACGTATGCATATAACAAGTAAAAGAATGTTTGGGAAGTTGCATAGTTTCGGTATGCTATGAAAAGTGAGGAATTTATTTATTTTTTAAATTAATTTAGTCTATATACTTCCATAGAAACCATTTTTATTTATGTGCACCCACATCGTTAATCTGTTACTTATCCACATTAAATGTTATGAATGCGGATCTACAAGCGTTTGTAAACCAATTCATTGCCCTTTCATTGATTAAAATGTTTGAATGTGATATCCCAGTTTTGGAAGGGGCCATTCTTGTTACCGTTCACTGTCCCTGGTGATTTTTCTCTTAAACGGGAAGTCTTGAGTTGTTAAAAAGATTAATGCTTAACATATAATGACATTTCTTTTGAAGCTGCTGTAAATAGTTCATCTACGTTTAAAGTAGCTTATCTTTATTTAATTCTTAGACATTTTATACCAAAATCTGGTTCTCAATTAATCACGTAAATAAACTGATAAATTATTATTAATTAGCTATTGGAAGTAATTGGTTAAGAGCTTACCTCAGGCCAGTTCGGGAATAGTGGTGCAGTGCTGCTATCTAGTATCAACTGTTGGAACTACGAGAAGTTCTGCCCTCCCTCCTGGCTCTTCCTCAATTTGAGTGATGGATATTATCATAACCGCTCCATAACTGAGAATTTTTCCCATTTTAAATTAAGAAAACATAGGATCTTTACAACAAATCATTATAGACTGCAGTATGAAGAAATAAAACCGAGCCGAAAAAGAATTATTGTTTTAATACTACGTTATTGTCTAGAATGAAGATTACTTATTAATAATAATTTCATATTAAGAAATAGATATCAGTAATCAATTTTTTAAACATTGCCCAATTTTAGGGCCTGGAAGAACCCTTCTCTGTATCTGTATTGAAAATGTAACACTTTATATTTTTTATCACTTTATTGTATGTAAAATACTTGTGTAATATGTGAGAATTGATAATAAAATATCAATAGACAAATTACTATTACTGTCAAACAATTATTATGAAAATAAATTTGTCTACTTATTTATAAACCTATTTAAAAAAATAATTATATTTTATAAAATAAAATTACATGAACTCTAATTTATTACTTAAGCATATGTATTACAAAAATAATGAGATTATTCGTTCTTGAAGATTGGAATATGACTAAAAAAAAAAGTCCGTCACGCAGGGACTGCGTAAACTAAGCAGATTTCCCCCGTGAAGTTATACAATAGAGAAATCCCCATACGAGAGCCGAACATTACAGTTACGGCAAAGGGCCGAACTAGCTAGTGGCGGGAAATTCAAAAATCCGTTATCGGCCCAAATTTAATAAAAATGCAAATATCTCGGTTAATATTCAAGATAGGGAATAAATGTATATAACAATATTTATAGTAAATTTAATTTTCAATAAGATTGTTTCTGTACAATTTTTCGATGCGACGTATAGTAACGGAGATATTTCGAAAATCCTCCCCTCCCACTGGTCCGATTTCAGCCGTTAACGAACTTGATCTTTCTTTTTACATAAAACGACTAAATATCGAGTTTGGTAACGATCAAACAAAAATTGCGACCGCTAGAGCGGTAACAGACAAATATATAGATAGATCTATATATATACATATATATATATATATATATATATATATATATATATATATATGTATATATATATATATATATATATATATATATATATATATATATATATACAGTTTTGAACGGACCTCATTTTCGTCATCTACTAGGTAGGATCGATGGACATTTGAAAAAAATTTCGAAAATTCCGCCATGAGTACAACCTGAATAGCTGATTTCCCTTAAGGGAAATCTGCTAATAAAACAGGGTCATTTCAGCAAGTACTACGTTAAGACTATCTAATCTTATGAAGGCATGAATAGGAGTTCTCGGAGAAAGATGGTGAAAATTTCGTTGAAATCCAATTAGACATTGGGAAGCCATTCTATGTGGTTTTTTTTTTCACCGTCGTTCCTTCTTAGTTGAAACCTTTTGTAACAATTTTGAAACGGAGGGAAAGTTGTGACTAATTCGATTTTCCTTTTCCTAATAAAAAGAGCAAGATCGGAGCTAATTTATTATGATCCACTACTTGTCACGTAGCTGGGCCAACAACCGGTTGCCTTTTGACAGTGAAACTACAAAAGATGAGTCATTTATACGTTGATTAAACGAAGACAGTTCCTAGAAGATTAAATACGAAGCATATCCCTCTGTATCTAGCTTTTATATTTTCTTTATATCTGTATCCTTAAATAGTTCCAACATTTATACAATAAAAACAGAAAAAAGCACAGCGCTTCTGCAATAAATATATAACATTGAAATAAGTAATGCGTCAATTTGTATAATTTGCTTACAATAATTTAAGAGGTGAATAAAATATACGTTTTTAAAAATAGTAAAACTTAATTTCAGTTCTTGTCTTTTAATTTGACATAAAGTATTTTAATTTGACGGTTTTAATATTTTACAGTCATAAACAATTATGTAACTATAATTCAGAGAATTCTGGACATTAAATAATTAATTTTCATAACATACAGGAAGAATCTGATTAGAAAAACGTTTCGCCTTATACTAGTATAATTTATACTTTGAACTTTTGATGCTATTTTTATTTTTAATAACCGTGAAATTTATTGAATGAAATTTTGTTTCTCTCTATAAAAATAGGCAAGGAATAAATCTATACGCATCAAAATTAGTATTACACGTTACTTATATAATATTTATAGATTGTCAAAGAGAATTTCAAAATTAAATAATTAATTTTTATTTATGTTAAAGGAAACAGAATTTTCCAATTCCATCGTAACCAGTATCTTTTCTCAGTGGTTAACGTTTATCACCATATAAATTTTTGTTAAAATATTATCCTTAACAACTAACAAGCTAAAAAGTTTTGGTAATTATAGTTTTTATAAGTGAGTATTCTGTCGCTCATAAATTTCTTTGAGGAATTTGTGGAAACAACTTCTTTAAAACGAACTGCAACGGCAAGAAGAGAGAATTGTATATCTTATATTTACTTAAGTCTGAGCTACTTAGTGTAATAATGTGTAATGCCTTTCAAGAGCCCTTTAGAATATATAATTACAAAATTATCGAGACTCAGGGTACTGACATATATAGGGGTACGTTTTACTTAAATTGTGGTAGATTTACTTACTTAGTCGGTTTATTTTGTTGTAAGAAATATTATTCTGTTTAATTTTTTCCCCAATATACCATAAAATATGAAAGCAGTGTTAGATGCTACCTCATGTAATTTGGAACCAAACTTCAAAAAAGAATACAGATTCACTGCCCCTCTCTCTCTTCTCTCTCTCCCTCTCGTGCACACACTCTCACTCTCATACTTTTTCTGAAACTTCAGATTTATTAAGATAAAGATATTTGATATCTAATAAATAAATATATATGTATCTTGATAACGATTTCTTTTGTATAAACTAATTCCAGGAGCGAAGTTGTACCTATAGATAGTAGTATAGCTGTAGAGTGTAAGGCCTGCCGCACTAGCGAAAATATTGTATTAAGCCGCTGAAGGCGTAAAGCGCATCATAATGAAATTCTTTGCACCCAACCTCCTTTTCTGTGTGCCAATTTTGGAATATTCACTCATGCATGTTTATTGTTACTGACCCATAAAAAAATGTAAATTTCATGACTATCGATTGCCCTTGTTTCGTTAATTGCAAAAAGTTACGCCGCACTTTATCGGGTAATTGAACACACATCCATTAAAGGGGCACCTCTTCCACTCCCTCTGAATTATAAATTTCCTTGCTAAGTGAAGAATATAATTATTATATTCGGAAAATATAACTTGTTTTAATTTTATTTTAATTTTTAATATTATAATTGTCTGAGCAGTTTAAGTTTTGGTTTAATAGGTGTTATAGAAACTATAATTTGAGAGATTATGCAAATAATACCAAATAATATGTTATGCATTCTCTTTTATGGTAATTATGCGATAATATGCAAATAAAAAGTTTAAACATACTTTTAGATAACTAATTGTTTCTGGAACCTGTTGTAAAGATCTAAAACCCACACATGTCTATTATTCTATTATTATTTGTATTTGAAATTATCTCAAAAAAATGTTTGTATGTAAAAAATAAATTACGCCAGATACAAAATTCTCCAGTGGTTCAAAGGAATAGCTTAGAAAAATTTTGAAATTAATAATTTTTTATTATAAATATAATACAGGTTATATTATATTAAATAAAAACTAATATTTTAGATATTAGAAAATTTAATCTGTTCATTTTATTAGTGTACATACTATTATGTATTTATTTGATTTTAGTTTTAAATTTAACCATTGAAATTATATAATTGTTTCCGTAATTTTATTAATAAAAAATTATAATCAGAAACATGTTTAGTCAAGAAACATGTGGGAATTTGAGCTCCGGCGGAAGACTTTTGAAATAGGTAAACGGAATCTCACCTGTAAACGGTTTTGCAGTGACCTTACTTATGAGGTCCTTACCTTTTCCAATTCCTACTAAGAGTAGCCTCTTTTACATTATGATTAATCATAATCAAATATAGTAATTATTTGTAGTGAACATTTTTCCTTCTTCCCCCAAGACAAAGTTAGGCGATACTCCCCCTCGTGCCAATGCGATTACCATACTCGGGACATAAATAAGAACAACTGTTGGCTTCTTTCAGCCCAATATTATTAAAGTTGTACGAGAGCGAACTCAGGTGGAGCCAAGTACTTCTGATTGCCGGCAGCATCTCAGTCCCGCAAAACGGGATAAAAAAAATGTTGAAAGAAGTAAAAAAAAAACTTCCGCTTAATGGGAAAGATAAAACATGTATAAAAGGAGGTTGTTCGGGCCGGCCTCCAAATTACTTTAAAGTGTTTCTCAACGCCCTGCGGAGGAAAAGATATACGGTGGAAAAAGGAATTAGGGTAGAGAAGAGAGTAAATACTTAATGTGATTGTTCTTCCTCGCCAAACCCTTGATTGTTATGTGGGCCGCTCCTCTGGGCCCACTAAAGCACCTGTTACGTTTAATGTGACCATCTGTACTTCCCTCTCTTTTTAATTTTTACTTATATTATCGGCCTTCCTTCCGTACATCTTCCCAAACCAACGATTCTTCTAATACTTCCCTAATTGCCTAGGAAGTTCCATAACCCCGTAATATGTTCTTTATGGGATGGTGCACTTTTAAGGAGAGGGGAAAGAAAAATTAAGGAAGATAGAGTTTCACCGAAATGGGCCATTCTAAAAAATTAGATTCTTAAACGCAGTATCATTAACGTTACTTTCGATGTAAAATCTATGTCTATTGCTTGATTTTACTGTAAGAAATGGTAATAATAAATTTAAAAAATCAAAAACATATTCTTGTTATTTAATTCCGCTATTAATTAGAGTGGCGACCTTTTAAGTCTCTATCGATAACATTACTGTTATTAAGTTCCTCTATACTTATGTAAAGTAAAGTAGGTTTACGTTGTGTAGGGCATCGTCCCGCACATAATTATCAACATACTGTTGATGTTTTCACTGGGTTACAAAGAACAATTGTATATGTGATACTAAGGCGGATTGGTAACAGGGGCATCTGGTCAGAGGAACATCAAAATGTTTGCTATAACAAAAGTTGGCAAGAAAGGGACCTCGGCCCTTTGGCGTTGTAAAACACTAATATTATAAATCAGTAATTAATTATTATTAATGTCATTAACACACTACGTATTCATCAGACATGTTTAAAATAGGCATTGTTTGAATTATTTGTTTTAAGTGGCGATAATTTCAATTATAATTAATTTATCATTTTTTATTCGATTTCTTCCTCATTATATTGTTATAATCATTCAAAAATGTTACTTTTTCCATCGATGCTTTGGCGATATGCCAAGAATAAATACACAAGTATACCTGGACAAGATGTCTTATATATATACGTTGTTTATCGCCGAGCTAATTTTTTTTCAAATAGTTAATAATAGTATTATAGATCGCCATCGCTAAGAAAGAGTCGATGTCCAATTGAGCCGGCTATCTGCTCCAGAGGTCGAGATTCCCCCCCCCACCTATTATAGCGAATTTTTCATGACTCTCTGCCCTTCTGCATCTGGCGAATTCTTTACAATTTGGTTTTTGAATAGACGTTGCGTTGTGAGAAGACTCTTGAGAAAATGTTAGCATCAACTTTTCCCAGCATTGTATGTGAGGGCAAAATGTTCTACATTTATTTGTTTTTGACAATACTACAACAAATCATTTGGGGTCCTTTGTGAGATAAATTGTTGGCCATAAAAAACATGTAAACCTTTAGTCGTGGGTTCGATTCCCGTGTGGGTATGAAGTATTTAGCTAACTCACTATATAAAACATATAGCCTTGAAATGGGCTGTATCCTGTTGATAATCCGTCCCTATTAACCATCGAGTGTTCATAAATAACACTGTCACATCATATATCAAATCAATTACACGCCGACATAATGAATCTTAGGGTTCATTATGAGTTGTAGGTTAACTATTGAGAAATTGTGGAAATTAGATTTCAAAATCTTATAACCAAGTGTCTATCATAAATGAGAATCAAACGGAGGTAGTTGTTGTTGCCGTTCTTGTAGAGAGACGTGTGTGACTGACGAGAGGCGAGCCCGGTTGGAAGAATATTAGAGTTGTATTTAATTATACAAAGATTAATATTTCTCGAGCAGCTTTCCCGCCTGCATCGTGTTCCACGACCGTAGCTGGGATGTTCTCCTATCGCTGACTATTCCAACCATACCGTGAGGCTTTGCTCCTAATCGATCTTTACCATCCTCAGCTTTGCCTTCCAATGCCCATTCCTTTAGTCAACAGTAATTGTTCACAGTTATACAGAAAGGAAGCAAACAGCAGGACTTGCATTTTGAAAAACTGATATTCTAAAATCCCTAATTGATATTTCGAATTTTCAATGTTACTTTACAGTTTGTTCAGTACACTTACGAGAAAGAAAATTGCTTTCATTTAAAAAAAAGAAAAACTATTCGATTGTTAGTATATTTCTTTTGAATGGTTTAAACATTTATGTTTAAATGTATTTATAGAGGATTACAGGACATCAATAACTCAGTATTACATTATGTTGGATTAACAAACCATATATTTAATAAAATGAGGTGTTTTGGAAATTAAGAGTACTCTTTAATCTTATAATATTCTGACATTAGGGCATTTTATTCTGGAATCCATTTTTTTGTCTCCTTGTAAGGAAATAGTGCAATTACAAAAATATTTGGTGTTGAGACGAACGAAATTATCCATTTTGACAAGTTTTGGAATAATGTTTGTACATATCGCGCATAACTCAAAAACTGCAATCACTGGAATGTTAAAGTTTAATATTTGGGTCTGGAATTTCTAGTTGTACACCTCCCCTTTTGATCGGAATCAAAATAGAGAGAGGTCGGTTAAAGGTGGGAAAAGATAAAAAATTGCAAATTTTCCTAAATTTGTAGGATATACAAATAAGTTTGTTTAGTGTCTTTTTTTTATTATGAACAGATCTATAAATTATATCCTAAGATATATTTTGATCCGTTGCAATTGAACAGAGTCAGACACTTTGAAATGAAATAATTTTAAGTGAAGTGCATTATTTTGTTTATTTAATTTAGTAGGAGTACAAGAAGCCATGTGGTGTCCCCAACAATTTTTTTTCGGTGTAGTGACAAGTTGAAATTTGACAAGAGTTCTTTTACCGTTATGAACTCATCGTTAGCCCTGTGTCGATCTCTTTGAAACTCAACAGTCGAGGAAATGTCTTTGCAAAGGATCCATCAAAAACAATCCTTTGCCACACTGGCTAGAATTACGCCAAGTGAACGGAGAAATATATAAAAAATAAAAACAAATTAACTTTACTTAAAATAGAGTTTAATAAAAAAATATTCTGAATCAAGAATGAAATAAAAGTCGTATCAAACGTTATTCGTTATAATTATTTGAAATTAAATTGTAAGAACTTGGTATTTCTCAGTATACTCTCCTGCCATTCAAGCAAAAATTCATTTTTAAACAAAGAGAATAGTTAATCATATTCGGGCCAAATAAACAAACACGGAAATAATTGTAATATTGAAGATAGGAACTAACTCCCCAAAACTATTACAATAGACTATTTGCATATTCATGTACGGCTTGAAGATGTATATTTTCGATTTAGAGTTGGAGTTGGGCTGAACTCTGCTTGTTGTATATGGAGGGATTTTGAGCCCGAGGCGAGAAGTGGGTATTTGCATAAGAGTGCGGTATGTTTCTTCGCCGAGTGAGGAGTCAAAATATTGCTCCAGACCCCGGGGCCGCATCTCACTCACCCTGTTTACTCTGATAATTCACCCTTCCTCTTATATAACTTAATATACAAACTTCCTCAGATATAATATCCTTTTGGGGAATCACCATCCAATTGGCGGCTATCCGAGATGCCCTTATAAGTGTTCCTATAAAACCTATAGTGAATTTTATATATTACTATTATTATTATTTATTTACGTCTACTTTTTGCAACTGTGGCTAATTGGGACGGGTTATCTACAGGTTACCACCCTTTTCTAGCCAGGGTGGGGCTAAGGATTTTATTTAATGAGTTCTCCACTAAGTAAATTCCTACTGCCCAGGCGGGAATCGAACTCACCACTTAAGGTTTACCATGAAAGATTAAGGCTAACGCGTTAACTCACATGGCTAACCTGAGCGCCTATATATTACTAAACACTAACCTACTAAATGCTTATTGTTCATGGCATATTGTGTTTCCTAAGTTGTGGTAAAACAGTTTCATCTATTATAGGAAACACGAACAAATGGATCGAAGTAATAAGTCCGATTTATTTAAATCGCACAAAGCCGTTAGGCTTCCACGCTGGATCAAACGTCCCAAAGCTCTACACGTTAAAGTGTAACTTTTCAGTAGCTCTTCGGCAACCTTTTTCAGGCTACATATTACCTCTCCAGTGACTAACAACTATTAGCCCTTGGACTGTGACCTAATCAGATCAACAGTAGCGCCAATGTGAACCTGAAGAAGGTTGCTGAAGGGTTAGAGAAAATTTTCAGTGAAGTTTAATGAAGAGTATGCTTTGGCAGGAAGCTGGTGTGCGGTGGATAAGTGGTGTGAACAGTCTTATACTGTGTAAAAAAAATATTCAATTATTTAAGACATGATAGTTCTTGGGCACAAAGAATTAGTAAAAGTACTGTTCAATATTTAATAGCGTTATATTTTTTATTTATTTATTTACGTCCACTTCATGCTTCTAACATCCACAGGTTATCACTGCTTGGCCTTCTTTTCTAAGGGGCAAGGTAGGACAATAGGTTTTATTCAGTGAGTTTGCCACTAACATTTCTTCCTAACTGTCAGATAAAGTTACTTCCGGTATGCATTTTTCGATAAATACTAGTATAGGCTGTTAAAAATTGGTTAAGCAAATACTTCAAACTAACTAATTACGGTACCGTTTGATAATGAAACATTTTTAATTCATTATTTAATTATTGTACGTTACAGACGGAGCTAATTTTTGCAATGTATCCGATATGCCTTGCCAATATAAAACAGTAATTCACTATTTTCATCATATAAAATCATAATCATAGTATCGCAATATTTTTGAAGGAATTGAAATAATATTGTAAATATACCAAACCTTTAGGAGCAAATTATCCCAGTCATTAAATTAAATTATTATAGCAGATTCAGTGGTTGTTAGATTTAGTATCACTAAGATTTAACAAATAAAAGACGATATATTTATATTAAAATGATTCCCGTTTTAGAGAATCCTTTTTAAAGGCATCGGAGCAACGAAAATGTGATAGGGTAACTACTGGTGCGAGAGAGCCAACACAAGTTTTCAACAATCGATTCAATGTTATCCAAGTTAGTGTCCTAGAAACTGTTCCAGTTTATTCTACAGTTTTCCTCAAGCCTTGCCCACAATTTTGTATACACAAAATAATTTAAGAAAAATCTATATAATGGTGGAAAATTTAAAGTCAACATTCAAAAGTACGCAATCAGTGTGTGTATAATTGTTCCATTGATCAGGACCAATAAATAGGCCTTCTACTCTATAGTGCATTAATTTAACAAAAATATCATTGCCAACAGTGAGAAAAAGAGTCGCAAAACAATAAAAGACAACCATGCACAGGATAAAACCAATAGAACATTTAAAAAAATATAATTATTATGGTTATTATATTTGTTCGTTGAATATTTTTTTAATTTTCTATTGTTTTTTATCCAATTCATGGTTGTTTTTTTATTGTCTTTTGATTGTATTTTACAATATTGACCATGCTATGTATGTTATTTCGTCTTAAGATTTTTGTTTGTCAGCAGGCATTTGGAGCTCTGACTCTGAAAGCGCACTCTGCATAAATTAAAGCACAAGTAAAGGACAAAGCCTTTTTATTGACCCTGATCAATTGGTTCCAGAACCGTCCTGCATCTCGGGAGAAATCGTTCTATTTGTTTTGTTCCTTTTTTATACAATTAAGTATATTTCATTCATATGATTAAAATTAAAAAATATAATCTTTAAATATAGATACGATCACCTAGAGTGACGAGTTCGATTCTCGCCTGCGCAAAGGAAATTATTTCATGACGAAATTCATTAAATAACATTTTAAGTCCCACTCTAGAAAAGAGTGGTAGCCTGTAGATAACCCGTCCCAATTAACCTTAGTTGTAAAAAGTTGACGTTAATAAATAATAATAATAATAAAAAGAAATATGATCGTATCTAGGTTCTCACGTCAACTGAGGAAGAAAAATGTATATAATGAAAGTTATGTAGATTATGCTTAATTATAAACCTAATCTAAGTAATCTTATAATTTTAGCAGTTATTTTAAAAGCCAATGGATATGATGTAAGATAAACTATTCAGTTAATAAAAACAAGGCATCATTCTGGACAAAGAATTAAATTATGTTAGTATGGATACTTATTTAAAATAGAGTGTTAATATAGTTGAGTTCTGTTCGTAATCGTGCAGATGCAAAAATATTGTATATAGAAAAGTCTTGCAATGAATATAATGAACACTCATCAGTCTTTAAAATCGCACAGATGCCTGAATAGTTATAGTTATCTATGCACATATTTCAGAGAAGCATTTATTGTTAAAAATAGTAGCAATTAATTCGATGATATGCCTATCACTAGTTTGGATGTATTTCAGTATCTTTAAAATCTACATCATGGCTGCCTGTTGGAGGCTCAAATCAATGGTGAGGTTTAAAAAACCTCCTGATCATGGAAGGCCGATCCGAGTCATGCTGGTCAATTGTCAAAGCACTGAAGTTGTATTTCAGATCCCGAATGAAATGCGAGCAATTAAATACCATTAAGTAGTTATTGACGTTTATTTGGCAATAATATTTCACCTATGGTGCCACTAGACTGGTTTGGGTTATTTTTCCTCTCACCACTTCTATTATTGTTAATAACATATATGATATTTAGTCCACAGCTCCAAAAATGTAGTAAATACAAGTTTGAGTTTGACCTCAAGCTAGTAAATATTCTTCTCCGTTATCGCCATCAAGCGGTTTAATTCTCTAATAATTTAGGTGATCCCAATAAAAAAAGTACCATTTAATTATGAGTTTATCCTAGTTTTGAGGCCCTGTTTAAACAATTTTATTAGCCCATTATACGCGTCCCTCTGGCGAGAAGCTAATCCCTGGAATTCCCTAGCGGCGTTCCAGGACGACGACTGGGAGATGGCCGTTAAGTCGTGGCTCGGAATAATTCACATGATAACTTTGTTTCACTATCTCTCTGTGAGAGAGCGGGTGTTAAACATTCATCCTTCCATATTGTGAGGAAGGGTGGGACTCGAAGGGAGGGGGTGGTTATGAGAGGAGAGGATTAGCACCGTTACCGCCAGGGGGATACCTCCTCCGCTGGTTATTGTCCATCGTAACCTTCGCCAACCCCCCAGCGTCTCCTAACATCGCCGGGGACACTCACCTCTAGTTAATATCTTAAATATAAAGCAATGGTAAGCTTCACTTCCTCCCTCCTCACAAGTAGGTGCAGTTACCTTCCAGATTAGTCCCAAACTCTGCCCTTGGCAACTCCCTCCTGAAATTTGGCATGTCTTTTGAAAGCATTCCACGTTTCTGAGATAATTTAAATCCATTCAATGTTTAGACACATTGGTGAGCATGAGAGCCATAAATTGTAGAAGCCAAATCAATGAAGGACGAATTCCAATTGCTTAATTAATTTAATTTGTAATTATTATTAATTAGATCTAATAATAGCAAGGGTTCCGGTTAGCCAGTGAGTTAGCTCTAATTTCACTTGCATTGTATACCTAGATTGTTGAGTTCGATCCCGCCTGGGCAATAGGAATTTATTTAGTAATCAACTCATTAAATAAAATCCTTAGTCCCACTTTAACAAGAAAAGGGTGGTAACCTGTAGATAACCGGTCCCAATTAGTCATAGTAACAAAAAGTGGTCGTTAATAAATAATAATAATAATAATTGCAAAGTCAATTATTTAAGTAATTGGCCGTGTTTTGGCTCATTTTTTGAAGATGCTATTTTAGAATTAAAGACTACAAAGAACAACGGAAACTTTTCATTGGAATCTTGAGCCTAGTCCATATATCTAAATAAATTAAAACCATTTTTTTTAAATAGCCTATGTTTTAACTTTGAATTCGTTTCTCCAAAATCTTGCGAGCTTTGTCTCCTCCAAGTAACTCTAATTAGCAGAGATTTTAAGATACAAAACTGATGACAATAAAGATTCATATGTGGCGTCAACGTCGAATTTTTAAATTGCCCCGAGCTTATATTCTATTTTCAGAGGGATTCTATTAATTGAGTTAATTGCAACAGAGGTGTTTAATTCAGTTCTACTTGTGTTTACTTGTGAACAGCTTCTTATGATTTTTGTGGTTTCAGTTTTACGTTTCAAAGTGTTATAGGGAATTCAGAGATGTATATAAAAATGAAACTCAATGCCACAATGAAATTCACGTATAGGGACGAATCAATATAGTTACGTTGAATTTCACTATGTGTCACATGTATAAATAATCAACAATATGATCTAAACAACCAGACGTCATCATTTAACAGGGACACAGCTAGAAGCTCTAATCTAAGTAAATTCCGGGGAAACGAAACGTGACTACCCAGTAATTACTAATTTATGTGCCAGCTTAGGAATTCATATTACCACTATGCCAATATACTTCACAAATCAAAAATCTCATTAAGTCGAAAGTCCTATGTCTTGTCTAATCATCACATGGGTGTTCTGTAAATAACTAGATGGAGACCTATCTGAGCGCTGCCTGTGGGAGGACCGTGTAATCATTAGAGCAATTAGAGAATCCCACTTTGTCAAGCATTGTGATTGAAGATGAACGGGCCATTCTATTTAGATTTATTTGAATTATTCATCATTGTAAATTATAATAGACAACATTGCTGAAATCTCAACTTCTCACGGAACGGCCGCATCCTTATAGGTGTATATATTGTTAATAAGAAATCAAGTGAAGTATAAAGAAATACACTACTCAAAAGTCTTTACTAATAATTATGATGTCGAATTTTTGAGTGTATATTGCGAGCTGTGCATTTGGAAATTGTATGAGGTCTGATTCTTTGCAAAAATCGTCCCACGATTTTATTGAAATACTTTTGTTCCATCTCATATTCTCAGTAACTAAACAAACTATTTTATTTTTAGTTTAATAAACGTATGATGCAATTCTAGCTACGAACATTTGTCTAATAAAGAGCAGAGAATGGGAGAGTGGCTTCAGTCGTCCAAACCTTATGAATTTAAAAGTTCAACATTTTTTTTAGTATTTAGAGAGAGTTCAACTAGATCTTTCTAATGATGTATCACAAATAGCCCTCACATATTGATGAACAAAAAGGTGACGGAGCTTTGAGTCACTTTTCTAAGCACAAGACCTTAATAAAGAAAATTTAAAGAAATTGTTGAGCGGAAATATTGGCTTTGTTGATAGGAATCCTGTGGGTTGTATAGAGCAGCTATGACTTTCATGTTATCAGATTAGGGACATGACTGGGCTGGGTCCTTGGAGGATTATCTGCTAATCCAGGAAGGACCACTCTTGTTCCAATTAGCCTCGCAATCTGCTTCTCTCCGGATTCTCTTAATCAAAGCAAACATACTCCTCTTCAGTCTGTTGTGAATACATTTGAATATCCTTCGACCTACTCTCCCATTTCTTACTCTATATAGTAACGTCCCTTATAGCGGTATGCATCTCTCGAAAATACCTTTTTAAAACTACGATCAAATAGGTAGGCTTCTAAATATATATCTTCTCCTCCCTTTTCACTTATAAAATGTAAGTGAGGCAAGACAGGAAAGCAAATTAAAGTTGTACTATGCATCCTCATATTGGCTAACATAAGTCAGCTTTTGCAGTCTACTGGCTACCGAGGGTTGGCTATATAACAACTCTGGCCGTGAATCGAATTTTCTCCATTCGTTGCCTTTACTGGTGTGAATGGAATTATCCTGGTAATGGTCTTTATTGCCGGATGGTCTGTTGCTGAAGGCAAAGGGAAACCACTGGATGCTCTTGTGGTCCTCTTATTCCCTTATTCGGTCCCTTGGAAATAAGGATTACCTGTTCACGAGATCAATTACCGGGTGCAGCCTGTAAATACTACATACGTATATATACACAATTAAACATTGCTTTCCTTAGTGACCAGGAAATGAGTGACTGATAAAACGTATTGTCGGTCATTTTCACATCGGTTACAAATAATACAGCCGGATTTTTCCTTCACACCAGAGGATATTTCAGTTACATCTTCCGTATCTAAAATTCGTATAAGAGAAAGATTATTTTCAAATTACATTCATTGAGCAGTCTTGCCATCGTAATTTAGAAATTACAGGCGTTATTAACCTAAATATTAATCGACCGTCGACTCACAAAGATTACCAACCTACACTTAAATATGTTTCTATCCTCTGCATTAATCATGGTCTAGTAAAAATGGGGCGCAGGTTAGCCATGCATGTTAAGGCATTGTACTTAATGCTCTTGGATTACTTTGAGTCGTTGGTTGCATTTCCGCATGGGAAGATGTACTGAGTAAAATCTCTAATACCCATGCTAGAAGATAAACCAGTCCCGACCAGCCTTGCACAAAGTGGAAGTAAATTTAACAATGAACGTCGTTTTACCACAATAACTTCCAGATACACTACTAATTTCTAACGAGCATAATTGTTCACATTTTATAAGACGTTTATTACATTTTAATTTAAACATTTCCAATAGGTTAAAGGATGTGTTCATTTTTCTGACAGAATGATTGCCTAATGTGCAAAAGTAATACTCGGCAAAACGTAATCCGAATGGACAATTCCTTTTAAAGGGCAAGTAGTTAGCTGCAAGAAGAAGCAGGAAGTGGTTGCACGTGGGTTCATCAGTGGTATAATCGAGTAATCCAATGATTCTCCCCCTTCCTCCTCTAACTAGGGCCTCCGGTATCGTCAATTAATAAACACTCCTCACTCCAATATCCCTTCAGAAATATATCCTCCCTTCCAGATATACCATCCCTTTATTTCTCAAGGATTTTAGATTTATCATATTCGAAAATGAGATTGAAGTTCAATCTCTTCCTGTGCGGAAGAAATGATTTTACCCCTCCAATCCCTCTTCCCTATACTACACTTCAAACCCAGAAGGACGCGAAGGGAAGATAAAAGAGCCTCATGAAAACTGTTCAAAGAGTATAAAGTCGACTGCCCAATAAAATACTTGTAAGAAGAATTGTGGCTAAACTTGATATTTAGCCAGGGTTCCATTAAAGACAAATATTGAAATATTCGTCAATACATTATTATTATAAATCACTTCAAGCATACACTCTTATAGAACCAAATAAGTGTTGAACAAGTAAATCACTTCCCCTTCTTCAAATTTAGAAATAATTTAAAACATTCGAGTATCAATACATTGCCCATTTCTGGTGGGGCTTTGTTTACAATATTTCATTAATACTCTCACGCCAGATCACTCTCTACTAACATTTTTTCGATTCATAAAAGAGCACATTCATGTATTAATTTCTTGGAGTACTCAGGGTTGTTTACCTATAGTCTTTAATTCATCGTCTGAAATTTGGTCCTGAATAACCTTCGAAATAATTATGATCAGTGAACAACTTTAGTAATTGCAGTAATTAGGTCGGTGTAAAATGAACAAATGTGTGTGAGTGAGTGAGACAGCGGGAGAGTAAGATAGATATAAAAGTGTGATGACATAAACAGTGTGTATGAGTGATATATATATATATATATATATATATATATATATATATATATATATATATATATATGTGTGTGTGTGTGTGTGTGTGTGTGTGTTGGTGTTGTGTGTGTGTGTGTGTGTGTGTGTGTGTTGTGGGTGTGTGTGTGTGTGTGTGTGTGTGTGTGTGAGAGAGAGAGAGAGAGAGAGAGAGAGAGAGAGAGAGAGAGAGAGAGAGAGAGAGAGAGAGAGAGAGAGAGAGAGAGAGAGAGAGAGAGAGAGAGAGAGAGAGAGAGAGAGAGAGAGAGAGAGAGAGAGGGGGAGGGGGAGGCGGAGAAATATTAGTTAACAGTAGCACTGTTAGGGTATATGAATGTTTACCTTAATAGGTTGCAGTGCTAAATAAATAAGTCCAAACACACATATAGCAGAGCGATATGCACACAGTTGACTCCTTGGGCATTGTTAGTACGGGCTTGCTATGACATTGTTTTAGTTTGATTGCCTCATCTGTTAGTAATAAACTTTCCCCAGGTTAACACGTCTTGTTGTTTGCTCCAAAACCACCACACTCCTAATTCTTAATTCACAGCTCTCTATTGTTGTCCTCCTATTCCAGAATATGAGCTGCTTATGACTATAGAACTAATTAGAAACGGAAACTTCTATATTTACGGTATAATTCATTATCAGCGAAAGAAAATGGAAATTTAATAATTGAAAAGGGAATGTATCGTTGGTTTTGACTTTAAAGGATCTTATTTGACAGAAGTATTGAAAAGTAGGAATGTTCTTAATACTTTATTGATAAATTATGTTACAAGTTAATTTGAACTTTTCGCTAAAAAGAATTCTGGGAAGATATGTTTTTAGTGGTCTTTCCTTGCTTCAAAATGACGTGGAATCATGCTGATGAATTCTTTAGAAGTTTTTAAATGGATCAAGTTAATAAAATGAAAGGTATATGATACATAGAATATGACGAATTATGTCTTTATTCGAACAACGTTATTATTATATAATAAGCTGTAAGGTTAAATTTTATTAAATTCCAACTTCTCTTCATTTTCGGTGGCTTTCCAATTGTCTCCCTCAGGTAAATTCATTTTCATGGGCAAATTCTGTAGATGACAGAAGAGTCGCCAGTAATTGGCTACGGGAAGAAACATCGACCTCTAGAACAGATAGCTTGAAGTTTAAATTTCGAACCTATCCTTGCGATAAGGGTTGAAGAACACCCACCACTGAAAAAAATGTTTAAGGGTTGGAGTAGTTCTATACGACCATCAAAAAAGTGAATGTTATTCAAGAAAGATTAACTACATTGAATTATGTAGGTCTCGTGGGTAAGAGGCCTTTTTTATTCTACTTCCGATTATCAATTATGGGAAAGGTTAAAATAAACGATTTGCAGAATGTTTGTCACCATTTTGTGGTGTATGGAAAACTGCTTAATCTCCCAACCGTTATTTTTTGAGCTCTCAAGCTTCAAACCTACTTCAGGCGGAGGAAAATGCTTATTCAAAAGACGGAAGTTATACATTCTCATGATGGAGCCATGAAATTGAAAACTCTCGATCTAATAGAATTTGTGTAAACAGAGAAGTGAAAAGGCGGGGCGAGAGAATTAAAAGAAAATGGTCCGGTGTTTTGACAAGACGGGAAGCAGCGGACTATGCAAATATTAATCCGGGGAAGGCAGGGCTCTAAGTGGAGAGCCAAGGAGCCCGAGGGTGACGTTGTAGCGCCCTCTAGGAGATTTGCCTACCACCCTGCCGGGCTTAATTCTGTTAGAACAGGAGCAAGGGTTCTTCAACAACCTCTTCTCTACATATATGACACCTACGGTCAAGGGGCTTCCTGAGTGCTATGCGGTCAGTGTTTATAGTCTTACACCGTTGGAAGACCCTTATTCAAACTATCTTTGAACATCTCATTTATACTTATATGAAGAGAGGTAACTTATTCGCAAAGACCTATTGGTACCAAGAAAATATACAATCCAGTAGAAAGTTAGGAGCAAGTTCTAATAGGATCACACTATGTAGTCCTTAAGAGGAGCAATCATATCAGTAGATATATCAACATATATAAAATGTCAGAAATATAAATTTTTTCTGAACACTGGAGAAACTAAGCTATAAATTAAATAATTTCCATCACTCCTGTTCCCCACTTTCTGGGTCTATTAGATAATGCCTCAAGTTCATGCCAATTATATTGCTCTAAAGACTTTACACCAGCAATGGTATGCTTAAGTTAATAATGGAAGGAGCTTCCCAACAAAATATTAAATGACGCATGTGTCATTTTTTTCCCCTTAAAAATATTTCCCCCCAGAATAATGCATGAGTATCATTACAAATAAAGTAAAGGTAACAAGTCATTGCTCAACACTACATAAATACCTTAACTATTAAAATTAAGTAAAGTATATTGGGCATATTTTCACTACTGAATAAATACTCTCATAAACTACGGTCTTTTAGAATTAATTTCAACAAATCAAACATATAATTTTTTTCATCATAAGATGAAAACTAAAAAAAGAGACGAGTTATTCAAATTTCAGAAATGTTATGAAATATTTACTGAAACTGTTAATACTAGAAATCATCATTTGATTTTGCGTCAAAAAACCTTAGTATAGAAAACAAAATTCAAAATATGAACAGAACTTGATTATACAATAAACATTATGTATCACATAATTCCGTGAAATTTGTAAAGACGGATTGTTTTAAATTAGAACTAGAATGTAATAAGAAAAATCCTTTGCATTGTCACTATTTGAAGAATACTGGATCTAATGAAACATAAATTGTCTTTAAAATTCACTTTGACTTTACTGGGAAATATTTAGTTCACATGACGGTTTCACTGAAATCCCTTTTATTTTTTGTTCATTATTTGAAATTGTTGTTTATTTCAGAAATTGTTATTGCCTTGGTACAGTTTATTGCTCTTTCAATAGCTATAAACTATGAAGTATTTAGAAATAATAGGATCAACGAGTGAGAAAGTCTTTCGCTTTCAGGCCATATAAATGTTTATACAGATTCAAACTCTTTGTATACAATACCATCAGCTTATTTAGAGAGAAAGTGTTATTACAGGCTTCAGGTTGTCCGGTTTCAAAATTACTTTTCCTTTAGTCTCTTGGTGAAAGGAGAACTATAGGAATAAACATGGATTTACTGCGTTTACAAAGAGTTTGGACCTGGTCTTTAAAAACAATGGTGTTCTGGAATGATCTTTTTTATAGATAGAAACAAGTTTGGCCTGGAAGACTGAGCGTTTGATAGTAAAATAAGAAAGATCTCTTTTGTCTACTTCTCAATTACTGATAACATTTTCCATGTATTATAAGTGGGATCAAAAATAGCCTCACTCAAAACTAATTTAGGAATTATTAGCTTAAATCGAATAAAATTAGCACAGCAACAATAAATATGATATAAGATAATGTAAAATATGGCTATCCCCTTTACATGTATAAGTGAAAAATAAAAAACTGGAATGACCGTGTCTCATGGGCCTCATTCTTATTTGCGGAATTAGTGATTTTTACCATTATGATTTCGCAAGGTTTCGTGTAAGTTGGAGTAACTTTATGCTCATTTTTCAGTAGATCATAAATAGATCATTTACACTTTCCACATACATTAAAGATTCAAAAAAATGGTACAGGTCTACCAAAGTCATGAAACTAAAACAAAGTTACTTTTTGGTTAATTTTAAAACAATAAAAATAATATTTTTCCAAATAGTGGCATATGGTAGATTACAAAGACTATTGAGGAGTCTGTTTAGAGAAGCTAGAGAACGGCGCAAGAAACTATTCCCGCACTACCCATCATTGCGGGTTAATCGGAACAAGGATGTCCGGATTCACATTTAACTATGCCCAGATGAATCCATGATTTAATAAATAGCTTTAAGAAAATGAAAATTATTTTATTCATTAAATTTTCCATGAGCTCAACATGTCGGAAATTTTTTTTGTTTCAGCTGAACTTAAAATGGACGTCCTAAGAGAAAGAGAAGTCAAGGACAGCCTAGAAAGACAATTATTAGACGAGCAAAAAATGAGAGGTAATTTGTTTTTTAATTTGTGGTAATTGCCTTATCAGGTGAATTACTTATTATCAGTCCCATGAGTTGCAATTGCTTATAGGATTGTCGTTATATTAAGTAACGGTTTGATAAATGTGCACTTAAAAAATTCTCTAATGGGTTTGGGTACTAGGACTACAGGTGACATGTATTTACACTGACATGACAAAAGAGCCAAACAAAGGAAATGACTCCCTCCATTAACCCCCCCCTCCCCTTCCATGTTCTTATATCCCATCATATCGCATTACAGCCGCAAAGATATATATTAAAAGTAGAGAACGGCATCGGAACAATTATTATATTGAGTTCACCTAGGCTTAACATAAATGGAATTTATAAGAATCATTAGATGTGAGTCAATATATTCAGAATATACCCCCAAATTGAGAGAAAGATCCTTTGAATACAATACAAATTGGTGCAATACTGAGTCATCAGAGTTCAGATTAATAAAATGTATCATTCTTATAAAACAGTGTATATTTAGTTTTTACAGTATTTATGAAAATAATATGTAAAAAAAAATCATCTTAGTATTTAGGCTTGTAATCTAATAAACAAACTATTCATACAACGACCATTGAATCAATTTTCTATGTAAGCTAACTTTCCTAAACTGGATGCACTAAATCAGTGACTTGGGGAAAAGAGGATTAGTTGTCTGACTTGATTAATAAATAATTTGGATTCTTTCAACCACTGACTTGGTCTGTCAAGTGTGTGGAAACCGACGTAAAGATAAAAATGTTTGATAAGGCATACTAATTCTTAGCTTGCAGTAACAGCAGCATAATTATTTTTTTATTACAAATTCATTTAGTTTCAGTTACAGTTTAGTGACGAAGCAATCATGAATTAGTTAGCATCCATTCCTATTTTTGTAACTTGAAATATTTATAAATGTAAAATCTAAATGAAAAGTATGTTTGTAAACAGGAAAAGATGGCAATGAAAATTTAAGCGTTTTCTGACATTGAAAAGTTTAATAACTCAGAAAGTACTTTCGAGGTCCAACATTAGTACCTCTCTTGCAACACTCTCCAAATAAGCTCATCTCGAAAACGCATAAGTAGAAGATTCACTACCGAAAGAACTCATATGCTATGAACGTCATATGCCAGCAAATATTTTGAACATGGAAATGATATCATGAACGTGAGACGCATAAGCAATATGCCGCCATTATTTTTCTTTTTTTTCAATACTAATAAAGGTTTTACTTCATTCCATAAAATAATTCAGGACTGTTGTCAAAGGTTAATTGCGGCAATAATTATGGAAAGCTCTGGGAGTTGAGCATCTTCAAGAATTTTAATTATGAATTATGGGTTCAATTTCTGGTGGTCTGGCCCCCTCCGAAAAGGAAGGCCACACTTTAGTATTTTCTAAAGGCAGAGGGAAGATGGGGTCGACTTATGTTTCATGGCTAATTTCCTTTTAGGGGTGACTGGGGTGAGAGAGAAGGAGAATAATAAGAAGGTTTTATAGCCTGGAGGAATTGTGTTCCTCCTCGAGTCCGTGGCTATAATGTAATGTCAGTGGGACCATAAATTAATTACAATTCGGTCTTCTATCGGTATCATTAGGGTGGCAGGGGAGGGGAGGGCTTTCTGTCTTGGCATTTGGTCTGCTTGTGGAGGGGTAAAGGTCTCGCCGGCTGTATCCCTCTTTGTCTCCTGTCCTTTAAGAAGGAACAGCCTCCAAATGCCACGCCAATTCCGAATCTCCTACATAATGCATGTAGGTACGTTCCGTATTTTTTGGGACGAGCAGGCTTATGCTACATCCTACTAGGTAACTTCGTTTCTATACTCGTCAGTTTATAAACCTTTTATTATCACGCTTCAACTTTGGCATATTGCGAATATTTTAATCAATTGGATGAAATATTTTATTTATGAAGGCCTACATATTCCACACACAACTTTATTGATTCTTATAGAAGATCATTAGAAGAAGGATAAAGATTAATACTAACGCTCACGAATAGGCTAATGAATAGGTTTGTTTATTCTTTAGCTGTACTAGTTTCTTGTCTCTTAAGCCATGCCGAGGACTATTTAATGTTGCAGATTATAAAATTAGCTTAGGTAAAGAGCAGACCGTCCACCAGGGAGGAGGGTCACTTACTAGAACCAAGGTAATGCCTTCCCTCCTGATCAGCTGACAGCTTAATGTTGATGGGCTTTAATCGATTGTTGAATTGCTATCAGAAATTTAAATTGAGCTCAGTATGTCAAGGACTTATTTAAACATCCAAATTTCAATTCAAGTATAAAAGAATCTTTTGCAAAATACAAAAGCGTAAATCAAGTGGAAGCAAAATATTAACATAAAACAAAATAGAGATACAGTTATAAAAAAGAAAGATCATAAAAAATTGCTCAAACAATCATATAGTTTTAGAAAACTCTGTCGTCGTTATTCCAGAATCGTGGCCTGTTACTCTTTACAGCAGAGGCCAAACCAAGCTGCCTATTAACCAACCTGATAAGCAGATTGTTTTCTTAATTTGGCTAAGATGAGAGAGAGGAATTGCCTTACCCTTTCTAAAGGCTGGATCATGGAATGGTTTCTCTTTGTCGATATGGGTAAGCTATTGGAGGGTGGGGTTATGAGTCAGCTGGAAGGGAGGGTAGGGCTGTGTTGACCGCCGGTCACCAACTCGCTCTCAATCCACGAAATCTGATATACTTGCCCTCTTTCTCTCTCTTCCTCTAATGCACATTTATTGTACAGTAATATTTGTCTTCACTTATCTCTCTTTCGCTTTGTCCGCTTCATGTCTGCCTATTTGTTCCCAGTCTTCATCCGTCACCTCTTCCGCACAGATATCCGATACTGTCCACATTTTCCCATTCGTCCAACAACATATTCTCATATCATATTTTCTCGGTTACTCAACGCCTATTCTTAGTCTTAGTTTAATTTTTGATGCAATAATATTACTCCGTGTCCTACTACAGGCTTTCAATGTTCTGCAGTCGAAAATGACTCAAAACCAGACGATAGACACTCGTATAAAAACGCAAAGAGACGTTGGCTAGAGCCTAAATGAGCATTCTTTGAATCTGGATTGTTTGTTTAATGTTCATATATAATCTCATGCATTAACCTGTTCATATATAATTTTAGAATGTATTAACTAAAATATTCCCTTTCATCTACCAGTATAACAAGTGTAAGAAAAGTAATGATAGATGTACACATTTTGTATTTCTTCTGAACAAGAAAAGTTCTAGTTCAAAAAAAAAAAAGTAATAGTAATAAATAAACCAACCATTTGATTTTTAATTAACTATCACATTTTGGTACTACGGTTAAATTTAGTCTGGCTATTTCTAAAAGTCATTTCCTTAGTCCAGGGTGAGACTTAGGATTCCAGCCACTGAATATATTCCTGGTCCCCAAATGATAGAATCGCTCCCCGGACTCTAGGCCGTAACTCATATTGCTATCGTGAATCCATTCAAATTTACAAAATGCTGCAGTACAGAAAACATTCCATGTCTGATTCATAGAAGGTACACAGTTTCACGGCAGTGTTTGTTGGAAGTGAAGAACGTTTACTTGGAGAGAGAGAGAAAAAAGTTCTTTCTCTCTCTCCAAGTACACAGTTTCATAATTGAGTTTTGAATTATCTTCTTAAGTATTTCTATCCCAAGTTAGTTGAGTACTTATCTTTAAAGGATGGGTCCACAGGTGTTGACGACACTTTAACTAAGTGTCACACACAGATCTAAAGCAATTTGTCACTAGGAGGAATCGGTCCGTCCAGAGCTGTCAGGAAATGAGGGGACTGAAAGAGTATTAGTAGAGACAGAGAGAGTGAGATAGATATGAGGAGGGTGAGTGAGAGGAAGAGGGAATGGAATGGAGGAGTCATTTTTATCTCATTAATAACGATCCTTGCCGTCTTTATCCGATCCGCCTGCTTTGATAAATGATCTTAAATATAGTGCTATAAGAGAGAAGTGAAATATGTTTCTTCTTCATATTTTTAATGTTTCAGATTTGCAATCAATTCATATCTCCTGCCATCTTTATTAAGAATATTTGCTACGAACAAAATCCAATTTCTGGTTATATCAAAGGATTAGCATTGAAACTGAAGGAGCACTCCCAACAGTCAGGCTTAAATCTATTTTGTCACCAATTCTCGGAAGATAATAAGTAATAAACAATAATGTTTATCAGGACCAAAATCACATCAAGTGATATCAATGGTCATGGAAGAAATAAAATCATAATGTTATAAAATTAATATATTCTTCCCAATATTCGATTAGATATTAATCTAGCTTTCATTTCATATCAAATAAAATAAGAGTTATGAAGTTGGCATGTCTTTCGCCATTTCTTACTTCTTGTAATGCGAAACACTATTTAACTGTCAAATAGCCAACGCTGGGTTCTTGTAATTAGGAATTACATACAGCTAGTTGTTTATTGCATATATGGTAATATGCTCATCTCCCAAGACAGTGGAAGTAGTAGTAGCAAAAGATCTCCAAGATTGGCAGCCAACAGGAAACAATATTAAACATGGTGGGGCATCACAGAATAAATATTTTTTTGTGGCTAAAACATAAACGAACTTTTAATTTGTAAATCTAACACATGCTAATTGGGGAAACATTTTTCTTCATAGAACAAGACGGTTTAAAGACAAATAACTGTGCGTTAAAGGTACGATAGGATAGATTTTATGTTAGTATTGATAACAGGAATTGTCAAAGGGTTATTTTGGAAACTTAATTTGTCAAATAAATGTTGGACTATGATGTGCTGTTGCTTTCCTTTCATATTTCTTTGGTATTAATGTATAGAAGTTCAATTAACATTGGAAAATTATTTTTGTGGTATCAGTAATCCGCGAATTACTTGTTCGAGGACATTCGATTGTAATAGTAAAGGTGAGACATTTATTTAATATGAAACAACAATGGCGATGCTCTGTTTCTGATATTTGTGTGCTTCCTTGGCCGCGATCGCGAATTTCTGTTGTTGCTCCCGTTTTATCGGCAGAGGTGCTAGTATTAGATATTGCAGACGAGAGGCAGATGAGAAGGGAGAGGGGGTAGGTCTAAGGAAGAGAGCCACAGGAGTGGAGGAATGTTCCCCCACGATGCGGAATCCGTGTGTTGTGATAATCATGGGGCGTGCTTGACATGTCTTGACATAGTTGTCGACCTAACCTCTCTCAAACAATCCTGCTCCCCTAGCTCGCGCTAGTTTTAGCTCTTGTCTTAAAGCTCTCCTTAGCCCAAACATCTCTCCGACTCTGAGGGGGGACCGTCTCAAAGGATCAACCCTCACCGCAGCCCTTATGACATTTTTCCGCGATAGGCCCACACGCGCATAAGCCAAATCAGTGACATTCCTCCGACATTCTTAGTAGGTCCTACCAACAATGACGTTGATTGTCAGTCTCTTATTAGAGTAGGCAGAAAATAGTCAGTGAGAGGCTGACGGAGTTTATAATTTATTAAGAGGAACAGGAATGAAGGAATTCTGGAATTTATATGCTCTTAAGTGGTTTAATAAAGTTGAGAATTAATAATTATTTGAATTGGCATTCTATTATATTTGATATAGTACATTATTCGGGGTTTTAAATTACGAGGGGATCTGTCAGCTATTTTGAAATTTATTTAGCCTATAACTATTTCTAGTAAACTACTAAATGCTTAAAAAAAATAAACAAAAAGAACTATAAAACCAGAGAAATATTTTTTTTATGTAAGGTATCAAAATACTTTTACATTAATCTGAAAATGGAAAGGCTTCATCTCTATTACATAGATGCAAAGTGCAAATAATACTCCCCTATTCTACTTATTGAATGTATTACTATTTCATATTATTTCGGAAAAACTATTTTCTTTTGTCAGCCTTATGATTTGTAGTTTAATATTTTTCAGAGGCAGATTCATTGGAAATACTATCTACACAAATTAACAATAATTTCTCTAAATTATCATAACAACGAGTTTTTTATTTACCACGGTATCTACTGAAAATTGAAAGCGGTTTTTGGCCTCCCATGCCACATCCTCCCCCTCTTAGGATGGTACCGTATGCGACCGGCAAACTTAAAATATTTAACTGCTCTCTCAAAAATTTCGTTCCAAAGTTTAATATGTACTGATTTTCATTCCCATTAATATAAAATTATGAGCGTTAAATGGGTATTACCGAATTTTCTTATACACTTAGAAATTGGGAGATATATTAGTTAAGGCGCCGAATTGGAGTGTTTGCAGTGACATTATTTCATTCGAGCTCCGGCTTCCTTCCAGTCATGGGGGTTTTTCTACGGTATCTCTTTATTTCAACTGGGCTATTGATATGTCCTCAGGGTCAAGTTATCAGTGGTGACAACTTTAACCTAGTTGAAAATGATGTAACACTGCCACTGTCCAATTTTTAAGCTCCCAATATCTTTCGTTTTAAATGTATAATATATATATATATATATATATATATATATATATATTTAATAGATTCATATATACTGACCACTTATTATTTAAGCATGTTTTTTGAGCCACAAGGTCAGAAAATAAAACATTTCTTCAGATAGTCATTTATTTTATTTCCGACGCGTTTTGAGTGTCCCCACTCTTTCTCAAGGGGGCAATTTACCTATCACTAAAAGTTAAAAATACTCCTTATAGTATACTACATAAAATATATTATATAATACAGCCGTCTTTAAAGCTATAATTGGCTAAAAATATTTTACACGTCTTTTGAGCGAGGCAACTGTAGCAGTAGTCTGTAGTCACACCAATAACCTAGTTGAAAATTCTGAGTTGGTATTCTGGCAGGTGGAAGTGACTTCTAATGTAGGTAGATGAAAGAATTGGATACGCTTCTGCTGTATCAATTTATTACAATTACAGAGCGCTTTCGATGCATTACATCATCATCAGTGCCCTGTTGACACACAAAACCGATAATTACTTATCTCTATTAAAATATTTTAGATAAAGGTTAAAGTAGATAACACCGTCATACAACAATAAACATTATCCTTCTTACAAATAAATAACACATAAAACTTTCCACACATAACAGGCAAATTTTTTTAAATTAAGTAAATAAAGGCAGAACAGATGGTTTAGATGTAGATGGTTTTAATGTTCTGCCCTTACCTAATTTTTTAAAAAAAACTTGTTTATGTGTGAAAGGTTTTATGTGTTATTTAGTTTTATGAAAGATAATTTTTATTGTTTATGACGATGTTATCTACTTCACCCTTTATCTAAAATATTTTAACAGAGATAAGTAATTATTGTTTTTGTGTTTCAACTGGACACTGATGATGATGCACTGCATCGAAAGCGCCCCATCATTTTAATAAATTGTTACAGTGGAAGTGTAGCCATTTCTTTCATCTACCTACACTAGTTGAGAATGATGATCATCGAGGTACATTATACAAATTAAATAATGGAAATGCTCTTATAGTTTATATTTCTATTGGAAATATAACAAATAGAATATTTGCCGAAAAACAAATAGAAAATATAAAAAGTGAGTTTTTCATTTCAGCCTCTCTTATAATCCCCACTCCCCTTTGAACCTAAAATTTTTAATATAGCTTATAATCATGGAAGAATTAATGCTAATTCACACACCGAGTTTTGCTAAGTTCGGTTCAATCGTTAGTGCCCAACAAAATTGTTGGCTCCCGCTTTAGATTTTAGTGTATATCTCGTTTATACTTTTCTATACGACAAAAGTTACTTAAAATAACAAAATAAACAACTTTTGTCATGTGCATGTTTGTCGAAAAACCAATAGGAAACGAAATATCACTACTGTTAATTTCAGGCCTCCCTTACAATCCCCACTCCTGCTCTTCCCTAGGAATGTTGGTATGGCTTATGAAAATCAAGGCGTCAACACTAATAAACATACCGAGTTTTATTTAGTTCGGTTGAGACTTTTGAGCCCAATAAAATTAATGACTCCCGCTATAGTTTTTAGTTTATAACTCATTTATACTTCGGTAAACGACAAAAGTGTATATGACAAAAGTTACTCTAAATATCAAAATAAACAACTTTTGTTATGTTCATATCTGCCGAAAAACCAATAGGAAACGAAATATCGCTATTTTTAATTTCAGGCCTCCCTTATAACCCCCACTTCTGTTCGTCTCAGAGAATACTAACATAGCCTAAAGTCTAAGTTGGGTTAGTAGTAATATACATACCAAGTTTCATAAAATTCGGTTCAGCCGTTTATGCGTGAAAAGGTAACAAACAAACAAACAAATAAACAAACAAACAGAAACGAAAGAAACAAAATGCAGTTATGGTGTCTATGACATGTGAAACGAAAAGTTATCGTGAAATTTCGCGAAAAAAAATCAATGTACAGACAGAGGTTACAATTATATATATATATATATATATATATATATATATATATAAATAGATTTAAGCGCGCGCGCGCGTGTGTGTGTGTGTGCAAGTGATGAGCAGGTTGGGACAATGTAGAAGGGGAGGGAGTGAGAGTCCTTCGTTGACTAAGAGGAGCCCATAAAGAGGATAGGAATTCTCCCTCCTTGAAGAAGGGCATTATCTGAGGGACTATTTGGAGATGTGTCGCAGGTATAAATGTTAACTCTCAGCAGTGGACAAAGGTCCCCCAGGGTTATAATCCGAGCTCCCTCATTCCCTGCTCTTTATAGTTTCAATCAGCCGTCCCACCTCCCCCTCTCTATCATAAATTATCTTTATTGAAAGAGACCGGGGAACTCTATGACTCTCCTCATATTTTTATTGTCCCTCGCAAGGTTTTACGCTGGTATTCGCCAGTCAGCTGTCACAATAAAACATTTTATTAGACTTTCACTTTCCGATAAATATTTGATTGTGCTCCTCTGCTGGTAAATTAGTGAATCAATTCGTGAGGTATTACACCTCCCGTCCACGTCCAATTGTTGGGACTTAAATAACCATGGAAAAACTTTGTTTTTAAATAATAAATAAATCTAAAAAAATCTACCAAGTAAATATTGAGTACAATTACGCTGAATATGAAGAGTAAGCTGTAATATGGAGGCAAAATAAAATATAACAGATGTATCATCAGGAATATGTCACAACGGCCTGTCGTAATTTAACTCTTATTATCAAAACCAGAAACATAAACTATGCTAACTTTACTAATGCTTTATTAGTATAGATAACAAGGCCGAAGAGTAGGAAGGAGTAAGTCATGTCCAGATTAAAACACAAATTCGCCTCTTCCAAATTAAATTTTAATCACTTTCTCCTTTCAAAATGATTCTATCAATGACTTTTGAGATTATTGAACTAGTACCAAGTTAGTTTATGACATAAAATATATAAATCAAAATATTATGGAATTCGCGACAATGTGACAGATTGTTTTAACCCAATTTCACAAACACTAAACGAAGTATTTATTGCCATCGTGATATTTTCAAAATGCAAAATTATACGCGCGCACACACACACGCACACACACACACACACACACACACACACACACTCACAGTGTACGACGAAAATAAGAGAAAATCGCCCGCGCGCGCGTATGTGTTAATGTGAATTTTCTTTTAATGTCGTCATATACTGAGTTCAATCAGTGACCATTTTAAGTTTTAAAAAATTACGTGTTGTGAACTGTTTTATAGGTGAAGTCGATTCAAGTAGAACCAATACTTTTACAACAAAAGAGGATTAAAATTCAATATTGCAAAAAATAAGAGTAGCATTCTTATTGGTCAATGTGTTACTAGTTGAAATGAAATACTTCTTTAATATAATTCAGGTATTGAATAAGAGCGTGGAGACGGTATGAAAGGGTTGAGGAGAGAGGGTGGTGTTGGCTTAGCCACTCCCGGATCAAAGCTGTGTCAGCCCCAGAAGTCAGCTGGTCTTTGTGTAGCTTACAATGCCTGTCATCAGTCTCCCGGGCTTTTAATTCCCTCCAACCCCCCGCAACACTCAACAACAATGATGTTTTATATGTAATAACTGACCAGAAATTTGTGTTCTCAAACGGGTGCCTCTGTTTTATATTCCCCTCTCTTCAAACGCCTTCAGTGTGTATTTCCAATGGCCTGACTCTTTATAAAAAACCTGCCTGCCAGTTGACGGGAATATGCGTGTGCTAATCAGCATTGGGAAACAAGCGAGCCTTGCTATTATTCGAATGCAATTCGACGTATGAATTCCAAAATTGTCTAACTAGTTAATATTTTATTATAGCTAATTCCCTAAATTTCGATCACGAGCTATGTCCATAAAAAAAAAATAAATCTTCAAATCTTCACAAAAGTATGTTACTGAATTAAAAAAAAGAAGGATATAGGTCTGTTTAGGTAAAATTGAATCCAAGCCAAAATATAAAAAATTGTCTCTAACCCGGAAAATCTGTAAAGAATAAACATTAGCCCTTGAAGAGGCGGTATGTAAACCACGAAACATGTAGAGCAGCATCAATAACGTTTGCGCGGAAAAAAATGTTTTTTATTGATGACCCTTGCCATGAAACTATGAAGAACATATAAAATATTGGGCCCAGAATAAGAAGAATAACGATAATGAAAAATACATATTTATGTGTGCGCGTGCTTGTGTGTGTATTATTGTGTTATAATGTTTTAAAATAAGAGTTGCATGTCAAAATTCATTTAAACATAGATTAAAGTGGGCTTTGAATTATTTGTCTTTACAGTTGCGTGAGTAATGAAGAATTATATGTCGCAATACGAAATATTAAAATATTTATTAGCAGCAGTAGTTTAAATAACAGCGAAACGTTGTCCCATAGACCCGGAATATAATTTTATAGTGAAATAGATTATTTTGTGAGTTGTTATTGGCGAAGAGAAGAAGATAAGAACAGGTGAGTAACAGTATCAGAATCCAGTTAAACGGACTTCCGTTCAGAACACTGTTAACAATTAATTTCTGCTCGAGCGAAGGGCGGTGAGGGGTGAGACTGTGATAACAGATACGTAATAACAGAGGGACTATAGATAACGTAATCTGTGAGTAAATAGCATGGGTCAGGGGCTGAATTCTATCTCAGAGCTTTAATATCAAGCAGCCCATAGGACGGGAGTCCGGAGTCGGCGATGTGTTCCTCGTCGCCTTTCATTTAGACCTCGCCTAACTAGATCCTGGAACAATCAAAATGGAGGAGCAAACGACATTAGTCTCACACTCTGGAGCCCCTTCATCCGCTTGTTCCCTCTGTCTATTAAAAGCCTTCAACAATTCGGGCATCCTCTATTAGCTTCTAGTACAAACATTTTGCCTGCAGGCCTTCACACAGCAGCAAACCTAGCGCCAATACATAGATTTCAGCCTCCTTTCAGAAAGTAAAGCGTGAAGAATAAGTAGTAAAACAGAATAGACAATAATACTACCGTAAAAATGTTTAACCTTAAACGTTACTTAATGAAATTATTTCTAGGGGGGGCACATTGGCCATGTGAGTTAAAGGGTTGGTTTTAATTCACTTGGCAAGCCTAGAGTCGTGGGTTCAATTCCTATCTGGGCAATACACAATTTCTTTACTTATAATCTTATTTTATAAAATCCTTAGTTCTACCCAGGTAATTAACGGTTCGTGATCTGAACGTAACCCTTCCCCGAGTTGGCTTTAGGTTTGCCTGAGCTCCATTGTAATAATAGTGGCGACTGACATAATCTGTATATACAAAGTTATAGTAATCCTTCTTCTTTATATTTTATTAAAATTATTTTTCTAATGGTAAATCAAATATTGTGGTTGAGATGATGTAATTATTCGAATGTCTTCTACAAATGTCTCCGATGCTGCATAGAAATAGGAAAGTAAGGTCGCACACACACAAATACACACACGCACACACACACACACACACGCACACACACACGCACACGTAAATATATACGTTTACAAAGTTGTTGTTCATATAACATTTTTCGATATGTTCGATTTCAACAGAAATATTTTCAATATTTAATATTACTTCACTTTTATCCTTAAATGACTTTAACTAATCACTTATAATCTAGTAAATCTGTGCATTGTCAATGACGAGATATATAAAATATTAAATTTGTGTGTTAATGAGTCATATTTAAAAAAAAAAAAAAAACTAGATAAGAAACCTTGTTAATTAGGTTATTTTCTACGATATTTGTCCAATACATATTGCTATAAATCGGATATTATCAGTGTTTTTGTATTTTCCTTCAGAATATAGTGAATCCTCACTACTTCTCATGAGATTTTCAGTATTTTTTTCATCAGAGTATTTTTTCATTCAAATTTTCTAAGGGAGAAACATTGAAGGCGTTCTGTAACAGGAATAACATCGGTTTTTTTATCATCCCTAGGCCTGACTGCTTTTTCCATTTGGTGTTTACAAGGGCTTTGAGTGGTGGACTTTTCAGGTTACCGCAAAGGCCGTAAATATTCCATTTCTCAAACTTGTTTATTATTTTTAAAAAAAACTGATAAAGACAATAGATTATAATGAAATACATTTTACCGTTCATGTAATAACTTTAAATGCTTATTTCAATGTAACTTAATATAAAAAGTGTTGCTTGTGGAGTGGTGACGGTGTAGGCCGGCCCTGGTAGTCAAAAGCAGAGCAGTTCATGTTTCACTATTTAATTAAACTAGAGCAAGAGGCTAGGTCTGATTAAACAAAGCCTTGGAAGATGAGAAGGACAAGTTGGTGGGCTGGAGGAGTTGACCAGGAAGGCCTCTACCCTAATAGCTGCTGGACAAAGGAGCAGCTCCCCTTTCAGACCTCATCTAACACCACCAGGCCCTAGCCCTGCTGAAATTAAACTATTAACTGTTTAATGGTCTGTTTCTCTTTGCCCTTTGTTTCAAGGAAATGCTTAAAGCCTCTTCCTCACACCTACTGCCTTTCTGGACTTACACAAATCACCCTCTCGGAAAATACCCTTAAAACCGTCCATAAGCAAGTAAATGTCATGATACAACGTCCTTCCGAGAGTGATTTTATTATAAAAGTCTGATAAATAGTTGTTACCATGGAAATTACGTTGACCACTCTTTAGGATTACCCTTTGTAAAATTGTTGCTCAACTTTTTTACGGAATCATGTAGTGTCGCGTTTTTACATTCATTAAAGATCTCTTAAGCATAGCAACATCAATTATACTATTCAGTTAAATTTCTAGATATGGTTGTATATTGAGCCCAAATGATAACCACTTGAAGGACCGTAATCCCTGTTTAATGAACTGTACAGGTTATCCAAGTGTCTTTTACTTTATTAAAACTCTTTCAGTCCTTTATTCCCTATGTAACACTTGAATTTCATTGTTAAAGGAACACATCTCATTTCCGAAGTAGTGCATACACTTATAGAAGAGTAAATTGTGATACTATCCATTAAAGAGTACGTATATTCCGCCAGAATTACTCTCGCTCCTACCTAAGTGGGTCAGAGGAAAATTTAGAGGATTTTATATTCTAGAATTTAAGATAAAATTGCTTAGTTTGTTAAAACCTAAAACGAGAATAGTTTTAATTAACCAAATTAGATCTCATATTTATTTTTAGCTGATGGTGAGGGTGATGAATCAGGTTAATCAGAAACACTTTTTTGTGGCTCCTCACAATTTAAGCGTTTTTAAGAAATTAATTTTGAGGAGCCACAAAAAAGTGTTTCTTATAAACCAAATTAAATCTATCATTTCTCATATGTCTATAACTACCTCATTTTGATCGTGTTATATCCTATGGTGGGGTTTACTTTCATGAAGAACTGAGGCAACAAAGAATATTTCATACTTAATTATAAGATTTTTGCCATCGACCGATAACTTGCCAGTTTCATCCAAATGTCAAGAAATACAAATGTGCATTTGTATTCGTTGTGCATTTAATAAGTATTCGTTATGCAAGCTGTCAAATATATCATTGAAACTAGACTTTAGGTTTAATATATTATTCTCTTGAGATATGGTTCAACTAGATATTAGCAATTTTTGAAGATTTCCGTCGTTTGCCAACAGCTGGGTGTTTGAATGTAACATTCAAATGCCATCAGGCGAACCTACTTGGTGGTTGTTACTAGATTCTAAAAATACAGCAATTTGACCCATGCACATAAACAGCTGATAATGGTGCTATAATGGCGAAATGACTGCTGCTGTATATGAAAACACGAATGGCTGTCGAAGGAAAAGCTAATGAGGCAGGTGACAATTATGGCTCTCACATGCCAACGATTGTCGCGTGGCTAATCGCTAAGTAGCGTCTACAAATGGCGGCTTCATTGATCCCACCCTTCTTTCCATTCTTTGCTCTCTGCTCTTTACCGTCTGTTTCTTTCTTCTTCCTCCAGCCATTGTTTCCACTGTTTGGTTAGCCTTCCATTTGTTTACGTTCAGACCGTGAGTCGTTCCCATTAATCTTCCTTAGATCAGCCCCATCGGCACAAGGCAAAAACTTTATCAGAAACGGTCAACATTTACCCAAGGTATTAGATCATTTTGACTCATTCATTCGTTTCAGCGTCTTCTATTGTGAGGAAGGAAAATTGTTTGCATGTTGAGTTCACGGTAGATTTACTTTTTTATTTTATTTTCTTTTTCATTTCGATAAATTCGTTTGCCCCTTTTCGTAATACAGAATCTTCCATAAAATCCTCTCAAGGTTGAATTCAATGATGCATAACTCAGCTTTTTATAAACATACTAAATTCTCCTGCTCTACCGCAGAGATACATTGACGAATATAACTTAAAAATTTTAAGATATGTGATCTACCAGACTCTTTAAAGTTAGTGGGTGGTTCATAATTTAAGTAAAAGCTATTTAAATTCCTCCTCTTTTATGAATAGTGGTAATCAAATGCTGTAAATTCCATTCCCAAAAATTATTCAACATGGTGAATGCCTGTATTACTAGGACGTAATATATGAGAAATTAAAAGTGACAGATTAAAACGACCGATTTTTTGAAGCAAGGACATGTGTGATTCCTTTAGTTTCTACTTTTCCTGACGATTTGAAAAAAAAAAAAAATTCCAAGACCTCTTTAGTTTTCCCTATGCAGCGGCCATCGGAGTAGTCGTAGCAGGGGTTGTACTGAAGTGAACGGTTTAAAGTCCCACAATGTCACTTCTGTGTAAGAAGTAAAGAAAGAATTATCCGTTTTGGAACTCCTTAAACCTACCTAGACTATTTCGACATTGCGTCTTTAAGTATGTCATTTAGCACGTTTGTAAAACTTGTAGAATGTTATCTTCAAATTTAGAGCTGTTGTAACATCTAATTAAGCACCTCCCCTTTTGATTTAGGCGTTAGAGGGGTGCAAATATGAAACGTTCATCAAGCAGAAGCTGCGTAAACTGAGCAGATTTCCCACGTGTTGGAATGCCACATTAGTCATCTCATTCCACCATCTAATCTTTACTTGGGGGTTACCTGAAGGCTGGACGAAAAATAAAAAGAAGTGCAAATATTTTAGTTATTATTTAAACTAGAGAAAAATTATATATATATATATATATATATATATATATATACATATATATATATCAACATTTATAGAAAAATAAATTTCTAACAAAATTTGTTATATACAATTTGTCGATGATACCCGTAATAACGGAAGTATTTTGAATTTTTAAAGTTTCCTTATTAAATAATATATAGATAATTTTGTTAAATATCCGTTCAGGTTAAATGGGAGGGGCCATTATACCGTGCCTGAGTTTGAATTTGATAATTCTTCTTCCAATCTGATGGCGATGATCTGGGGGAATTCTAGATATCATTCCGTTGAAACTTAATAATACTATATTTTTTTTAATTTATTTCTGATTAAACGTATTCCCTGTTGACCTCTTACAAATGCAATTCACGGTTGCTGGGCTTCATGTCAGTGCTTGGAAGTCATAGTCATTTGCATAAATTAGTATTCATTTTTCATCGGGCTTCTCAAGGATAATATTTCAATAGTTTTACGTCGAGTCATTCAACCTTTGTCAAGTTTTTCATTGAGGAAAAAAGTGTTATTGGAATTTAACAATGAAAGTAGAGCAACTATCTTACCCTTGTATGGATTAATTGCTATACACAGCAAATAAATGTCCAGACTTTCAGTACAAACCTGAATAAAAAACTTTAACTTACTTATTCCTATCAAAAACTCTTTCCTTGTAAAACTGGACGACTCATTTTAAGCAATGAAACGTTGAATGACTATACATCTTCCCTGGTAATTTGTGCCATGTTTACTATAAAATTCCTTGATTGCAATGCAACTCCTACAGTTGTAGTCTTATATGATGTTTGATATTACTGTAAGTGAAACTCAGTATATGAACTTTTTGAATGAGTAGTATAATCGTAAATGGGAGAGGGAAAAAAGGCAGGTCAAGAAAAAAAATCTTAAATCAAATTTATCTATGAGTCCAATTACATAGATAATAGGTTTAATTTTCGGTGTTTTACTATAAGAAATAAAATAATATACGAATTTGCTCTTTACCTGAACGTTAGATGAAAGCTCAACCAGTTTACCATTCTTGATTATGATAAGCTTTAACTGAAACAAAGTCAACATTGGAAATAGTATACCTTGATAAGCAACATAGTGCTTACTGCTTGATGTTAATAAAAGTCCGTGAAACTGGGAATCAGTAAACTAAGTCTTCCTAGAGCTAAATTGACACGCTGAAGACGGTAACACATTACATTTTCTATCCCCCCACCCTCTTGAAACTAAAATGAAAAATTAACGGGTTGGAAAAAAATCTATTTGAACCAGTCGGATATAAAAATCCGTTATCGTTTATGTGTTTGTGTCGAATAACACTTTTACAATAACTGAGATGTTTGCGATTGTAGATTTTATCTCTTCTAAACTACTGCTCCCTGGGTCTAATTTAGGACAGTTTTTAGTTTTAAATGAAACTTTTAAGTGAACTGAGCTTAAATGAAAGATTGTGACCAATAGAGTGTTAACAGAAACACGTACATCTAAATTTGTAAGTACAGGCGTATATATTAATTTATATAGGTATAAAAAAAAAAGTTTAAATAAATAAATAGTGTAGGGCTGGATTTACCGTTAGTCCCTGGCCACGTCATGTATACATCTTACATTCCTTAAGGGAAATCCTATAAAATAGTTTGTTAATATTCAAGTAAAATTGATTTCTATAGTTAGCGCAAAAAGGAGTAGGTGATCGAGAAGAGACGAGCCTACATTAGCGCCTTGTATTACTAACCGAAGTGGCTCTGTTTCAGGAGTTGGTTTGGCTTTCAAGTCTAGTCGGCCCCTGAGGCATATCCATCACACTTAATCAAGGCACCTCTTTAGTATTCCTGAAAGATCGGTCCGTCCCCAGATTGGAGTCTTCCTCCACAGCCGAAGGATACGCTACACACAAACCTATTCACTAATCAACCATTCGGATCACGTCCGGCTAGTAATTATTGAAGACGGAAAGTAATTTACGCAAATGGTAATATCACTATCTCGAGAAACAATCATTTAAACGGTTCATAACAATGAGTATTACAGCCTACATACAATTTAGTTTAATTTTGTACATCATGCTGAACACTGCGAGGATATATACTTAGCGAATTCAGAATGAAGCAGGAATAAAGCTGCACGTTAGGGCAAGTTTAATATAATCAAGAGAGTAATGCCCTTTAAATAGAAACTAATAATCTGATGCTACGGACTTTCTCCTCTTTGATTAGTGTGCCTTTAAGTAATCAGCAGTAATTGTGAGAAATGTAAATAATTAAAGCTTTGATAAAACTTATTCTTAATTATAAATTTCATTCACTGTTACACAGACATTTATTATAATACGAAAAACAGCATACTATTTACAGTATTATAATTTTATTTATTTAGGACCTCCACCAGGAAAAATAACTAAAAACTGAACCCAAGAAATAAAAATTAAAAAGCAAGCAATAAACAGAACAAATAAACGTTAAACACTAGTAAACAATTTAAATTAGTTTTTAATTGAAACAACAAATAAATAAATTATGATATTCCGCTATACTAGAATATTTATATTATTTAAAATTGTTCACAATTATATTCAATTTCTCAATATGTCAAAACCAAAAAGGAGAGAATTTAAATTTTTTAAACCAATTTAATTTTTTAAGATGATTTAGTACATTGTCGAAATATGTGGGCTCCTGTCTTTAAGAAGTTCGAACATATTATGCGGAGTCTAAGAGTTCAATATTCCAGCAGTTAGTCCGTAAGTTTTTAATAGTCAATGGCAAGTTCTGCAGAGAGGTTTTTTGATCTTGTCATGAGGTACGAGCTCTTGTCATGACTAATATAATTTATACATTACAATATCTATGAATGTATTATCAAATAATGGGCTAGACTTTGCTACTGCTGCTTGGTCAGGTCTTTTCTTGCCTCTCGCAAAATTTAACTCTACTACACTAACCTCCTCGCAATAAACACATATCTTAGCATATCTATGGAAATATTTCGAAATAAAGTTGGTGCTCAGCTCAATTTCCTATAGGTTAGTTGCTTTGCTCTCATAGTTCTGAATGGACTAATAGAGGAGCTATTTGGAAGGAGGTCATGCCGCAGAGTGGATTCCTATGCGGTAAGGATAAGGAAGGCGTGTTAGTGAGGATGGGGTTATGAAGAAATAGGCGGAATGCCGAGTCGTCCCTTTGGGAGCACGCGTGGGACGGTGCAGAGTATGTGGTATGCCATTAATTACGAAGGTGGAGGTAAAGATTCCGTCCTTAGCAAGGGTGGAGTTCGGGACGACTGTCTCTATCGGAGTTCGCATACCGATCTGACATTCCCTATCGTAATTATTACACAACACCCCGCACACACGGATTCCTACCCCTCTACATTTTACTACCTTGCACCTAATCTAACGGCAGCCCTCTAACACTTTAAAATACGGCTTTACTCCACTCACACATAAATCTTCGGTAACGATCACCTGAGCAGAGAAATAAATGGCTGTAATTAGCAATAGCTTTCTGTAAATACATATTGCTTAACCCTCGGAACAAAAAGGTAACTACAAATTATGTAATTTTCCAGGAACAGCAAAAATTGAAATTAATTTAGTAAGAGTTGAACATTTTTAAAACGCTTTGGATAAAGTGTCCCAAAAGTCCAGTTTTATCGAGTATTTCTGACAATTGCCCCTTGTTTTTTTTTTTTAATTTTACTAAAATTTCACGATGTAATAACGCCATTGTTCCATTAAATGTATTAAAGATTGTGAATTCGAAAGTTCTTCTAGCCCATGCTCATGGCTAGAGGTCCTATTTGATAAACCGAACTAAAAACTGCTCTTGAACAACAATAAGGACGAAAGGATATTATTTCTGCGGCTTAATAGCACAGACGGAACATCTTGTCGTCAGGTCTTAGTGATAATGTGTAGCGAAAAGCAGAAAATCTTTAACTGTAAAACATTCAACACAGCTTGATGAGTCAATGCAAATGCTAAAGAGGTAACAAATATTATTTCCAGGATTGACCATTCACATAAGAATTATGGAGAAAGCTCCTTGAATTCACATTGTGAACAGAGTGCGCCAAAAAAGTGAACAATTTGAATGAAGTTAGAAAACGAAAAAAAGTTTTTCTTTTTAAACATTGGGCTTTAAGTACTTTTATCGCCCACACCCTTTCGACAATTGGGCTTTTAATTTAAGTTGACACTTTTTTCTTTTGGGTCAGGCAATTCTTCACTTAAGTGAAATTGTTCTTTTACACAATTGTGTAGGAGACCTTCAGCAATGGAAATGTTCATCATTATAATGATTACCATTAGCCAATGAAGATATTACATCAATAGTGTAATAAGGAGGTTATTTCATCTATGATAATCTCCTCGACATCTAATCATCGGAGAATGTCATTGAATGGTTCTTTGCGCTTAAATTCAATGCAAACATGTCTAGTACACCTCAATTACCTTTTCGGCATTTTAGTCCTATAATGATAATAAAATTACCCCTTTATGCTATTTATCGAGTCCTCTTCTCCATCATGGATTGACGTTTTACGTGAGATGTGCACTCACCGATAATGTTTTTCCTTTCCGGTATTTCATGTTAATTTCATCCTCAAAAATAACCGTTTAAGTATTTAGTGATGGTTGGAATTACTTCATTTCCTTTGCTCTGTAGATCTAATATAAAAAAAACACGTTAAAAAATGTATGAATTGAGCCTGGAGAACGTGCGTTACTTTTTAAAGCCCTCATTAATCCAAATAAATAAAGTAATTGGGTTTTTTTCCGAGGTTCATTAGGGTTGGACGTGAAAAATTGATTGCGGGCAGAAGAGGGGACCAAGGATTATTAAAAAGAGGGAGCAGTCTCAGATTAATCTGGTCGCCAAGGACTTTCCGTCAACCTTTCATCTGCTTATTGTCAGTCACCATCAATAGAGCACTGAATTCCAAACTTTATTTGGTTGGTGACCTAACATTCCATTATGCCATAAAAACGTAATGGACACAATATGATGAATTTTTAATATATAATAGGTAATTTATGAAGCTAGATGTGATTAAATTAAACCTTACATTCGTCATTTCCTGTATTTTATAATGCCACATACTTGACAATAATTGTTTGGAATGATATGGAACCGAATTTTCCAGGATTATGGGTTAGTTACTCTTCCGTCATTGCCTGTAAAAATCATATTTCCCAAAAAGAGGTTTCCAGAAGACGATGCTTATATTTGCCCTTATTCTGAATTGATCGAACACAAGATCGTATCTCGTATCTAGTTTTCAGTCGCCAATATATATTGTTTTTTCGCTTCAATGTGTAGGCAACCCAAGTATTAATTTAGTACTTTAGAACAAACTATTACTGATGGAATAAAAATTTGGACATTGGTTGATTATTTAAATGATCTTTTTCGGTGTATAGACACCTAAACTCCCCACTCCCCAACCTAGAATTGGGTCGGAGTTTAGCGGCGCCAGAGAAAAATTTCGTTAAGATGGGAAGGCGGAGAAAATAAAATAAAGAAAAAAAGGCCGTCACGCAGGGGCTGCGTAAATAAGCATATTTCACTCTTGATGTTTTACAATATAGAAATAGTAAGCCTAATACACACGAGAGCCTATACACACACACACACACACACACACATAATTTTGAGCTGACCCCATTTTCGTTATCTCCTTTGTAGGAAAACTTTTGAAAATCGCGTCATGAGTACGACCTCAATAGCTGATTTGCCTTAAGGGAAATCTGCTAAAAGCAGAGAAGGAAGAAGTTCTTGAGCGTCACAAAAGAAATAGGTTTAAGCATATACAAATATGTGTGTGCGTGATTAAACCCCATTGGAACGTCACGAATGAAACGCTGGAAAATGAAGTAAGGCTGGGATGAAGACGGATCCTAAGTGATGGTAACCGTAGATTCAGTAGGAGGGGCGGGATTGCAGAGATATCGTGTTAATCTTGTTTTATTGTGGGTAAGAGAGACGAGACGTTAATCGTGTTATTTACTCCTCCAGCAGTATATTGGCCATAAAGCTTCGGTTCCTCCAGTCTCACCCCAATATCCGGCCAACTCGCTCGGGTCAATACCAGCACCCAACCAGCCTAGTCCAACGCCAAATTAAATGCCCTTTGATTTACACTATCTATACGACTCCCACTCCAGCTGACTCTGCCTCACAAGAAAAACGAGGGACAAACCAATGATATACTGCTTTAATCCTCACGAGATGGTTTTCGGATACACTTAATAATAATTAAGTTCTTGAAAAGAGAAATAAAAACGATAAGAATGATTTGTGACATCGGTTCTGGAGCAATATTTCTTAGCCAACCATTAGGAGCAACACTTCTGTGAAGAGGCTGCTCCTTTAAGAATAAAGAGTTTTATTTAAGCTAAATTGTTGTCATCAGAACCATGTAACATTTTTAGTGTAGCTCTAAATTAGCTAAGCCTATAAAAATGTCTATCAATGGTTTCTACTCTTCATACTGAATGTGCTCTGCCACATGCTTCGGGCTTTTTAGCTATCTACAATAGATCACACACACTTCAAGATTTTAATTCCTAACTTCTAATATTAATTTATAGGCCAATAACTTTTGTAATACAGGAGTTTTGGAATGTTGATGCCCTTGTAGCAGTTGGAAGTTGGCTCTCCAAATAAAATATATCTGAGATTAGCGAGCATTAATTTTCTTTTAATTGAAATTAAATATTTTCGATCTGGTGGAAACTCTGCTCAGTTTTGGTAGCTTCTTATTTGATGTTTTGCAGATATCACTTTTGTCTAATAATGAACAATATGGGTTTTATTTCTTAAAATCGGACAAACCTTTTTTAAAAGATTAGGAATTTTTGACTCCGTATTTCTGGATCTATTTATGAACTGAATGAGGTAATCTTCCTTTTCTTATCTATAAAAAGTCCGTCACGCAGGGGCTGCGTAAACTAAGCAGATTTCCCACGTGAAGTTTTACAATAGAGAAATCTGCCTAATAACAACTGTAGTAGTAAGAAACCTCTAAACCTAAAACATTATTTAGGGCGTAATAACCCAGTAGTTTCTGGCCCCAAAAAACAGTTAACCTAACCTCTAAACCTATTCACGAGGGACGAATAGTTAAGGAAACGCCCGCCAGAGCTCTCGGCGGAAAGTCCGAACATAGCCTACTGGTGACCACACGCAGAATACAAATGCAAATATCTCGGTTAATATTCAAGATACAGAATAAATGTATAGAACAATATTTATAGTAAATTTAATTTGCAATAAGATTTATTTTATACAATTTTTCGATCCGACGCATAATAACGGAGATATTTTGAATTTTCAAAAATCCCCCCTCTAAACCCCCCCTCCCACTGGTCCGATTTCAGCCATTAACGAACTTGATCTTCCTTTTTACATAAAACGATTACATTCCGAGTTTCGTAACGATCAAACAAAAATTGCGACCGCTAGAGCGTTAACAGACAAATATATATATATATATATATATATATATATATCTATATATATATAAAATTGTAACCTCTGTCTGTACATTGATTTTTTTCGCGAAATTTCACGATAACTTTTCGTTTCACATGTCATAGACACCATATCTGCATTTTGTTTCTTTCGTGTATGTTTGTTTGTTTGTTTGTTTGTTTGTTACCTTTTCACGCATAAACGGCTGAACCGAATTTTATGAAATTTGGTATGTATACTACTACTACCCCAACTTAGACTTTAGGCTATATTAATTTTCTCTGAGACGAACAGGAGTGGGGGTTATAAGGGAAGCCTGAAATTAAAAATAGCGATATTTCGTTTTCTATTGGTTTTTCGGCAAATATGTACATAATAAAAGTTGTTTATTTTGTTATTTAGAGTAACTTTTGTTATATACACTTTTGTCGTATACCGAAGTTTAAATTGCGTTATACGCTAAACATTATAGCGGGAGTCAACAATATTATTTGCCAAAAAAGACTCAACCGAACTAAATAAAACTCGGTATGTGTATTAGCAGTGAGGCCTTCATTATAATAAGCCCTACCAACATTTCTATGGACGGGCAGGAGTAGGGGTTATAAGGGAAGCCTGAAATTAAAAATAGTGATATTTCGTTTCCTATTGGTTTTTCCGCAAATATGAACATTACAAAAGTGGTTTATTTTGTTATTTAGAGTTACTTTTGTCATATACACTTTTTTCGTATACCGTTTAATAAACGAGATATACTCTAAAACCTATAGCGGAAGTGAACAATTTTATTTGGGACAAAATACCCAACCGAAATAAATAAAACTCGGTATGTCTATTAGCACTAACGCTTTCATTATTACAAGCCATACCCACATTTCTAGGGACGGGCAGGAGTGGGGGTTATAAGGGAAGCTAGAAAGTAAAAATAGCGATATTTCTTTTCCTATTCGTTTTCGGGAAATATGAACATAACAAAAGTTGTTTATTTTGTTATTTAGAGTAACTTTTATTTTATACACTTTTTTCGTATACCAAATTATAAACGAGATATACGCTTAAACCTATAGCGGAAGTGAACAATTTATTTGGCGCGAAAGACTCAACGGAACTAAATGAAACTCGGTATGTGTATTAGCACTAACACCTTCCTTATAATGAGCCATACCAACATTTCTGGGGACGGGCAGGAGTGGGGGTTTTAAGAGAGGCCTGAATTTAAAAATAGCTGTATTTCGTTTTCAATTGGGGTTTCTTTTATGCACATGAGAAAAGTAGTTTATTTTTCTATTTAAAGTAACTTTTGTTATATTCACTTTTGTCGTATAGAAAAGTATAAACGAAATATTCACTAAAATCTAAAGCGAGAGCCAACAATTTTGTTGGGCACTAACGAATGAAGCGAACTTAGCAAAACTCGGTGTGTGAATTAGCATTAATTCTTCCATGATTATAAGCTATATTAAAAATTTTAGGTTCAGAGGGGAATGGATTATAAGAGTGGCTGGAATAAAAAACTCGCTTTTTTTATTTTCTATTTGTTTTTCGGCAAACATGCACATAACAAAAGTTGTTTATTTTGTTATTTAGAGTAACTTTTGTGTACATTCACTTTTGTCGTAAAATGAAATAAACACGGGATATACGCTAAACGGGAGTCAATAATTATATTAGTACTTATTTAATGGTTTTTAATAAATGAATATTATGACAAATGATGTTATGTTTTCATCTTATATGATAGTTCAAAGTATGATTCGGATTAGTGAGGTTATAAATTTTCGTCGCCCCCTCCTTATTTATTTATTTTACCTAGAAATTAACTTTGTAATTTATTTCCAATAGAAATATGAACTATAAGAGCATTTCCATTATTTAATTTGTATAATGTAACTTGATGTTATTGAAACAAATATGTGCTATCATAATAATTAAACGTTAATGGTAATGTCATTATGACAAAAAACAATATGCGTTTAAACTCGATATGATATGATATTTTCAGGGTACCACTATTATTTAGTTCCATCCGGTAGATAAATTATTAAAATAATGTTTTGAATCAATAATTTAAGTAGAAGAATTTTGAGAAGTCTCATGCGGGAACGGAAGATGAATGGAGCCTTACTAGATAATTGAGTTTACTAATTTCCCGTCTGGCATTACTGAAAGTAGTTTCCAGTGTGATTCGCTATTACAAATATAATCTTACGTTCAAAAACTTTGCCTTATATTATATGCGCTCGGATTGGCTTTTGAAAGGAAATATGTTCATTATAGATGATATTTAATTGTAATAAATGCTACCCATGATTATGGTTTGAATTATTGAAAAAAAGGTGAGTCAAAAAGTGTAGAGGGATAAATTAGGAACACATTTTCATTTATTCTTCAAAACTAAAATTTCTATTATATCAATCCTCTGAAATTACACTTCAGGGTTGGCTATTTCGGAAAACCATTACGTCTTGGATGGAAATGTAATTGTACACATTGAAGTCTTGCTATCAAAATACCATCTTTAGTAAGTCAACAATGATTTCCCGGGCATCGCCGGGTACCTTAGCTAGTATATATATATATATATATATATATATATATATAATTTTGAACGGACCTCATTTTCGTCATCTCCTGGGTAGGATTGATGGACTTTTGAAGATATTTTTCGAAACTCGCATCATGAGTACGACCTCAATAGCTGATTTCCCTTATGGGAAATCCGCTAAAAGCATTTTTATCTGTCAGGTAAGACTGGACGTAAATGTACGTTGAAGTATGCATTCACATATACGAAATATTTATAATTTGTCTATTTATTTAAGATACTGAATTATTTCCCCTCATAATGTTAGCCTGCAGTGGAACCCTCTCTTCAGTATTGAGTGCTTTTTTTATTTTACATTGGATACTTCATTATTTTAGTGGGAAATTCTATTGGTTCAATTGATCCTTTTCTCTTGTCCATGAAAATAAGGGAGTTCCTTGTACTAGAACAGCTCTGTATATAGCAAAAGTGCTCTACTGCTATTAGATTGAAGTTATGCTCTTCTATGATTGTTAAAAGATGGCCCATTGTGTTATAACATATAAATTAGAATAAATAAATTTAGAAATATATTTGAGGAAGTGGAGAGTAGAGTATTAAATCAGTTTATCAGTAAGGGCCCGTAAGTAACCTGTTGCCATCCTGTCAGCCTTCTGGGTAACCTTATACTCTGGCTTCGTATCGTTTTACGAAATGTACACCCTTCTGCCCGATCTCTTCAGCCTCATCAAGTCCTTATGCGTTCACCTGACACAGTTTCAGATACACAATATTTTTTTTGGCGTCGATTTCTTTCTTCCGAACTTTTTGTCTATTGGGTGGCCTTCCTCCGTCAGATCTGTATTCCCTTGACCGTCGCTTCTCTTGTATTTGGTTACGATTTCTTCGATGTTTTCATGATTTTTTACTCCTTATTTGATTCCTTTGTTTTAAACTTAGGATGACCTTTTTTTTGGGGGGGGGGGTGTTGGAGCCAATATAACTTGATTTATAGATTTCCTTATAAGCAAAATTAGTTAAATTAAGCATTCCCAAAATTTGTTTAAAATGTATTATTATTTGATAATATTGAACTTAAAACTAAATAAATTCCTACTGCTCAGGAGGAAATCGAACTCCCCACTCGAGGATTCCCGTGTGAATAAAATATTAATAGAGAATATTTAAATATGGAGGGACCTCATTTTTGCTGCCAACAGGGGTCGATGGACAATCGAACAAAAGTTTCAGTAATGCCGGCATGAGTAGGTCCTCGACCGCACCTAAAATATAATGGAATTTTGAACTAACGTTCTTGTTATAATTTTCTTTTAGAAAGGGGTAATCTGTTCATCACCCATCCCAATTAGCTGGGAGTAATAAAGTGGGCATAAATAAATAGCTTTAACCTTAACATTTTTTTTAATACAAGTCAAAATATCTGATTTCACGACCTATTACAGGGGGTAAAACATATTAACGTATTGCTTGATATATCATCGGAGACCTTTATGAATTACCATCTTGGATCTGCTCTTTTTATGTGACATGTTAGGTGGTTTCTTTATTGAAGGACATTTTACAGTTTTGTTCTTTAAGGCGGTAATCGCAGTCTAGTGCTAAACTAATAGGAATTGTGACTTCAATTAGTTTTCTTAACACTTAATCTTATACAAAGTTCCTAGTTGGAGAGTCTACAAGGAATTGCCACTGTGTTATTTATGAGAACTGTTGCTCACATTCCTGCCGTGAAGTCCAGATATTAATGGCCGTTGAAAGAAATGCAAGAGCATGCAAACAGAACGAAGGAAATACAAGTGAAAAAAGATCATTGAAAAGGGAAAACAATTTGGTAGACGGTAAGGGTTGTAGCTGCAGGGTGCCTCTTTGTTGATGAGGCGGTGGACGGACAATGGTCTGCTCAGCGTGAGCCCTGTCTTGATTGCTCCCCTCCTATTTATGTCCCATCACCCTTTTATTGTGCTCCGTACTTAACACGTTTATGACACGCGAGCCTTCTCTCCACATCGCTCAATACCATTTTTACACCTAAAATCATTTTTATAATTCCTCCCAAATTGTAAGAAAACACTTCCAAAATTATTCTGTTTTAAAGGATCAAACATAAAACTATTTAAAAAAAAAGAAGAAATTTAACAATATAATAAGATTATTAATTTTAATTCATAGTTATATATTAAAGTGGCCTTGCAAAGGCCTGTGACCTTCCGTCGTAATGGCGAAACTAAACACCTGTTAGCTACCTCAAATATGTTTTAATAACACGTTTTTGTTAATTTATGAACGTCCACTTTTTGCAACTAAGGCTCACTGGGACGGGTTATCTACAAGTTACAACCCTTTTATAGACAGGGTGGGGCTAAGGATTTTATTTAATGAATTCCGTCACTAAATAAATTCCTTTGCCCAGGCGGGAATCGAACTCTCCACTCTAGGTTTACCATGTGAGATTAAGGTTAACGCTTTAACTCACATGGCTAACCTGAGCCCCATACGTTTTAGAGACTGAAGAAAAATAAAAAATCCACTATTAACCAATTGATGGTTAATTGAAGTTAAACTGATCATATTTTTACAACAAAAAATCTGCTTAATACCAGTCTTTCTATATCTCCTTCGGAAGCATGCCCTGTTAATGGTTAATGGTCTACTCACGGAGGGTAGGATTTAGCAAAAAGACGGTATTTGTAGCCCAGTGACAAATCTTGACGATTTGTCACTGGGCTACAGATGATGCGGCAACAAATGTATAAGACTCTAAGTGAGAAGAGATGTATCTTAACAGTGCACATGAAGCATGGTTTCATCAAGATTTCTTAATTTTGAAGCAATATATCAGTCCCAGTTTATCATTTTTGTTTAATACATTTTTTCCAGATGAGCCTTTTTATCTTGTATAATGAACCAAGTGACAAATAGAAATTTACCCCAGCATTAAATATGTAATAATGAAATAAATAATCGACATCCCTGCACGAAATATTAATTAAACCAAAATAACTTCCCTGGCTAGGATGAAAGCAACTGAATATAGGATATATGGAAAAATATTAAATCACACTTATTTTCATAATGTGCTGGACGATGGAAGGTAGATATCAAGAAGAAATAAAAAGCCAAATCTTCCATATAAACGATTTATTTCTCTGATTAAGCACTTCGTCATCAATGTCCCTGTTAACACAAAAACAACACATATAGAATACAATTTTAATAATCATGGTACAACATACTAAGATAATTTATGATTTAATAACAGACTTGATAGAAGTCCCTGAACTAAAAATTTAGAAGTCTTAGTAACAACATACGAGCTCTAGCTGTTACTCGGTCCGGAACAGAATCCATTTACCAGGAATTGCTGGGCAGTTGTACGTAGGAGCTTAAAAAAAAATATATCATGTTTTCATAAATGAATTTTTCTTCATATTTCTTTCAAGGGACAAAGCGTGTAGAATTGACGAAGAATGTTGTATCCGATGGAGCTGAAGGTATCTAAGTAATTTAACATGTGTATATGGCAAGTGTTTTATTAATTAGTGTTTGCTTATCAGAGAAAATTAAAAAAAGAGAGAAAGAAGAAGGCTTGGTGATGTTTTTAAACATGGTTTAGATCCTTTTAGGAATAAAGAAGCATGAATACTCTCCTTCGTTATTAATATCATTTATTGATTTGCTCTAACATAAATATAGAATGTATAGTAAGTGTACTTGACAAGTTTACCAATTAGAGTTGGAGTTTGCCTACCAATTTGGGTTGGTGAGAAGCGTCCTTCTGTTGTGGGGCACAAATTGAACATTATAGCCAGAGACAAGCGTAGCCGTCTGCAAGATCTCAGGTGGCCCGAGTGAAATGCCACTTTGGCTCTTTGTTATTTGATGAAGCCTTGTAAATAGGTGAAGCCTTGACTGAGGACGAGTACTTGGGTTGAATTGCCCCCTCCGAGCCGTTATGGAGCTCGGCTAATGCCCAACACCAATTCTGCCTACCTCTAACTACAGAACATTAACCTCGGATATGAGCTCCCAATTTATGCTGATTTCTCTGTCTTACTTGCACCATCTGCGCCCACCCTCTCCAGCTCCTCCCCTCATTTCTGACACCGTCATCCACTTGTTTTATTATTTATACAACAACCGTCATCCGCTTTTATGCCCCTGGAATTTTTCTGATGACATTTATTGCAGTGCACCAGTTGGCATTATCCCTTTTTGTGGGTTCAAAAGACATAAAATGTCAGCGTTTTTATTTAATCGGAAAATGGTAATGATGTATTATTAACTACTACGATGCTTTCTCTTTATGTAAAACCGTTTTTGCGCGATGGGATGTTATTGACTTTCAGCTCTCGTGACTTGTGCATCGATAACAATTTTATTCACTTTTTTGGAGCTTCTTTGAACTCCTTCCACAGGCATTATTTCGTAACAACTTACTTGTTTATATACCTCCTGTCCTTAGAAAAAACTTAGTTTTAAATGATATCTGAGGTTGGATTTCGCAAATACCCCGAAAATGTATATACAATAATTATTGATATACCAGCCGCTGGGTTATGCCAGTCTCATAGTGCCTACAGTTTTACACGAAATTTTTTTAAAAAAAGACACCTGTAGCATATTCTCTTGTGCTCTCTTGCAATGTTGTTGACATTACTATTTTACTTCCTGCGGTATGTAAGTATTATTTAAATAGGGAGTGCACATTCATGGAGTTCATTTGTACATGACGATCATTCTATAACAACGGTCTCTTTTGTATTTGACAAGGGCCATTATAAATACATTGGTGGAACTAATCCACAATTTGTATACTTTTAGTACATTTGCTTCATTTCTTTATTACTTTACCAGCTTCATATACTTGGATGCCTTATTTTCTTCTGTCCAAAACTCTGGAGAAATATACAGTTGTGGTCCCGTCCTGGGCAGAGATAGCTCACTTCTTATTAAACTCCGAGCTGTCATTTGATAGGACAATGACTGCTTTTATGATCTGCTGTGGTATTATCGGCGTGCAGATGTAGTCGAGGACTAGAGGGAGTGATCCCGTGGAAGTTATAGATGCTATAGGGATTTGTAATGCAGAGCTGAGGCTGGATCATAAATAAGATATTAAGTAGGGCCATAGAGAAGGGGGTATAACGATGAGCGGTGGAACGGCTTCAATTTGTCCTTTGGCTAATGACAGCCGCTCTCCGGCCATACTAATGAGAGCCAAGGCCCATCTGGAACAGGTGACACCAGGCTAGTCACTGCTCCCCGATCACGTAAAGATATGTCCGGCCACAATCTAAAGCCAAGGAGAACTTTTCCGATAAGACTCTCACCCTCCCTCAACTTGCAACTTCCTCCCAAGTGTGTTCGGTTCCTCCCTTATTGCGATCCTCTGTAGCATCAGTGAGCCTCTTCAGAGGAACACATATCTTGAGTTGAAAGAGACAGTCAACATTTTCCACCCATATATTAAATTTGTTTGAATCTGAAATGTTATAAGAGTGCCCATTCAAGTACAAAATCACATTTTAAAAATTGTGCAAATCATGTGCTTTTTAAAGGAAAGCAGGAACATTTATTTTTCTTTGGTCAGAAAATGTTTAAAAAAAAATCTATAAAAATAAAAACTGCGAATGATCTTAAGGATCAAGATGTTTATTTTTTATTTATTTTTTTAAAACAGAGAATAGGTTCTTAATATGCTAACAACAAATATTAATGCTGGTAACTTGTTATCAATAATATTTTCACATTGTTTGAATTTGTTGATCTGACATGAACAAAAAGGGCAAATATCAATTATAGAATGATTAATTTACTTCATGAGTCCTTCCTCGCTAAAAATTTCTCCCGTGAGGTCTATTCGAGAATTAATATTCAAGAGGAAAGGGTTACTGAGACTTAAGCGGATTTTCTCTATATCTCCGAGAAACAAACAACTTGGGCATTTTCCTGGTTTTCTCTTTTTCTTCCCATTTTCCCATTACTTGTTATTTCATTTCAAGGTTTTGGATGATATCTTTCAAAACAAACTTAGTTAAGATGGCTTCGAAAGATGATGCCGTTAAAATGTATCTTTTTCTTCAATCAAACGCTTGAAATTTGTTAACTATTTCACTTTATGACAAATAGTTAAATTGCAGATTATTAATAGCAGTAATATTTCATCTGTTTAATAACGAACAAAAAATTGGAAAAATTAAAACGAATGAAAACAATTGGCGTAATTAGTGAACACTGTAGTTGAGGTTTTAATTATGTTCCAGCTTGTGGAAGCTATTTCGCATTTTTTTTAATATAACTTGCCATAAATTAATTTTAAATACTAATTCAAGCGTAGCAATGTGTACTACTGCTGGTGTTATTGATAAACCGAGGTCTTGAGAAGCATTTTTTATTGTCAGAAAAAAATGTATAAAAACACTTTTTAGTTATTTTTTTAGCCTAATAGAATTACAACTTGAACGTACGAATAAAAAGAAGATATTTCGAAGCTACCTCTTTTTTTTGTTTTGTTTTTTAAAACTGGGCGCATTTTTTTTTCCGACGCATTCAATTATTTTCACTAATTTTAGCAACCAACCCACTCCTTACAGAATGTCAATCAAATTGGGATCCAGTGCAACAAAAGAAATTGGCCAATTTCTGTTTTAAAAAACATTCTCAGCATCCGAACATAACGGAAAGGACTGAGGCTGTGGTCACCGAAATTAGTTTAGGGGTAACCCAAAAGAAGAACAAGGGTTGAAGGAGGTGAAGAAGAAATCAAATTATTCTGCGAAAGAATGACGTCATATTGCTGTATTTTTTTCCCGCTCTCATCCCTTGAAAACAGGAAGGGTTGTCGGAAGAGCGGAAGGGGCTGGTTCTCTACGCTGGGGGTTAAAAGATGAAAATCTCTTTTTAATGTCGGCCCCTTCTTCTTTTTATCAGTGTTTAAATACCCTGAGGCTCTGTCTTTCCAAGGCCAAAACGGATTAGCCCGGGTGTTGAATTTTTATTGTCATCTTTTCTCTTCCTTCCTTGCCGTTTTTTCTGTTATGCTCTCTGCTGAGGGAGGGTGGATTTCTCTAATAACATTGGGGCAATTTGTACGTCAGAGCCCTCCCGGGCAGATGGTCGAAGAGTTGTTCGCCGAATCCCGCCTTACTCCGCCAGCCTGATACAGAGAGAGTAATGAGTCTGATCTCACGCCTTGCCTTATTCGATAAACACTCCCCCTCTGAAGGCAAGACTAATCTCAGAAGGTTTCATGCATGGTTACCACTCCGGTTAGATCCATTGTAATAGCCTTATGATGTGCTTTCAAGAGGGCTACGGCCCAAAGCGACACATTTCCTCTTCATGCTACTTAGTGCACCAAGCTTAGCACTTCTAGCAAATCCATTTTAATACAAACATATAAGTAATAACTGAAATATTCCAGTCTCAGTAAACCTCTATCCTTCACAAATTTCTGACAGCATTTACCACGTACATTATTTCTGTATTTTGATAGAAATACACTAATGCACTATGTAATAACTCCAATTTTAAACCGCGAATTCATTACGGTGGTAGAGTTAATCATATGGTAACACATACAGAAACACTATAATATACATACATATATATATGTAAACATGAAAAATATAAAGCTAACGTAATGAAATAATTCGTAGCGTACTTTCTGAAAGTGAAAATATATATCTATCTGATAGTGAGTTTTAATCTGAGGAAATTTAATATACCTTAAATAGTAATTAGTGAGATGGGGCTAAGGAGCTTTTTTATAAATGGTGGGGAACATACCATCACTTAACTAAATTGATTATTCGGTGCTGTCCTTTGCTACATTATCTGGCTGTGGTGCAAGATGCCTAGACCTCCGCTGAGCGAATGTGGTTTGGAGGGGCAATGGTTTCGAATTGCTGGGAGTTCGGCTGGTGGCCAGATATCAACAGCAAACCATAATAAAAAAAAAATCAAATATCCTATCGGGTGTCTAAAGCGGCGCGAACCGGAGTTCCTTTTTCGTCCGTTTTTACATTCGACCCCCGCCCGGAAAAAACTCCTCAACTTTCTTTAAGTCACGCAGGATTTATTACTTCAAGCTCCTTCTACCAGAAATCCCTTCCAGTTCAAAATAAAATTCTTAGTGACCTATTAATTTAATTAACGTGTATGTTCAAAATAGTGCGGAAACCTTACAATGCACACTTGCACAGGAGATGAAGACCATATTTTTATTTTCGCCTTGAAACTCTATACTAACAAGATGAGTAGTATACCGAGTGGACCTATGCTGGTTAATTATACTTACATGTTTGAATCTCGTATAAAAATATTTAAATGTGAAACCTTGGTTCTCAAATCCCAAGTAAACCGAAATACTTCATAAAATAAAGAACAACAGAAGTAAACAAGCAAGTTAGATTTTAAGTTGAAGTGTAAAAACGACGAGGGTGGGATGGGTCCCCCCAAACAACATAAAATAAGCACGGGTGTATTAGATTTTTGTATGTTGTCTTGGAGTCTCGGAGGAGAAATGAGATAAAAGGAGGGGAGTTGAGGGAATCGGTGTGTGAAATAGGAGAGAGAGGGGGTATGATATTGGGGAGGTAATAGAGTGGAGGAGACATGCAGAGACACACAGGTAATAACAGATAACTAGGGTAGACTCAAGGGGTCGACCGAGTTATGGTGATAACTTTGGGGAAGGAGCATCGTAAAAATGAACGGCTTTTCCAAGCTCTGCTCGGCCCAATCAGCTCTATTTACACTCGTATAACTCTCTCACTGTACACATACTAACTCTGGATAACTCCCAGCCTATGATTAAGATGACCCGCCTAACGGCCCTTATAGTTCTTACAGACCTGTCAATATTATGTCACTTCATTCAGGGAGATTGTGTCGCAAACTTTATGTCAACGTTTGGAACAAGCATCTCTCAAACAACTAAAAATTAATTTGATATATCTTCATTAAAATATAATAGAGGAAAAACGGAAATAATATTAAAATAAACTCAAATTACTTTTGATAACACATATATTGTGCATTAGTTAATCAACAGATTTAATAGGGTATAGTTCATTCACCAAGAAGTTTATCTCTCAGATAAAGCTGAATATTATTCTACGAAACATCAACACATATTTTAATGCGCTCCCTCCCCCACTTTAAATAGCTACAAAACCCGCGTCGAGTCCCGACAGGTGCCAATAATGTTTTTATAAAATGAAAAATGATTAAATTATAAATTTATTTCTATGTTACAACTATCGTTTTGAACTTTTCTATATCTTGTATTCTTATATCTGTATATTTTAGCTGAACATAGGTGTGATGCTAGGTGAAATTTCTTCAACCTGAATTTATAACTTCACGGATGCCTAGCTCTGAATTGAATCTGATCAAAAGGTTTTATAAGTTTCCATATTCTGCTCCCCTTCTATTGTGAAGGATAAATTCGGCCGGCCAAAAGAGTGGAAAGGATCAAATATCGTAAAGTTGGTTCTGGCTTATTCCGGGGATAATCGAAGAAGTGGCAGCCCCTACTTGGGAGATAGTGCGGGTCTGTATCGGAAAATCATGAAGGGGCGGCCTATCAGTTCCAAGTAGGACATTGATTCCGTTTTGGCACCCCACCATAACACCTTCCACTCATCAACATCCCGGTTTGTTTAACTCCAACACGTATATCTTGTGGTGATCTGTGATTTCATTTAATAATTATTAAAGTACATTTTACTCTAATAAGAGCTGCTCTTACCAGTCGAACGGATTTAACTTAAACTGTGACGGGAGGATACTATGATTTCGTGCAATATACCATTAATAGATAACCGTGGGTTAATTACAAGCTAACGAGTACGTATTCATAAGAATGGTTCTAATACAGCTTAACACATTATCTAGAGTAACATGCGATTGGAGGCAGTAGTAATAGGACTCACTTTCAACTGGACTTTTGATACGAAAATAGTTTCCACTAATAATGATAATTCCTTTATTGGAGACAGCTATTCAGACTGATGTGCCCTGGTTAGTACTAATTCACAAATAAATTATTGACATCTAAAATTAATGGAATCATTATAAATATTAGAATTTATAGCATTTATAACACCTTCCTTATTTCCGTTTCTATATTAATACTCAGAAAATTATTTTTTTAAATATTAAATTAATCGTAGTAATTAAAACACATAAAATAAATATGGAATGTAAAACCGGCCTAGTAAAAAAATATTCGGTTTTTTATGAACCAATAAAGCAATCAATATAAATGAAAGTTTTGAAATTAGTCGTATTAGACATTTTGTTTAATAGAACTGCATCTGAAATTTTTCAATATCGTGGTAAATGAATGAAAAACAATTCAATGAAAAAGAAGAAACTTTATGTAAATCTAATACCAGGTTTTAGTTGATTTTTTGACTCTTACCAATTTAGGGGAATCATTTTATTGCATTTACCTCTGTCTCAAAGATATCTATTATGATATAGCTGTGTTTCTTCCATCAATTAAAGTTCGTGAAGGTTTCAAATTACAATGAATTAGGTTATTATATAGATATAGAAAAATGGCAATTTTCAAAATATAATCTTGTGTTTACGCTACGTTTTGTCAGTTATTTGTCTCGGCAGGTAAGCGTCATGAAGAATTTCGTTTATCTGAAAGTTGATCAATTTTAAGTTCAAGGATGAAGCAAGGCATTGAACGATCTCTACAATATTGAAAACACACAGGGTTAGTCGATCTGTTTATTACCCACACACTCATGGATATTACCATCTGATCTCCATTTATTTCATCAATCCACATACTAAGGCTCTTATGAAACAAAATAGAAAAACACACACACACACACACACACACACACACACACACACACACACACAAATAAACAACCGCTAACTAAAATAACATAAAACAAGGTGATGACGAAACAGATGTTTTAATATTCTATAGGGCCAGAAAAAAGATTAAGATTAAATTTAAATTCAAATGAAGCCATAACATTTTAAAATCATTTCCCAAGAATCTTACTAAACGGTTAGGTATCTAATGTGATTGATACAACAATTACTACCTAAGCTTCGAAAGTTGTTATGTAAATTAGAAACGACTTTCGAATTATAATGAATGATTTTAAGTTTTTCCTTTAGTTAACTCCATACTTATATTATTGCTTTTATATGCCTATCAAATTGTATACCTTAACATTACCCTTATAACTAGCAAATTATAACTAGCAAACAATATGCAAATTACAAACCTTTGTAAAAAATTTCTTCCATGCATGAAGGTGACATTGTAATAATGTGGGGACATAAAAATGTCCAATGTACGTTTAAATAACTTTTAACTGTACTCTGCTAAATTTTTTTTTTTTTGTCTAGCCTTCTCTAGAAAATTGTACATTTTTGTGGTAGAGGGTGGAAGCACTTATATCAGTGACTAAACGTGAACTGCAAACACCGTATGAAGAGTACCTTGGGCTATATTGATCACAAATGAGATAAATAGACGTTTCATTCTTGTTTCCATTGTGACGATTCCATTTTGAGGCTTCTCCCTTAGTCACTTCTAGTGTTCCTCAGAGAATTCTCTTACTATTCCAGTTTTGCTTATCATGTCTTGACAGTTGCCCATTTAAATATCCTGCCAATTCTATATTCTAGTTAGAACACAGTTTTTCATATAGCTGTGATTTGTATGAATTAGCTTTAGAAAGATGTGACGAGCCTGGTAGAATCTACCCAGGGTTGTAATGCCTTTGGATTGCTTTTATGTCCAAAAGAACATTTAGTTGTGAATTCAATTCATGAGCACACATTTTTAGTGCCTTATTTCATGCACACCGAATTACCATCCCCTATAATGTCACGTGGCGGCATTTCCTAATGATTAGCCTTAGATTTAATATATATATATATATATATATATATATATATATATATATATATATATATTAGGCATTTCCAGGATGTATTGTCATATTCATACTTTGACTGGGATTCATAGATTCTTTACAAGACCCATGCCTCATCCTCAGATTCTTCGTGCCCTTGAACAGGATCACTACCTGCAGATAATCTATCGTCAAGCTGATAAGTGAGAAAAACAACTCAGAGATGAAAGAAGCCGCCTGACCAATAGTATTGGGTCCCTGGTGGTGGAGCTAGCCAATGAGAAGAGGCCTCCTGTCATTGTTACCCCTACCATCGTTCATTATCAACATCAAACTAATTACACCCCTTGCCGACAATGGTTGCCCTTCCCCCGCGATCTATTGTCCACCAGATCAACCACAAACCCCCCCCCCCAATATAATAACCTTTCAACAACTAAATCGGCTTTTTATATCTTACAGGACGGTAACGGGACCACCTCGCGCGTCTGTCCGTTCCATTTTATAATTAGTCCGTTGCATTCATTCCGTCGACCCTCCACCATCGATATTATTATTAGCCGCTACAATATTCAATCGGATTCAATTTAGAAATGAATTACTTGTCACAATGGCTTTTACAAACCAAGGCCTTTCAGGTTTTAAAAAGTCTCATCTACCAAGTTAAATTGAGTTGTGTTCAATCTCAATTCAATAAATATTTTGAATAGAGGTTATAAAAATGGTTTAATACATGAAACGAAAACAATTTTAATATATTCTTCGTTAAGAAATCAACTCTAAACAAAAAATCTCTGGATTTTAAATAAAATGACGGCCTTTTTTTTTCCTTCGATTTAATACAACCTTTTGTAAGGTCATTACAACATTGGATGTAATAGGACTGAAAACACTTAATTAAAATTAATATACTTATTAAACCACTCATGATGGGAAAAAATGTGTTCTTTGTGTATTCCTTCTTATGTTTGAAAAACATATTGTATAGTTCTTGAATCTTAGTTTACCAAATTTTATATAACCAATGTCTCCTTAGTATTTGAATTTGCTACATAACACCAATATGAAGCATCTTAAGTATTTTTCTTCTCCTAAAAAATAATGTAAATGCGAATACTCGAAAGAACAAGGTTACCTCGGATCAAGGGGCACACACCAATAAATAATATGCTTAACCCTTGTATGGCAACAAAGTTGTAATAGTACTCCCAATAATGTGTATACCCTACCAAAATGTAGATAGCAGGATAATTCAATGAGAAGTGGTTAAGTGAATTCCTTCGGGCTCTTATTTGGATAGAAATAGAAAGATAAATTAATAATGCTTCATTTCATTTTTTTTGCTAGAAAAAAAGAAGAAAAATACTACCAGTAATAAATGCGATATTTAATATTGCGGTCAAAGCGAATACAAAAATAAATTCTAAACGTTTAACCCCTGTTATCCCTAAATAACTGATCCTTTATTACTGTTACATTAAAGGAGAATAAAAGAGCATAAATGTAAAACAAAAAACAAAAAAAAAAGAATACTACATTTCCAGAAATAAATAAAATCATCAGTTGTTTCAGAAACAGTAATGTTAGTGGATTATTAAATAAAAATAATGTTTTTATTTAATAATACAATAAAAATAATGTTTATTAAAAATGCTTTTATTTGATTAAATAATGGTCTATTAACTACATAATGACCAAGTAAATAGTTATCTAAAATAACAATTGAACGTTAATTTTGTTATGGGGCCTTTTATGGGGTGCTCGGTTTGTTGAAATTGGTTCTTATTATGTATTGCTTGGATTGAATGTTTTTCGTTTTAGACTTGTAATATCCGAAACTTCACATGCATGTGATTTAATTTGCCATTAGATTAATTATACCAAATTGAAAAACTTTAGCTTAACAGCCAATAAAGAGTACGCTACACGATTTTGATGAAAAATCAGGTATTGAGCTTGATAAGTTCTCAGCCGTATTTTTGTGGAGTGAGGGGGGGATCGATTTGGCCGAGTGGGAATTGACTAGAGCAGTCGATTACCACAATTTGACTTCTAAATTCTCCATCTTAGCATAGAGAGGTAATTAAGTAGCTTCTGGGATAAAGGAGTAGTTTGTCTTCGGTCTGAAGTAGCACTACAATTTCTCCTGGGCATTGCCAATCTGACCACTTGTTTTTGCATTAAGGCTGTGTGTCCTGACATATAATCGGCTATGTGACCAACCAAAAGGTTAAATATATGTACATAATTAGAGTCATTAATACAACAAAAAAAAGAGTCTTTCGTTTTCAATTAATTTTCCATTCATAATTCTCGTAAAATCATTCCCCTGCCTTCTTCAGTGTTCCATTACCCCATTGAAGGAAAGGTCCGGAGTGATGAAGGAAACATGTCTGGTAAATAGGTTTATTAGAAGATCCATTAGAGAAATGAGGGGGTGGGGGAGAATTCTGCCCCCTGAATTTTGGAGGGAGGTAAGACGTAGGTTTTATTGTGTTAATGGAAAAGGTTGTGCGCCCTTTTTGGTTATTGTGTTAGTATGTACTCATATGTGTTCGACAGTGTCTGCACTCAAAACCTTTTAACCTTTTAAAATTCACTCTCAAACAGTTATTTTCATAAAATTATGAATATTTAATAAATATACTTAAAATGTACCAGTACTAAAGCAAATGCTGATATTTTATTTAAATTTGTTTCCTTTCTAATACTTGATTGATGATTTGTATAGTTTTTGAATCCATCACTATTATAATATAATAAATCTTATTCATTTTTTACTCAGGCTGTATATATATATATATATATATATATATATATATATATATATATATATGGCTGTCTAAAAACCAAAGCTTTTGTTATTTCTTTTTATTAAAGAATTATAATTATAATACCTATCTCGTAAATATGCAAAAGTATGTTACCTATGTATATAAAATTTGCGGAATATATTAGCTGGAATCTAGTGACGATGAAGGAATGCAAATATTGCTGTCTGTGAATGATCAATCTTTGACCATCATTAGAAATATATTCCTACTTAAGTTATAGCCTATATATAAATATTGGGTTATATTACTGAAACAATTATAGATGGCTGAAAATGAAATTTTCTGGTTTAAAATAGGCTTTCTATGTGCTGAAATATTTTGCCAGACTCCTAATCATATAGAAGTTTTTACTATTTATAAAATCTATATAAGAAAAAAAAGCACAAACATGATATTTTAAACGTTTTCAAAACTTCTGTATCGAAAAAAATAATAGCCGACACAAAAGGTAAATAAATGAATTACTGTTTACTTGATTAAAAAAAAGATATAATTGTTACAAATTACATTGTAGTTTTCATTTTGATGTATTAACATGCAAAAATTAACAAGGCGTCTATTTTTATTTAGAAATAAACGTAGTGCATCGAGGAATTTGTTTATGAAAAGGGCAGATTGGCTTGAGGCAGACTGGGTATTATTCTCCGAAATACATTCAATAATAAATTATAATCCGCCGTGGGTTCTAATGAAAATTAATCCATTCAGGGCTAATTGCAGTGGCAGTAAAATGAGGTACAGTCATTTATTTAAATTTCAGTGGGGCCATTTTTGAATTCTTTCTTGTGGAAAACATGGCTCACAGTCCTGCCAACTATTATTGAATGCTATACATTCCTCAGGATTGGAGGCTTTATTCTGGTTTCTACATAAATAATTCAGTGGGCGACAGAACCCGTTCTAAAAACATTTAGGACCGATTATAGAAATTACCTCGACATGTCCAAAGCAATTTTTCTTCGACTCTTAACAGGATTTAATGATGGTCGGAATCTTGTTTCCCGACTCCCGCTCCTCTTTATATCAGACTTTAACTTATATGTTATTATAATTATCAGTAATGTTATAATGAACGGATAGATTCGAATATTTATATTTAAACTGCGAACTTATCCTCAACTCTGTAATTTGTAAAATACGCCGGTTCTAGTGGCAAGTGTCATAACCGATCGAGTGTATATGCAAAACATGTTTCTTTAGGGATTAACATATTTTTGCCTTTATTTTTTAAGTACCAATGGATTCGGTGATGTCTATCAAGCAGAATATCTGCTAAATAGTTGATTAGAACATCAGGCAAAATTTTGCCGTTTCAAAAAAATGTAGAAAACTCCAATGGAACATCCTTTTCTTGTTATAATTCAACCTTAACTCGGCAACCCCATAACTGTCTGGTGTATACTTCAAATTTTCAACAAATGATTTATTCCGTTGCGAATTAAATTAAAATTCATAGATAAGTTTAAGTCAGAGATACTTCTTAAATTAATATTTCATATTGTAACTGAATTCACTCCTATAATAATAAAAATGTAACCAAATAAATAATATATATATATATATATATATATATATATATATATATATATATATATTTAGAGGTTTTTCGACAATATGTAACATATAACTGCAATTGAGAGTTTAGTTATTTAAATAAAGATAGCATCAAAAATATATTTCTGTATCGAAGATGGATTCTAAAATTAGTTTGGGGGAGGGGGGATTAGTCAACATGCTCTAAACATGTTAACCATTATTTTCTACTAGGTGGAATTGTTATTCTTCCTTTTTTTAGTTAGGTATAAAGCAATTCCTGTTAATCAGTTATATTATTTATCAGTCCTAATTGTCGTTTATTCACTTTCTAATAAATCTTTGAGAGTCCCTTCATTCAGAAACTATAATACCTGGATCTTGCTTGGCACTGTTTGAAACTGTCCTTTGGGAACGTGTCTATTTACCTACAAGTAGAAGAATAACTGAAGAGTTGGCAGTATGAAAAAAACAATTAGAACTGGTGTTTAAACGGTTAAAAAGAAAAATTTTGTTATTTTAATTTTTCTCGATAGCATCCTTAACAATAAAATAATAATTTAGTTACTATTACAAATTTCAATTGATCAAGGGGCAACAAATTCAAATTCAAATAATAACTCTTGGCACTGTGCATACTCAATATGACGAATCTTTCAAACTATTGATGTAGTAAAGAGCGTTTAAGAGAAAAAGACTTATCTATATTGGTACTAGCATTGCTTCGGCGAGTTATATATATAAGGCATTCAACTAGTTACTAGACTTGATTTCATTATAAATTTTGAATGTTTTATTTTTTTAACCCATGGAAATTAGTAAAACTAAATAAAAATATTACCATCCTGAACTACATGGTATATTCAAATAATAGTCCTGTAAACTTTTAATTTTACCGTGTGGACATGTAAAACGGCCTGATGTTTATCCGTCAGTATATCAGTATCATCTTGTATTTGTTCATCTTGTAAGGGTAAATCTAGATTTAGTTGGCCCTCATGAGAATGTGTTAATAGCCGAGGCGAAGGCTCACCATGGAGACCACCCACATGTCTTTTGTCTCTTTAATACAGACACGTTATTATGTTAATACATTATCTCTGTTCTGTAGCATGCTGTTAGGATGAATAATTTCTTTAAAACTACCCTTCAATCCGTCGACGAGACCAAACCATCTTAATCTCTTGAGTACATAATGTCAATCAATTGGCTGTTTGAAGAGATAAGGTATCTATGTATGTATAAATGTATTGTATTTAAATATTGGAGAGGGGTTACTTCTTCATATGGTACACGAGCCCTTTGTGTCAAGATTGATATTAAGCCTGTGTAACAATGACTTGTGCCTTTTTTTTATTCATGTAAAAAGATAAAAAGGAAATAGACAACACTTTCTGTTTACTAATAAAGGACATGATATTTCTAAACTGTGTTTTTTATTCTGACAGCAATTGGAAAATATTCAAATCATTCTGCTTTCTAAATGGTTATCTTGAGGTCCTTATCCAAGGGAATATTGATCAGGAGAAGTAGTCAACCATTTTTCTTTTTGCAACAAGGCACTTAAGCTACATTGACTTTCATCATATATCAGAAGTTTTTCTGTTTCATATATTTTGACGTATATATCGTGGTTCTAGAGGTAAAGAGCGCAGAGTTATCTAAATAGATTGCCAACAAAAAAAAAATAATAAAAAGAAAGCTTTCAGACAAGCAAACATCTCTGGATGTATTACAATCAGTTTGGATACCTAGTTACCTAGTAGTGGATTTGAGATTGTTACTGGCTTCATGTAACAATAGAATTTAACTTTTCCCTCGTGAAATAAGTTCAAACCAAGCACGACAGGCTCACACGAGACATGGTGTAAGTTGAAGATGTTATGATCATGAGAAAAAATATTAGACTATTGATTGATACGTTGGAAGAGTTTGAACAGCGAGATCTAGGCCTTAAAATGAGAATATAAAATACCTACTGCGAGAGAACCTTTAGATCAGACGTCATAGGAATTGGGAGGGCTATACATTAATTAAGTTAATTTCAACAAACTGGAAGTGTTTTGCGAGTGTTATTAATTTAATAGACATGTTTCATCAAATCTTAAATGATGAGTGTCTTCCTTTATAAATTTTGAGAAACATCATGTAGCTCTGGGCAGTCACATGAGTCAAGAAGTAATCTTATTATGATCTATAACAAAATACTGCAATGTCGTAGTAACTTAATTTAGCCGTTAGATTTACGTAATATTAATAACGTAATTTGTGTAAATTAATTGTTATTATAGCATATATCCTTCCGTTCATTCTGAAAGTAACTGTGGAGTCAATGTATTTAAAAGAAGAGAATCCCTTGTGCTTCGCGTGTGGTCCTTAAGACAAAAGATCTATTGTTTTATAACTGCATGCAAGTAGATACTATTCGTTCTAGATACCTCATCGGGATCGGACAGCCATCACCTCATTTGTCAAGGCAGGGCTCCGTCAATAGCGTCATCCTTCTACTGTCCTCGAAGCAGGGTCTATCCGCCTCCCATATCTTCCACTCATTAATTCACCAACAGGACATTTGCTCTTATCGCTCCTTTCGAAATTCATGAATGATTGTCACGCCTTATGAGGTCAATGTATTTTCAAATCGACGCATATTCCAAAGTGATAACTGCCATTAGAAAGTGTATGTAGAGTTTACTATATAGCAATGGAAGATGGGAAGGGCCAAATGACATAATAGCGACGATGTATCAATTTGTATTAACTTATTCTTTTTATCCGATAAATTTGCTTATTTTAGTAAGGCTGTTCTTTAGGTAGTTTGAAGGTGAGCTCTTTCTTACCTGTATATGCATGGGGGGGGTATATAATTAATTATTTCATGTGAGAATCCATCTAATTACTCAAAGATACTAATGTATATTGGGAAGAGTGCCTTAATACACTTAAATAGGGTAGTTTAAATTGGGGTTTCTTATTTCCAAAATCATAGAAAGGTTTACAACCTCAAAATAACCCTGTAAATAGACAATTAACAATTTAATATAAGTCATAATGCAAAATTGCTGCTGAAAAATAGTAGACCTCTTCACAAAGCATTGGATCTTTAAACTGGTTTCAATGATATGCTAATTAAGTAACTGTACTTTAGTTGAACCATTACATTTATTTGCATTACATACACTTGTTTTCCGTCATCGTTACTCTATACATTCCGCAGTAAAGCATGGCAAACTAGTTCCAAACATTACATAATAATGTAACGCCTTCCCCAAATATCCAAATTCTTTCGTGTGGTACATATATATTGATAAATATATTTTTCTTGTTTGTGTTTCAGCATTGTGCCAGAAGAGACTGAGGAAAGAGAGAAAAGCAAGGCGACGGTTGCAAGACCAGTTGGAACTTGAAATGAAGAGGAGGGCCCAACTGGAAGAGGCACTGAAAGCCGCTGGTGCCCCACCAGAAGCCCTCAGGGTACTCACTGGTATGTGTCAAATCAATTATGCATTAATGTTCCAAATACAAGTTAAGTCGTTGGTCTTAATAGTTTTGGCTATGTCTGAGCTCGATTGCTGCCTAAGTGTTGAAGATTATTTGTAAACTGAGTCATTAAATCATAGACCGACCAGAGCTAAGAAAATGTGGTAGCAATCAATATCCAGTCTTGATTAGCCTCAGCTGCATAAATTGGATGTAAATATATGAAAAATTCTAGTTTTTTTGTTTTTTTTTTAAATTAATATCATGAACATGACCCTTATAACTCTTTCACTGATCATAAAAGGGATTGTTTTGTGAAAATTATATATGATTACTATAAAAACATTTAATGAAATTAAAATGTAGAAATAAATGACTTCAAAGGGTGCTAGGGGGTGAGGGTGCTTTTTGAATGTCGTAGTCCAGAGAGGAATTGAAATTATTAAACACTGTTCATTTTTCGGACTGCTTCGCTGTTCCGTTGTGCATCAGAGCCCTTGCATTCCTGTCATTCGCGTCATAGCTATCTTAAAGCTATTTAAACCTTCAATTAAGGTTGGCAAATTCAGCTTTTTTACATTATACAAAAGAGTGTAACATACTATTTGTCGAAATAGCTCAGCTAAATAATAATGTTCCTTGAGGTTATTTACAACTCCAGCTCGACAAGAGGCACGTGGAAGTAAAAAGTGGTTTCGGAGAGGAGGTTGAATGTTCGGTAAGAACGCTAATTGAAATTACGTCGAGAGCAGGAGTCGGCAAGGCTGCGGAACGTGCCCAAGCTTCGGTTAGTCTACCTAATGTCTGAGGATTACTTGAAATTAGTTATACCTTTCGTAGAGGGATTACTCACCAATTAATTCTCTCGGGAATATTGAGGGTGGGGGACACCGCATCCGGCTCGCTCCTCCACTTCGCTCCTCATTCCTAATCTCTAAGGGGTAAACACGTTTCAAGATCTGAGAGGGTGCTGCCTAGGGGCATTACTTAAATGCAAAGACTATCTCTAGATTCAACAAGTTTTGCATTAAACCAAGGATAGCCATTTATTACGATATTCGTAAAACAAAATCAAAAATTCTTGTGCGGGCACCACCTGCCTTCCTGGCACTCCTATTTAATTAAATATACAGAATGTTTGGTTGCATTTCATTTGAAAATGATATACAATATCACTGTCTCAATTCATCGGATCAAAAAAAGTCAAAGAACATATTTTTTAGATCGTTTAAAGAAAAACTATCTATCTATCTACATATCTATCTATCTATCTTTATATATATATATATATATATATATATATATATATATATATATATATATATATATATATATATATATATGCCCTCATCGGTAGAGTTCAGCCCAGTAAGATCTCTAGGTTTGCAAAAATAAATTGTGAGGAGCCAGAAAAGTGTTTCTGATTAACCTATAAGCATTTTCTTTGATGAGTACTTGAAATGAATGAACATATGTTAGTGAAGGTGCACTTTTAATCCTATACAGCAGTGTGGGACCTTCCATTTTTCCTGGCACTGACAAACGCAGACTTCTTATTTACAATAACTGTTCCCTATCACCCAAACGATATTTAAAATTTACATTTAATACTTCACTTGTTATTTAATAGTAGAATTAAGTCAGGTTAACACCTCGAATTAAAATGATGCCTTTCAATGCTTCAGAATAAACAGGGACTCAATCATTTAGAAATGTTCCAGCTATTTTCTTAACTGTATTAAATTAGGGCTCCGTAAGAAAAAAAGAAAGAAAATCTAATATGCAGCCATAAAGTTTTTCCCGTAACGGGTTCCACCCGTTCTATCCTTCGTCTCTTTCTCTGTTACAATGCAAGAGATTAAAAAAAAGATTGGTACATGAGTTATTGGTCATTTTATGATATATAAAAAAAAGGTCCTTCACAAATCTTCTGTATTCCAAATAGGTACAAAGAAATTTGTAATCTTTTATTTTCGCCCTCTTCTAAACCAGCTCTCCCCCAAGTCGATTTCAGTCAGTGGGGAGAGGGTGCAAAACTGGATGTTACAACAGACAAATATGAAATTTCATCACTCTAAAGTCAGTCGTTTTTCAGTTATATGAGATGCGTAAATGTGTATATACTTTGAGAAGCCGGACAGAATCAAGTCAAAATGGACTTAAAGGGAGCCATAATGCCGTTCAAATCTGATATTCAGAATTTTTCGTCATTACAATAATTGCTTTGCTTCGCAGAAACAACTAAAAAATAGTAATTGTCATTTATTAATTCATACTATGGGCTCAGCAACCCGTGTTTGTTAAAGCGTTCACCTTAATCTGACATTGTAAACCTAGAGTGGCGAGTTTGATTCCCGCCTTGGCAGTAGGAATTTATTTAGAGACGAACTAGAAAATCCAGGCTAGAAAAGAGAGGCTAGATAACTCGTCTTAATTTTTTTTATCATTTATTTACACTGACTTTATGCAACCCTTTTCTAGCCAGGGTGAGACCTAGGACTTTATTTAATGAGTTCGTCACTAAATAAATTCCTATTGCTCAGACGGGTAGAGCCACTAGAGGTTAACATGTGAGATTAAGGTGAACGGTTCAACAAAAATGCTTAACCTGATTCCCCGTCCCGAATTAGCCAAAGTAGCAAAAAGTGTACGTTAATAAATAATAATAATAATAATAATGCTGCATACAGTACGCAAACCACATGTTCATTTGTAATAACTGAAATGACAAAATGTTGTTATTTATTTATACCCAATTTATGCAACTATGGCTAATCGGGGAAGAAGGTTACCCCCCTATTCTAGCCAGTGTGACACTAAGGATTTTATTTAATGAATCCGTCACTAAATAAATTCCTATTGACCAGGTGGAATCGAACCTTCTGCTCTTTACAAAGTTCATTAGCACACATGGCTAATATGGACCCCAATTTTTGTTGGAATGAAAAAATAATTTATTCCTTTTGAAGGGAGGCCAAAGAATAAATGGACATACAAAATAATTTTGTAACAACATACTTTACAATAGACCTCATTGACTTAAAAAATCTGGGTTATTTTATATGAATTGTTGCGCTTGCTACTCAATGAGTTAGAGTACTCGTGATTTACTCTTGAGTTCAATCATTAGCATTGTAAAAATGGTTTCCTAGTCTGAGATCCTGGCTCCATTTTAACTGAGCTCCTTAATAGTATTCCAAGAAAAAGAGAACAAGAAATGGGAATGTAAGATGGAGTCCCGAGGGATGTGGGATAGATAGACAGAGAAGACGATAGAAAAGTTTTTGGGGGACAAAAAAGTATTTTATTTATTACTGCCGGCTCCCTGTCATTATAGTTTGAAACAGCTATCAGGCAGATGGGCCGATACATAATCCATTAATTCAAAGATAATTTAACCTGCGGCGCAGGTGAACCCCTCCCCTCCTTCCTTTGCCCACCTTTCCTGAAGGAAAAAAAATCGGTCTCCTGCCCCCGGTACAGTGGGGATTTCGATATTAGAATTGTTTTGAAAGATAATTGTCCTCTTGGAATTCATTAGATCCACGAACCCTCGCCTTATAAAAACGCCATCTTAGGGTTTTTTCTTATCTAGGCTGTTTTTGTAGCACATACTTGTTTTACATCTGCTGTAATCGTGCTCATGTGAAGCGGAATAAGCTAGACGCCATTGTTGATTCCAGCCTTAGGCGATTTATTAGCTTCCCTTTCATTTACATATAGTACTCATTTAACAGATATTTCAAGGCATGTATTAAACATATTTATTTTTCATTATTTGAATGTCAAAAGTACCACAGCGACTATCAAGGATAACAGTGTTGTAAATGCCTGTAAAAAAAATATAAAATAAAATGAGTAGAAAGTGAACGTTGTTTGCAAAAATAAACTAGGGAGTTCTTACCTGAGAAAACAGTATTAGAAAATGCAATTGAATGGCGATAGTAGAAACATTGTCACAATTTCCATTCCCCCCCCCCCTGGAAATAAATGACGGAGTTGGTTGACGTTGATAAATTTATTAATCTAAATTGCTCAGTCTTTAATCAATTGCTTAATGAGTTACTAAAATCGTAGAGTAAGGGCGGAAGTCCCAGAAAACCTACAGTTCTCTTCAGAAAAACCAAACCAGAAACGGTTATTTCTTCGATTTATGCCACAAAGTTTTCACCAGTAAATAATTTACTAAAGTGGTCATATTTTCTATTCATTAATAATCTACAATATTCATAAAAATTCAGTCCAATTGTGTCCTGAGAAAATAGGACACTGGTGGTAAGTAAAAAAGGAAGGTATATGGTTGTATAAATATAGTATCCGATGTAATCGACCATCCAGCATAAGTATGTTATAAGCTGTTATGGATATTATATTGGTCACTGAAGAAATATACATGAAAGAGAGTACTTTATTACCCAACAATTATTTACTTCAACTTATAAATTATTTAATTATTAATAACTATTTATAATGAAGGATTTCCCAGACATGTTATAAAATCGATGATAACATGATTCAGATCAACAAGGCTTCTGCTTTAACAAGCAGGTCTGATGAGCGCTTCTGTCATGTTCAAGTTAACACAGCACTTGTAAACAGTTTGGCAGATCCATGGTCGCTAACTTCACCTGTAAATGCTCCTTCAACTTATATCTTCCAACTTGATAGCTCGTCAAACTTGTTGCTCAAAATTAATTAACGTTAGACATGAGCACTTACATGAAATCTATTGTTAGCTATGAGAAGTGCTAACATTAAAAAGGAAAATGTTGTCTTGTGCCACCATTCTGTAAGGCATTATTCTAATGCTTCATCATGAAGAAATTAAAATTAAAAATAGTCTCACATTGGAAAATAATAAATATTTCCTTTCACCGAATCATTTGAAACAAGGCTCTTTAAGCAGCAGTTTCGGTGATGATATCATCTCTCAAACAACACATGCTAAACCAATTGAGTCATTTAAAATACCTGTACCGAATAACAATTTTTGCGAGGAAAAAGTTCTATTGTGTCTTTCTAGGTTTTTGTTCCTGTGAATATCTAACACAAATTCGTTTGAGTTTTACACCCTACACGAGTACATGTATTTACTAACTCGACAGCACAGGCCTTGATGGATCTGTACTATCACCATATTTGACCATTTCTGGCATTTCCTGGTAGTTCCTTGGAACTAACTACTTTCATTGAATTAAAAAGTTCTTTTGCCTTTCTGAATCGTTAATTTTGGGGTTCCAGTGAATAAACAAGTATCCAGAGAGGTGCTGTCTCTTGTACTTAAAAAGCTAAAAAAATGTACCCAAACCTGAGACTGAGAGTCTTATTGCGTATTCCCAGATGCCAATGCTCCAATCAGTATTCTCTGGCTGAAATCAACGAAGAAAAGAGACTGACTCTTTTTTAAATTTAACTATCATGAAAAGGTGGCGTTCGTATGGCGGATAGAAGAATAGTATCAGCATACCAGACCTTCCCAGTTAAGAATCAGGCATTGAAAACTGCTGATTCGTTCCATCTCTAAAGTGCGGAGTTCTATCCATTTCCCGATTGTATAATCAGCATTGTGAGCGGATTGAGTAGCGACCTGAGTATAAAAGTTTCTATCATTTGCCAGGACTGCCACCTCATTACGGCAGGATGCTGACAACTAGACCATTCTGACAATGCAATGATCCTGGCCTTGGTCGTTCATGGGCTGTTGAGCCAATGACTTCTATCACCTTCTGGGAGTTGACGTCTGGAAGTCTTTAGCTCATGTGAAAAAGTCCGTCACGCAGGGGCTGCGTAAACTAAGCAGATTTCCCACGTGAAGTTTTTTCAATAGAGAAATCTGCCTAATATCAGCTGTAGTAGTAAGAAACCTCTAAACCTATTCACGAGGGACGAATAGTTACAATAACGGCCGCCAGAGCTCACTGCGGAAAGTCCGAACATAGCCACTGCTGCCGAGCACATGCAGAATACAAATGCAAATATCTCAGTAAATATTCAAGATAGAGAATAAATGTATAGAACAATATTTATAGTAAATTTAATTTTCAATAAGATTGATTCTGTAATATATTTCGATCCGACGTATAGTAACGGAGATATTTCGAATTTTCGAAAATCCTCCCCTCTAAACCCCCCCCCCTCTCCCGCCCCCTGGTCCGATTTCAGCCGTTAACGAACTTGATCTGTCTTACATAAAACGGCTAAATATCGAGTTTGGTAACGATCAAACAAAAATTGCGACCGCTAGAGCGGTAACAGACAAATATATATATATATACAGTTTTGAACGGACCTCATTTTCGTCATCTACTAGGTAGGATCGATGGACATTTGAAGAAATATTTTGAAAATCCCGTCATGAGTACAACCTCAATAGCTGATTTCCCTTAAGGGAAATCTGCTAAAAAATCAGTGTAAAATGAATAGAAAAAAAAAGGATTATAGGAACCTTTGTTCCCTGGGTTTGTATTAGAAATATTTTCTATGGTATTGGCGAATGTTTTTTTTTATTAATAAAATTGAGTGTTGTTATTTAGTATTAAGAGTAATGTCCTTGTTTGTTGCAGAGAGCTGTGGTAGCGGAAGCAGCGGTAGCGGGGGCAACAGTAGCGGCGGTAGTGGAGGCGGCGGTAGCGGTGGTGCAGGAGGTAACGGGGGCGGTACAGGGAGCACGGGCCAGGAGCGGGAGAGGCGCTCAGCGGAGAGAGAGGCAGAGCAGAGGGAGGCCAGCTACCAAGGGGGCGGTGGAAGGGAACCTCCGCCCCCACAACCCCCTCCACCCCAGGACAAACCCTGGAACTATTCGAGCATCGACCTCATCAACAGCGGTGCTCAGGCCTTCTGGCAGAACTACTCAGGTACGCCTGTCAGAGCATGGCACCCAAAGTCCACAGCATCCACCTACACTTAGAGCTTAACCACTATACAGGCATCCGCTTTTGCTTACTTCCTCCCTTGATCTCAGTCCTGTAGTCGGTTTTAGCCTCTCAAGATTGTCCAAGGTCCTATTGATGTAAGAGTATTTATTTCTAGAATATCTTATGATAACCCAAACGTTATAAAAAAATAATTTTTACTGATAAAAATGTACATAGGTATCTTTTTGGTAAACCGTAAATCTGCCTTTTTTGTTTACAATTACACTCGTATTTTAAGTTTCTGAAGAGAGTATAACTTGATACAAGAGAAAGGGATTTCCCCTTAAAAGACTATCAATTTAATTCCAACAACTCCTAAACCAATAAAAAGAGAATGTGGAATGTTTCAGCAGATTTCCCTTAAGGGAATCAGCTATTGAGGTCGTTCTCATGACGTGATTTTCAAAACATTTCTTCAATTGACCATCGATTCTACCCAGGAGATGACGAAAATGAGGTCCGTTCAAAATTATAAATATATATATATATATATATATATATATATATATATATATTTGTCTGTTAACGCTCAAGCGGTCACAATTTTTTTTGATCGTTACCAAACTCGATATTTAAACGTTTTATGTAAAAATAAAGGTCAAGTTCGTTAATAGCTGAAATCGGACCAGTGGGAGGGGGGTTTAGAGGGGGATTTTCGAAATTTCGAAATATCTCCGTCACTATACGTCGGACGAAGAATTGTATAGAACCAATGTTATTGAAAATTAAATTTACTATAAATATTGTTATTTTCATTTATTCTCTATCTTCAATATTAACCGAGATATTTGCATTTTATTGAGCGTAACGGACATGATGAGATCGGTTAACTTTGGTTGCAGCCGTGAGTTTCCGGCTAGCTAGTTCGGCCGCTTCAGTAACTGTTCGGTTCTCATGAAATGTATCTTTTCTAAAACATGATGTGGGAAATCAGCTTAGTTTACGCAGCACCTGCGTGACGGACTTTTTAAATATGTCACACCCCCCATAATTTGAAAACTCTGAAACTGCACCCTCCCTCCCTTCCACCAATTTTAAGGCTAAATATTCTTTTAATTTATTTATTTCATAAAATTCAACTATAAAGGAGGCCTGTTTAATATAATTAATGTAACAATCCAATAATACTTCAGATAAAGAGCAGTGCTGTAACATCTACAATAGCTGTAATCTAAACTGCTGTTATTGATATTTCTATATCATGACACTACTGCGTTGTCACATTACACTTTCATTTCCCTCAGTTATTAAAAAAAGTTGGGCCCTGTAAATTAAAACTAATGATCCTCACAAGAACTTTATTTTAAGCGTTAAAAGCTTTTCATACGCTATAATTATCATATTTTGTAAAGAGTTATTTATAATTTCTTTCTAAACAAAACATTTGCTCCAGTTTTATAGAATTTCTCATTTTAAACCATACTACTTTTTTTTCATTTGAGTTTTGACTTCTCATTTTATGGATTTATAAATATAATTTTTTTTTACGAAAAGCGGATAATACATAATAATACTACCCGATGTCAAGACGATCTCCACAGCTCATAAATATGATTCCTAACATCGTACCTGAAGTACCACGAAATAATGTACTCTGTGTATAAAAAGAAATCGAGAATACTCAAATTTAACGAAAAATAGCTTCCAAGTCGGAAGAATTCTATATAAAACAAGGTCAGGAAAGATATTTTTTCGTTCATCGGAAACATTTTCACTGCCGTAAGAAATAGGTTTTTAGCGACTTCATCACTCTGAGCATGTAAAGGTTGTAATACTGAGGTGACATTGTTTATACTTATTGTTACTTATTATTTTGTTTCTTTATTCTTGGGATGGTTCGGGATCTTTGCATTAAAAATAAATATGGTTTAGGCATTTATGGTCGTATTTCGAACTTTGTTGACGCGATAAACCCGGTTACGAACATCTTTTCCAAAGCTCTCTTTATCGAGCTAATAAAAATGCCTTATTAAATAAATCAATTTGAAAATAAAAATATTTGAAAAGAAAATACATAAGTAAAGCAAAACAAACGTATTCGAGCTCCTATTTATCTCGAACACCAATGGATTTCTGAATTGCATAATTGTTGTATAAATAGCATTATATGAACATCTTTTTTTGTACAAGTGAAATGTAAGCTGTTTGGGTCCTCGTAAGTATCCTGAAGTTTTGGTCTTAAGCTAATGTAACATTGAATTACACTTTTGCTAGGACCATCTTGTTAGTTAGTTCACTTTTATATTATGAAAGTGAATGTTTATATGTTAATTAGAATTTATCCACGGGCATTTACTATTTATTCGTATGTGTTTATTCGTGAAATAAGAAAACAAATGAATATATATACAAACAAACAATGTTTATTATATAATAGATATAATATAACAAACGTACCTATTCAAGTACAGAAGAAACTCGGAAAAGAAAATATGAAGTTTCATATGGACAATCTTCCTCTGATATCGCAAAACTTTGAATGATTTTTACTTTTTAGTTTCTTTCTGTGATTTTTGATCAATCTGTTTCATTTTAATTAATATGTTTTATATTAATTAACAATATACCTGAGAGTCAATTTACAAAACCAAAATCGTTAAAATGGCACAAAATGAAAGAAACTAAAAAAAAAAATCGTTCTCGCCCCAAATTTCGCTCAATATAAATAATAGAAACATGTCGATATGACATTTCAAAATAGATGATGTATGTTTGAATATATTACTATTATTTTAAACACATGATTTTGGTTCCTTATTTATTTTAAATTATATAAAGGTATTTGATAAAATATACGAACTACAATATTAGCACGTATTAAATTAGTAGGTATATGAAAATAAATTAATGTAAAATAATTCGGACTTTAAGGTGCAACATATTATAAACAATTCATGTTAATTAGGCAACGTCTTAGTTATGAATATGTCTCTAGTTGAAATTAAAGCAGTCTTTGAATTGTAATTAAATGTCTCTTTGTGTAAATATGTTTTAAAAAATATGCTCTCCGCTTTATTATTAATATATAATTATTATTATTATCATTATTATTATTATTATTATCAAAAATAATTGTATTTAAAAAATATAATCGTTCAGTTAAGGCATTGTATCGTACTTTTGTAAAATGATATTGTAAATTATAAAAATTTAGAGTAGTTTATATATTGCTTTACTTAATAAAAATATGAATTGAACATTTTGTTTATTTCTGAACCTTTATTTCACAAAAAAAAAGTGAGATTTATTTGAGTAAGTAACCTTACAAATTATTCACTTTTGTTCCTCCAGGAAAAAAATAGGAAAAACCATTAAAATAAGTAGAAAATATATTCAAATTATTTAATATTTTCTATTTTTTTCTTTTATAAATAAGCTCGTTTTCAAAATCAAAATTAAAAAGTTCCTATGTTTGTAATATTCTATATCGTGTAATTCTTCAGTAAAAGCATTCAGTCCGCAGAACAAATACCAAAGTCGTTGTTAAGTTTGTTTTTCAATGATTTTTTAATCAGATGACATATTCAAGACAGGAAGAGTTCCCGAGGACAAAAAACTCTGAAATTAAAACACTCGGACTTGCCCGAAAATTAGAAATAATTTGTTCTCCATTTGCTGGTTGTACATTCTTAAGGAATATGATAGTTTCGTAAATTGGAGCAGGAAAGACTTACTACTTATTTAGTCTAAGTGTTATGTGTGCCAAATCTATTCATTCATTTTGAAATAATTCTATTAGTCGACACACACAGTAAAAAGTTCAGACTAATTGTAGATTATGAATAAATCAATAGGGATTTCAGTTTGTTAAGTCGTATAATCTTACCTTACAAACTACATTTAAAACAGTTGAAATTACACTTTATTAAATTTAAAGCACACGCAACAACAAGAGAATGTTGGTTTTTTTTAAAAGGTTAGGAAATCATAAATGTTCCTTTATTTAGTTTAATGACGGAAACTCATAGGTCCAATTATGAATTAGCATCTTGTAATCGTATATATACGGGCCGTGCCCATTTTTAACCCTCACAATCTAATTCGAACCAGATCGCTTGGAATCTGGACTGACAAGGGGCTATTAAAGTGATTTGAGTACAAATAATGTTTATATTTATATGGCTTCATTTTTGGAGCCCATTTTATTCCTTATTTGCGGACTTCTCTTAAGGGACTTCATGACGTGAGGCACAATAAATGTTTGGAATATTCATCGATCTTACCTTGAAGATGACAAGAATTAAACCCATTCAAAAATTTTGTCTGATACTACTCTAGTGGCCGTAATTTTTGTTTGATCGATATCAACTTCGATATTTAAGCGCTCTTGTGAAACTTTAAATAAAGATTACAAATAACTGAAATCGAGCTTAGAGAAGTGGGGGTTTAGACGATATGAAATAAAAAATTCGAAATATTTCCGTTATATTGAGTGGCATCCTAAAATGTTATATAATCAAACTGGATAAACATTTAATGTTCCACAATTGTTATTTTGTACATTTTTGCGCTAAATGAAATATTAAGAGAGAATTTTTATTTGTTTATTGGAGGGATTGTATTATTTAGCCCTTAATAAATGAAGGAAACTTATTATTCCTAGCTTAAGTACAAAATATGCCTTAAATTAGACCTTCCCTAACCGAAATACATCAAGAAATGCTCGTTGTAACGTCGTCTATGAACGTTCTATCCTCTGCGATTTCAATTTTTATTTTATTTTTATTTTTATATTTAACCAATTCAAATAAAATTCGTTAATGAGTGTCATCGGACCAAAAAATGTGGGGTATATGAAAATGAGTAAAACACAACTTTTTTTTTTTTTTGTTAAAAACTTAACTTGGTAAGGCTAGGCTTTGTATAAATTAATAAGTAAATAGCTCCTGTAAATTCATATAAATAAAAAAGTATAAATTTGAATAATCTATTTTCTATTAAAAACACTTCACAGTTTCTTTCATAATATAATTTAAACACGATATTGACGATCGATATTACAGGATCAGCACTTTAGGAAAAGAGAGATGTAGTTTTGCCGTATTAAATCATTATTTTGAACAACTGGTTTCACCACATAATTGTCAACTTCCGGCTATAAATATAAAATTATGAATTGAACAATATTAAAAATTTAAGATCAATAACAATTTAAAAATTCCAACAAAACAACAATATATATTAAACAATAACTTACTAAAAGTGTAAAATTCTCTATCATATATTAAAATAACTGAATTTATTCTTTATTAAAAAAAAAAGGAGTAGAAACCAAAAACGACAAGAATATTGCTAGAGAACAAATAACAAATATCGGGATTTGGCTGGCTGGTGGAGGTAAATCATCAACGGAAGGATAATAATGTCAAAACACCTCCACTCTTAATTATTAAGAATGAAGGTGTTTGACTTTATTATACTTGCGTTAAATAACAAATATCTTCATCCTCCTACACCCTTCCAAGTCTCTCCATTTTCCCACCCACAATTCAAAACACTAGATGGCTTTATTAATCTTTTTCCTGATATTACATAAAATTACACAGTGGGAATTGAAGACGATTATTCTACAGGCATGCCGATCAAATGAAGAAAATATGAACAAAAAACGAAGGTGAATATGCAGGACACGAAGAAATGTTTAAACTAATGATAGGGCAGTTATACTACTCCTATTTCGAGTATAAGAGCTTCAATTACAAGAGTCAGCTTATAATTGGGACTGGGGGAATGGCTTTCTCAATTTGATATTATTACAGTAGAGTGCAAAAGAGCGGTGTGAGGTATAATGGAGTGAGTGCCTTCATCGTCTATGTATACGGCGAGTGTTTATTGCAGATGAGCCTTCCAACCCTGCCTTATTTTGGCCCGCCTTATATGTAGTTACTTTTGCTCAGCGTATATCTCTCTTATTCCCCCGCCACCCGCCAAGGTTATCTCCTAACGGGAGTGAATGTTATTCTCTTCCAGCCAACTTATGAATGCATAATAGCTAGGGGACTCAAGGTGTTCACTTTAAGAATGTCTTAAATTTGTTTGTTAGATAAATTAGTTTGTCATAACAAAACGTGATTAAAGCTCAAATATTGTTGTAAAACAGAATTTAAATTTCCTTCATAGGATTTTCTTGGCGAGGACTCAAATTAGTGCAACTGTTTTTCAAAAACCATTTATGTTTATCGATGCCTACGATATACATACAATAAAAGTCCGTCACGCAGGGGCTGCGTGAACAAATCAGCCCCCCCCCGTATACCACTTACTTGCATTTATCTCAAAAAGTAAAAGTTAAATGAGAGCAATATTTGGTATTTAAGCTTCAAAGATAGTGGTTCATGATATAATTGCTTACTGTTAATATGACAAGAGCAGTAGTTACTGAAGGCCAAAAACTAAAAAAATAATCAAGATAATGAAGAAAAAAAAACATTTTACAACATTTATAGAATATTTAATTTGCAATAAGATTTGTTCCTTATACATTTTTGATTGGACGTAGAATAACGGGGGCATTTCGAATTTTCTAAATCCCCATATAAACCCCCTCCCGGTCTGATTTCAGCCATTAACGAACTCGATCTTTATTTTTACATAAAACGTCTAAATATCTGGTTTGGTAACGATCAAACAAAAATTATGACGGCTAGAACTAACAAGTTAACTATATATGTGTATATATATATATATATATATATATATATATATATATATATATACATACAAATACACACACACTCACACACACACAAACACATACACTCACACACACACACGCACGCACACACACACACACATACACCGTGAATTTTCGAAAGCTCTCTTTTTCTACCGCGCCATACTGTTCTTCTTTATTAACTTTTAAGTGCTCGAATTGAATTTTTTTAGATTGTTATATGTTCATGTTTTCCAATAAACCTTATTTTAAACTGACATGAGACTTTCATTGCTTTGATTTGCCAGTAATACGTATTTAATTGCATTTTATCGATTAAATTTATTTCCATTCATTTTAGATATTGTTTTGCAATTTTTACTTATTCTCGTAAAATATTTTTCAGATTATTTTTATTGTGTTAATTAATCAAAATCTGAAAACAATATAACTAGTTTTATTTTGATTTTGAATACCAAAAAGTGCCACTTAGATTGAAAAAAAAAAGTAGTTTGGTCATGTGAGTAAGACGGCGAGTTCCCGCGTGGGCAACCGGAAATCACTATGTTATATCCATCCTCCCGCCCTGGCTAGAAAAGGGTTGTAACCTGTTAATAACCCATCTCTATTGGCCACTGCAACTTGTAATAAATAATTTAAAAATAAAATCTGTTCCACATGGCTTTCTTGTACTCCTATTAAAAATTAATAAATGTTTCTTAATAATACTAAAATCAAAATATTTATTGAACTTCATTTCAAATTGTTTCATTTGAAAGTGATGTATGATATCTCCGTCTGATTGAAAAAATGCCATACAACATAATTTATACATATTTTTAAGATGAACAAACAAAATTATATTCAATTCTCTATACATACGGAGAAATTTGAAATGTTTTTATTTCTACCCTTTTTTTTCCTCGATATCGATCAAAAAGAGAGATGCACAGCAATCCCAAAAATGAAATTTCAACATTTTAAGACAGGCGTTTTCGAGATGCACACGTACATACTTCTTTCATGAATTTGGACCTACGATTCCATAATTAATATTATCTAATATATATTTCCGAATTGGAACTAACCTCCCTTTTATGATCTAGTGGTAGGGTCTATCAAGAATTATTTTTTTTAATAACGGCATTAGTTCAACCTATAGCTGAAGTAGGGAAAACCGTTAAAATTTGAAGAATGCACAGTAATAAATTAAAAATTAAATTAAAAAATTAAAATTAAGTAATGTTCATATTCTATTTGTGAGGCAATTGATACGATTATATGCTAACACCGACATAATTTGCTATACTAATGCTTGATAACAATGTAAAATGGTGTGTAAACTCTGGCGAACATAGACAAAATGTTACCGATTTGAATGAGGCCCTGAAAACTATAACATACATTCTTCTATAATTAGTTTTTTCAATTAAATTCATCAATCCTTCTACAATTAGTTATTCAATTAGATTATTGGTTGACATAAAACAACATAAATTTTTGTGAAGAGTCGAGCACAAACTGAAAGTATTTATTTTCAATTAAATTATTAGAATATGTTCTCCATTGCTGATGTCAAATGCTACATTTACATATATTTTAAACATTACTAGGACCATTTTTGCCAATAACCCCAGCAATTTGGTTTATATTATGCAAATTTGGATCACAAGATTAATTTCAATAATTCTTCTTTATATTCAATTGATTTAATAAATTCTTAATCCGGATTATGTTAAAGATGTGTAGATGAGTTTCAAATAATTCAATATTTCTTGGAGGCACGAAAAATAGTTTCACCCTAAGCTGGCAAATCGGTTCAGTGTGAATGTGACGGGAAATCACTTCCTTTGGATAATGGTGGAATAGATCCAAATTGAAGCCTTTTGGTGGGATAGTTTCGTAAAAGTTGTATTTACAGGACTATTCATAAGTCACTCACATTGTTTGAAATATATTATTTATGGTAGGTTGTGAATGTTTAGAAAGGGCCTGGGGTGGGTAAATATAAAATTAAGCTGTTAAAACGTGCCGTTGGCCGCTATGATAGGATCGTATGGAGCACCCCTAATCGGGCGAGACTGGGACCATCTGATGATCCCAGTCCATTATATACATTACACTGCTCGGGCAGAGGTGAGCACCACTCAGCTGTAAAACGTTTAATAAAAACCAATCTTATTTTATAAAATCCGACTTATTTGTTCCCAATGGTCAGTGCGAGGGGATCGTGAGATCGTGCGCCACGCCTCCATTTCTATACGAAATTACAGCCATTTCCCTATGGTGGAAGGAAGCACGAAATGGACAAATCGCTCTTGTTATTCCACCTATGATTCTGAAAGATCATGAAGAGGTGATCTTTCCTGAGTGGTTCTATCAAATTTGCAGAAGGTGGCAACTAAAGTCGTGATATATTTGCTGTTCCCTCTTTTACATCCAAAGTAATGCGGACAGTTATAAACATTACAATAATGGGTTATTAAACGAGTGTACTTCTGCTTCGTGTGCAACTTCTTTATTTTAAGTATTTCCCGCTCAAAACATTTAATCGGAGTATGAAATAAATTAGTTGGGAGGGGGGAGTTATATTGGGTGTGGCAAACCCAGTACATATGTACACGGTATATGCATACCGTGGTAATAGCGTGAAATCAGTAGTTTCTCAGGTTATAGATACAATCACATTAATTTAATTATGATAAAAACTATAAAAATGAAGATATGTAGTAAAAATATAAATGTAATTAAATCTACTACAGTAATGCACCGGCAAAACAATTTTACCTGTTATTCCATGGAGTACCATGGAACAAAAAGTCTCAGTAGTCACGGAATTTCTTATTCCATTGACTACTGTGAGTGTGACGTATATCATCTCTTCATTGACTTCCAACGACCATAAGGCAGTGTGGACATGCTTTTTGAGAGTGATGCTGTCCATAGGAACGCCTATCAAACATCAGATCAACGAGAATAATTGTGGAAGAATTATTGCAGCTTTTTAACAATATCCAAAGTTCGCGCCTCTAATAGCTTTGAGATTGAATTATTGTAAGACAAGATTTTTGTTATTTAACGTTTCTGGACGTGGTTATTCCCGTATTTGAGGAGGACCCCCTATATACAACAGGCTCTCATGCCACAGGCTAACAATTTATTCATCACTGATAGACATATCACCTTAAGTGATCCGGAACAGTCATAAGAACTAACAAAAGAACCTCATTCTTCGAATAAGTATGTAGACGCCCAACGTCCTATCGAAAAGTTATATTTATATGTTTGGTGAGTCGAAATTCAAGTGATTTACAGCCTCATAAATTTTGTTTAACCATGTTTATTTAACCCTATTACTTTACACCTTGCTAGAGTAAGGCCCATTGCCTCTTAGCTTTCATATCATGTGAAACCGATGGCCTCGTTTTTGATATAATCTCTTTTCTGGTCTTCCTTCTTTAGAGTACTCCACCCCACTTTGGGTCTAAGCACCTACGCTCAAATATTTCAACTTGTGTTTCGAGGGTACCGGACAACGCCCATGTCTCACACCCGTACATGTGTTCTGGTTTGATAATGGAGTTGTACAGCCTTAATTTCAATGCTCTTGATATTTCCTTGATCTTGAGATTCCAGAATCCTATAAGTAATCGCGCTTGGCTCTAACCATGCCCTGTAGATTCAGTGACTGTCGTTGGTAAAGATTAATCAGCCCCGAGGTATATGAAGCTTTTTACTTTTGGGAAGGCTCTCCCAGGTTGCTCTGTCTGCTTTAAAGTTACTGTTCATTACTATGTACTTCGTATTTCTTGGTTTCCTTTCAAGCCTACCTTCTCTTATCGTTTGCCCCTGATATCAATAAACCGGTCAGAGACAACATATTCTCTTTCTTGCTCCAGAGGACAGCTACATCATCTGCATAAGCGAGGAATTTGTCAATCTTGCCTACTTGAACTTCTCTATTCCTTCGAAGCTTCACGTAATACCTTCTCCAAGGCTAGATTGAGCAGCATCAGACAAGTAAATCACCTTGCCTCAATCCTAAAATACATAAGTGTGTTTAAATAGCAATAAGATTGAATATTTAAAATTATTTTGCCTCTATGCATAGATCCTTACCATGTGGATTTCCGCTATAAAGTCGGTGCTTCACTCAGTGACCATTTACTAGTTTGGAATTTCGCCTAAGAAAATATTGAAATATTGAAAACAATAACAATTGAATTGAGTACTATAAAAAAATGGAGTATAGATAAATAAAGCAATTATAATATCTTCTAAATAAAACTGGATAAAGGTTGGAAACTGGGAATCAATAGTCTTATAACGAGCCCTTCTGAAATGAAGGGGGCTGATGCCGATCGTAGGGATTAAAAAATAAAAAATTGACGATGACTTGAATATTTTTGTTATTACCTTGTTAACATAGAGGATTAAATTCTCAGCTCAGAGCCACCTATTACCTACTGAACGGAATGGGATGGTCTGAAGATTGGTTTATTCCAGATAAACGCTAAATTAGTAGTTTCCTCCTCCCTTTTTTTTTAAAAAAAAATCGAATTCCATATGCGTGCAAATTATAATTACTCTTAAGGGTTTTTGGGGAAAATAATTATTAGACGATTAAAATGCAGAAAAAACTTAAGGAAAGCTAGTTTCAATGACTATATCAATACTATGAAGGTTCTATCAATAGTGAATTGAAAAGAAAAAGAGTCATATTGATTATTTACAGGAATATACTTCTAAAAAATTTAAGCTATTTGTTGTGAATAATAAATTATTTTTTTCATTAAATTGTATAAAAGTGCTCGTCTTCGCAAGAAACTTTTGCTTAAAAGCTCCTATGTCTAGGTCTCACGTAAATTGGCTGTTGTTATTACTGGTTGTTGTTGAAATTATAAAAATGTTTTTACCTCCTCCAACGGTATCTTGTTGATGATAAAGCATTGTTAAAAAACATTCATGGATTTATCAATAATATACATATTGGCATAATTTGAAATTAAAGTTAAACACAACCACATTTTAGTAAATATTTAAATTCTTAATGTAGAAATGAAAAACATTATATTCGAATCAATTTTATTTACGCATAGTTTAATAAGTAGCGGTCTAAAAGTATTTGGTTCTCTGGATTTAAGTGTTTGTGGAGTAATGCTCACTGGATTCCACATCCGTTCGCACCCGAATTCGAGATGGGTGGAGTTGAGTAATGTTTGGAACACACTGTAACTAGCCCAGCTGTTCTAGGCGGCTAGGTCGGAGTTAATCAACTCACTACGACACAGTTTTCTTTGTGATTTATACATAGCGTGTCGAGGTACTGTCTTGATTTCTGTTCATCAACTGAGAAACTAAAATTTAAACTAAGGATATTTAAATGGGAAACAAATGTAAATAATACGGTAATTTAAATGAAATGACCCATTAAATATTTAAAAATCTATACCTTTGTATTTGAATGATGTTAAAAAATTATATTACTTTATTCATTTCCAAGTGGGGCTCATAAACATGAACGGTCATGTACTGGCTTGTCCATTAGAACATGGCAGTTATTTTCCTCTGTTTGGTCATTGATTATTGACAAATCGTCTAGTTGAGATGCAATTTCGTGAGTTGATTCCGGTCAAACGATTCGTTGATCGGGATGTCATTCACGTTCAATGGATTTCGGGAGTGGTTCCCGGTGTGTTTGCAAGTGGAAAATTGGAGTTAAAATCTAGTTGGCAAGGGTTTGGTAGAATTGATGGCTAGGGAGGGATGTAATACTTTTCGGATTGATATTTTGAGAGTGAGGGTGGACAGAGTGACCGGTTGGGGTTAGGTGAACCGGACCGGAAACTCGTTCACAACCAATTTACATCCGGACTATATATTCGCCTCGGGGACATCCTCGAACATCTGCTCCATCACCTCCTCTTCCGTCCGATAGGTTCCAGGCTGCCTCACTTGTTGATAGTCCACCGGCCCGTACATCACTATCCCTCGTCATATTCTATCTTGGTATGACTATCGACCAGGCAGCAGTTGGCTGCAGCATACTACCAAACAACACAATCCTACTCGACTGCAGTTTACGTAGAAAATAAAGAATTCAGAATTAGCTCTCTTCATCGACACTTGAGGTACTTCACATCGATTAAATGACGTTTGTCTGGTATTTAATATCATCCACGACTGGGCGATGTCCTCTCTAGGGGTGTGTCCTCGATTTTACAAATGGCATGCCTAATCAATTGTAAAACACATATTAAGAACTGAAATATTATTGAGTTTCAATCATGTGAAATAACTTAGTAGTTATTGAAATAGGCAAAGAAAATATGGGAACATTGGTAAATCTAAGGAGAAGGTGTTTTGTTGAAAACAATCGATATATATAGGAGTGACTGAGACTGTGGCGGGGATCCTCCCCTCCCTTGCCCTAATCTTATAAACTTTCTATGAATAATATCCGAGACGACTAAGAGCACAGTTAGCTCGCCCTTTTACCCAATCCTCACGCTAATTCCGTTCTCTATGTAATACCGTCCTTTGAGATTATTATAAATATTCTATTCCCGCTGTCCTACAACTGTTCTCCAAACCTAATTCAATGCCATTTTATCTTTAGGAGATTAGACAAGCCTAAAGGGATCCATGTTAGAGAGAGAGAGAGAGAGAGAGAGAGTGTGTGTGTGTGTGTGAGAGAGAGAGCGAGAGAGAGAGAGAGAGAGAGAGAGAGAGAGAGAGAGAGAGAGAGAGAGAGAGAGAGAGAGAGAGAGAGAGATAGATAGAGAGAGAGAGAGAGAGAGTATGTCCGAGAGCTGGTGGGAACAATAATAGAAAATCTGAACGTAAATTCTTTTGCATATAGATTGAGTTAAATGAATTTTATTTAATAAGCACTTATAGTATTAGCACGGATGGATAAACATTAAACTAATTCGAATGATTAGACTTCTCTTTTTTCATCTGTCATTTTCTTCAGTAAGGATGGTAACTACGTAACAAACCTACTTCACTTATTCAATTACGAACGCATCGAATTTATTTCTACTTTGGACCTTGCCACCAGAGCAACATGACTCAATAAATTGAATTCCGTTTGAAATGTTTACCTACAGTTCCATCATTCATTTTCGTTATTTGCTTTTCAATGATCGTAAGACAATGATGAACCAGCTGTTAGTTGAAACCACGTTTAGTACTGTTAGAACAACTACTATTTCCATTATGGTTACTGACGGTTAGTCTCGTAATAATTCTAGTATATGATACTGAAGGATACTTTCTATTTAATCTCTTACAATTAAGCCGTTTAGCCCTCCCATCAACGATGCCATAGCTGTTCTAGCTAAAGGCTAAGCCCTATTCTCAGTTTAACCGACCAGAAAAATCCGTGTTGTCCCCCCAGAAACGGACCAGGGACGAGGGACATGAAGGGCCTATAGTTGCTTCAATCTGCCTCGAAGCAGATCGAAGCCAAAATTCTTACGAAGTGCACAAGCTGATAAAGAGTCACTCTCTTAAGAACTTATATGTTCTAGCTAATAGATAGAATTAGAATGATAAAGTTAACTAATTCTTTAATGTTACTCTAGCTCCGCATCCATTAGTAAAGAACTTGACAAATCATAATAATTTCGTTCTCTTATTTAATCAATAGGGCAATAAAAACTACAGTTATTTCGTCTTGCATACCTCATTTGAAAAGCAGATAGCTTTCAGCAAATCAAGTAATCATCTTATAGCATTGTGTGCCTATCATTGCTACTATAATATCACCCCGCAGTAGCTCAGTCGATGGTCCCACGAGTAGCTGATATTGTTCAGAAACTACACAGATAAGAAGGTACAACTATAGCTCTGAATCATTCGTACAGCAATAAGGCAGTAAATGACACGGCGAGTGAAGGTGTAATCGTTACCTAGACGGAGCGAGGTAAACGATTACGAATGACTGGATCTGTAGGACTGTTTGAAAGGCGTGGAATCCACGTTAGAGCCCCATAACAATGGCCGCTGCTAAAACGACCCGGAACGGACAATTCCATTTCAAGAGCTCGGCCGAGGAATGTCAAGGAAGCAGAACTAAATGGAATCACAATAGCTAGGTTTCAATTGCTCGACTCCCGTGGTTTACTGTTCGACTAGCAAACAGATACGAAACATATCGGTAGATGGGAGGAATATTAAGTACGACATAAGATTAGTTTGTCTTTGAAGGATAAAATTTAAAAAAAAAAAAAGAATGCCATCATTTTCGAAGGTTTATTAAACATTGCTTATATGTACAGCATTCCAAAGCAAACAAATTTAGTACCTCTGATGATGGAGCCTTAGTGATCCGACAAAACATACAAAATATAAATAGACCATTCTAAAAGTAGACTTTTTTGATTATCTTTCATTTATACCTAAGTACATGAACGGGCACATAATCGATTGTTTATAACATGAGAAGGCATCTCACGTTGAAATGACAAGAATTTCCCTTAATGGTGCGACAAGAAAAAGTCAGAAACTCACATAATTAAGTAGTCTAACCTTGGAGAATCAATCTTCCGGCATTGGCATTCGCCGACTAGTCTCAAAGCGAAAACTTGGGATACTCATTTTAAAAAATTTGAAGTAGTTTGGAAATTTGCCTACTAATAAAAATGTTTGAAATATATTAAAGTAATACCGAGTTTAAACCATTGCTTTTGTTTGATCCATGGCTGAAATCTAAATTGCTTGATGAGTACAATAACCCCTATGACTATAAGAAGCATAATCCCTTGCTCATCTGCCCTATTTGTTGTTGCTACAGTGTTTATAATAAGATAATGCTCGTCCGTTTTTTTTATATTTAAAGATCTCTGGAAACATGACAGGATGGCATTTAGGTGTCCTTTCTTGCCTCATATACTCTATGCTGAGAATTCCTGGTTTGCTACAGTTCTGACTCACTGGTCACACCCTAGAGCTGGGCTTTTGATTTAGCATAAAATCACAATTGCAAATAAAAACATTAAAGTGGACTGCGCCACACTCAACAACCGGAACCTGAGATTCTACTTACCTTTGTTTTTCGTACAGATCGGACTTGGACTCTCTGATATAACGAACAGTGATAACACTATTGATAACGAGAGCAAACATTACGCTGTGAAGGCTAAGGGCCATTTTCACATATATTTAGCTGGAAGGCAGTGGCGGCTCGCGTCTAGTCACTGTGGAACTGCAGCACCCCCAATTTTCCCCTTTTTCTTTATTTATTTCTTTATACTTGTATAATATATAATCATTAAGCTTAATGCAGTAACCATCCCCCAGTTTATGAAAAAAGATACAAAAATCTTTGTATGGCACTGTGCGCTTCACAGTTCCAGCGGATAGGTGTTTGGCTGTTGTGCGCATGCGCACACAGGATGCTCCAGGTGCGGCTGCAAGGGAGATAGAGCACTGTCTTTCCCGCAGTGCCGACCCTGGCCTGCGAAGGCTAAAAATTTTCAGGAGCAGCACCCCCAATAATTTTAGCTACGAGCCGCCACTGCTGGAAGGAGTATACCACACCATGTTTGAACGTGACATGCTTAATAATAATAATGACTATATATATATATATATATATATATATATATATATATATATATACACACACACATATACATACACATACTGGCTAAGTTACCAGGCTTAACCCTGGAATTCATTTGAGGCTGAATGAAGATGGTATTTTTTTGGCAAGGCTTTACTTTGCACAATATTTTGACATTTACCCGTCCCAGTGTTAGGCTTTATACCCGCCGTTGCTGTGGATTTGTTAATAATAAAATTATTTGTTCTGTAAGGCTTCATTGTACTCAATATTTTCATATTTCCCGTCTCTTGTGCATGTAGGTTTTTCATAACGTAAAGGCCCTTATAATTCATTATCACAGAACGTATTCTGTCTTCCATCCCATGTATGAATAAAAGTTCCTTTTTCTTGATGCGGTATGAAGCCTAACGGTGACAGCTGTTTTAGGTACGTCATACGTTCGAACCTAAAAATTTTAATACAGCTTATAATCTTGGAAGAATTAATGCTAAATCACATACCGAGTTTTGTTAAGTTCGGTTTAATCGTTAGTGCCCAATAACATTATTGGTTTAGTGTATATCTCGTTTATACTTCCTTATACGACAGAATTGATTATAACAAAAGTTACTGTAAATAACAAAATAAACAATTTTTGCCTTATGCACATTTGCCGATAAACCAATAGGAAAGGTAATATCGCTATTTTTAATTTCAGGCCTCCCTTACAACCCCCACTCCTGCTCGTCCCTAGAAATGCTGGTAAATCTTATTTTCATGGAGGAGTTAGTGCTAATTCACATACCGAGTTTTGTTTAGTTTGGTTGAGTCTTTTATGCCATAAAATTGTTGACTCCCGGTATAGTTTTTAGCGTATTACTTATTTATACGACACAAGTGTATATGAAAAAAGTTACTCTAAATAACAAAATAAACAACTTTTGTTACGTGTATTAGTGCCGATAAAGCAATACGAAAAGAAATATCGCTATTTTTAATTTCGGGCCTCCCTTATAACCCCCACTCCCGTTCGTCTCACAGAATATTAATATAGCCTAAAGTCTAAGTTAGGGTTAGTACTAATATACATTCTATGTTTCATAAAATTCGGCCGTTTATGCGTGAAAAGGTAACTAACAAACAAACAGACACCAAAGAAACAAATTGCAGATATTGTGCCTATGACATGTGAAACGAAAAATTATCGTGAAATTTCTATAAAAAAATCAATGTACATACAGAGGTTACAATTATATATAGAATTTCTATCACCTCATGATGTCCTTGTGACTACAGCCAAACTTATTAATATTTCTTACCGTGACATACAATGCTTGGCAAGTGTGCCCAATGGTCAATTAGTCTAATACTGATGAATTTCCTACATTTGTATATGTTTCTAGATTTCAGGAGTATTTATCATATTTAAATTGATACGTAAAATGTTGGGTGTCTTTCAATCTCCATTCAATTAAATGAAAATTACACCGCCGGAGCAAACTTCCTTTGCACCGTTAAAGAGAATTTTCTGTTCCATTTACCTCATAAAATAGTTAGATGAAAAGTCAGTAAAAGATCTGTATCCGTAAAAACTTTTAAAAAATATATAATAACTTTAAATTTGCGTATATGAAACACAATATTATTACTTTTCAAGGGAATGATCAAATAATAATTATAATGTTAGGGAGGTCAAAACATAGGTTTATGAATAACTCCATTTGTTTGCATGGAAAAAAAATTTACAGAAAATAATTTTGAGGCTATTTAATAAATACAAATCGTCGGCATATTTCATAAGTAAAGAAAAATTGGCTATTTTAATTCCTTGTTTAAAAACAAGAAGCAATCAATACAAAATAAAAAGTGTATTTTTAATTAAGTATAATATACATTTTGCTCAAAATTCAGTTTTAATGGGCATAAATAAACTATAAATATCTTTATCATCATTAAGACGTCATTTCTCTCTCTCATCTCCTTCTTATCTCTCTCTCTCTCTCTCTCTCTCTCTATATATATATATATATATATATATATATATATATATATATATATAGAAAGAGAGAGAGAGAGAGTCAGACAGACAGAGATAGAGAAAAGCACATACATTTGAACGAATGATGCTTTTGTTATTCTAGAAAATTTAAAAATTAAAGCTCAGTTGGTACTGAGATTAGGTATTACCATGATAACCTACGTCGAAATTAGCTAAAACATATCACAAATCATATTTTTTGTTTTGATGGTACAATAACAGTTAATGAATACTGGAAAGTTAATGTTTCCCTTCAATCAGTATATATGAGCAGCTTCAGAATATATGTTGTAACAAATCTAATTAAAAGCTGAAAGGTGTTTTATAATGAAAACTCCCTGAGGATGGATTATAGGCTGTTTGTTAGAGGCACTCCCTTTGAATACTAATGCTTCCAACCGCCGATCAACCTATGACGAGGACTCCTCTACTTTTCTTATTCCTTTTTTACCATCCAATTTCATTGTTATTTTTCAATCCATCTCTCTATATTAATCGATATTACTGATCGCCTAGCATCACTCGCTAATTAGTCCAATATTTTATTTGATGTATCATAGAAATCTTGATCGGTTTTAGAAGTTGTCTAGAATGCAGATGACGATGTTTATTATAGTGATCAGAAAATATAATCATCAACATACCTGTCTTTATAGGACTCCGTATCCATCTACTCTTTAAAAAACCAAGAGACATTATTAATATTCCTCTTTCTGACATAATTATTGGTTCACTAGAAACCACGTAACCAGAATTAGGGATAAAAGTTCTCATAAAGGTAACACCAAAGTAGCCATGAAAGTACTCATAATTTTAGTTAACCGCGAGATTTAAAAAAAAAAAAAAATGCAATGGAAACATATCTGGTTGGAAACCTTGAGCCGTCCCTTTCCTTTGAATTTTGAAATTTATAATGTCAAGGATTAAACATTTAGGATATTTCAACTACGTATATGGGAGCAACATGAGGGGTGAGATGAATTTTTTCGCTTGGTAATGATAATCCCTCATGAGGTACATGACGACTACAGAGATTTTTTTTTTCATGAACAGCACAAATTAAAAGTTCTGATGTGACAGACAGCGGATCATTTAGACGGACGGACAGTGGCTACATTAATAGAGCCCTTGCCTGAGATGCTAAACATAATATACCTTCCAGGAGTTGCTGATATACTTGCCTTAACTACCAATTGAGTAGCAGCTGATTGAAGAGTCTCCGTGAAATGGACCAATCTATCGTGCATTGTCGGAGCACAGCATAGTTCCTTTCCCCTGGCTTCGAATCAACTTACTGATACGGATGCTCTATCTAGGACCACCAACGTGTTTTGTCAGCATTCCTAACCATAATCTCTTAGTTTCAAAGTTAATTTAAATATAAAGGCAAAATCAGGATATTGCATTTTATTGGAATGGATGTCGCATAAATCACTTTTATTCCTATGTAATTAGAATAATCAAAATGCTTGGTTGCACTACATTTAAAATAATTTCATTTGAAAATTATATATAATATGTCCTAACAATGCATTGGATCGAAACATATAATACAACATAATTTATAGACCTTTTTACGAAAATCCAAAAAGGCCCTGTCCAAATTTACTCTATCCATAATAGGTTTGGAGAAATTAACAATAATTTTGTTTTCGCCTCCCTTCTAATCCTCCTCCTCTACCCCTGAATTAAATGATATAACAGTTCTAAATATGATATTTCAACATTTAAGGCTAGACATTTTTGAGTTATACGAGTTATGTACATACATACCTACAAACGCCAAGCCGAAACTAGTCAAAGTGGAGGGTCAAAACAAATTTTATTTTTATAGTTTATTTCCATTTCTTTCATTGTGTCAGGATGGATAGGATAGCAAGAGCAGAATATAAAAAGAGTAAACAAATACAAACGGATTTTCACCTGTATTTAATTTGTGTAGTTTATTAATGTTCAGTTATTATTACATTATTATTCTGGATAGGCAGGACTTAATTTGAAGAAATCTTCACTTAATTATTTTATTCAATGAGAATATCCTGAGTTTTACAGTAAGGAAATTAAATATAAATTTTCAAATTACAATATGCACTTTTTAGGTGTTATACCTATGAAAATACGTTCGTTGTTTGCTCAATTCTCTAAAAATATTAGTTAATATTATTTTTCTCTTCACAAACTTTTTATGGAGACTCTCGTTTATAAAATGAAAGAATCGAATGAACAAATGTTTTCCGGAGGAAATATATTTGTAGCTGTAAAAAGAAATATGAAGCAGCCTAGAGTATTAACCAAAGAGCAGAGTGATTCGGCCCCAATAAAGGAAGGACCTTTTCTTCGTTGGAGCCAATAAAATTTAATAAAAACCCGTATAGAATTTCGCTGTCGGATAGTCGGGCAGGAGGGCCCTAAACGAGAAAATAACTTGCTTCCTCCCCTTTCTTGATTGTTAGCCACCGTTTTGTTTCATATTTTTTCAAATTGGCTTGCGGAGGGGAGCCGCCCCCACCGTCTGATCCGATTTTCCCTACGCCTCTACCCTCTTTCATCCGTTCCTCTCTCCACTTCTTTATTTAAATAGCTTTCACTTCCATCCGACCGACTTATATTTGGGAGAATGCGATTATTCCCTTGTCAACTGTCATTACTCACCTTGTCATCTTATAATTCGTCATTCGATTCTGCCGCTTCTTTTTTCCCCCTTTTTAATCTCTCCCTTCGTACTTCCTCTCCTTTAAGACTCTTAAATGACTTGAGACATAAATTTCAATACTAAATTGCAACTTCTAATCCCTGAAAGGAATTTTAATTGTAATAAACCGAAGTAATTAAATTGTCTATTTAGTTAGTACTTCGCCTGCATTCAGTGGGAGTAGCTTGTGTTGGCGAATAATAAAAGTATAGGACGTTTTAGAGGATAATAACGAAATTATACACTTTGATAATGACTTCCTTTGCACTCTCCAGGCTTTCATTTCTGATGTAAACATAAGCTTGGAAAATCCACTTCACAGGAACTACAATAACAAATTTTTAATAACAAGAAATACAACTTTTAATAAAACAATTATTCCTATTTAATGACTTGTTCGCCTTTCAAAAAATATATGTAAACTAAACCATTATGATTTGGATGGAAGATTTAACAATTTCCATTATTTTAATACAAAAAATGACATTATTTCATAATGTTGATTTCCTATTTAATTTTAAAACTAGAAAATGAATATAACACACTATAAATAACAATGGCCTATCTCCAATTTCCCCTTTGTTTAAATTTTTAACTTGATCATACAACTGCGATCGCTCACAACATATGGGTATATAAGTATTGTAAAAAAACAATGGCAGAGATAATTTTTTTGTGGAATTTCAATTTTTTTTTAATGGAGATAAGAGGGGGGGGGATGGGAATGTGACAAGTTTTTGTTAAAAATGGTAGGGGGTTATCATGATGCATGGCAGCAATGAGTATATAATCAGAATTCTTAATGACTCGAAATTTAAAATTCTACATTTCTTAAATAATAAAATAATTAAAATGTCAGTCCCTCCATCATAAATGGATTTTTCATTCTAGAGTTTTAAGGCAGGAGCCCATCATAAGCGGTACAAAGATAAACAACAAACTTCATAATTCACTGTCTCGAGGCAGAATATTTACTAAATTCTTATAATTTGGTATATTTGAAACAGGGAACAAAAGAAGTTAGGTTGTTAAAAAGATTTTAGATGGATACAATTTAAGAAATGTTAAACAGAAGAAATGCCTTCACTCACTCAAACCATTATTTACATCCTGAATGATATGAAAAAGAAATATATATATCAAAACTGTTTTTTTAATTTCACTTTATTACCACTTTGGTCATACATGAGGGTTTTAGTGAGTATAATTTTAAATTGTGGCTGCCTAAAGTGTTTTTAGACACTTCTTTTTTTGGTTTTGCAAATAATGTGAATAATTTGAGGCCATTATTTCTTTTACCTTGGGGCTGTCTTTTTTGTTTCTGTATTTGTAAAGTTTATATTGGCTATTGTTTGGCAGATTTAATTTTTTTTTAATGTTGTAATATGTAGTGTTGCACATAGTAGTAGTTAAGATGGGGTTCTGTCCTGAACGCGCTATATATAAGCTGGTCTTTTATTTAAAAAGTTGGTGATAAGCCTCCCACTCTAGTCATATCTGGCATCAGACATCCAGAACTTATAAGAATATACTCGTATTGTCATACAAGTTCAAAAATGAAAATTTAAATTCGTTCAATAAACATTATTTTCAAATAAGTATTTTCTAACATATTATTTCCTTATCAAGGGCTTCTATTTGTCCTTTGATTATGGTATAAAAATTTGTTTATTCTTTTATTTATAGGTGTTTATTATTTTGATAGAATTTATATTTTCATTTTTGGCTAATATATTCATATAATTCAAGAAGAATATCATCTAAAAATATAAACATTTCAAATAACCTTTGCCTTTTAGAGCGGGTATCATTAAATAAATTTAATTGTAATAGACTTTCAATTCTAAAAATAATATTTCTTTAATTTCCATAATATGATATCAATACAACAGCATTAATAAATTGTCCTTGATATATCTGTAATGGTAATATTATCAATGTGTATGCTATGCCTAGAGTATGCTGTTTCTTACAAATTCCTCAAAATTAACACACACACAACATATTAAGGTGTACGATTAATAACTAAAAGGAAATAGACAATAAATAATGTTTCATTATACTTAATTCTATAAAGTAAACCAATCTTTTCTTTTTATAAGAGAAGTTCATTCTAAGAAAAGAAAAAATACTTCCTATTGATAGCAACATTTTTGTATACAATTACTTCGTCATTTTTAGAAGATGATGGCTATGTGAATCTGAAAATTTTATATGAATATGCCTGTATAAGTAAATTTCTGTTTGCTCATTATTCTGATTAGAATTGCATTGAATGACAACAATGAATGAAATAAAAATCTCAGTAATTAATAAATCTTAAAGTTGAATAAGATTCTTAGGCTTGCTCTATCCATCAAAAACTAAACAATATGAATAATTATAATATTTTACTTCAAAATTAATTAGAATACACCATATTTATAACATTTGAACAAATGAATCTTTAAATTAACATAAATAGTCTTTTTTTTTCTTGAGACTATTACTGGTTAAAATTCTATATGTTTATAAACAAAACCTCTGGCTGTTTATAGTAGCCATCCACTATTAATTACATAAAAAATTTATTTAAGTTAAAAATATACTATCAATATCTGTTCTTATTTGAATTATATTTCCTTTCATTTCTACATTAGTTCCTTTTTTTGCCCAACACAAATGTCATATTTCTGCATGTCTTTAAAGTGTCATAATATCACTACTTAATAAAACTATTTCACTTTTTAATGAGGATCTTTTTCATTTGAATTGTAGAATCTCTGGCCCAAGAACTGGAACTGGAGAGGAAATCAAGACAGCAACAAGCTGAAAGAGATAAATCCCCTCTTCAAGGTAATATTTTTATTACCATAAACTCTATTTCTTCAAATTCAAAATCTTTCTTACCATATTTTAAAGATAATCCCTTATTAGGTTGAGAAAAAGTATCTCATCTTTCAATTCATAATGATAAAAGAACACTATGTTAAAAAAGAAAATATAACCTTACTGAACCATTAAATGCTTTCCAGTAACTCAAAACTAAATGGTGTTGTAAGTTAATGATAGTAAACCATTAGCACAAAATAATCTGCAAACTTAAAAATAAATATAAATGATTCCTCAATTATTCTAATTTTCATAATTACATATAATGAAGCCCTGTATTAAAAACAAAGCAATATTCATGTTTGGTTAATAATCATATGTAAATATTGAAGCTTGAATTCATAGTCAGTAATTTTAAAAATATTTTGTATTACTTTTATTGGGCGAATAGAGTATAACAAAAGAGGTTTATTCATATTATATTATTATAAACACAACATTTGTGATTAAAAAATTACTTTCACATAACTATTAGAAGTAAAGGAAGAATTAGAAGTATATTTTAAACGTGGGAAGTATTATTTTTTTTTCAAATTTTAATCTTCCCACAAGGGGAAACAAAGACCAACTAGCAGGTTTTCTGAAATAATATATATAATTTCCAAAACTACTTCTACCAATATATCTTAATGCATTAGTGTAATTCATATACATACAAATATATCAGCAGCTGAACTTTTAGTAAGTAGTAAACATGAGGAGAGGGGTTGGTCAATGAAAATAATCCTAGTGCTAGAAATGTAGACCTTTATAAAAAATATTTAAAATGTTAATACTATGCATTGGGTGCAAAGGGATACTATATATATGTGTGTGTGTGGTAAAATGTTTGCTAAAATAATATGTATAATAGAGGCAATTTAAACTTGTTATAATGAAATGATCATTTTTGTATTCCAGATGCTCGACCTGGGTACTATAAAAACTCTGTGTTGTTCAGCAGTGCTACTTAAACTGGAGGATCTCTGTGCACAGCCAATGATGGCATTAGTTTTAGCCTCACAATATATTTATGTTTCATATTTATTATAGAAAATGTGTGAAAGTGAAAAAATCATGTTGTGTGCCAGTGAATGTGAATAAAAAGTTCTTGTGAAACAGAACATTTCGAAGTGACTTGTTTCATTATGTAAAATAGCAGCTAGAATCATATAAATATTATAAATACAAAACATAAGTGAATAGGTCTCATTCAATAAGGGAAATGACTTAGCTTTGAGAAAGTGAGCACAAAAATTAGCATTATTGCATTTGTATATTGTTCGACCTAGTAATTGCTGAGATGTTTTACGGTCACATAGCTTTTTGTTGCCATTTTGAAACAATGTATTATTTATTTTATTATGGAACACAAAGCAAATCCTAAAAAGAAATATATATGTATTCAAAATATAATTTTCAGCACAAATGTTATTCCATTGTAAATGGCATTTAGTGCTTGCCATTCTGTGCCGAAGTATGTATTATTTATCTGAATATTTATGTAATATTATCAGTTATAATTGTGTTTGTACAAGTCATAAGTTTAAGTCTGTCATAGTTATAGATTTAGAAAGGGCACTAGTGTGTGTCAGGATAGATTTTAAAAACAAATATTTATACTCTAATTTCCTAGCCGGGGCGCAATTTAGTGTAATTTTGTAAACCAATAGAATGAAAATACCCTACAAAAATTTATTATTTTTACTGCTTTCATCAGAAGAAAAAAATAAAAACAAAAATTGCGAACCGGCTCAAATATCATTTCTACTTTATATATGAAAAGTATAAGTATGTATATATAAATTATATGGAATATCAACTTATAAGTTATCGACGTAGTGACAGAAAAATAGTGCAGTGTTCATACTGAAAGTGGTAAAGGCAGCAAGAGTTTTAGTTCTGAATGAGATGATGTAAGCTAGTGACGTGGACATTACTGAGGGCATTATTTATTCCCTCCCTTATATAGTTAAATATTTTGTAATTAAATTATCAAACTTGGAGAATATGAGACTCTTGGTTTTGATTGGTATATAAAGTATACATCTCTTTGTACATAGCAGTTCTGTCAATTTGTTAACTATTCAGGTTTAGTATTAATAAGAAGAATACATTCCCTAGGCATCAAACAAATAAAACTGATTTTCATGTATTCTAAATTTGTAATGTTCACACTGCAATGTACAGGTTTATTGCCAATGGGTCTATGTGTTATTTTCTACATTACTATAAATTATACATATTAACATTATTATGAATGTATAGCGAATATAATTATGTATATAGCACTGTGTAGTCATAATGTATCTTATTATTTGAGGGCTCCAGTCTTCTAGAATTATTTTGTACAATTTTATTTATGATCTGAAAGTGAAGAAAATATATTAGAGAACTTTATTTCCTATTAAATGTTCCTCTTAAGATCAATTTTTTTAAGTTTTTTTGTTTTATTTCAATCGTAGGTGATCATTAGATTTCGTTTTTTTTTTGTTTTGTTTTTTAATTTCAGTTGTCATTGATGAGCGGATGTGTACTTAATGGTATATGTAAGGCTGGCATTTGCCCGTTCCAACTTAATGTAACATTCATATAAAGGAATTGTACTCTTCATTATTGTTTTGTTTTAAATATCCTTTTACCTCTATTCCTGTAAGCAGTAATTGCCCTTACTTACAGCATTGGCAACAATTCAAGAATATTTTCTAAGAAGTCCAGAAATCCAAAGAGAAATGATCAAATATTAAAATTAATTTATTGCAGGAAGAACACAAATTATTTTAAAGGAATTTATAGATTAATAAGTCTGTAATTGTACTCAAAAATAAACAATAAACAAAGTACAAAATATGATGAAAATACATTTTATATCTAAAGTAAAAATACAAATAATCTTAATCCTTCACAGGATTGAACAATTTTTTAAAACTAATGTAGCCCATTAATGGAATGTTAGGAGTTGTTAAGAGCTCATTCAAAATGAATTCAATTTCTTTAATATTACATAACATATAATGAAAGTTTTCTATTAATTTAAAGGGCTTTCCTGGCGAGAAGAAAAAAAACACTTCTTAATCACCGTTATTGATTACAGGATAATTCAGTCCGGAAGTTATTATTATCATTACTAAGACTTTTATAACATCTATAAATGTTTCTATAATTTTATTAAATATCAAAACAAAGTATAGAACATAAAAACTTCAAGTGAATTCAGTCTACTTGAAATTACAATGAAATTAAAGAGATCAGCAGTGTAGAAAATTGAGAACTGAAATGCACAGAGATAATCATTTTAACTGTTCACATTATGAATGAATGTTTCAATATAGATGCATATAATAGATATAGTAAAAGAGAAATATATGTGAATTGAAACTTCTAAACAATGTTTAACACAACTATAAGACTGACTTAGTAATGAGGCTGTCTGTGTGTGGATGTATGTGTGTGTGTGTGTGTGTGTGTGTGTGTGTGTGTGTGTGTGTGTGTGTGTGAGAGAGAGAGAGAGAGAGAGAGAGAGAGAGAGAGAGAGAGAGAGAGAGAGAGAGAGAGAGAGAGAGAGAGAGAGAGAGAGAGAGAGAGAGAGAGAGAGAGAGAGAGAGAGAGAGAGAGAGAGAGAGAGAGAGAGAGAGAGAGAGAGAGAGAGAGAGAGAGAAGAGAAGAGAAGAGAAAGCAATAGGGCTCAGGTAAGACGTTCGTCTTGATGGACTTGGTAAGGTTGGAGATGCCGGTTCGAATCCCATGTAGATAATAGGAATTTATTTACTGACTACCCCATGAATTATAATCCTTAGTCCCACGCTGGCTAGAAAATGATGATAACCTGTATATAAGACGTCGAGGTTAGTAGCACAAAGTGGGTAGCAAGTAGCACACAAATAATAAAAATCAAACAAATTACAAATATACATTATGTATATCCATATTATATGTAAATAAAATAATTGTTAATGACGAATGAACAATGAAAAAAAAAGATATTGAGAATTTCACAGCAGTTTTGTATTCGAGGCCAAGACGTTGATAAAGATGAGTCAGCGAAATACTCATGTTTCTTCAATCATCCTCTAAATGCATATCTCCACATAGTGGATAGATTTTATGGTTTCGTTCTGTAGCGGCGACGCACGTACTCGTGAGTCGTTAGCTATCAAATATGATAACCTCGCGGTATAAAAAATACCTGATGGTTTTAAAAATATGTTGAGTTAGTAAAAAATAGTTAACCGGATTGCGAGTGCAAAGTTAGAAATGCGAAAGAAAATATCTAGTGTCTCGTGCTAACTGTGACTGAGTTGTGGCTATTCAAACTGGACCATAGTGGATAGTAAAGCTACTAGATTTGTTACCTGTAAATATTTTATGCCAAGAAGTTTTTATTGTTTTTAATATACAACTTGAAAAGTGAACAGAACTATTTATTTCACCCCACTTAGTCCACTAAAGTTCTTCTTTTTTTTTTTTAATTAAAGAAAATATATTTACTTTTTTAAGATTTGAATCTAGATTCCCTCCCTCTTTAGGTAGGTTCTATAATACCAGAGAAACTCCCAATTTGAGGTCAATCTTGGATCTTTTTTATCCCATTTAGCTACATTTTCAAAATCAACTGTTCAATCTGTGTTTAAATCAACTATGTAGTCGTTTGAATACCCGTCTCCCAGGTGATAAGCAGATTTAGCAGACGCACGTAACAATGTCTCAAACTAGCCCAGATAAGTGAACTATGTATTTCTTCTATTGGGTCGACTCGGTGTAAACAAGAGTTGAATGTTAAGTTGAACGTGAGCACTGAACTGATATAATAGCTTAAAGAGAACATCATATTTGTAGGTAGACTGAACACCACAAATTTAAAAATTGGTCCTTTAATATTCCCGTCAGAGAAAAATTTATAAGAATAAATATTACAGAATATTAATTGTCTTATAAAACCGTTTGATTGGACTCCCATAACCGAGCTTTAAACACCGACTTCTCAGCCAATTTCAGCATTAAATAAACTCGATCTTGAATTTTATATAGAAACATCGAGTATGTATGAATAAGCTTTGAGAAAACCAGAAGTCAAAATCAATTCGGAATAAACACAAACAAAAGTTCGCCACGCATATGCTACAAACACTCTTAGTAACGTGTTGGACATACTACTGATCTGTCACAATCTAGCCTCTATTTTCCAGTAATTAGACGCTTATATAAAAGAACTAGAAATTTAAGCTGCATATGGAATGGAATGGAGTGGTCCAAAAGCTCGAATGAAAATCTCATTATCGTATTAGGAGAGGGGTGTACTGAAGATCGAAAACTAAAAATAGTGCAAATATCTCGATTAGTATTCGATTTAGAGAAAAAAAACGCATAGAACAACAATTGCAGTAAATAAAATTCAGAAGTAAATTTGTTTTGTAACATGTTTCAACCAGACTCATAATGATATTATTATAATTATTTTGAATCCCCCTCCCATTTACTAGATTCTCCGTCTACTAGGTTCGACGAAAGCTATACGTCGTATATACGCTTAATATACGACAATTCGTGATATGTCGGTGCATTGATGTTCGAAACGAATAGTAGTGAGACATTATAGAAGGGTAAAAATATCTCTGTTGATATTAGAGGTAAAGAAAAAATCTATATAATATATAGGAAATTATTTAAATTTGCAATAAGAATGATTATATAATATTCTTCAATCCAACTCATAATAACGGAGATATTTCGATTTGCGTTTTTTCCTTCCTAGCACCCCCCCCCCTCCCTTCCCTCCCACCATCTACTGGTCCGATTTCAGACGTTTACGATCTTGAACTTTCATTTTACATAAATCTCTTATATATCGAGTTAGCCAGTGATCAAACAAAAATTAGCTAGATTTGTCGTCATCATCTTAATAAGATCGGTGGAGATTTGAAGAGATATTTCGAAAATTACGTCAAGCGTGCCACCTTAATATCTAACTTCCCTTCATGGAAATCTGCTAAATAGGTATATATAGTTAATAAAAATAGAATATTACAAAACTTCAAAAGCGTCATGAGTAGATTTATTATTCATAAAAAATACATTTAACTAAAACACTAATTTAGAACAATTAATAGTAAACAAAATAATAAAGTTAAGAAACAAATTCATAGTAGTGTTTATTTATATGAGTATATGCACAAAAACAGGTTTATAAAGGAAAAAAGGCGAAAATTTCGGTTGATAATTAAATGGAATGTAAATTAAAACGAGCATGACTCTCGAAGGTACTTCTATAACGTCAAAACTGGTTTTGGCGTCTCTGGTGACTTTGAGATTGCTACTTACTCACGGGGATCCATTGTTTCATATACTGTTTCACCTCGCTCTGGAAACAGCAACCCGGAAAATAAGCAGATGACACAGAGTGGTGCCATATAAAAGAGGTTGATTCCCCACACATGGCAGGACGTATTAATGATGTGTAAATTACAGATAGAAATGGCACTTGTTGTTCAGAACTTCTAACCAGGAGTTGGAATGATGCAAGATTGAATTGACTTGGATTTTATTTAATTTTCATTTTATTTACACTTCGCTCCTACTTCGAGAGTAAGGCTCTGAAGGCTTCAAAATTATGGTAAGTCTTTAGGTGTGTAATTAAGACCCCTTCCATTAACCAAATCCTAGGAGCGTTACATCTCCGGCGCTCTCAGTATGTGAATGGCGGACTCCACGTCCTCCCCGTAGTTACCACTAAATATATGGACGGCGACTAACCGTTCGCAAACTAATTTACTCTCACTATAGGAAACATTCTTTTGCTTCTGGCGCCGTTGTCTGTTGTCATTCATTTCCTCTCCTGTTCGGATTTTGGGTAGTTTTCACCTACTTCTTTGGCAAGGAAGTAATCGTGGAAATCTGGTGCTATGTTCAAGGCAACGGCGAAAACGGGAAGGGCAACAGTTGGAATCGACCATCTCCTCAGCTTGGTTCTCGTTGCCTATCTAGCTCGCAGGGCTAAATCAGTGGGAGTCGTAACGGCTAAGAACTGAGCTGACTCATAGGATACGGTCCTGTAAGCATTGGTAATCCTCAATAATATTTGAGCCTTGGCGTTTTTCAAAGTATCTCCTCTTTCGAAGTGGTATCCACGCTGTTATCGTGTAAAACCCAGTTTGAAAACCAAGCTCAGTAAATTCGATTCTGACATCGCCTTTGCTGTTTAGAAAGGTAGACTGAGCTGGTTATGGCATTTCGAGAGGACAGTGTCCACAGCATATCAAAAAAATGTGGAATAATTTACCGAGGAGGAGGAGGAGCAGGCCAGGCAGAAGTGGCTGGATGATCTAATTAGCACGGCTGGTGGGAGCTGGGCGTAATGAGTCTTGTTGAAGACCACACGGAATGGTTTAAACTGTGATAGAGGCCAGGTACTGGAAGGACGGTAGAAGAAGTTCTTGTAGTTAGAAACTAAAACTAGATTGATAATTAGAGTTGATTAACCGACAGATTAGTTTTAGCTGCTGATGTGCGTGAGTGACCTGCTATTAGGAACTGTCTCAAATACCAGTGACCACGATCTCGAAGTAAATGAACGTAGGATCTAAAGCGGTATTTTACGTAGACAGGTGGTGCCATGTATGGAGAAGGTAAGGTGTCCTGTTGAGAAGGAATGTCTCACGCAGGAGAACTGTTAGGGGTTAGAAGAAGCTGGTGGTCGGGAAGGGCATGTTGAGGTTCATGGGACAGTTGGGCTGTGGAATATGTGATGTTAGTGAATGGTATGTCTTTTTTGGTTTTGAAGTTTATTGGTTTCTGTCCTAGATTTATGAAGATTGATTCTGTAAGGAAACGTCTCTGGTGACAGAAGTTTGAGGGTTGAACTCCATGGAAAGTTAGGATTGGGTCAAATTGGAAGGAGTTTTTGTTGGTCGTATTTAGAGAAGCTGTTTCAGTAAGAAGTGAACAGGTGCTCTTAATGTCATTGGACTTATTCCTGGCTATAAAACGTCCGCCACGCAGGGGCTGCGTAAACTAAGCAGATTTACCACATAAAGTTATACAATAGAGAAATCTCCATAAGAGTGCCGAACAGTTACGGAAACGGCCGAACTAGCTTTCGGCGGGAACGAATAGAAGCGACCATAGCTCGTCCGTTACACATAATAAACCTGAAAATATCTCGGTTAATATTTAAGATTGAGAATAAATGTATATGACAATATTTATAGTAAATTAAATTTTCAGTAAGATTGGTTTTATACAATTTTTCGATCAAACGTATAGTAACGGAGATATTTCAAATTTGCGAAAATCTCCCCTTAAACCCCCCTCCCACTTGTACGATTTCAGCCATTAACAAACTTGATCTTCCTTTTTACAAAAAACGATTAAATACCAAGTTTAGTGACAATTAAATAAATATTCCGACCGCTAGAGTGTTAACAGATAAATAAATAAATATATATATATATATATATATATATATATATATATATTAAATTTCTTCAAATATCCCGAGAGAAGACAAATGTGTGGGTATGTAAACTCTATATATATATATATATATATATATATATATATATATATATATATATATATATATTGTGAGTACCTCGGCTGTCTGCTCCAATATATATATATATATATATATATATATATATATATATATAGTTTTGAACGGACCTCATTTTCCTGGGTAGGATCGATGGAAATTTGAAGAAAGTTTTCGAAAATCGCGTCATGAGTACGACCTCAATAGCAGATTTCCCACTAAGGACGATCTGCTGAAAGTTCGTAACCAGTAGAAAACCAATTCCGATTAGCCGTTTTCTTTAGGTTGAATGGGATTATTGAGTTGAGAATAGAAGCTTTGGAGTTTATAGAGACGAGGAGAGGTGTTTCTAATGTGTTTTATAAACGGTATTCGGGTGGACGATGTACAAATAATTGTTTGTGATTTATTACTGTAAATGTTTAGCCTCATTTTATTGTTATCTTAAAGAACCTACATTAACTAAGTGTAATCACTTGGAATCTTATAACAATGACCGTAGTAATTGGGAGCCATGGTCCCCATCACGTAAATTAGGACAATTAATTCTTTCCTCTTCAAACCACCGATGCTTTAGGGGTTCACGATACAAAGAACATTTTTCAAATTAGTCTCATCTTAAGGACGCAAAAACATTAAACAAGAATCTGAAGTGGATTTGCGCAATATTACGTTAAATTTACAAAATATTTCGCTGCACTTCATTTAAAATTATTTCTTTTAAAATGTCTAATATCTCCGTCCCTAATGGACGGGTTTAAAACAGTCTATAAATATTTTCAAGAATAACAAAAATGATCAAAAAAAAAAAAAAAAAAACTTCTGCATCAGTAATAGATATATTTATTTTGGCCCTCTCATAAGACCCCTCCCACCTAGTCGATCAAAAGAAAAGGAGCTCAACTAGATGTTACAACAGTCAAATTTTAGTGATTTTTGAGGATGCGATATATGTATATTCGTATAAAAGTTTAATCGAATTATGCAAAACTAAAGATCGACTTCGTTAATGACTGAAATCGGTCCAAGGGAAGTAGAGTTAAGGATAGCAGTCAAATGAAAAATAGTACAAAAAAGTATTCAGAAATCGTGTTATATATACAATGATTTCAGGAAATGTAATAATGAGCCAGCACAAGAAACCCTTGAGCTGGGAAGGCGAATGACGAGAGTGAGAAACTTCATCATTTAATTCAGTAAAAAAGTATTTGTGGAATATTTTACTCTTAACTGTTATAAATCATAAAAGGGTCTAAGACGGCCGGATGGGCGGAATAATAGACTGACACACTGAGGAAATTATTAGGGGCCTGATGAGGGACTTGAAACCCAAAAAGGTAACAGGTATCCTATGAAGGAGCAGATATAATATACGACAGATATTACTGTAATGAGCCTTTTGTTGGAGGATCAACCGAAAACGCTGATGGTTGCTTACCACTTTCCTACCCCTGCAATTGCTTTCTTCCTGCCAGCAATAAATCGTTCAGATAATTTCATTCATTTCATATCAATCAACAAAACTTCATCATGTAATCAATTCCTATTAAAGCAAAAAAAAACAACACTTCCTTCTTACTTTATTTTTCGGACGTCAGCATATATCACCGATGAGAATTTTAAATGTGGAATTAGGTCAAATGCATGGGAAAAACACACACACACGCGCGCGCGCACACACACACAGACACACACACACACACACATATATTTATATATATATATATATATATATATATATATATAAAGTATAAAAAAGTCTAGGTTCAATTATGAAAGCATACAGATCTCCTCACCGAGAACACTGCTTATGCTAGTTGCCGTACAGTGTAGTAGAAAGGAGTATCAGTCTCTCTTCGTTCTATCGCAGCACTATGTGTATGTGTAGAGTCAGCTGAACCTCTACCCCTTTTTTTTTTGTCGGAAAGAATTAAATTTAAGATGCAATATGTCCAATAGGTCCAAGTAACCTCTTATGAATGAACTGTATATATCTGGTTCCTTTGAGCTGGTACGATCAAAAGGAATTCGCAGCCTGCCTACTTGATAAGATAGAGTTATTCATTTCAAGGAGACTGGGGTCGTATAAAAATATCTTGGAATTTACAAAATTGATTAAAAGCTTCATAAAACACCTATTAAAGTGCCACATTGTTCCTGAAGTGATCCAAGCATTTGCAGAGCTCATAGTAGATCGTGGGAAGTTAGTCCATATCCACTAGAAGTGAATTACTGCTCTTTCTAACAAAACAGTGAGCTGTGTTATGGATTGGGTTCAATGTAAAAAATAATCTATTTTTTTAAATGGGGTTGTTTTCAGTAGAGCATAGAGCTAGTTATTTATTTTACAATTATTGTTTCGATTCAATAAATGGGTTTATTTATTAAATGAAACTTCAGAGGTCTGCCATACAGGACCTTTTGTAATTAACGGATTATTATCTAGCTGGCTGTCTTTCACTATTATACATATTGTGAAACGTTACCGAGAAACACACTCTAACAGGTCTCAATAAAAAAAAATATTATGTTTTATTCTCTCATAAAACGTAGCAGAAAAGTGAAATATATAACTATTCTACAATACAAATTTTAAGAATTATTTAGTAGTTGATGGTTTGTTGAAAATATTTGGTATTTGCTGAATGATAATAAAAGTAAAAGACAAATATTGTTATAAAAACGAGTCATAACAATAGATGGCACTCTTGTGATCTCAAAAGACCACAAACGAACTGAAAATGTTATAATATAAATATAAATAAATGTTGAAATATAAAAACAAAATGGGACACCTAAGGGATCGAATGAGATTGAGATAGAAATGAATTAGGTTTAGAAAAATGAATTTTAGGCGTTCACCATCATGTCGATATCTAGCCACTTGCCATACAGGAAATGATGCCAGTTATAGTAACCTTCCTTCGTATTAGTAAAGTATGCAGACGCCACAGTCTTAAGCGAATCATAAGACTTCCTAGAGCCATGGCCATATTCAGGAAGCAGCACTTTAGTATCGTCAAGGGAAACAGACTTCATTGGAAAAATTGCATGCACAAACAATCAAGCATTAGAAAAATAAGCAGAGCAATAAAAGAACTCCTGATTATTAATAAAATAGTTAAATATAATTTAGCGACGCACTAATTAAATAAAATCCTTAGCACCACCCTGGCTAGAAAAGGATGGTAACCTGTAGATAACCCGTCCTAATCAGCCATAGCAGCACAATGTAGACGTTAATAAATAGCATTTAACATTTAGTATTCACTCAGTCTTGTTAGTGAGATGGCATCGTTGCTCGCGGGTTTAAAACGAAACATAAATAGAATATCGATAATAAGCAATATTCTTCTAAAGATAGTTCAAGATTTTCTATAACCTCTTAAAAAGAAAGAATTTTATTATTTTTATGGGGGGGGCTTATTTAACAATAATCGGCACATTATTTATTATATGCAGTTATACTTATTATTAGAAGAGTTATACTTATCTTATAGAATAGCTATGTTAATCTGATAGGTTAGAAAACTTTAGACATTTAAAAAGAATAAATTAATCTACATTTACATTAAATTATGATCTATTGAAGTCAGTATTTATTTAGATTAATATTTATATTGTATTACGTGCCAATGTATATGGTGTTCATTTGTAATTTTAGAAATTATTATTATTTTATTTATACATATTGTAAGAAGTTATAATTTATTAATAACCATACTAACACTAATTGGCCAGACTCTTGGCAACATATTGTAAATATAAGCCAATAAAATATCTATCTATCTATCTATCTATAACCTCTTATTTTATATATAATTTAGTTTACTGAAATATATTTCCTGTGTGTATTATGGTAATCTCTTTAAGCCAAGGAGCGTGTTCTTAAATAAATATTCAAATGATATTCGGTATTTAAAATTTACTAGTAAACTATTGAAAGTTCCTTAATTATATTAAACCAACTGAAGGATGTGTGATGGGTTTTTCGGAGTATCATATAAAAAAAATCGTCTTTTATCCATGGTATTCCACAGACAGGATATCTAGGTCGCAATAATGTTATAAAAAAAAAAATCTGTCCTTTGCCAATTTTAATTATTCAAATGATGGATTTCACAGACTGAAAAAAGATTATATTCAAAGTTTCATAATTGAGGGATATTATCACTTTACATTTACAGCGATCATTAATATAAGAACAAATGATAAATAAATGTATGTCATTGAACGAACGCTATTTCCGGAACCTTCTCTTCAAATCGATGGCGATTTCGTGGATGTATTCGTTGAAACGATCTCAGTAGCGTATTCCTTTTATACATGAAATTCTCTAAGAAGAATAAAAGCGTTTTGCTATTGGCTGTAGATGTGGGTGCTTTGGAGTGAGGGAGAAGGGTAGTTACCTAGGTAGCTGTCAGTTAGGTAGTTATCGGAGACTGAAGATGGCTGTATTGGAAAGCGGTCAAGACGGCTATAAATAAGGATATAGGCAGAGCTAAGAGATTATACAGCAGACAGCTGTCAATAACATACCCAATATCCTTCCTATCCTATATCCTCACTGGCCCGCTCTTCCCGAACCATCCCTCTCTACTAAATCTAACAGTATTTCTCATTCTTCAACAGTCTAAGGTAGCTATATTCTTCTTTCAAGAAGCAAAAACTTTCAATGCATTTTGGATAAAATTATGCTAAATTAAGAGGTCGTAGGGCAAATGCTGTGTAAAGGTAGTAAATTTTTCATAAAAAATTATAGTTATCGTTGATAAATTTACAAATATTAAGCAAAGCTGAATTGCAGTTGCGTCAATGAAATAAACAGGCAAGTGAGTTTTTACAAAAATTTAATCTCTCATTCAATGCTTTTTAACTTCTCTAATAAAGGCCTAATACTAAACAAAATGTTAAAATTAGCCGCCAATTTAGGTCCGTCACGCGGGGGCTGCGTAAACTAAGCATATTTTCCACGCACTGAATGACACACTAGTGATCTCATCTCAACATATGTTATTTAATTCTAAGTAAAAATCGGATGAGTAGAAATCGGGGTTTACCGAGCTTAGTGGAGGCACCTGAGGGAGATGAGTATGCAAAATGCGAGGACCGCATTCTGTAAATAGTTCTCAACTCAGAAAAGCTTGCAGATTCTGATTCTGATTGATGCTAGGTGCTTTTGCGTCCATTTATTTTTCATTAGTTAACAGAATTAGAAACCATTTGCACCTATCTTTTCAGCAAAAATAAAAATAACTGCTGATGGACTTCGGTATAAATTAATTACTCAAAATAACGGCTTTGGATTAATTTGTTAAAAGTAATTTTCACATCAGAGGCTGTACATTTACATTTCTTACGTGCTCCAGCGCAAACATATGTATGGCAGCCTATTGACTACACCTTATTAAGCTATGAAATAAGATATGATAAATGGTACTCACAGCAACTGACGAAGCAACCATTGCCGCAATTGTTGATTCAGCTCTGTAAATCGACATCAGATTGTCACTCAGAGGCTTGTTCATGAAAAAATAATACTTAAATTGTATTTCGTTGTGCAATTTATAATGGTTGTCAAAATAAAATTTAAAAAAATGATTGAACGACTTTTTTATCAATAATTCTTGTTTTTATTTTATTTATTTATTGTGGGGCGTTCGCTGTGAGGCGATATTGTTCATCAAAAAACAATGAATATAAACAAAATAAAAAATGAAAACATTAACAGAAAAAATTAAACAATACAATTAGAACAGAACAAACTAAGAACGCAACCAAATCTTTATAGCCGGAGAATTTGCGAAAGAGCAGCATAGGAGAAAGTTTTTATTCTAAGTTGAAAGGCATCAAAAGACTTAACATTTAAAAATATACCACAATGTTAGACTAATCGACTAAAGGATGAAAGGACACTTACCAGCCAAGATACCCAAGAAGAGGAAGGGGTCCAATAAAATTCTATTACGTTCTGAAAGGCATTTCATTGAAGAGACAAAGAAGTTAACGAAGAAGAATAATCTTCCGTTTTTAAATGATTATTTGGTGACTTTAATTAGAATTTTCATTATATTTGAAATATTTAATATTTTGATACTGTGCAATGCAGGTCATTTTTTTTATTTAGTGATGAACTCACTGTGAAATAAAATCCTTTGCCCTACCCGGGCTAAAAATAAAAAGAAATTCACGCAGGAGCTGCGTAAACTAAGCAGATTTCCTACGTACTGGTATAAAACGCTTGTGATCTCTTATCACCACATATTATCTATTTATATGTAAAAAAACGGGTATAGGGGGGGAGGGGTTACTGAAGGTAACAAGAAAGGTCGTATAACTCTCTTAATACTTGAGTTACGAAATAATGCACAGAACAACAATTATAAAACACCTATAGTTGAACAAGATTAGTTCTACAACATTCTACTATCCCAATCAGATTATATCCAAACAAAGAAGATATTTTGAATTTCCCCCACCTTTACACCCACATTTCAGGGCCGATGTCAGCCAATAACGAAATTGACCTTAAGTGTTGACTGAAACGGTTAAATATCGAATATGATATAGATCAATTTCGAGTGAAGAACGAAAAATCTTAATTTAAGTCATCATATAGCGCATTTGCATGTAGAATGGAACTCATTTTCGTCATCCTCCTGGGTAGGATCGATGGATATTTGAGGCGAGTAATCAAATCGTGTGACACTACGTATACTTCTTGAAAATGAATTTTCTTTCTACATAGTAATTTTATCTCCACCCCGACGAAAAATAACTTCTTTCCATTTAAGTAACTTTATTAGTATCCTCTATCCTGATCATTTTCAGAATCTTCTTCGCGCTGTTCTATTTATCTTCAAAGCAATGTAATTTTCACTCCAAAATCTTTATTCATTTCGGATCGTTTTAACAAACTCACAGCTTTTTCTAAATAGGGTTATTCAAATAGAAAACTCAGCTGTATATGCTACCTATTAATCAGAAACAAATAAAAATTGATGTGGAGACACCAGACTGATGGTTTTATCACAAAATGTTTGATATAGAAAATTTGCCCCTTATTGTTTCCCTGTAACGGACAATAATGGTTTTATAAGTTCGTATTTGGAATATAAGTACTTAGTAGATGTGATGGGATTGATAACAGTGAGTTGAACTGAACTAAATTTGACGAAATTCTCTTATGGTTGTGTTCTCCAAGTGGATATTGTTGCGGAAAAGCCCACAAAGGAGTAAGCTATTGGAATCGTCACGTGCTTTCTCAAGTGTATCTCAAATCAAACTAAAGTTTCATAGAAATGTTAATTAAATATGTTATGGACCAAGAGCCTAACTGGGCATTACTCATAATACTATATATTATGTGGTGTCGAAGGCGTTTTTGCAAGGCTGTATTTACTTCTTCTCCAAACCAGCTATATGCTCCAGCGGTCTGCTCGTCACTCTTCAGTATGCAAATTTTTGGTAGCTCTACGGCCACCTTCCCCAGACTATCCTTCGCCACTGTTGTTCTGTCGAAGAACCCAGACTGGACAGTGACGAAAAGACAGCTGGAGCAGATAGCTGGTTTGCAGAAGAAGACTATATATTATATTTACGTTTTAGAACGGACCTCATATTTGTTATCTCATAGGTAGAATCGATGGACTTTTGAAGACATTTTCAGGTAACCAGGAACATTTAAAGGTTAGTTCCAAGTTAAATTTACAGTGAACAAAATACTCCTCGAGATGATCACGTCATGAGCAACGAAACATGTAGAGGCTGATTTATAAAAAAAAGGATTTATTAAGCAACATTTTTAATGAACCTTCCTAAAACCTTGATTTAACCCTAAAAACAATGTATTTATTTATAAGGCCAACATACATGCAAATAAAAAGCGTCGTTCTTGACATTCTTCTACATTTCAAAACAAGCTTATTTGCTATACTATTCATTAGTTACCGTCAGAAGTAATTACTGGTTATATTTGAAGAAAATGTAACCTGCAAATTAAAAGGGGGAATAAATTTACCATGAAACTCTGAATGGTAGCTAAGCTTTGACAGGAACTCTCAGAATTATTTCTAATTAGGGGTTTATACTTCCAACTCTAATTTTCCCGCCCACATGCATATTTACAAGCCACATAATTAGTTCATGGTAGTAATTATTGTCCCATGGAGAGAGTAATAATTTGCTGAAAGTCTCACGTGTATAATATTTATTTGTCTTAGAACATTTGTAATATTATTCCCGTTTTTCCACTAGTATTTACTCTCTAAGTATTTAAGTTTAGATTTGCCTGAAAAAAAATCTGATTTAATAGCTAAATTATTTTCTATTAACCAAACATTTCTTTTTGAATTTTATTTCAATAAAATGACCTTTAATTTCAGAATGTAATTAATCTTTTTATTTGTATTTTACAACTATATGATCTTACTAATGTGTCACGGTTTCCTTCACGGGTATAACTAGTGATTGAGCTGTACACTTTTGGCTTCAAGACATACCTATGTGATGAATATGAAGGGGCTATGTGCAAAAACTAGTCATATTCTTTGTATTTTGACCATTTGAAATTTGCATTTCAACCCATCAACGCCAAGTAAGACTTATATTTATCTAAGTATAAGTATATGTATATATAAAGGATTTATAAATATATACATTGGTAGAGGTAGAGGAAGACAGTTAACAAGATGAAGAGATGTCTTCGAAAACTCCGTGGGCTCCAACTGGTCAAGATCAGCTCAAGATGAAAGTGCCACAAATTAATGATCACTTCCCAAAAGAGTTGCTCACTCTTCGGGGAAGGCCTGAAAAGAGTAGAAACTCACTATCACTCATTATTTAAATTGAAGGAGTTTACTTATTATTGATTCATTATTTCGATATTACTGTGTTTATTAATTTATGTGTGTGTGTATATATATATATATATATATATATATATATATATATACTAGTAATGAAACCCGGCGATGCCAGCAATATGAAATCATTGTTGACTGAATAATGATGACATTATTATAGAAAGGACATATTTATATTGTTTTTTCCTTAACGGCTAGGTAACTGAAGGGACCTTAAAAATAGAAATTTTAGTTTTGAAGAATAAATAATGCGTTCCTAATAAACCCCCCTCCACTGTTTGACACGCCGTGAATATTTCAAATCATAATCATGGAGAACATTAATTACAATTAAATATCATCTATAATATACATATTTCCGGTAAAAAGCCAATACAAGCACACATTGTTTAAGCATAGTTATATGCACTACATTAAATATGTAATGTAATTGTGAGTAGAAAGTAATTCCAATAATGCCAAAATTTCACAGAAAATGAGTTAAAAAAATTAATTGTGTTAGCCTGCCTACAACTTCCGCTCCAGCTTGAGGGTTATTAACATTGTTTCACCTAAATTATTTATTCAGAACATTAAACGCTTAATATGCTCTAAAAATTTATATTACTTGTGGAAATAAATAAATAAATATCAATGGTAGCTTATCAATCATTTCATGTATATTCAAAAAGCGAGGTTTGGGAAAGAAATCGTAGCCCTTGTGCAACCTGATGACAACTCAAACTATTAATCATATTGAGTTTGAACTTGGCTTTTGTCATAATGACATTACTAAGTAACGTTAAATATTTATGATAGTAACGTCAAAATATCGGAGGAAATAAGTTAATATATACCAGTATTAAAGCGTTTGATAACAACTATCGCTATCACACATTCTACAAATTCAGCTTCACTTTTTTTAAATAACAGATTATAAAAATTAAATAATGTACTTATATTTTACATTTCTTTTAGAAATAAATATGGAAGTTCTTCTTATTATGGACCCAATATTTTTATATGTTCTTAATAGTTAAATGGCAAGGGTCACCAATAAAAAACAGTTTCTCCGCCCAAGCTTTATTCATATTGCCCTGCATATTTCGTGGTCTAAATACCACCTCTACAGGGGTCATCCATTTCTGAAGAGCACGTTCCCTCTTACGTTCATTTCGACAGAACCTTCCTCATTGGGGAAGTCGTTGATACTCTAGTACCGTGAATATATATATATATATATATATAATATATATATATATATAAAACAAACATTACTTTAAATAACTAAACAAACAACTTTTGTAATTTGAATGTTTACTGAAAAACCAATAGGAAAAGAAATATCACAATTTTTCATCTAAGTCTACACTTATAACCCACGCCTGCTCCTCCCTATAAATGTTAATATAGCTTATAATCATGGATAAGTTAATGGTAATTTAGATACAGAGATTTCTTTAGTTTTGGTTATTCCACTATAGTTTTTACCGTATATATCTTGTTTATGCTGCGGTATACGACAAAAATATTCATAAGAAAAGTTACTCTAAATAAAAAATTAAACAACTTTTATTATGAGCATGTTTGCTGAGAAACCAACAGGGAAAAAAAATGGCGATTTTTAATTTCAGGCTTTTATTCCAACCCCCACTCCTGTTCATTGCTAAAAATGTTAACATAGATTATAATCAAGGAGCGGTTATTACCAACCCACATAACTAGTATTGTTAAGTGAGGCTCCGACGTACGTTTGTACCCAATACAGTTGTCGACTTCCACTATAGTTTTTAGCGTATATCTCATTTATACTTTGGTATAAATTCGGTTCAGTAGTTTTGGCGTGAAAAGGTAATAAAAAATAAACAGACACCCAAGCCCCAAATTGCAGATACCATGTCAGTGGCATGTGAAACGAAAAAATATCTTGAAATTTCGAGAAAAAAATTAATCCACAGTCAGAGATTACAATTACATATATATATATATATATATATATATATATATATATATATATATATATATATATATATACAGATTATGGGCTATAGATCTAAAAACATACCCATCTTGGGTGGTAAAAATGCTAATACAAATATTTAAAGCCCGAGAAACAATTACACAAACAGAAACCCATGGTAAATAAATTACAAATAAAATTTATTCAAAATCTTTACACGTTTTGAGAATACTCAGCAACACAAAGGTCTATCTGTGCAACATACTTGTCTAACTCAGTTCACAATTAAGTTTCTGACTTGTTGTGGTTATGAAGAGGTAGACATGAATTGCTGCTTGTAGGTAATGCTTGTCCCAGTCTCTCATGTTCCATTTTCCAAAATACGAGTACCTATATATAGTGGATGGTTGCAATAAGTTAAAATGGATACAACTGAGCCATGTTCATTAGCAACTTTGGTTCAAAGAACTTTACGCAAATTTTATCAAAAATTCTCTATTCCCCATTAATTCAATATATTACCACAAATGTTTATATGGGCAGAGTTTCTGCGAACCTGTTAAGTGTTATGTCGTTAAGCCCCATTGGACAAATGGGGTGTGGGTCAGAAAATAGGATCAAACCGACGGAAATTGACTCTCCAATCGGAGGGAAAAAATCCTAAACAGATTGAGGGCGAGCAGGAGAGGGTGAAAAAACTAGAGGGAGGGAGAGGAAGAGAGACGGAGTGAGAGGGTGTGTGTGAGGGAGGGTAAAAAGCAGTCAAAAAAGCGTAAATAGGCAGGATAAGCCAGTGAGTGATTTATAGGAGAAAGATCCCGGCCCCACAATTTGCTCTAAGGCTTACAGCAACTGCACTCCAATAAGCTTCCAGTTTTTCCTCATTCCGCTTACAAAAAAAGAGAACTTAATTTGTATTAATTCTGGGAATTTTGAAAGAAAAAAAAAAGTATTAGATTTTGGGCTTCTTTCCTCAGGATAGACAGCATTGTAAATGAATAAAACAGTTTTAGTTCCTGGAGCCTTTGTTTGCCGATAAAGAATAATTTGATAAATTTATGATACCCTTAAAAATGCAGTGATACATCAGCTGCTAATGTTCCCTTTACAGTTGTCGATAGTTCATAATAGAAATGTATAGATTTAGTAAAGAGACTTCTTGTCACCCAAGATGTTTACTGTATTAGATGTCATGTTTGGAAATAGTGATTGGCAAGGTATGGGGATTCCATTAAACGGAAACAATATAGGACCTAGATTTTACCAACGTCATCAGATAAGAAAAAGTCCGTCACGCAGGGGCTGAGTAAACTAAGCAGATTTCCCACGTGAAGTTTTACAATAGAGAAATCTGCCCAATAATAAACGTAGTAGTAAGGGATCACTAAACGTATTCACGAGGGACGAACAGTTACGAAAACGGCCGCCAGAGCTCACTTCGGAAAGTACCGAATAGCCGACTCCTGCCGACCACACACAGAATACAAATGCCAATATCTCGGTTAATCTTCAAGATAAAGAATAAATGAATAGAACAATATTTATAGTAAATTTAATTTGCAATAGGATTGATTCTATACAATATTTCGATCCGACGCATAATACCGGAGATATTTCGAATTTTGAAAAATCCCCCTTCTACCCCCCCCCCTCCCACCGGTCCGATTTCAGCCATTAACGAACTTGATCTTCCTTTTTACATAAAACGATTAAATTCCAAGTTTGGTAACGATAAAAAAAAAATTGCGACTGGTAGAGCGTTAACAGACAAATATATATATATATATATATATATATATATATATATATATATATATATATATATATATAAAATTTTGAACGGTCCTCATTTTCGTCATCTCCTGGGTAGGATCGATGGGCATTTGAAGAAGAAACTTTTCGAAACTCGCGTCATGAGTACGACCTCAATAGCTGATTTCCCCTAAGGGAAATCTGCTAAAATCAATATGTGACATATGACTGGTAATACAGTAAACATATGCTTCAGAAACTTTGATTCTAAAATGATTCTGAGATAAGGAAATCGAGTGAACTCCTTATATAGTAAGTACACTTTGGGCTCAGGTTGGCCACGTGTGTTAAGGCGTTGGTCTTGACCTCAAATGTCAACCTAGAGTGGCGAGTTCAATTCACGCCTGGGCAATAGGAATTTATTTAGTAGCGAACTCATTAAATAAAATCCTCAGTCCCACCCTGGCTAGAAAAGGGTGGTAACCTGTAGATAGCCCGTGCCAGATAGTAGTCATACTACCACATAGTGGACAATAATAAATGACATAATACAGTGTGAATACAACCGTAATTGGAAGTGGACTGGGCACTCAATTAGGAAGAATAATGAACAATAGACTAAAAATATTATAAACCCTTACCCTTGGTTATAGAAAGAGGAAGATGTTCTTGGAATAAGGGAATGAAGAAACATGCGGCCAAGTGACTGTTCAACATGTCGAAGGGTCATGGGTTCCGACACAAAAAAATACTAATGACCATGAAAAATACTAATTGAGGCACCGAGAAGCAAAGGGATGTAAGTGACAAAATTAAAAAATCGGAGATAAGTACTGCAAATGATAGAGGAAATTCCAATCTGTTTAGTGGAAAAGGGGCGTTAGTGATAACCTTGACAGGTGCTGCTATGTGAGGGCATAAAGAAAAACTACTTAGTAAAAGCTTCATACTGTTTGGCGCTAAAGGGATGTAAGTGTTACAGGAGCACTTACACCTGTTTGCCTCCAAGCAGATGACTTTGGTGATTTAGTTGATTGTTTACTTTGTGATGTTTACAAAGCTTTTGATTGTTATTTTCATTGGATTTATTTAATGGTATTGAAGACTTATAATAAATAATGGAATATATGGACAACGTTCTTGGAAGTGAGAGTTTTGGGACCTTAAGTCGTGGTACCTACAAACATCGTTTATTAATGGATGTTTACAAACGAACGCCCCAAAAAGGTCTAGGAACAATGCTATCAAACACAAAAAGGTCAGTATTTGTGTAAATATGTGTGGTAAAAGGGTCTGTAAATCATTTTTCATAAAAACCCTAGACATAACTGTAAAACGCTACGACAATGTAGTTAAACGTAGGTTAATAACTAACACTAAAGACCAGCGAGGAAAACATACACCAAGCAATAAAACTGATGAAGTTGTACTTCAAAAGGTGATTGCCCACATTAACTCATTCCCCAAATACAGTAGCCACTATTCCAGGGCTAAGAACCCAAGCAAAAAGTACCTGAGCAGTGATTTGAATGTTCAGATGTATGATTTGTATGCAGAAAAGATCAAAAAAGAAGGAGAAACTCCTGTCAAAGCTACTTTTTACCGTCATATTTTCAAAGCCTCTCACAGACACCTGTAATAAGTGTGATTTTTTTGAAAACAAAATAAAACATGGCGAAAACGCAAAAGAAGTTGAACGTAAATGAAAGCAAAATACATAAAGAGCTACATCTAAGAAAAGCGGACAAAGCTAGAGAAGCCAAAACAAACGCTGCAAAGCATGCAAAAGATAATCCAACTACTATAAAATCAATTTGTTTCGATTTACAAAAAACTTTGCCCACTCCTGTTTTAACATGTAATAGGGTCTCAGGTAAGAAAAAACGCCTCGTTCCTTCACTATTCTATAGAGAATAGTGAAGGAACGAGGCGTTTTTTCTTACCTGAGATAATAATTCCTTCACCATCCAGCACCTCAAAAATGGATGTAATAGGGTGTACTACGCTAGACAACTGTGGACCTACAACCTTGATATACATGACCTAGGTGAAAATCAGGGTTTTATGTTTATGTGGCATGAAGCGGAAGCGTCTAGGGGTTCTCATGAGATTGGTTCCTGTTTGCTTAAATATTTTGAACAATTACCCCCATCAGTAAAGCACCTAGCTTTCAGCGATAACTGTGGGGGTCAAAACAAAAATCCATATATTGCACGAATTTGGATGTCGATAGTACAAAAAACGAACATTGAGACAGTAGACCATAAGTTCCTAATCCCAGGACATTCATACATGGAATGTGACCAAGATTTTGGGATGATAGAAAAATCAAAAAAGAAACACCAGTACGTATTTGTCCCCGATAATTGGATTTCAGCAATAGCACAAGCAAAAAAAAGTTTCAAGTCATTAGGATGTCTACAAAAGACTTCTTTTCCACTGAGAGCATGAATGAATACTTAAAAGATAGTATTGATGGTATCAGCCAATTCCAATGGCTTCGATTCACAAGGCAGAACCATTGATCGTCTACTATAAGACATTGCTGAATGAGGACCTAGAGCTTCCGAAATGTGATATGGCCAAGCCGAAAACTGGGCGACGACTACATCTTTTACTTTGAAACCATTACATGAGCAACCAGTAGCAATCACAACAGCCAAGTACAAGGACCTACAGTCTCTTCTACCATTTTTGCCACCCATTCACCACGAATTTTACAAAACTCTGAAGCATGGTAAAAAAGAAAAGGGACAGGGGAGTGACTTGAAACACAGAAACGGCACAAAGAACATAAACCAGAAGAAAAAGAAAACAGAAAATGGTCAACAAGCAACAAGTACTAGCACCTCAACAGAAGTGACTGCTTGTACCCTTGAAGAAATGGCAGAAGCAGAAGACGACCTAGACAGGATTTATGACTCAGATTAGAGTAAAACATAAAACAATCAATGAATCAATTTTTTTCATTATAACCATGGTACATTATGTCACTATAAAGTTCTCAATGTATTGATTTTTTATGTTTTTATTTCTGTTGACATTATAAAGTTTGTATTAAAATTTTATTACAAGCAAATTATTTTTAATATCAACAACCCTCAATCAAACACCTACATTTATTCATTTGAAAAGGGGTGTAAGTAACATAGTTGGCAGCAAAAGGATGTAAGTGAGTGTAGGGTGTTAGGGAAAAAAATCTAGCTAAGTTTTATCTTCAGGAATATACTTAAAAACTACATAAACAAAATGCCACATATATATAAAACATGATTAGACAATGTTTGCATGTATTAACAAACTCTAGAATTGATTATATATACTAAACTTTACACAAGTTTTATACAAAGTTTTAATTTTGTCACTTACATCCCTTTGCTTCTCGGTGCCTCAATTAATCCTTAACAAATGTACCTCTTTCCGATCCACTTCCCATATTTTTCTTTTATATTAATGTAATATTGTTCTTAGATGCTATATGAATATAAATATCTGTTTTTAGTTTCGTTTGACCTATAAATAAAGAATAAAAATACAAAACATAAAAATGTTTATGTTATGGTTATATTTATAAAAATCAAGTTTTTATATTTTCGTATGAAAAATATAAGAAATTACCTATTAAAGAAAGACATATATACATATATATATATATATATATATATATATATATATATATATATATATATATATATATCATATAGAAAAATATAATAATGATGAGTAAATGCGGAATATAAGAAATCGACAAATAGTTTCAAATATGGTAATTAATGCATACACTCAGTGAGCAATATAGAAGAATTGGCAATTAGCAGTTTTTTCTTCTTTGTAAAATCTTCTTTGTAAGACATAGCATTCTTTGTAGACCTACGTGAATAAGTGTAAAAGCAACACCTTTTTATCTTATTTTCAGAAGTATCATCATTCATAACTCCTGGCATTACTCTCTCATTATTTTTCAATTTGTAAGGAGAGATACTGGAAGTAGAGAAGTATTAAATGAGAATAAGACAATATTAAATGAAAGATATATGAGAGGTATTATTGATTTGACATCACAGTTTTAAATATGAACTAATCAATGTTCTCAAAAAAAAACCTTAGTCCTCAGTGTGTTAAATTGGAAAATTCATTATTTTGTTTCTTTTTTTAATTATTAAAAAGTTATGTACGATTAAAGGAAGTCTAAAGGTTATTATTATGTGTTTTCAATTCACTGTATTATTATTATATAAAGCTAATAAATACGAATTTAAAGGGCGTTCTAAACTATAGAAAACAGAATGTTACAGACATACTCCATCCTCCTCTTTATGACAGTCAGTAGTCATTGTTCCAGTCAGCAATCTGCATGCTTGTGTATTTTTATAGGGGTTGTCTTTGTTGCTCCTGCGATAGTTATTTGCTATTCTTATCAAATGAAAAATTGAACTGATAGTCCGTAGATCCTTGAATCCTCTGCGAATATATAATAATAGAATATTATCCCTATCAATCAAAAGGCAAAATAATGGTTAACTGGCGAAACGAGGGCTCAGGTTAGCCAAATGAGTTAAGGCTTTGGGCGTAATCTCACTTGGTAAACCTACAGCCGTGAATTCAATTCTCACCTGGGTAGCAGGAATTTTTTTAGGGACGAAATCATTAGTCCCCATCCTGGCTAGAAAAGGGTGGTAACCTGGAGATCAGCCTTACAGGCAAACCATGGACTTTAAAATAACGTTTAATACTTAAATATGTATTAGCATGTTCCTCATTTAGTAAATATCAGTTGAACACAATATTTGATATTTAAGCTTTTAATAAAGTGTTTCATTATATAACCAATTATTGTTTAGGTAATATGAGTAGAAACTTACTAAGGGCTGAAAACTAATAACGTCCGTCACGCAGGACCTGCGTAAACTAAGCAGGTTTCCCACGTACTACTATGACAGTCGTAATTTTGCCTCACCACATATTCTCAATTTCAATGAAAAAAACCCAATGAGTAGAAGGGGGGAGGGGGAGATTTACTGAAGGAAAACAAAAAAGTCCGTCACGCCGGGGCTGCGTAAACTAAGCAGATTTCCCACGTGAAGTTTTACAATAGAGAAATTTCACGAGAGCCGAGTAGTTAATGAAACGGTTGAACTAGCTTTTGGCGGGAAAGACACTTCGCCCGTTAGCCACCCAGATTTAACAAAAATGCAAATATCTCGGTTAATATTCGAGATAGAGAATAAATGTAAATAACAATATTTATAGTAAATTTAATTTCTAATAAGATTGGTTCTGTACAATTTTTCGATCTGACGAATAGTAACGGAGATATTTTGAATTTTCGAAAATCCTCCACTCTAAACCCCTCCTCCCTGTGGTCCAATTTCAGCCGTGAACGAACTTGATCTTTTTTTTTACATAAAACGACTAAATATCGAGTTAGGTAACGTTCAAACAAAAATTGCGACCACTAGAGCGGTAACAGACAAATATATATATATATATATATATATATATATATATATATATATATATATATATATACAGTTTTGAACGGACCTCATTTTCGTCATCTACTAGGTAGGATCGATGGACATTTGAAGAAAAATTTCGAAAATTCCGTCATGAGTACAACCTCAATAGCTGATTTCCGTCAAGGGAATTCTGCTAAAAGTGCATTCGTACATTCAGGAACAGTTGTTCAACTCGCTTAGTACTTGAGTTACGAAAACAAAAAGCACAGTAGAGCTTTTATAGGTCAACAAGTTTGATTCTATAACATTTCACAATCCGATAAATAATGACGGAGATATTTTCAATGTTCTAATTCACCTCTCTCTAAACCCCCATTATTCCTGTTCCGATTTTCGTAAATCACAGATATGATCTTTAGTATTGAATAAAAAGGTTAAATATCGGGTGTGGTAAAGATGAAATGATCATTTTCGAAACAAGAACGTAAAACCTTAATTGATGTCTTCATTGCGTAATGAATTTGCATGCATCTCGCATTATATATATATATATATATATATATATATATATATATATATATATATATATATATATATATATATCGACTCACCGGTTTTTTCTTAGTAATAGAGGATATGCGGTGAGATGAGATCACAAGTGTCTTATGACTTTCTAATTCCACTTTCATAGGCAGAACTAATTACCTGTAGTGGAGCAGGAATTAATGATATTTAACTGCTGATACGTTCTCCCCCCCCCCGCCAATTTTTCTCCTTCCATTCAAAATATTCCCCACAAATTCGAAATACTAGGGTGGAGGTTATATAAAGAAGATCGACTTCTAAAATTACCATTCGGATGCTGCTCGTCCCGGAGGGGCAAGCCCCTTGAGTCTCTTCCCTCGTATGCAAATTTTTTTTTCTCCCCAAAGCAAGGGCCCGAGCTGCTTAAAGATAAGCACTTGAAGCCGACATTTGACTCCCTAATGCCCGATATTAGATGAGCATTCGTGTCATTCTACTTTAATAACATCTGTTCGTGGTTAAAGGGCGCGGATTTAAATAACCTTATCCTCAATCTCCCTGTGCTTAGCTCCTTTTTGTATTCTCCGCTTATGCGTTGACTCCAAACTTTTTTTTTTTATGACAAAATAAGCTACTTAGCCTCTCATAGTGCTAAATTATGGTAAGAATAGCAAATGCCATGCACCTGCAAATGTCAGAAAATGAAGAAATGATTCTTCCAATTGCCAAAAACAATATATGTCTCTATGCAGTTTCTGCATAATCGCGTTTCTCTCAGTCCCTCAGTGAGGATATTCCGAACAGTAACAGAACGATTATTACAACCAATTATATAATTTTCATGTGCAGACAGGAAGTCATTTCCTACTTGGAGCTGGGACATTCAGAAATTCAATTACTTCCTTAGGCCTCATGGCGAAGTAGTTTTTTTGTAAATACAGCTCGCAGCCATGATTATCATCAATGTCCGATAATGTATTTAGGAATTTAAGTTTATTGTAATGATTTGGCAATAATAGTGTTCGTCTACTGCAAGATAGTGAATGTACATATTTTTAGATACGTGGCTATCTCGAGACCAAGATGTTTAATTTAAATTCAGCTACAAAACCTTCAAAGAACTGCTGCAAAATGAAAAAAAAAAACATTTAGTAAGTCTTTTTCCGACATTGTGGGAATCAAAACATCCTTCTCCATTCGAAACAGTAGTAAGTTGATAACAACAATTAGCAATAGTAATAAACATTTTTCAGGCATCCGATATCCGGACCGACAAGCGAGGGCAAGTGCCCTAGAATTCTACCCAACAAGTAACTAAACTTTTTGAAATAAAAGATTCTATGATCCGGCGAAAGAAGTACACAGTATTAGCTTGCTTGAAGTTCCTTGCCGGAGAGCTTTTTCAAGTAAAAAAATAATAATTTCTGCTCCAAATCTTGTCTAGTTTTGGGATCAGCCATTATCGTTTTATCCACCAGTATCTTTATGTACCATTTGGGAGTAAAACATATTAAGGTAAAAGTGTGCAGGGAATTTGTTAGCACAGCATATCAATTTTTGTTGCAGATATGTGGATAATATCTAGGTTTAGGTTTGTATAATTATTTATAAACATGTCATAAGTATATAAAGTTTAACTATATGAGACTGAAAATGAAGGTGTTCTAAGATACCTTGATCTCGAGATAGAAAGGGAGGGTTACAATCATGTGTTCATGGTTTTTCACATGGCTATCTCGAGAGGCAACATGATTCCCAGTGATTCCAACCACCTTATGAAATAAATGGTAGCACGCTGCACACACGTGGTCGACCGGCCGGTCTATTTACTTTTTAAGGAAGCGGTTTTAACAATGAGCTGGCCTATATTAAACACTCGGTCAAGGAAAATGGGTGCCAAGCGAATATGGTGGACTCGATTCTGCAGAAGTGGGTTAAAAAAAAAGCATTAAAAGATTTAAATACTTCGGAGGAGTAAAAACAATGCTGCATTAACGAATTGAAAGTTCAGGTCTAAACTGTAAGGTTAGCATTATTTTTCTTGAATCCATGTCAGTTAAAAAAGGAATATCTAGAAGCGGAAATCTTTATACATAAATTATTATAATTTGTTTTAATATGTTACTTTTTTTTATTAATTTTATTAAATTGAAAATAAATTTAAAATTAGTTTTTAGAGTGTAAGAAGTTTTAGAATTGTCGTTCGTATTTGATTATCTTTAAGGCACTTATGATGCCGGTCCTAAAAGTATATCGCCAAATAAAAATTATCAAGTGGAGTTGAGGCCCAGGTTAGCCATGTGAATTAAGGTGATGGTCTTAATGAACATGATAAATCTAAAGTCGTAGATAAGTTTCGTACTTGGGTATAAGGAATTTATTTAGTTACTAATTCAATAAATACAATCCTTAGCCTCACACTGGCTTGATAGGTGTGTTAACCTGTAGATAACCCTCCCTGATTATCCGTACTTAAAAATAGGGGATGTAATTGCATATCAGCAATGAAGATGACTTTAACTCTTATTATAAAAGAACTCGTTTAAGTTTATATACACTTCCTCATCGTATTAATAACTAATTTGAACCCCAAATGCAATTTTATTCGTTGTCATGATTTTTTTTTTTCATCCTTGACATTCAAAACAATACCATACTTAAATTACCATTAAAATATTTTCATGAGATTCAGCCATTGTCATATCGGCGATACAATCGGTCACGAAGCCGAAAAATAAAGATTGGAGAAGAATAAAAGCCTTGTTCTGACGTTTATATTATCTTTCCATGTCATCTGAAACGGTTCCAAAGCTCCGAGGGCTTCATTATTGTTTCTCGTCAAATGGTCGTACATGTCGTGCTTGTATGCCGTCGTGATGGAAAATCCTCTTAGCCGTGAGAACACTTCCTACAAATCCATAAATTATCTAGTACTTTCATTTATAGAGTCAAGGAGGTTCATTAAAGTATATTCATGAAAGGAGAAAAAAATTATCAACCTCCCCTCCCAAAAAAAGAATAATACGTAACAACCGTTAGATTTCTAAGCATATCTAGTCCATCTTGCTACTCTTAAGTAGTACGCTTATGATGAACACTAAGTCGTGTTCTACTAGCTCAAAATCGTTCATCGTGCTAGTTTCTGCCAGTAATCTATTCATCTCTGGCGACGCCATGATAATATGGTAACACTAGAGCTCCTTTACGTACTTCGCATTGCCAAATCCACAGTGGTGCTTAACACTTAAGTTCGTCATGCAGGCTCTTACATAAACTAAACAGATTTCCCACACGATGGAATGCTACGCTGATATTGTCATAGTAAAATTGATTTTCTATTTATCCATTAACATGAATCCTATGGAGATGTACTTCCAAAAAAAAATTATGAATCCAACTGTTGAGGTGACGACACTCATGAAGTGATTTTTGAAAAATCATTCAAATGTCCACGAAAATGAGGTTCGTTCAGAATATTGTGTGTATATATATATATATATATATATATATATATCTTATAGTAGAAACGTTTGATTGATAGTTACCAAACTCAATATTTAAGCGCTTCTTCAGTATTTTTTTTAATTAACTGGCTAATGCCAATATCTGCTTACTTACTAAGAGTACGTTTTCAAACAAGTTTGTTTTTGAGTAGAGTGTTATCCTTGACATTGTAGTTGGCTTCGAATAACCAGTACATCACTGTTTATAACAGCTTCTTTATAGTGGTGCCGCGTGTAGGTTAAAATCTCTTATAGAACAAGTTGGATTTCATCCACCAAATATTAATGCTGCTCTTTAGAGAGCATTAGTAGAACTCAGCCAGTAACCGGGCTGATATGACTACTATATACAATCTATTCACGGCTCAATGTACAATTAAATTCTTACCAATAAACAATGAACTGGAAATGATGAATTGACTTATACTAGCTCAATTGCAGTTAATTAGTGTTTGTGTACGGTTCAGAAGTTAAAACCAATCACAATCTACTGTGAATCAGAGGAATCAGGTGTGAAGGAGAGGCTAGCTCATACTGTAATGATATTAGGGAATGGTTGAAGGAGGAAGGAGGGTTACTACTTAGCAATGTGTACACTGGCCGCTAAGACAGCCACCTCCTCCTCATGTTTGTCTTGTCCTCCCGTGCCCTATCTACTCCATACCGGCCACCGACCAACACTACGGGCTCGATTTATTCATCTCATTGCCCCACTAAGCTATACACTTCATAGTAATTCCACACTCTAGTCGTCTCTCTCTCTCTCTCTCTCTCTCTCTCTCTCTCTCTCTCTCTCTCTCTCTCTCTCTCTCTCTTTTTACATATTACTACATTTTTTAGACTTAAATTGTAACATATTGTCAGGAAATAAACTTTGTACTAATGAAACACTAAATGAACTAAATAGTTCGAAAAATTAAAACTAAAAACTTGAAAATAAAATATGTAAAATAAAAAATATATAAGTTAAACGGTTTTATTGAAAACAGTACAGATAAAAATTATGAAGAAAATTTACTAAAAGCTAAAAAATAATCCTAGGTCCTAGGTACCAGTCAAATCGACTCTCCTCATCAATCTCTAGGGCATTGATCAGACAGATAAATAAAATCGTAGGGCCTGTGATATTTCTATCAACACTCAACCATTCATATGATAGGCGTAGTGTAACTTGAATAAATACGTAAATAGCATGTTATCTCCCATCATTTTTTATATTATTTTTTCAATCAGTATAAAAGCGTATGTCTTATATTTTTGTTAACTTTTTACATACGCTCCGAAGAACCATTTCATTTGTGGACGACTCGTGCCATGTCTCAAACTGCCTGATAAGTTGAAAGGTCAGAGTAAAACTAAAAGCGTGTTTCATTAATTATTGATGACCTCTGTAGGAAAGAGGAGTGGGAACAAATGATGTGACGGGGATGCAACAAGAAGAGTACCCGGTCGCTAGGACAATGGACGCTGGTTCACCACTCTAATTAGATGATTAATTAAGCTATCAATTGTTTTTCCCTTTGACGCACATTAATAAAGGCATGTGGCTGGTGACGTGGGCGGCGGGCGGCAAAAACCGACCACATCGTCCAAACAGCTGATCGCATGCCATTCCTCTAGTCTCTATGGCAGCTCTGCATCCTCACACAGCTATGTACTTCTCTCAAACACTTACTCAAAGGGATTTTCGTATTTTGTAAGTTTAAGATATACAAAACTGGTTGATTACCTCGTAAGAATTCAATTTGAGGCAGTGTTCGGGGAGCTCAAATTGTTTGAAGGTAAGCGAAATTCCAGGAACAATGGTTTGGTAAGAGAATTGACATTAGCCGATATCATTAGTCTAGCTGTACAGCTCAACGTGGTCCGACTGTCTATGTACAACGCAAGAAAGACGACTGTTAACTATTTCATCCTTGGTTTTCAAAATTTAAAAAAAAAAATTGTTAAACAAAATATTTTTTGAAATTATGAAGCAATTTTTTTAGTTTATTTATTTATACGGGAACACCAAATTGTAGAAAAATAACAAAACACTGTACTAAAAAAAATAAACACGATAAATAAACATTAAATACAAATAATAAAAACAACAAATAAACAATAAATTAGTGTTAAATAAGTAATTTAAAATGGCTTTAATAAAAATAATTATATTATTCCTATATACTAGTACATTTATATTATCTAAAATTATTCAAAATTATATTAAATGTCTCACTAAGTCAAAATTGAAAAAGAGAGAAGTTAAATTTTGTAAAAGAAATTCAATTTTTTCAGGTGATTTAGTGTATTGTCGATATGTGGGCTCTTCTCTGTAATAAGTTCGTGTATGTTTTGTGGTGTCTCTAAGTATTCAATGTTCCTGCACTTAGTCAGTTTGTGTTTAATGGTTAATGGTTCATGGCATGTTCTGCATAGAGGTCTCTCTGTTCTTATCGTGAGGTATGAATGGGTTAAATGTGAGTTTCCTGTACCTATGCAAGTCTAGTACAACTTCGTCTCGCCTATTGTCACGTCTGCTGGATGGGTACTCTCTCATACAAAGCTTTCTCTCAGGTGATTTTCCTGTTGTTCTACGCCAACATTTTTGCCATTCATTTAATGTTGTCTGTAGTATTTATAGATGTAAGACTGGTAGGGTCAGTAAGTTGAAGTCAGAAGATTGTCAGGTTAGTCAGAAACACTTTTTTGTGGCTCCTCACAGTTCATTTCTTAAAAACGCATAGCGCTTTCGGGGAATTAAATTCCCATCCTCAGAGCTACAAACAATAAAACACCACAATTAAGGAGTCTAAAAACTATTTTTTTTTAAAAAGTACATACATTGGTCGTACATTGTAATTGGTCACATAACAAATCAGTCAATAACATGTATATTTAACAACATAGTTATAATTAAAATATAATAAATTAATAATGTCTTATTTACTTTCTAAGCTTTAAAATTACATAAACCAAATTACCGTCATAGAGTAGGGCGTGCCTATAGAGTTTCTGTTAATTAATTTTATCTGGTGGTTGCCAGCTTGGTGTTTGTGCTCCTTACAGTGGGAATAAAATTCGGAGCATGCTCTCATGTGTTCCTTAGCCCTAATACGTAACTTCCTCTCTGTCTTTATAAAACTGTCCTTTACAAGTGCTCCCAACAACAAGTGAGCACTTGTAGATGACGAGGCTTTTTTATTGATTCAGATTAAGCATCATCGAAAAAATAATCTTCAAAAATGGTAGCTTTGGCTGATTTCGACATATGGTCTTGATGTCGCCTTGGAGACGCAGTACCTATTTTATGTGCCACTCATATCTTCCGTCATAATAGCTCACTTACATAGGTATATACTAAGGGAACCTGTAAAATCCAAGAGAAGTAGAATTCAAGGATATGGCTCTCTGATGTATACCATTTCCGGGTGGTATTTATCAAGCTGGACACGAATTCAAAAATAGCTGGTTGCAACACCAATGAAATTGGTCGGAATCCTTACACATTAATTAATTGTTGTATAATTTTGACCGATGAATTTAATATTCCGTGAATTTATTCACCATTTCTCCCAGCTGATCATTTATTTTAAAATAATTGTTATTAAATATAATGAAAGAACCTTCACTTTAACATGAAAGATAAAGGTGTAGCAAAAAAGTTAGAAATCTAATTAAAAATGTAAGCACCAAGAGATAATTATAATGCAAAAAGGGACGAAAAGCACTTTGTTCTCTTCCCCTTCCCCACTAAGTCTCTTTATTTCCGGTATTGTATTTCACTCCTTTTAATCATAACCCATGTGCATCAAAAGCATTTTCCCAAGGAGCTCAGTTCAACCTTCTTACAAAATTATATTAATTTATTAAAACTTGAGAAACGCAGGGCCTGCGTAAACTAAGTAGATTTCTCACATTTTGAAATGAGCACTGTCCATCCCATCTCGCCGTATATTCTATTGCTTAGTAAAAATCCGATGAATGGAAGTGGAGATTCTATGAAAGCAGAACATGTGAAAGTAAGGATACCTCGCTTAATATTTGTTTTAAGAAAATAATGCATACAACAAGATTTCTACATCATCAATGGTTAGTTATGTTATATTTTTCGATCTGACTCATTATAAAGGGGATATTTTGAATTTTTGAATTTCCCTTCTTCTAAATCCCCCCCCACCATATTCCTAGTCCAATTTCAACCATTAACGAATATGATCTTAAGTGTTGATTGAAATGAATACCTATAGGGTATGTTATAGATCAAATAAACAATTTCGAGTCAAGATATAAAACCTTAAGTGAATGAAATCACTTAATATTTGAATACACATAAAATATCAAAATTCTGAAAACGCATCATAAGAAACACCTTAGGGACCTTGGGAAACACACGAAGAGCTATTGATGAGCTTGTGGAAAGTATACATTTTTTCACTAGGCAGTACTTTTTTTAACTAAATGTGTTACATTTTTTAAAGGCGCTTTTTTTAATAACAAATAGGTAAGGGTTGTGAAACATAATAAAGAGCATTTTTTTCAGTTTTTACCTCATTTTCCCCCTTCTAGGGGTGTGGGAATTCAACACCGATAATTGCTCCCAAAAAAGTATTTATTTGTATTATGCCCTGCAGACAATAATCAGGGATTTATGCCAATAACAAATCTTTAAGTTTCATTTCATTTTGTTTTATTACAATCTAAAATATTTTCACGTATTGGAGAACTTGTTTTGCCTATTATTCATGTTTTATATATATATTTTAAATAATATGTTGCTTATTCAATCACCACCACTTTTCTTCCCTATTTCAGTTGTTCTCCCTCCTATCTTTTTTAATATTTACTTAGAAGGATAAACTGTCTTTAAGAATTTTGTTTGAAAAGTGTTAGAAAAATACAATATTACAAATATATCAGATAGCTAGAAATGGCCTCTCTCAAAGTTGAAATGTTGATGGACCTATCTTGCCAGCTGGTCAAAATCCTTTAATAGCGTACATGTGCATGTACTCCCTTTATTAAAATTGTTACACCCCCTTTCCAACGCGTGCTTCTTAATGCAAATAAGTGTTTGTTAAATTCAACCGTCACCTCATGGTTGAGTTAATATTTTGTGTGAGTGTGGTCGTGCTCTTCACTCCGGTTGCGAGCGATAAACTTGGTGTCCAAGGAATAATGTATAAGCCGATCCTTCGTGGACACCCACATGGTCCTTTCTTCGAGTTGTAAAGGGGTGGAAAGCATACCTGTCCTAGAAGGCAGTAGTTAATCTCTTCTTTATCAACTTTTATTCCAATAGAATGCCGTGTACACTTCATTTGTTTTCATCCGCTCTCAACGCCTATTTCTGATTTCTTTTTTTCTGACCTATGAAAACTTTATCGAACATACGATAATGGACTCCTAAATCCCGCTCCTTGTATAAATTCTCACTCACTAGACGTACGTAAGGCAAGATTGGAGGTAGTCTGCATACACCTTCTGGCTAATGCCTATGGCCAATGATAGGGACTAGCTTATGGAGGCTACAGGTTAAGAAGCGATGTCTATATAACAACTCTGCTATTAAGTGGATTTTTATCTACTGATGCCTTTATTGGTGGGAATGAAATTTTCCTCATTTCCAGAATAAAACGGGATGCCACTGCATGTCCATCCTTCACCCTTTGTCTGTTTCCTTGAAAATCAGGGTTATCTGTTCACGGGATCAATTGCCAGGTCTAGGTGATACAACAATAACAAAAGCAATACTTTCACATAAGAAACTGAATGGGCATGACCTTGAAAAACAAAATCATTCTTTTTCATTTTTTAATAATTTTTGAATAAATTATTTTGATCTAGTTCTAGTAGAAGGAAGATAGACTCGTGGTAGCGTGCTATAACGTGAGTGAAATTAAGGAAGGTTCTGGGGAAGGACGTAAATGCACTTCTTGTTGAGATGGTTGCACTGGATGAAAGGCTTACGTCACGAAATTGTTTACTAGCTTCAATTGAGAATTAACAAGTCATGCAGATAGGGTGAATCGACCCGTGGCGTCACTTGCTTTGAACCCATGCAAGAGATTACTTGCAACCTACTTCTCCAATATCTAACAGTTAATATGCAACTCAAACTGCCTACCTAACCTAAAAGCTTTTACAGTTAACATTGTTAGCTCAAACTCCCAAAAGGTATTTGTTTAGAATGAAAGATGTTTTTTGGATTCCTAATGGCTTATTTATGTTAAACCAGATTAAAAGGAAAGTGCAATTATTCAGAAAAAAATATTTTAACTTAATGTGAACGTTCTAGTTGCGGTTTTCAAACAGTTATTACTATTTAATTCTAAAAAGTGAAATTAATTTATTTCAATTAATTTTGAATGAATTTATTTTAATTAATTAACGCCAGATTTTGTTTTCATAATTTATAGTCTTAACATTACAAGTAAAATATTGTTAGCCCGAGATTGGTGTGGACACTTTATTTTCAAAAACAAGCCAAATTTACGTAATAAACAAATCAAATAGCTGCATATATGTATATATTTATAAAGTTTTGACATTGCTTTCTGAGGGGTTTGAAGTTGAAATTAATTAGTAACGACGTATTTCCTCACCGGACAATTTATATCGCGAAACAAGTAAGTAGGGTCAATAAAGTGCAGTAAAAAGACAATTTTGATTTCGTTAAATTAGTCTTCATCTTCCTGTTTTAGCATTTAGGTCTATATTTACAGGCTTTGAAGTAGGAATAGCAAGTTTACAGTAGATTGTTTGGCAACTTCGGACCTCTCTTTAAATCCTAATGGTTTATTGGGAATACGGAAACAAAATTTAGTTTAAGAACAGCTAACGCATCTAATAAATAAAGAAATAATGGCAGCAATTAAAGCTATCATAGATAATTGACTGGAATCCAGACAGTTTTTGTTTGTGATGACCACTGACCAGCTTATTTAAATGTTTGGCGAATGCAGTAGCGCTCTTGCGCTCTCAAACAATTTAAATGAGCAAATGCAAACCTCAGAGAAAGATATCCGCTAATTTGGACTCCTTCAATTTGGTTTGCAAGTCGCAGAACAAATGTAAATGGCAGCAGCCAGCGCATGATCAGATATGTGTATAAAATGGATGACGAAAGAAACAAACGTGTTACAAAAAGAAGCATGAAATTAAAATACTCCAATCTGACTGGTGGAGAAAAATGGAAATAAAATTCTCAAAATTAAAGAATCTATGAAGGAATACTACAATGTGAAATTTGTGGTCATCGTAATCCGAATTGTGCATATCAAATTGTCACATTTTTCTTCCAAAAGGAGTCATCCCACCAACCTGCGATTGCTTTAATGCCTGAACTTAAAATACGTGAAAAGTACGCTCATCCAATAAAAACGGTAAAACTCAATGCAAATATAAAAGAACTGCTTGGAGACGACAAAGGCGGTGGAAACATATTAATAGTTTTCAAGGAAAACTATCTCTTTCAACAAATATAGATTCATCTACCACTAACTACTTCACAGAAGATGCGGTATAATATAAAAAAATAAAATAAACATTGCAAGGAGGCTACATACTTGCTAAATGAAATGAATATGATTCAAACGATAAAAAATAGAAGATTATAAGTAAATAAGAAGGTGGGGTTTGAAGAAATTAATGAGTTCGAGGTTGGTAAGTAGTTGATTCTAACTAAATGCGGGTTTCATATAAAAAGTGGGCCACTTTACTTAAATGCTGCGATCTGAGGTCAAAACCAAGGATGCGATATGAGCCAGATGGCAGGCAATGCAATTTTCCCACATTTACTTTTGCCAGTATATCACAGGCGTGTGACGTGGGTAGTCAGGACCAACCACAATTTGTCCTCCTTACCTGTAATAACAGTATTGTGGAAGGTCTCCCACTCTACCTGCTTCTTCTACCCATCGCTACCTACCCAATCATTTGCCAATTTGGCAATTGCTTACAAGTAGGAGTTACTGGCCAAGTAAGTGCATGGTCTAAGCTATTTTATTTATTTCCTGTCAGTTAAATTGCAGTTTCCCAGCAATAACTACTTTATTGCGTATTGCTTATTATATGAACACAATAAAAAACTAAAACGTGAACGACCTCTAACTAAAAACGTTTTATAAAAATATTTTGTTGATCTAATTGTAATCATTCTAAATGATTAAATTTAGTTTTATGACTAGAAAGACGGACTCATTATAGAAAGTTAAATTAAATTCACTGTCCTTGATATTAACTTTTGTTGAAATGGTAATATAGTATTCTTGTTGATACTACCTCCCCCTCCAGACAGCTTAACCAAGTTCCATTTTACGAAAGAGGCTTTTATAATATTTAATCACGAATTTCCTCGTATAACATTACTATTAATTCGAAGTTAAAATCTAAAAAATACCTCGGTTAAGAGGTTAATAGACCTAGATACATTTTCATTTTACTACTCCCAGGTGAGAAAAAAGTCCGTCACGCAGGGGCTGCATAAACTAAGCATATTTCCATTGTGCTGTTTAACAATACATAAACCTACATAACACATAACACTACCGTGAATATTAAGTGAATAAATACAGACGGTAATAAGAAATCATTCAGTTTATTTTAATAACCTCTCGACGGGAAGCGTCTGAAATGTAAAAAACAGGTCTGCCAACCTCTCAGGGTAATGAGAATTTAAATTATCTCTAACCCGTTGGCTAACCCCCGAGTAAGGAAGAGTGGGGACAGTTCCCAGGCGGAACCTCTTTTTGTTCTCAACAATTGTACTTTACACCATACTTCACAATTTACATATAAGCTCCTCCCATTACGATTCCGAAGTGTTCTGTGTGAATATTCACGTGTATTCATAAAATTCTTTCATATTAATAATGGAATGGTTTGGGAAATTATTTTATTGTAATAAAAGAAAATATGCGCCCCCACCCTTGTTTTGCTATTTTGGCGAAAGTACACAAGCTTATTTTTTATTGCTTCTCCTCCCTCACATTGGTTTATGCTTAAGAGTATTTAATGCTATAGTTTTAAATAACGTTGGCTTGCCATAGGAAATATATATTTGTCTAATTTACAGAAATAAATCATTTGAAAATTTAAATTAACTTAAATTTTTTAACACATTAAAAAACGTTGAAGGGGACTGGCAGTCCTAAAGGAGTTATACCCAGCTATTTCTGCTATTTGTTGTTAACATTGCTCCGTTAATATCTTATACTTCGTAGAAATATGTAAAATTATGAATATAATTTTTATAGTCCAGACTTACATAAGAGCATTTATAATAACAATAAATAGGCACATGGCATAGCTACTAGTGTTGTGCTTTCTGCAGCTTTTGGGTGAAAGAAACTTCTAATGCGGTTCATGGTATGGAACACTGTCCATCATAATGATTTTCATGGCCCATGGGGTTTTGACAAGGGGAATGGGATTGATTACTCATACATTTTTCATACTAGTTGTTTGCAGGATTGTTTTCTAATCTCTGGGAACAGCTGCTAACTGAAGAATTGGTTTAACCATTACACATATACCGTAGAAGCAACCAGATAGATTTTGGAATAGTTTTAACCAGGGAATTAGTAAGAGGGAGCAAAGTTGAAACCAGTTAACTTAATGAGCATATCTCTTTTAGTTTAGTATGTATAAGTTATGTAAATACAAAAATAAAGAATTGGCGCAAGCTTAGGCAAGTCTGAATATTCTTTAAATCATAATTTGGTCCATTTGATAACATAAAATGAAACAAACTATGTCTGATGGTTCATGGGTAAAAATGTGACCCAAACAAACTTAGTAAAGTGGAATTTATTCATATGAACCTTTTTTTTCCATATAGAAAGGCGAGGAATACTTTGGAACCTTTTTTTTTTTTGACATATTATCGAAATACTAGCACCGTATGTAAATCAGGCCACACATTATCATGTGCATTCTAATGCTCAATTATAATAAATTATAATTGGGTTAATTGAAGGCCCCCTGATATGTCGGCCCAACTGAGCTGAGAGGGAGGAGAGAGGAAGTGAGAGAGAGAAGCATTAACAACAAAACAGCTTGGAGATATGGCAAAGGAAAAATGAACAATAGAGGTTAAATGCCATTTTGTAAGCAACATAATTTTGTGATTATATGTATCTTTCACGAAGTTTCAAACAGAAGAAGACACAATTGAACACAAAAAATAGATAAAATGCGATTCTAATTGATCAAATGATTCCAGTTAAACAAAGATATCTTAATCAAATAAAGTCAACTACGCAGGGACTATGGTAACTAAGCGGATTTCCGACGTGCTGGTATGAACAAAGGTCATCACTTCACACCATCTATCCACCGTTTATTCCCTATTTCTCTCGTAGTAAGAAGCCTATGTAAATAGAATTTGAACTGAACCCAGTAAAAATCAGATTATTATAAGTGGGGGTATAACTCACTTACTATTCTAAATAAGAAAAGAATGTATTTAACAATACTTGTTGAAAATTAAAATTACAACAACTTGGGCTGTATATACGTTTTTGGTCCAACTCGTAGTAATCGAGATATATCGAATTTTCAATTATATCCTCCTTTAACCCCCCCCCCTTCCTTTAAGGCCTTTCGAGGTTAAGAATTAAAATCTTACTTGATGACATCATCACTCAACGTACTTGCGGGATACATGCAAATACGTTTAATACGTCATTTAAGCTTGGGATAATACGTTTCATGATATGCTCACTTATTGATAAACTGCGATAATTAAAAGTAGGGGTATAGTGAGTGCGGAAAACTAAAAAAATTCAAATACCTCGGTTATTATTCAAGGTAAAGAATAATATAAGAACAACATTTATAAGAAATTAAATTTGCAATAAGGTTGGTTCTATTGGGTTTTTTCAACCCGATGTGTCAAAACGGAGATACGCCGATTTTTTTTTTTGATTTTTTTAAAATTCCCTCATTTAAACTCTTCATTTCTCCTAGTCCGATTTCAGCCAATAACGAACTTGATCTATAGTTTTGCACGAAACGCTTATATTTCGAGTTTGGAAATCATCAAACAAAAATTTCGACCGCTAGGGTGGTAACGGACAACTATATATATATATATATATATATATATATATATATATATATGTATATATATATATAGAATAGAATAGAATATATATTTATTTGTTAAAGATTTATATCTTGTACAAATTAAATAAAGAAATGACAATTCTGTCTTTTAAATAAATAAATTAAATCGCTTATAGATTCCAGAGTATTGCATGCTGAAGTGATGAAGTAGTAAATGTTGTGTAGTTATTCGAGGCTATTGATACTAAGTATTTCTTGAATTTTATTCTTCGATGAGCTTTTCATAGTAGAGAAGAATATGTGACAGGCTATTAGGGATGAATTGGTTACAAAAATTGCAAGGTTCCAGAGCTTTGAATGAAAAAGTTTTGTTTCGTGATTGAAGTTTTGTGTACTCTGAGCTTGATACTCTTAATTGGCTAACAGATCTTAGCTTTTTTATGTTTGTTTTAAATGTCAGGTAGTTCTCCGGGCTGGATATATTAAAGCTGGATATAGTTCTATAGATGGGGTTACTTTTGGAATTTGTAGCTCGGTGGATATCAATTGAAAGGTCGTGGTTTTTTAACTTTTCTAAAATTTCATTTTTGTGTTTCAGTATTCTGTTTTATATATATATATATATATATATATATATATATATATATATATATATATACTAGCTCAGATACCCGGCTTCGCGCGGGAATTCATTTTAGGCTGGATGGTGGTATTTTATTAGCAAGGCTTTACTTTGCACAACATTTTGACATTTATCCGCCCCAGTGTTTAGGGTCTATACTCGTCGTTGCTGTGGATTTGTTAATAATAAAATTCAAGGAAAAGACTTCACTGTCCTCATTATAGTCATATTTCCCGTCTCCTGTACATTAAGCCAAGATTTGAATTATTAAGGACAAAATATTTACATACATTTGAATTAATTTTTCCTGGAGAGGTACCTGGTATTTCATATTGGAAGGAATTGATGAGTATATCAATATTTCTACGCTAATTACTTGCGTCATACATTGATCACGAAAAAATGTATAAAACAAAAGTTTTTCTAAATAACAAAGTAAACCACTTTTGTTAAATGCACGTTTGTCGAAAAACAAATAGACAATGAAATATCGCGAATTTTTATTTCAGGTTTAACCCCCATTTCCTTACGAACCTAAAAATTTTAATATAGCTTATAATCATGGAAGAATTAATGCTAATTGACAATCCGAGTTTTGTTAAGTTCGGTTCAATCGTTAGTGCCCAATAAAATTGTTGGCTCCCGCTAAAGTTTTTGCTATATCTCGTTTATACTTTGTTATAAGACAAAAGTGAATATCACAAAAGTTACTCTAAATAACAAAATAAACTACTTTTATCATGTGCATATTTGCAGAAAAACGAATAGAAAATGAAATACCGCTATTTTTAAATTCAGGCCTCCCTTACAACCCCCACTCTTGCCCGTCCCTAGAAATGTTGATATGGCTTATAATAATGAAGGCATTAGTGCTAATACACATACCGAGTTTTATTTAGTTCGGTTGACTCTTTTGTGCCAAATAAACTGTTCACTTCCGCTCTAGGTTTTAGCGTATATCTCGTTTATAATTCGGTATACGAAAAAAATGTATATAACAAAAGTTACTCTAAATAACAAAGTGAACAACTTTTGTTATGTTCATATTTGCCGAAAACCAATAGGAAACGAAATATCGCTATTTTTATTTTGAGGCTTCCCTTATGACCCCCACTCCAGTTCGTCTCAGAGAATATTAATATAGCCTAAAGTCTAAGTAGGGTTAGTAGTAATATACCTACCAAATTTCATAAAATTCGGTTAGGCCATTCATGCGTGAAAAGGTAACAATCAAACAAACAAATAAACAAACATACTCGAAAGAAACAAAATGCAGTTATTGTGTCTATGACATGTGAAACGAAAAGTTATCGTGAAATTTCTAGAAAAAAATCAATGTACAGACAGAGGTTACAATTTTATTACAATATATTGTTACGTTTTATTACTAAACCAGTAATAAACGTTGTTAATAAGAGTTCTTTGGATTGCAAAATTAAATACTCACAAGTTTCACAGTTTTTATCACTGCACAATTTATTTCACAATGCAGAATACACTTGGTAATTATTCTTAGTTACTACTCACAAGTATACACTGATAGCGTCACTGTTCTTCAGATTACACAGTCCATTAATTCACTCACGGTCACTGAAATTCACAAAAAGACGGCACTGCACTGTCCTTTACTTCGCGGCACTGCACTGTCTTAAACACGGCACTAAACTGTTACTTACAGTCATGGTACCACACTGTTCTTATAACAACACTTTACCGCATTGCACTAAGTCGCACTGTAGCACTGATGTGAACATCAAGACAGGTGAGAATAAAACTGACTCGCTCGTGGCTGGCGGGTTCTTTATATAGGTCGTTGGCATACATCAAAGGGCAATTGTCTAGGCCGTTGACGTCTGGTCTAGTACGGGCTAGATCATTAGCGGCACCTCTTTGATCTCCACACTCCCCAAACACGTGAACATCTCTGTCCAATTCTTCCAAGTATTTAATTTTCGCAACACTGCCGCCCACTTAAGCTTTTTCGTCCCGAATAGGCTCAATATCGCCGTTGCCATACTTGGCTAGTCGCTCCAGGTGTACCACTTTCATTTTAGACCTTGGATTGTGGTATTTCTGTATCCTGTAGACAACATTGTTCAATCTCTTGATCATCTTGTAAGGTCCCTCCCAGTGCGTTTGCAATTTAGGGGATAGTCCTTTCTTGCGTTGTGGGTTGAATAATCAAACCATTTGTCCTTCAGTGAATCCCTCCTTATTTGCTGCTCGATCATACCTGGCTTTCATCTTATCACCTGTCATTTTAATACGGTTGTGTACATACTCATGGAGCTCATGCAGGTCTTCCTGTGCCTGGGGAGTATTTCCATTGTCTTCGCAGGACGGTCCGGGTTTGGCCCCAAATTCCAAATCCGCTGGCAGTCTTAATTCTGCTCCAAATAAGATTTTCGCCGAAGCACGTGAGGTGGAATCATGGACAGCCGATTGATAATCCAGTAGTAATTTTGGTATGTGCACATCCCAATCCCTTTGGTGTGTGCTAACCACTTTTCTGCGATATTCCTCCAGTGTCCGATTAAATCTATCGACCATGCCATCAGATTGTGGATGAAGAGGTGTCGTTCTTGTCTTTTTGATCCCATACAATTCACACATTTCCTTGAATATGGCCGATTCGAAATTTCGCCCCTGGTCAGAATGGAGTTCTATTGGAACCCCGTATCGGCACACCCAATTATTTACAAAGGCATCTACAACCGTTTTGGACTCCTGGTTAGGAATGGCATACACTTCAGGTCATTTACTGAAATAGTCCATTACAACTAGGACATACCGGTTTCCAGCCTCACAGACAGGGAATGGACCAGCAACATCGATGGCTATCCGCTCGAAAGGGGCACCTGCGTTGTACAGCTGAAGTTTGCCACGACTTCTTCTCGTTGGACCCTTGGCTGCAATGCACTGCTCGCAATTGGTTATCCAATCGGTTACAGATTGCTGACATCCCACTCAGTAAAATCGTTGCTTTATCTTTTCCAGGGTTTTGTAATGCTCAGATGGCCGCCGCTGGGACCATTATGGAACTGCTTCAATACCTCATTTATTGTGGAAGTGGGCACGACAATAAGGTCGGCTGTGGTTTTGCAATCTGTACTCTCCCAAGACCGATATAAGCAGCCCTCAACCAGTTTTAGGCTATTCCACTGGACCCAGTATGATTTCGCAAGGGGGTTTTCAGCTGATGTCTCATTATGGGCCGGTTTTCTGTTGATCTCCTTAGCCGATATCATCTTCGCCAGAATCGGGTCATCTTTCTGTGCCCTCGACCAGTCCTCGCCTGAGCCAATACGGGTAAGTCGTACATCAATCACTATCTCCTCTTTCTTTCTCGGCTTTAGTACAATGTCTACATTCTACGTTGCATGGCCGTCTTGAAAGGGCATCAGCGTTATTGTGTTTCCCCCCTTTTCGATGCTCGATGCTGAAGTCATAGCTCTGCAGACGTTCAATCCATCGTGCCAGCTGCCCTTCTGGTTTCTTGAACTGCAGCAACAAACGTAGTGCGGAGTAGTTTGTTTTTAAGGTAAAGTGTTGACCATACAAGTATTTGTGGTAATGCTTGACGCACTCCAACACTGCCAGAAGCTCCCGTCGGGCAACACAATAATTTCTTTCGGGTTTGGAGAGTACCCTGCTGTAGTAGCCAATGACTCTTTCTGCCCCATCAATTACTTGAGAAAGCACTCCACCTATTCCATAGCCACAGGCGTCCGTGTCAATTATGAACTTCTGTCCAGCAATTGGATACGCAAGGACAGGTGCTGTGCAAAGCCCCAGGAAGCTACGCAGCTCAAGAAGATTTCGTGGTCGAGGCCAGTCCTTTACTGCCCGTATTTTGTCCTCGTCAGTGGAGATGCCTTCTGCTGTTACTCGATGCCTTAAGTATTTGATCTCCTTCTGAAACAGAGCACATTTTTTTATGCTTAACTTCAGCCCAGCTGCTGTTATGCGACTAAATACTTCATCCAGGTTTTTAAGATGTTCCTCAATGAAGCAAACGATATTGAATATGGAAACATCAGGGTCGTGGAAATAATATAAATGAATATGTAATTATAGAAAGCAAAAAAAAGAAAGAAAGAAAAAATAAATAAAAAAAATAAGGAAAAGGGAAAACCAAAAAAAGAATAGAAATAAATAGAATTAAAGTGTATACATCCTGTTATACAATTGATGTATATAATTTGAAATCTTGTAGAGACCGCAAGTAGGTCTGTCAGTCTTTGTCATTGTGTACGAGTGTGTTAATTTGGTGTGGCTGATTCTAAGTCTCGAGAGAACTACTTCTTCTCTCCTAGGAATTTGATGGCGATTCATAATAGTTCGTAGTTTGTTGTCAGATTGAATCTTGAACTAGATCAATGAAAAAAATATAAAAGCTAACCAATGTCAAAAATAGAATATGATAAAAGAAAATGACTAAACGAATAGCACAAAAACTTGATGAATATAACGATTACTGGAAAAATTAATAATATATTGATATATGTGAAATAATAAATGTAATGGATTTAGTGCAGCTTCCAAAAGTACCCAACGGTTGAGACCAAAAGGTCTAGCCTTTATATCATGATTATTTCAGGAATAAATATTCTGGCATTTTAGCGCCATCTGAGAAGGAGAAATAAAGAGGGAGAGAAGCGAGGGAAAAGAGAGAGAGAGAGAGAGAGAGAGAGAGAGAGAGAGAGAGAGAGAGAGAGAGAGAGAGTGACAGTGAGAGAGAGAGAGAGAGAGAGAGAGAGAGAGTGAGAGAGAGAGAGAGAGAGAGAGAGAGAGAGAGAGAGAGAGAGAGAGAGGGGGGGAGTAGGTATTGGAGGTATCGTCGTTGGTTATATAGAGAAGCCCCGAAGTTAATAAGAGATAATAACATATCGGGGAGACAAGCGAGTTGAGTTACTGCTTCGGGGCCGAGTTCTACCGCCATCTTGAAACCACCTCCTACAACTAGCACTATCTTTCTTTTCAATGATTTCTGTTTAAGGCCGCCATTCTATCTATACCCCCCCCCGTTAATTAGTCTAGTAGATTAAAAAAAAAAAAAAAAGACAACCTACAAGTCTCTCTCGAAAGGATACTTGAGCTACATGGTGAGTGGGCTAACACGGTCGAATAACTGAATAGTGCTGCTATCAGTCAGGATGTACTCATTACGGGATTACCGAAACATTTCTTCAAATGCCCATCGATGTTACCTAGTAGATGACGAAAACGGAGTTCATTTCCAAACTATATATATGCATGACAGAGTTTAGACAAAGATCATTGAGATGCAGCACAAAGCTAATGTTCACTTACAGACAACCATGAATGTGACAGACTCTAGGATTAAGTGTTCCATATTCCCTGTTTAATTATATACGTTACCTGGCCTCACCTTGTTTTTCCAATAGCCCGGATCTATTGAAGTTATTTTTTTTTTTTAAATTATTCTTTGAATTCCAATACATCAGATGATTGATAGCTAAGGAAAGTGACTGTGTGAGCCTCTCTATTCCGCTTTGTATAAAATTAAATGATTATTTATTAACGCCCATTTTTTGCAACTAAGGCTAATTAGGATGGGTTATCTACAGGTTACCACCCTTTTCTAGCCAGGGTGATTTTAATGATTTTATTTAACTCCTAAGAAATTATAATCTTTGAATTATTATCTAACCTTCAAACGGGCTCAGGTTAGCCATGCGAGTTAAAGCGTTGACCTTTATCTCACATGGCAAACCTAGAGTGGCGAGTTAGATTCTCGCCTGGGCAAAGGAAATTATTTAGTGACGAAATTCATTAAATAACATCCTAAAATCCCACCCTGGCTAGAAAAGGGTGGTAACCTGTAGATAACCCTCCCCAATTAGCCTGAGTTGCAAAAAGTGGACGTTAATAAATAATAATAACCTTCAAACATATTAGTGATGATATTTTGTCTAGAGGCATAACGAAGTTTTAAGCTGAACCAGAGATTTACATAGCCGAACATAATATAGTCTTGATGACGTCAAGATAATAATTAAAAATATTGTTTACATAAAACAGATGTTTCCGATATTGGACTTTAGCCCTTTGGTAATTCCTTAATTCTTCTTGCAGGATTTAGCCTATTAACGAATTTGACCTTGAGTTAATTATTTCGAGTTCAAAACGGCCAGGAGTGAGCTCACAGACAAATATATTGAAAACAGAACCCTCTTTGATCCCAATATATTTAGAATATAAAGTAAATTTCAATTTATGCGTTTCACATGGTAAACCTAGAGTGGCGAGTTACATGTAATTTTGAAATATGTATATTTTTTTTAAATATATATTTTTTTTTAAAAAAATTGTATATTGTATTGATTATTAGGAAAATATGAAAAAAAAATTATTTTCAAATTTCAACGAAATAATCCATTTTGACATTCCCTGGACCCTCAGTCACTAGTAAAATAACTGCGCGTGTATGTGTATTTAAATATACAGGTAAAAGTAACGACAAGAAGAAATTTTACACTTTCTAAGTAGCATAATAACCACGACATTGATTGCCCAAACAAACATCCTACCCTCCTACTAGTATCAGGGTTACGTCTGTAACCCTTACGTATTATTATTGACCTTCTGCTATAATAGCTAATTGTAGATGGTTAGCTACAGTGTACCACCCTTTTAGCAGACTTCCCTAAAATCATCTATTGAGGTCGTATTCATGACGCAATTTTCGAAAAATGTCCTGAAAGCTCATCGATCCTACCTAGGAGTTGACGAAAATAAGGTCCGTTCAAAATCTTATATATATATATATATATATATATATATATATATATATATATATATTCTAGCTAAGATACCCGGCTTCCCTCGGGAAATCATTAGAGGCTGAATGATGATGGTATTTTTTTTTTTGGGAAGGCTTCAATGTGTACAGCTACACTTCCTGTCTGGGCGTATTGTTTTCCCGTAAGGGTAGGGTAGGAGACTTATAGAATAGAAATTTTATTTTTGAAGAATAAATGAAAATAAGGCCCTAGTCAATCCCTCTCCACTCTCTGACATGCCGTCAATAATTCAAATCATAATCATGGATAGCATTTATTATAATTAAATATTATTTCTAATGTACATTTTTCCTGTCAAAAACCAATTCGATATTGTGAGCTTAGTTATACACATAATGGCAAATTTGTATAGAATGCAATTTGATCATTTCACAGGAAATAAGTTAATAAAATTAACGGTGGTACCCTCCCGACAACTTTGTCCCGCTTCAGCATCAACATTGCTATACTTAAATTATTCATTTCTAATATCTAATAACAGTGATACCCTAAAAATAATTTAATTAAAATTTTAAAAGCGAGGTGAGGGTGAGAGATTGCAGCCCTCCCTACAAACTCAAATCATATTGATTTTAAACGCCTATTGTCTTTTGTTATAATTACATAACCAAGTAACATTTATAGTTATAGATAGTACACGTCCATTTCAATAATCGGAGGAAATAAGATAATATATACCGCTACTAATGTTTGAGTTTGATTTCGCGCAACTTCCACTATCACACGTTGTGCGGATTCACCATGACTTTGTTTAAATAATACATTATACAAATTAAATAATAGAAATGCTCTTATAGGTTAAATTTATTTTGGAAATAAATAACGAAGTTATTTTCTAATTAAAATAAATAACAATTGAGAAGAGGAGGGACGGAGATTTGTTACCTCCCTAATCCAAATCATAGAGCTCTCATATAAATCTTAAAACATAAAATGATTTGTCATAATATGCCTATATTACAAACACTTTAATGAGTAATAATGAAATAGTTGACTCCCTCTAAAGTTTTTTCCATATATCTCATTTAATCTTCGGAATACGACAAAAGTTACTTTAAATGACAAAATAAAAATTTCAAAATGACAAAATATCTCCGTTATTATACGTCGGATCGAAAACGTTTATAGAACAAATCGGATTACAAATTTTGTGATATGCGTATTTTCACTATCTTGATTACATATGAGATATTTGCATTTTTTAGTTTTCGGGCTTCAGTAAACCCTCTGCTCGCGTCATACTAACAGTAAGCTGTTATATCATAAAGCACTTTATTTGAAGCTTAAGTGCCGAAAATTGTTTTCATTGTACTTTTAATTTTTGAAATTAATGCAAATACGGGGCGCACGAAGGAAATCTGGTAGTTTACGCAGCCCCTACTCTACGGAGTTTACTCATCAGGGTGAGACTAAGACTCTGTACCTATCTCCCATTATTCAAAAACAACTTCCCTCAGGGATGCTGAAATTTCATATGTAGGACTGTGGTAACCTCCCTTCTTGATAAATAAAGTTAGGAGGATAGGGAATTTATATATATGGAAGATAAAAATAAAAATAAAATAAAAAGTCTCCGTCCCTGTTAAAAATACAATTTTGTTCATTGGCATAAATACGATTAATAATAAATTAAGTTTTATGACTTTTCTTCATCCCATGGATCTGAGATAATAAACAATAGCTTCCATATTAAATCATGTTAAATTAACTGCGTCAAAATATGTAGCTAAAATTATAGGAGTACACAAATTAGGCGTTCAGTAAATATTTCGAAAATGTTTAATATTATCGGATCGAAAATTTGCATAGAACTAATCTTATTGCGAATGAAATATTCTATAAATGGTGTTATGTACATGTATTATTAACTATCCTGATTATGAACCGAGATATTTGTACTTTTTAGTTTTCAGCATTCAGTAAAACCCCCATTCCACCAACAGGAGGTGCTTATTTTGTTATTTAGAATAACTTTAGATATATAGACTTTTGTCGTACAAACAAATTATATGCTAAAACTCTAGTGGAAGTCAATAATTATATTAATACTCATTATAATATATTTGATATAGGCATTTTATGACAAATGAAGTTATGTTTTAGACATATATGATAGTTCTAAAAATGATTCGGATTAGTGAGATTAGAAATCTCCGACCAACCTCCCCCCCCCACCGCATTTGTTATTTATTTTTACTAGAAAATAATTTCGTTATTTATTTTCAATAGTAATTTAAATTATAAGAGTAATTTCATTATTTAATATTTATAATGTATTATTTAAAAAAAAAAAAAAGACATGCTGAATTTGCAAAAGTTGTGGGTAATCAAACTTTAATTCTGGTATGTATTTCCTCATTTTGACGTTATTGCATAAAAGACTATGTTCTATCTATATTAAACGTAACTTGGTAACATCATTATGACAAAAACCAATAGCGTTTAAACTCAATATGATCGTTTAAAGTGTTATTCAAGCTGCAGGGAGGGAGGACTACGATCTCTTCTCCTCATCTCGCTTTTTAAATATAAATTAAATTATTTTTAGGGAACCACTGTTGTTTATTAACACCAAATTATATCTAATTAGAAAATTCGAATTGTTTTATGCTTTGTCTATAATAAATAATTGAAGTAAAACAAGTTTGCTAACCTTTAAGCGGGAGTGGAAGTTGTAGGGAGGCTAACACACTTAATTGTGTTAACCTACCCGTATTTCCTGTTAAATGTTGGCATTATTGGAATTGTTTTTTAATCACAACAAACTCTTTCTGAACTTTTTAAACAATCTGTGCTCGGATTGGTTTTTGACATGAAATATCTACATTATAAATGATATTTAATTATAATAAATGCTGTACACGATTACGATTTGAGTTATTCAGGATGTGACACAGTGTGGATCGGGATTGAATGGTTCTCATTTTAATTTATTCATCAAAACTAAAATTTCTATTCTATAAGTCCCCTACAGGTAACCTGGCCCTTACCGAAAAACAATACTCCCAGAAGGGAAGTGTCATTGTGTAGATTGAAACCTTGCTACCCAAATGACATCATTTTTCAATCAACGGTTATTTCCCGGGTACCTTGGCCTATATATATATATATATATATATATATACTTATTTATATATAAAATAATAAACGTATCAAATGTATGGATGTTTAAATAAAATGTTATAATATGAATAATACATGAGAAAGTGCAGAAGCTGTTCTTATCGTCTAATAAAGGAGGAGGTGGAGATTGATAGGTTAAGCAACCTAGCCATTATATCAACTCCCAGGGAGAGCCGCTTCAAACTCTTCTACATTTATTTAATACTTACTATTTTTTAGTATAATTGAGTAATTTTAGAGCTATTTGATTTTTTTTTTGCCCCGAATCCCGGTAGCTAAACGGGAGAACTAACAACTGCCTAGGCTTTAATATTCAACTGAATTTACATTTACTAAGCTATAAATAGACAGAACTTACATAATGGAGTTTTAATGATCTTTAATGGTATGCGCTTTCATGCTAATAGTTATTAAAATATATCTTTGTCACATACGGTTGTATTATATTGTTCTAAAATGCCAAGTATATTAAAGTCAAATTTCGATTTCTAGGAATTCTGAATGAAATAGCCCAAGAATGAAAGAGTTTTCATTATCCCATATTAATTGTTAGAAGAATTATTTGAATGCTATAAATAAATAATGTGCTAACAGTTATTTTGTTTGAGACTCATCAGGTTCTCTTCTTATTTGAAAAGACATTCTTCAAATTAGTGAATATTATTGGCAATTTATAAGGCATCATAATAATTAGTATACAATATACAAATACAAGTACACTATGAAACTGATTTATTTGTTATAAAATAATATTCCAAAATTCATGCAGTTAGTTTATATATATATATATATATAAACAAAAATTACGACCGCTAGACAGGTGATAGACTTGTAATATATATATATATATATATATATATATATATATATATACACACACACACATACTAAAAGTTTGTCACCGGTCTAGTGGTAGTCATTTTTGTTTGATCGTTACCAAACTCGATATTAAAAATAAGGCGATAACTCCTGAAACGTTTTATTACTGAATATCAAATATGATTTTCAACGAACGTTTACTATGTAAGGTATATGAACGTATATTATAAGTATACTACTTGTGATTTCATCAACTAAGATTTTACATTCCTGATTCTAAAACCGTTATATATCAATACAATAAACCGACATTTAACCGCTTATTTTAACACTAAAGATCATATTCATTAATGGTTAAAGTCCGACCAGGAAGTGAGGGGTACAGAAGACGGGAATACGAATCCTCAAAATATCCGTTTTTCTGAGTCGGCTCGAAAAATTATATAAAAACAATCTCGTTAAACAAACTCGTCATAATGCTCTACAATCGTTGCTCTATACATTTTTTCCTTCCTCGAACATTAAGTGAGTAATTTGTATTTTTAATTGTTTTCCGCCACTAATAAACTGCGACTGATTTTCACTTTGAGTAAATGAGTCCTGACCGTCTCATGGCCACGTCACATTTCGATTCCAGTTAACATAGCTTAGTTACAATGGGAGAAACAAAGAATAGACAATGGGATGAGATTACCAGTGTGTCATTCCAGCACGTAAGGAAATTTGCTATTTGTATACTGCCAATGACTGAATTTTTGACCATTTCTCATGGATCCCAGCCCGCCTTCACCAATTATAATAGCCCTCCAAGTCTTGCTCAAGGTCAGTAACCCACCGTTACACGGGCCTACCTCTTTTCTTTCATCGTCTTGGTCTACCACCTTCTTGTGCATCTGAAGAAATTTATTCTTTCAACGTGCTCAAGACACTGCACAATGTGATTATTTCATAGTACAGAAGATGGCCTCAAATTGAAATAACAATCGGTCTCTGGTTTATCTAGACGATCTATTTACTTCATCTCACCTTTTCTATTCTGTGCCTTAAGACGTTCGCTCATTGCAAAAATTCTTCTACGATTCAGGCGATACCACTGTGGTTCTATTATTTGTAAGTTTCATTCAAAACGTTTAAAAATAGATAATATCTATAAACAAGCATATAAGCATGATGTTGATCTGCACCGCTTCTTTATTGACTTCCGTCCAGCTGATTTCATTGTAGAAAGGTGCATTGCAATATCTGGGATTACTTTGGAGATTAATCAGATTGGCGAGGAGTGCACTGAGTTAGACTTACTGTGAACTGCGGGCGTTTTAGATAGTTTTGGGTTTACTAGGTCTTTAAGCTAAGGAGGCCGCTTATCACCATTGCTCTTCGATCTTATTCTTGAATTGCCAATCCGAAAAACAAAAACTAATATATTAGCGGTATCATAAACAATAACCTCATTCAGCATGTGACATAAAGCAATAAATGGTAGAAAATGGTTTGTGAGAGGAGACATTTGTTACATTCTTACTTTCAGATTTATTCCAGTGATCACCGGTGGAATTGAGAAAATATGCGGAGAGGTAGGAAATATAACCTGGACCTACAGTGATAAAGTAAGTTGTTTTAGTCACGTAAAGTGTAGTTTTAAAATTAATGATTTTAAATACAATATGTACCAAATAAAGTATTTAAATTGCGAAAACGTTTAAATAGGGGAGTCTGCGCCACTTTTAAAACAGAGCCTGAATCAACACTCTAAAATCATACATTTACATTCTGATTTTGACAACGTAAAAATCTTGAAAGAAGAAAAGAATACAACTAAAATAAAAGAGGAGGTACATAAATATAAAAACTGAAAGAACGCAGTAAAAAAAATGTTTTAACGTTTTATCATTTTCATATATAGTTAAGTTATTTAGAAATGTTGATGCTACTTCAACGAGAGATTTTTTATACTACTGTTACGTTTTATTACTAAATCAGTAATAAACGTTGTTTATTAGAGTTCTTTTGGATTGCAAAATTAAACTCACACAAGTTTCACAGTTTTTATCACTGCACAATTTATTTAACAATGCACTACACACTTGGTTAATTATTCTTAATTACTACTCACAGTATGCACTGATAGCTTCACTGTTCTTCAGATAAAACAGTCCAATAATTCACTCACGATCACTGAAGTTCACAAAATCATGGCACTACACTGTCCTTCACTTCGCGAAGTTAACGGCACTTCACTGTCAAACACGGCACTATACTGTTACTTACAGAGTCACGCCACAACATTGTTCTTCAACTTTACCGCACTGCAACTAAGTCGCACTGTAGCACTGAGCGCACTGACGATCAGTTAAAGACAGCTGAGAACAAACTAAACTGTCGGGTGAGTTGCACGGGCTTATATAGAGGGTGGCAAAATCAAAGGACGCGGTCTCGAAGGTACTGGACTCTTTAGTCTGGAACAATCCAGACACGACGGGCGCCAACAGTCCTCGGCTGCTCCTTCGTACCTCTCAAATAAGCGACTATCTCTGTTTAATTTTTCATGTATTTAACTTTCGCAACAATACTATCATTGATTGTAAATGTATATTATTAGCAATACCGATTGTAACCATGCTTCGATTTATGGTATCATGACCACATGGTACCAACAAGGTTGCATCTTCTTATCAGTTTAGAAAAAGCCGGTTTAGGGAAAGGATATGTCTCTAGGCTATGGGCTGACTTCGGTTTTATGTGTAAGTATTATACTCCTGATGAGGCGTTGAAGAAAAGAACGCGAAAAATGTAAAATTATAATAAAGTAAATGAAGATGACCCCATGTTTCTATAAATTCTGATCCTGCCTATGAGCGATATTAGATTAGTGTCGTTAGGACATTAGTGAATCATGAAATAGTCTGTATTTGTCTGTCAAATATTCCAAGTTACAATTCAATTTTTTGGTTGGTTTTTATTTGAAGACCAAAAGATATTTTATTTTTTTTAAAAAGATACATCTTTTGTGGTTTACCTCATTTCAAGGTTAGATAATGACGTGCTTCTAGATTCTACGTTCCTCAGAGTCCATATAACACGTCGAATGACATATTAGTTGAAGGGAAGAATATTTGAAATGATAAGGTTCGAGGCTATAAGCTGTAGACCTGAGACGATGCCTAAATTATTATCTGACGAAGCGGCTGATAGGAAGGGAAGGTAAGGGTTGACTGTATTCGCATCTCGGCACGCACATCAAATCTAAACGTTCGGATCGCAGATAGAGTGTCTGTGCTTGGTAACCGAATCAATGTCAGAGATTGCTCCATCAATTTGGAAGCTGTTAATTGAGCCCCAAGGGGCCTTCTCATACTCACCCTCCCATTTAGATAGGAGCCAACCCTTTCTATCTTCTCCCCTCATATTCCATTCCTTCGGTCTTTACACACCGACCAGGTTGACTGAGCGACGGATGTCATGGAGTTTCGACCTCTATAGGTCTAAAATTGTTGGGCTTCAGGATATGATGGATTTATACTTTTCTATGTTCTATATAGAATATATATTTATTTCTATCTTGGGTGCACCTAAAAACTTATATATTATTTAGATAGTGGGTGCAAAGCTATGTTTGGCTCTTGGTTTTGAATTCACACCAATTTTGATTGGGATTTTCGAGATATATTAACCCCAAAATTAGATCAAGCATTCATTCTTACTTCCGGAAACTTCCCAGGCAGGCAGAGGCCGCTCCTCTCATTGTGGTGAAGGGATGTAGCTTCTGTCGAGAGTGATGGAGGACGACTGTATAGTACATTCACATTACCAAATGCATTTAAATGCAGACTGTAATATCCTTAATAAAATAAAATAATAATAAACGTCCGGAAACCTCACTCGGCTAATAGAATGATCTCTGACGCTGATATACCAGCATTGTAAGATGTTGAGCTCTATTTGTCTGACTAATAGGGACATTAATTTTTCATCCTCTTCAGAAGGATTCGGTACTGAAATTACATTACGTACATTCATCGCTTGAAAGGTAGAAACGTGGAAAGCACCAAGTACACTGAAAAATAAAAAATCAATGCTCTTCATCAACTACATCATCACACTAACCCATTACGTTTTTAAAGAATAGAGAAGAAATCTGCTAGGGAGTGAATAGATTATTTAATATTATCTCTTTGGCTAAGACATAGGTTTCTATATAAACCATGGAGTATATGCTTTTGTTTATGTTGTCATGAAGATAAAAATACAATTGAGATAAAAACGTGCGTAACCTTTTTTGTGCTCAAAAACATTGTGTCAGGTGAATGCTAATAGTTGAAGAAATGTCAAGTAATTTTCCTTAGCCAGAAGAACCATTTGACTTTTCATAAGAAGAAAGCAGGAGAGAACTGGTCTTTGTTACAAGCTGCAATGGGAGAACTACGTCATGCTTGCAGAGGCTTTTGGGCCACAGGCATCCAAGCTAACCCCAAAGGTAAAGTTACCTTTATTTTGTTCGGTTATAGGCCAAAATGGATCGAAACTAATTTGTAATATATGGGAACTTGATGCAACGATTGATGCCTTTTAAAGTATTTTAGCGTCAAAATGAAATGAAACCTACGAGCAGTTTTTTTTAAAAGTGCAACTCAGCTTCCTACAGAAGCTTTGAAGATTTTATCAATCGGCTTCATGAGTTGGCTGCAAGGTGTTCCTTTTGCAGAGCTATCAAAACTTGAAACTGAAGGAAATTTTATGTCTTATGGCAGAGATTTCCAATTCTTGAATACGAAAAATACTTAGCCAAAAAATCATTGACATTGGAGGAAGCAATAGAGATAAATGTCTCTGATGAGTAAGCCAAGAATTTGGCATTAAAAATGAAAGAAATAGATCAACGAAAAACTGTGCATGACTCGAATTTTGTAATTAAGGCCAAGCAAGGTTTAGTTTTCGGGTTTGTGGTAACCAGAATGATAGTGGCGTAGCAACTGTCCAGCTTATGGAAAAACTTGCTTAAAGTGTAAGAAGCTGAACCATTTCAGTTTGGTATGCTTGCAGAAACAGAAACTGTGAAGAATGCGGAAACAAGTAATGAAGATATAGTGCATTCAGGAGATCTTGCCGAGGATTGAAATATTTCAGATTAAAGATCCAAAGAAGAGAATTTTTGTGAACTTATCTGTTCCTTCCTGGTCTGAAACCTCTGGAATGCCAGCTTGACGGAGGAGCAACCTGTAATATCGTAGGCTACTGGTAGATACCTTGAAGAAACTATTTGGGTCCTCGTTGTTGATAAAATTACAGCCTAGCCACACAATTTTGACATTTTATGGAGCTGAGTCTACAACTTCCTTAGGACAAATAAATATACATGTCATTTGTAAAAAAAAAAAAAAAATAAATAAAATAAAAAAAAAAAAAAGAAAAAGAAAAAAAAGAAGAAATATCTCCTTAAATTTGAAGAGATCAACACACAATATAACCCCCTTATTGGAGCAGAGGATGGCCTAAGGCTGAGGCTGACTCCCTTGGAGGAAGGTGTTTTACGAATTAAAGCGTCAAATGATCCGAAATTATTTTCAGATATGGATCAAGGACTAGGTTTTTTCAGGGATTGTACGACTTAAAATTAGATGAGTCTGTACATCCAGTTCTACCTTCTCGCCAAATTGAAGATTTAAATGAAGTAAATTTAGATTTCACCATTTTTGACTCATGCGAGATACGTTCATCCATACAGACGTCACGCCAAACTAATCAAAATGGGTTCTGTGGAGGTCAAGACGGATAATAACCTTGAACTCTGAATAGCCGAAATTTTTCCCGATTACAATACTTCCTTTACTTGGTACGCGGTCTTTGTTTTTTAAGGTTTAGCTTTAGGAGGAAATGTTGCTATGAAGAATTATTCATGAATCTCAATTCAAAAACTGAGTATTTATGAAAATGCATATTTCATTACTTTTTTTAAAGAGATTTTGCGATACAACTCATCATTAAGACTTGGAAAATATTGCTAATTGCCATCTGAGCACTTACTTCGGTACACAGTAGTTATCCTGAATATGGTCTGCTGGCAAATTACGAGCAATTATACTAGTAAATTGGTAGGGACGGATGTCAGGATAAACTGTAAGTACGATGCAAATAGTTATTTCAATTACAGAGCGATGCAAGCAATTTGAAACGGATTCCCGCACCGCATAATGGAAAGTCTGCCTAATGATCATTAAACTACAAGAGTGTTCATTCTCCTGAAAAGTCCATCTACTATTGGAGTTAATACTTTATCTCAATTACCACCTACATCAAGATGAAATATTTCCTCTCTAATACAATAATTACTCTAATAGAGCACTGAGTTCACTCTTAAGGAGAATCATAGTACGTGTGCTCGTCGTCACCAAAACATAAGGAAGAAGCAAAATTAACGATTTAATAATTTAAGAAAGGAAGGGGGGGGTGACCCCTGATCAGTGGTAGAGTGTCTGGCATTAGATAATCTAAGTTTAGCAACATTATAAGCAGGTCAGCACTTGAATGGGTGACCGCAAAGCTAGTTCACTGGTTCTACCAGGGAGCGCTAATGTCGGGGTGGTAGTGGACTGACAGGAGTCCAGTGAGTTAATCAGCCTGTCAATATGACCAAGGGCATTGACTCTGATAGATACCGTCCGGCTAAGAATCTAGCCTTTGGTGATAAGACCACCATTGACACAACTCATTCCATATCCTCCTGGGTTAATGGGGTTTTTTCGTCGAGTTGATCACTCTCTATGAAACTCTTATCGTGAATCTCTCGAGCCAAGCTACGGGGGCTGCTAAAGATCTTAAAGGTCTATAACGCCAAACGAAAAATAAAAAATAAATTAAGAAAGGATAATTAAAAAAAGACAAACTTAAGTTGGCCACAATCACATTAATGTGTTGAAAGGTGTCAGAAGAATATTTAGTTTTCTATAACTGTTGATTTATATTTTTTTTTATTATATCAAATATTAAGGAGTAGTTTGTTTTTCTTTAGTTCGCTTTCATTAGACCTCCACTTATCTAAAGATTAGTTTCATCCAATTATTATTTAAAGTCTTACTGCAAGCAGTTTTTATTGGATCATAACACCATGCAGTGCAAAACTCATGATTATATTTAATAAATACTGAAATCCGATAAGGAAGAGGGCAGGTTTAGTTGAGGAGAAGATCGGAATTTCTAAATGTCTCGGCTTTTGTGAATCGCTTTGAAAAATATTAAAGAACTCAACTTGTTAAACATATATTGTTCTACAATTTTGTGCTTCGTTATTTAGGTAAATCATGACCGGTTATGGAGGTTATCATGACCGGTGATCCTGTTATCTTGATACACTACCCCCACCATAATGCAGGATCCACACATATATAATATCCTATGCATAGGCCTAGGGTAGCTAAAGCTAAATCCTCATCGGCCCGTTCATTTATTTCCAATTCCGGCCACAATAAATAGGTCAGTAATCGATCTAGCACGCTGTTGAGCTTGTCTCTATTGATGTTGTACTCATGACGAGAGTTTTGAAAAATTTCCTCAAATGTCCATCGATCCTACCTCAGGAGATGACGAAAATGAGGTTCGTTCAAAATTATATATATATATTTGTCTGTTAACACTCTAGCGGTTTGTTTGATCGTTACCAAACTCCACATTTAATCGTTTTATGTAAAAAGGAAGATCAAATTCGTTAATGGCTGAAATGGGACGAGTGGGAGGGGGGTTTAGGGGGGGGGGAATTTTGAAAATTCAAAATCTCTCCGTTACTATAAGTCGGATCGAAAAATCGTATAGAACCAATCTTATTCCAAATTAAATAATCTATAAATATTGTTATATACATATTTTCTGTATCATGAATATTAACCGAGGTATTTGGAGTTTATAGTTTTCAGCATTCGGTAAACCCCTACTTCTACTTATGTTAAAGTAACAATACTCAGTTATGTAGTAAAAAACATTATTCTATCCTTAAATACCAAATATTGTTTTCAAGATACCTTTGTTATACGACGTACATGCAAAATGTTTTGGTGACCCCCCCCCCCCTCCGTCTTAAGTTTTTGGACTACATAAATATAATTCTGATTCATTATAAATTACAGTATTAGATATAGTAATTATTTATCAATCAAATTAATAAGTTATATTATGATATATTTCAGTAATTGTTTTTCTTTCCGGTAAGAGTCGGGTTGGCAGACCTGTTTGTTTAAAATTCTGACGCTTCCCGTCGGGAGGGGAGAGATTTCTTATTACCGTTTGTCTTTATTCACTTAATATTCAAGGTGGTGTTGTGTTATCAGTATGTAGATTAATCTATTATTAAACTTCACGAGGGAAATCTGCTTTGTTTACGCAGCCCCTGCTGACGGGCTTTTACTTTATGATGTACTGTACAACAAAGACTTTTTATGATGATATATCATATACAATGAGCTGGACGAAATGCGACAATCTCCAGCGTAGCCTTGGAAAGGCATGATGTTTCAGTATATTCTAGTCATTCCTCATAGTTAACGTTATTTCGGTCGCCAATTTCCCTAAAATATAGTAGATAAACTTATTCATTGACCTACAGTAGCAAAAAATAATATTACTACATATAAAAATTATCTGGGCGATAAGGCAAAAATGTTGTAAAATCTGGTTTAACATACGTATGAAGTGTTAGTACAAAAATGAATGGGTAATTGTATTTATACATTATTTCACATTTTTAACTCATGAATGTGTATAGTTGGAACATCCGTAATAAACAATGGCTGAGGACTAGAAAATTCGGAATTAAAGGGGAAAAATATATTCAAGGTTCTTCATTATTCAATTGTATAATAATCGCTAAGGTTATCGACTTAGATATGTGAATGAAATGCAAAACATATGGAAGAGGAAACAATGAAAATACAGCGTGAAAGATAATATTGCAGAATAATTAACATCTTCAATTAATTACATATGATATTTCTAAGCATGCAAGGAATGGAAGAATAAGAATAGGGAACAGCCAGAAATTTTCAAGGTAACATTTAATTAACGCAGACTTTCTCATTTTTATGAATATAATAGAGTAGTTTCGCCATCTGGATTCTGTATAGTTAATTAATTACAAAAATTATTTCTTAAAATGCCTCACTTGGAACTGTTCTACATCCGATTAGAGAGAGTCGATTATGATTTAATTAATACATCCTACTTACCTTAATTTAAAATCATCTATATAGTCATAAGTGTATTACAAAAACCTCCTGTGTACCAATATACGGGTTTAAAATAAACGAAATGAAACTAATAACTAGCGATGCAGTCAAGTCTATACCTACAAGGGTCAATTAGCTCTAACTTTTAGCAGATTTCCCTTGAGGGAAATCAGCTATTGAGGTCGTACTCTTGACGCGATTTTCGAAGAATTTCTTCAAATGTCCATCGATCCTACCCAGGAGATGACGAAAATGAGGTCCGTTCAAAATTATATATATATATATATATATATATATATAGATATATATATATATATATATATATATATATCTGTAAACGCTCTAGTTGTCGCAATTTTTGTGTGATCGTTACCAAACTCGTCATTTAAAAGTTTTATGCAAAAAGACTGATCAAGTTTGTTAATGGCTGAAATCGGGCCAGTGGGAGGTGGTTTAGAGGGGAGGATTTTCGAAATATCTCCGTTACCATACGTCGGATCAAAAAGTTGTATAGAACCAATCTCATTGCAAATTAAATTTACTATAAATATTGTTTTATACATTTATTCTCTATCTTGAATATTAACCGAAATATTTGCATTTTTCAGTTTTCAGCCTTCAGTAAACCAACATGAAACAATGAGGAAGTGGGGTTTTTATATATATAATATATGTCTGTTAACACTCTAGCGGTCGCAATGTTTTTTTAATCGTCACCAAACTCGGATTTTAATCGTTTTATGTAAAAAAGAAGATCAAGTTCGTTAACGGCTGAAATCAGACCAATAGGAGGGGGGGGGGTTTAGAAGGGGGGGATTTTCGAAAATTCGAAATATCTTTGTTACTGTACTTCGGATCGAAAAATTATATAGAACCAATCTTTTAGAAAATCAAATTTACTATTAATATTGTCATATACATTTATTCTCTATCTTGAAGAGGTATGGTTCCCGCCAAAAGCTAGTTCGGCCGTTTCCGAAATTGTTCGGCACTCGTATGGAGATGTGTATTCTATTGTATAACTTTACGTGGTAAATCTGCTTAGTTTACGCAGCCCCTGCGTGACGGACTTTTTAATATGTCGTTAGGATCTAAACTAATAGAATGAAAACATTTTGTAGCTTTGAATCACCTGAGTGTACGACGAAGTAGCAGAAACAATGATATGAATCCCTCATAATAATATGGTCCTATTAAACTACTCCCTAGAAAACATTCGCCACATACGGTAGTTTAATAGAAAGCCACTGACTCCGTCATGAAAGTTTATATGATGCGTCTTCCATTTTGGGAAGTAAGTTCTGTACGACTTTTACTTTCCATGATCTCGTCTCCAAAATGTTGACGTTTATCCAACGAGCGATGGATTATTATTCATCGATTGTTATAGTCTATTACATTGTGTAATATCTTCAAATAGTTTCCTTTCATTAGTACAATTAAATTGATAGGATATTCATTGAAGGGATTCAATACAAACAATATTCTAGCACATTATCAGCAGGTTCTTATTTATGTCACATTTAAAAAGTATAGCCACCTTTGTACATTTGTAGAATATAGAAGAATATACCTAAATTTACACTGAATAAATTCATTTTTATTATTCAAAACATTAATGGGACTCTTAAAAATAATTATTGGCAATGACAATAATGTTTCAAACTGCCTCATCACTATACCGACCCAAGACCAACGAAGGCTATTTTGAGAGATTCGAGAGGAACAAGTTTGCATACTTGAACTGTAGTCACATTCAGAATATTTGTAAATAGTCAGGAGTATCTAGAGGTTTCTCTACTGCCAAATCAATAATTAGCATCTTACTTTTCTAAACAGGTGGCTGGAGTAAAAGGTGCTTCAGGACAAAGGTTTTTGCTTCAGCTATGGACAGTGTATTGAGATGTTCTCGTAGGAAAATGAGTTTCCATCAAAACATTATTAGTATTTTTTAATTAAATTATTTACCAACGTCCAGTTTTAGCAAATAAGGCTAATTGGGGCAGGTTATCTCTATAGGTTACCACCCTTTCCTAGCCAGGTCGGGACTAAGGATTTTATTTAAGGGATTCCGTTACTAAATAAATTCCTATTGCCCAGGCGAGAAACGAACTCGCCACTCTCGGTTTACCATTTGAGATTTAAATCACATGGCTAACCTAAGCCCTATATATATATATATATATATATATATATATATATATATAAAATTAAAGCAGCTCAATTTTATGTTAAAAAGTTAAGTTGGGAAAGGTTTGTTAAAATAATTAGCAATGGTGCTTAACGTTAGTTTCTGAAAGATGAAAGTGGTAATATTCCAGTTTGAGTGAAAAAATAAGCCCAACGCCCACAATTATATTTTACTTCGGCAAAAAGTGCTTACGGCGCAGTCCATCATCGTCACTGCACTATAGAACATATAAACTCACACTGACCACTAGAGCGTTAACATATATATATATAAAAACAAACAAACAAAATAAGCTGCCCTCTTTCTGAGGGTACCTGTATGGTCAGCCTCCTAATCTGCCAGTTTCTTGGTAATATTATTTTATTTAAATTTTGTTTATATGGTATATAGAAATTTTGAATCTTATAAATTGAATGAATCAAATTCGGGAGGTATCTCAGGTGAGAGTGCAGCTTAATATTTCATTTTTATTTTTTATATAAATGATGATTCACAATTATAATCGCTGATTTTAGGATAAGTGGGAACAAGTCCTTCAGATCATTTTTGGTCCTCCCATATTCTATTAATATCTTGACTGTTTTTTTGATGGAGGACACCTCTTGAACCGAACAGTAGCCCCATAACCGTCGTCTTGGATTTGTTATTTTTCTGTGAAATAGAGGCAACATGGTTTGTATATTGCTTTCTTCTCTTGGTCAACCTCATCTGCTTGATTTTGAATATATATATATATATATATATATATATATATATATATTATTTTTGAACGATCCTCATTTTTGTCACCTCCTGGGTTGGATCGACGGACATTTGAGGAAATTTTAAGTAATATGGGTTAAATATATTCCCAGTTTTAATGTTTTCGACTTAATAATTTATAGATTTATTTTATAAGTCGATGCTTTGCATTTTTCTGAAATGCAGTTATTTAGTTTTTATAAATTGTTTTATTTTTAAATTCTTCATTTATTTATTTATTAACGGCCACATAATACTGCTTTTATGGCGGTTTAAATCCTATGTAACTTATATTTAAGATATGGCAAATTTATGAACGTCAAAGAACTTCAGTAAATAAAAAAAAAAGTAATCACAATGAGTTCAAATTGTGAGCTATAAATTGTGTAATATTTCAATAAATGGGCCTAAAACAACCAAAGAACCCTAAGAAACAAACACTTAGAGGATTTTTTGTTTTAAACCGGTGAGAGAGACGTTAAGTGTGTATCGTGACGTTAAAGGGTGAGAATGGCGTTGTGAGAGAAGGTAGCAGGCAGCCGTATTGGATATTGGAGGACAGCTGAGTTATAGCTTAGGAGTGTTGATGGTAGCAGTGCTCGCCCGAGGAATGGCCTAGGCATCACTTTACTAATACACAATAAATAACTGCTTCTCCCCGCACCCACAATGGAGTACCGCACAAAATTGTCTGCGTGTTTTAGGGGCATATCTCACCACTCCTATCCCCAACCACCATGACATATCAATCTCGGTTCCACCGGCAATCACCAAAATAATAGAATAAGAAAAAAAGGTTCCAATTATTACATTTTTACTAAAGTGGAAATTACTCCCCTTAGGAATGAGATCGTAATGCAATAGTAACGAAACCACATATTAGAAAAGTCCGACACGGTGGGTAAAAAGAAAAATGAGTAAGGGATATCGTTACTTGGCAAGTGCGTATATCATAATTTTTAATAACTAATCTTTTAATTATACAATTTCAGTCGCTTTGAAAAAATATATTTTTGCGAAAACTACGTTTATGTAATCACATATTTAAGAAATAGAAAGAGTGGCATCCATGCAGAAGAGTGGCACAGGGAGGGGGGGAGGGGTAAAACTGTCTTGACGAGAATCAGAGAGCCTGGAGGCGACACCAGGACAGTTCTAGACCCGGAGCTGGGCTGTATAAAAGTCACCACCAGCTCACCCAACAGTCAGTCAAAAAGCCCGCTGCCTTGGTCACATACTCAGAACACAGATGCTCACACTCAGTTTGCAGAAACTAATATACACTGGAGTCTACGTCCCACACTAACATACAGAACACCCCTCTTTAGATGTCTTCTTCCGTCTACTCTTCAACAGCTTCAAAACTCCATCCTGAAAACTATCACATATCATACATGAAATGAAGGTTAATATTTTGAGAGGACTACCTGTTTAGTCAGAGCAGTGGATAGCAGTAATACGAGCATTTTAAAATAACTGTACACTATCTCAATACCGAAGAGGATCTTCATAAAAAATAAAAATAAATTAAAACATTTATCACAACTCTTGAAGTACAATGGCATGGGTGAGACACATTCATTTTCTGCCGCATTGTGGAGATTGAAGACCAAAGACAGCTATTTGTTTTTTGCTAGTAGCTACACAAATGCCTCACGATGCTGAATGGCCTTACATAGGAACAGACAAACGTTCTGTATAACTCAAAGCCTATTTACCGCACAACGAAGTAGAATTTATTGTGAAATCCCCGGCCCTGAACGCGACACCTGCAGAACTGACCATAATTGAATGCTTAGTCCACACGGCCATTGCCTTATTATTTAATGTTAAATTAAATATCCTCATTATTATTACATTGTTAGCCTTTCCAATACCACTAATAGCAAATAATATATAATTCTAACCATCCTTTCTGGTACAATCGCGGAACAAACTCATTATAAGAGTTAATGTATTTCGTTTTCTCCTTTGAAAATTTAAAGCCAGTATTTAAACACCATTGCTTTAATGAATTTATAGTTTACTGTATGTGGTTTTGTGCATCATTAATATTGGAGAACGTATGGTAAATTACCAAATTATCAGCATACAGGCAGTAAGATACTTCTTTGGGTATACATTTAATGACTGAGTTTATAGCTATATTGAACAAAGTTGTGCTCAGTACACCTCCCTGAGGCACTCCAATCTCTTGAGAGAACATCTCAGATAAAGCAGTACCCCCTCTCCCTAAATGTTCGCTGAGAAAGATACTGTTTATGAAATGAAATTTCGTTGCCTTGAACACCCCATTCAATGAGCTGTGATATTAAGAGTCTCTTCCACACTTTGTCATATGCCTTCCCGAGAACAAAGAACACAACTAAAACAGATTTGTTCATCAAGAAATCATTTAAAATATCGCTTTCAATTCTTGCATTGTGGTGCATAGTAGAGTGTGCAGGTTTAAATTGATAGGGGGCTTGAGGTTATGGGTTTCAAGGAAGCATAACCTTTTGTTTAATATTTTCTCAACGATATTTCTTATTGTGTTCTGGTCCTGTCACTAGAGGTTGATATTTCTTATGTTTTATTAAGTTGACTTTACTCCAGATGTCCCTTAAGGAAGAGTGTCTGTTAATACTTGAAACAAAATCTACCCAACATTGCTTCTAAGTCTTTTTTATGTCACACTATAATTTTTCCTTCTTTCTTTTGCAATCAACAAGATGAAAATCCGTTGGTTCTCTTCGGAATAAATTGAGATCTCTTTTTCTATCATTGACAGCTACTTTACATTCATCATTCCATCAGGGAACAGGGCATTTCTTGTATGTGATCGAGGTTTTGGGAATGCTATTGTCAGCTGCTTTAATAATGACTGAGGTTAATTCGTCGATTGCTTATACTGTGATTGAACGAAGTTAGTATAATAGTTCCTGTATGAGTTCCAGACTGCTTTCTTGGTGTTGTATTTTGAGATAGTTCTGATTAATTGAGTTGTCATGACTGTGTTAGTTTTAAGAGAATTGGGAAGTGATCACTCCCATACGAATCTTAATCAACATCCCAAGAAAATTTGAGTATAAAGAAGGCCCACATAACGTCACGTCAATATTTGTAAGAGTTCCCGTCCTTGAGCATAGATTGGTTGGCGAGTCGTTAAGTGAAATTGTTCAAAAATGCGTAGAAGCAACTGATTTTCTTCATGCTTTGTTATTGGGGAATTCCACATTTCGGATAAGGCATTAACATCTCCTAGGAAGACAGAGGTAACTGTGCCAGTAAGTCTTGTATTTGTCAAGGTGGAAGATGAAACATACTGTAAATCTAAATGGGAGGTGAACTAAGACTGCCACAGCTTGGAGTGCTGTTCTCAACTGTATAGGTTCACTATAGATGATATCTCTAACAAATATAGTTACCCCTCCGTATGCTGTACCTCTCAAGGAGTAATCATTCCTACAAGTAGTGTAGCCATTATGCTGAATTCTTCACAGTGTGTCGTTGCTTTCTTGTATGGGTATCAAATTTGGCGTATGATCGCTAGTTATGGACTTCAGTCTGCAAAAATGTCTTTTAACCCCATTTCTTTGGAGTATAGTTGGATGAAAATTAAACCAAAATAAAGATCAATAATAAATAAAATGGGTAACCAATAAAAATAACAATAAAATTAAGGGTCGGGGACTTATTTTCAAAGTTCAGATTATATCTTCATGGTTTTACTTTTGTCAGTTTTTGTAATTTTATTCCTGACATTTGTAGCTTTCGGATTACGAATAGTTTTTTCTTATCTTGAAAACTTCCTGTCCCAGTTTCTTTCAGGTTGACAGCATTATTTGACATCGTAAGTATGTTCTGGTGATTGGTGGCTGTAGTATCTGAAGTGAGTTTAGAAGATGGGTTTTCAGGTTGTAGAGGTAAAGAAGAATGAGTAAATTTCTTCAAGATAAAATTATCTTTAATCCCTCTTCGTTTACTCCTTTGTAAAATGATTTCTACGAGTTGAGACTGACTTTCATTACTCAGCAGTTTAGAATTAATATTAGATGCATAAGTGATTTAATTTTCTATAGTTACCGCTTTCCTTGCTTCTTGGTAGCTGACTATATTGTCCCATCATCTTAATCTTGCACTCTTGATCATATATTTGGCATGTTTTTACAGTTGTTATGTGTATCTACTGCATAATCGACAATGTACTTTTTGTCATTGCTCTCCATGTTTAGGTTCAAAGAAATTCCTACTGACAGCGTCAGATGAACAGTTGTAACAGATGTACAATCTTACTGGCACAGAAAGGTAACCTATAAATAGTCGCTCAGGAAGATTTGGAGTTTCATATGTAGCAATAAATAAAGAAGACATTTTCCCGTTTGCTCTTCTAATTCTTCTAATATTTACAACCTTCTGACTTACTATATCACCATCGTGAAGATCTTTAATTTCACCTCAAAAGAAAACTCTCTTTGTACAATTCCATGTACTTTGAGGTTCAACAGTAATTGGGATATAAAACGTTTTTTCTTTTTCTTTTAAGAGGTTAATAACTTTATCAGAATTGAAAAAGTATAGACATAATTATGAATATGGAAAGGATTGATTTGGGAGATGTTTTTCCCTGTTTTTAGAGTTTTAACAATTAAGAAACATGGAGTATTTTTCAATGCTAATTTGTTTTCTTCATTGGACTCATGCCAGTTCTTTGGTTGTTTCTGCTTATCTTCATTAATAGTAGTTATATTGTGAACCATTTTGGATGACCAATGTGATCTGTTATTCTCTGATTTACGATCAAAGTTTTTATAGAAATTTTCACGTTTTGTTAACATATGTTCTTATAGGATTATATATAAATAATTTGGAACGGACCTCATCTTGGTCATCTACTAGGCTGGATCTATTAACATTTTCGAAAATTTGAGTTGAGTACAACCTCAATAGCTGATTTCTCATGATGTTTTTATAAGTTGCTTAAAAGGAATACAACTACCGTACTTAGAGAAACCGGTCGAACTACAGTTTCAGTTAAAAAGGTGAAATTGCAAAGGCAACTTCTGTAGCCTCAGAAAAAATCCAGTCTTAAAAAGTAATATTTAATATGTACTTGTGTAATCGATCAAGCACCTTTGTAGCCAAAGCTAAACCTGATGTTTACAAAGCTCTGTAAAGTCATATAATAATTTATCAAGGAAGAAAAGTTTATAAGCTTTTTTTTTCTGTCTTTTGTGGACGATTTATGTCAATTATCCATTAAATAAAAATAACTAACTCTCATTTTGGGAATGGTTATTCATGGAAAATGTGAATTCTTTAAATTATTTTTTTTTTGGAGTTTAGACACCAAGCTGAACATTAGGACTTATATGAAAAGCTCCTTCTGAATTTGACTTTTTAGTTTTGTTTTTTTCGGAATAAAGAATTTGAAAAAACAACCAGAAAATTTATATATCTATTGCAATTCATTGCTTAGAATGAAAAAAAAGAGAAACAGGCATAAAATTGGATTGCGATATGTTTGCATGCGAAACACTCGCTCTCTTAATAACTGAGCGAACTGTTTCTCTTCTCGCGGCCTTAAAGGTTATTCACTTAAAAGTGTTAATCTAGTCTTGCTTATATTGTAGAATAAAGTGAACTAGACGGAATAGGTCTAAAAACATGGAGATATTACCTTGTTCATTGTGAATGATTCTATGGAAGGCCAGCACAATGACCGATCGGTTGCTGACCTCTTAGCCATGAATAGAACTTCTATTTCTTAAAAGCCATCTCCTCGGGATTATACCTGTGAAAAATAATAATACAAAGCGAAATACAATCTTCCATTAGTCACAGTTCTCAAGATTCTTTTTTATACACTTTCGCTTTAAAAAAAATATATATATATTAAAATGAATTGTTTTTCATATAACTGTCACCCACCAATGTTGATTTAAAACTAAATATATTTAACGAACTGAGCTAATCAACGTTTAATAGTAATAATCTTCTCGACAATCCAAGAATGTTCAAGGGTGACCACGGAGTATTTGGTAGGACAATAAGTTTACAATAATCCTACAATGCTTTGGGCTATTTGATCCAGAACTTTTCTTTTTGAAGAACTGCTAATTATCTTTCAATTAGGAGTTTTGCACACGTGTACCAATTAAACTGGCATTACTTTCATCAAATTGCTCAGCTATAGAAACCTGAACCATTTATAATTATTTATATATTTTCAGATCGAAAATATTACCATTCATGTAAATTTTAGGGGCTATAACAATTGTTCTAAACATCCTTTCTCCAAATCTTAACCAGGAAATTCGTATTTCTATGATTTTATCGTCAGTAAACCCCTCATCTACTCGTTCGATTTTCAAATTGAGTGCCTAAGTCACTAAAAACCTCATTTCCAGCTAAAATTAAATTCCTTCATGCTTAGTCTTCCATCTACGGGAGCAATAGAGAATATATGGTGAGATGAGGCCACCAATTTGTTATAAATCTGAGAAATTAGCACATTGTTCTTAGCAGTACATGCTTACCCTCTTACAACCTGGACTTTGGTTTGACCGTTTATCTTTCGCAATCAAGTGTATGGGAGTTGAGACGTCCTGAGAGGAAATAGTGTTGCACTTCTTTTTGATCCTGTTTCCTTTAGCAAATAGGTTTTATTCTCAGTTATTAGCAGATTTCCCTTAAGGAAAAATGTTCTTCAAATGTCATCGATCCTACCCAGGAGATGACAAAAATGAGGTCCGTTCTAAATTATTATATATACTTGGTTCCGAGTGAATGAGGTCTAGGTTAATAGTATGAGATTATTGGTCTTCCTCCTGAGCGTGGGAAGTTGAAACTCCTTCTTCTTGGAAAGTTAGGGCTTTATTACTGATTCTAATCTTTCTAGAAGAATGAAGAGCCCCTGAGTTACTCAGGGGTAGGGAATGCCAGGGATATTGGTGTACCTAAACCAATATCTGTGTCCTCTTTCATTGAGGTAATCCTGCAGAAAATATTTGAGCGAGAGCATGAGTTGAGTTGGTATTGGCCTCTGTTTATGTAGAACTGGCATGGAGGAAGAATGGAGGAAATCTCATTGTGCTTCAATCTTGACGTTAGAAAGACATTCGAATTTGAGAGTCATGCAGCTATTTACTAGGCTATGTTCTTGGAATTAAAGGAAATTTTGCTATTAATTTACTAGTAATTACAGGGTTGCCACATCGCTGTTGTTGAGTCAGGGGTAGAGGCAATTGTTAATCTGTCATTGGAACATTTATTATTCCAAATGTTCTTACTACCATACACTGCTTTTCTTCTACCAGAGAGAGTCAAATGTTTATATACAAACTAGATAACGCCATTACGATCATATACAGCAAATACGAAATAATATTAAATAATAAACTCACTTTCATTACTTTTAAATTTGTCAAGGCTCACGTAGGAGTTGTGAATATTGAAATAGCCTATTTTCAAGCATAGAGCTAAAAATTACAAAGAGATTACTTACAATACATTCACTTGAATGATGACAAAATCTTTAATAAGAGAATGACGTGCAAATTTATGTACATTATTTATAAATTAAAAAAATATTAGTATTAATTAGACATTCAAAATGTTGCTATAATTTTGCCATTTTTTCCATCCTCCAATAAATAGATAGATACCTCCACTCCAACACCTGTGATTTCACTTTCAATTATTACGTCACATATCACCCATGGTCAGCTAAAGTTTCTAGTCTTGTTGACAGTGTGCAGAAGGAGAACATCCGGATAGTCTGTATGTCTTTCTTGCGCGTGGGAAACCGGCTTAGTTTCCGCAGCCCATAACCGACAGATTATTTATGTTTTTGCTAATGATGACTTTATGAATGTTAACGCGCCGTATAGGCGAGATAAGGATAGTAATCCCTCAATTGAGAGTCTAGATTAGGGTTCGACGTAGATAGATTCATCCGGGAACCGTGTGCAGAATGAGGAAGGGAAGTGCAATTATATCTGCGGATACCCCTGTTAGCCGACCTTACATACAGATTGAAGGGGCATTTTGATGTTTGATTTTTACCCTGTAAAATATAATACACGAACGCTGAAAAGACTCCATAACTGAAGCCTATAACTGATGTTTCGAAAATAACTTTAAATAAATAATAAATGTGTTAATAATTGTTTCTTCAAATCACTCATTCATGGATTCATCGATATTCAATGGTTGAATACCTCCTGATAAAAATAAATAAATTATTATTATTTATTAACGTCCACGTTTTGCAACTAAGGCTAATTTGGACGGATTATCTACAGGTTACCGCCATTTTCTAGCCAGGGTGAGATTTAGGATGTTATTTAATGAATGCTGTCACTAAATAATTTCCTTTACTCAGGCGAGAATCGAACTCGTCACTCTAGGTTTACCATGTGAAATAAAGGTCAACGCTTTAACTCACATGGCTAACCTGAGCCCCGAAAAAAAAAGAAAGTGCTTTGCTTAGTTGAAATCAAAATTTATTTTCCTTGCCATCGATCAATATTCACACGGGAATTGGCAATACAACGACAAACAACATTTCAGATAAATATTTTCTGTGTAGCCGATGTGCACCGTCTTCGGGAGCATCAAACTATATTTATAAACAATATCAAGAGACAAATCAGAGAAATTCCAGGCTTTGCTCTGTGGTGGATCATTGTGGGACTCCTCATAAAATGCAAGCCCTCACTATTGCACACACTTTCCTTGACAATTCTAAAAACAACTTTTGGACGTTTTCCAGGACGCTAACGTTTGGAAGCTCAATATGAAGATAATCACCTAAGATAAGGCTTAAAAAATTATTATTCACTTAAAACGTATTTATGAGAACTAGAGTGCTAAGGAACACACCGTTTTTAATGCGTGAATTTTGAAGATGCCCTAATTCTGTCTTGGAGATTAGGGGTGAGGGGGGTGTCTGGAGAAAATAATTAATGGTTGGCTGGATTGGGTAGAAATACTTGAGGAGGTAGGACGATGAAGAATAGCCACTTCCGGGCATAAATGGTTGTTGTTCCGATGGATACCCCTTATCGCCAGTTGGGAAAACTCTGCGGCTTCCTCTCTCCGGTTTGCGGCCTAACTATGGTTGGGATTTGAATTTTAATCTGAGCTCTTGCAATTTTGATAAGCTGGTCGCGACCGCGAGAATGCAATATTGAGTACATCTGAGGAGCTACAGAGGCCGGTAGGAGGTCAGTCTTACTTGAATTAATTATAGACGCTAATGAGGTGGCCATCTTGGTGGGTCGGCGAGCCCTCCATTAAGGGAGGGGGACAGACAAACTTAGGGAGGTTCTAACGCTGTTACCTCTACCTTCCTTGACCTCAGCCTGGATCGAGTTATAAACATTAGGTCCCCGATCGGAGGGGTAGGGGTCAGATGGGAAATTGACCGTTAACAATTAAGCCTTGAAGGGAGCCAAATTAAACTGGTCGATATGGACAATGGTTGGTTGAGAGTGGTTTTCGAAATGAAATTATATTGATTGACCATTACCAATGAAATTGTTCCCTTCGAATTAATGGAGCATTATTATTATACATTATTTGCTGTTGGCGAATTCATGGGTTAGTGGTGGCAAGCTGTGATTAGGAGTCGAATCTATTGTTTCGAAGGTTCGACTTATACTATACAATTTCCATGTTGTTTACGTAGTTGTTGCACACAATTTCTGTGTTGTTTCTGAAAGTAGAAATCATTTGAGGATTAAATGAAAAATATCAGAAACATAGTTTTCAAATATCATTGTTCTCAACCGACTTAGTTGTAATTACGTTTTAAAACAACTAAAACATTAATTTTGTATTGCACATTGGCAGCATATACCCTACCATTTCCTCGGAGTGAAAACCATTGAAACACAAAATCTGTAATACTGATAAACGCATTAAATAAAAACATATAATTAGTATAATAATACTGTATTTAAATTAAAGAATTTCTACGTATTTATTTTTGTATGTATAATACTAATTATTTCATAAACTATGAAACTATTCAATTTACTTATTACAGAATACCGCATCCACTATTTTCATTAGCAGAAGATGGATCTATAGTTCATGGAACAAAAGAGTTTAAGTTAAAAATGCAAAAAGCCTTTTGATGTCTTCTTCTACGTCTCTAAAAAGGTCTCTTATGCTTGGTTTAAGGTTCAACGCTGCTGGTAGATCGTATTTTTTACAATTAAGGAGAAGATGTAAAACAGTAAGATGGACATTACAACAATCGCAGGTTGGTGGGAATAAACCTTTCAATAAATAACTATGTGTTAATATTGTGTGTCCAATTCGGATAAGGGCAAGCATTTTTTTAATTTTAGGATTTTACTACTTGCAGTATTCCGACGCACAGTAATTTCTTTGATTTGCCACAGTTTATTGTCGTGTTTTTTCGACCAGTTTGACTTCCACCTTTGAAATATGAGTTTTTGAAACTCTCATTTCCAAGCATCTGGGGAGATGAAGATTACTGTAGTTCCATCTTCTCGAGCACTACGACCTTCCAAATCCGCCATTTCATTACTCTCCAAGCCAAAATGTGAGGGAACACAAACAAGTGATACTTTTTTTCTGAGCTTTGTATTTGACCTTTTACTAGGACTGTGAGGTAACATCGTGACTTTGTGTTGGCAAGACTTTGGAGTTAGCTGTATGATTTCGTATCGGTTACGAATGATTCCTGTTGCATTTGTTCTACATCGTTTATAGCTTGGCTTATAGCCATCAACTCAGCGGTAAAAATTGAATTTATAGAGCTTATACTGCACCTCATTGCCTTCCTAACTATAATTCACGAGATCCAAAAGATGACTTCTCAACTTTGGAGGGATCTGCAAAGACCCAGACGTTACTCGTAATTTTTTTCTTTAATTCTAAAAATTCATACTTTAAAGCTGGTGGTAACAATTTTGTTCTTGCCGGACGGAATGTACGCTGAAATCAATTTGAATTTTAAACGGGTTCCAGGTGGGGAAGGAAGGTGGTTCATTTGTTATTGGCTCAATCATTTCTAAATCTGACTCCCTCAATACGACCTGAATTGTATTTCTCATATGATTCTTGAGTCTTCTTCGGGTTCCAAACACACTTTGGAATGAAACAAAACCCTGAAATAGGCTAAGTTTGGAGATATAAGATGAAATAAGGTAGATTCCTCTTAAGCTTAGAGATGGTTCTCCGCTTTCTACGTAGTGGCTGCCTATTGGAGAAGTAGAAACTCAGGGGTCACGATTCGTAAGCAGTCATTCTGGATCGTGTCTATTAGTTTTAGTGTTTTGTCTGAGGCAGAATTATATACCTGTGATCCGTAACCTATCTTTGACCTTATTATTGTTTTGTATAGAAACAATGGTGTGTCTCTATTTGATCCCCAATTCCTATTACAAATTATTTTATGAATATTCATTCGTTTGTAGCACGGAACTCTTAAATTTCTAAGGTAGACAAGCCATGTCAATCTCTATAATTGAAGCTATCCGAAAAACGTAATTTGTTTTCCTTATGTCACAGTTGGATCACAGCACTTCCTTTTCCTACAAAGGTGAACGCATTTCGTTTTATCGGAGGGAATTTGGAACCCTCTTTTTGAAAACCAGGACTTAAGATTGTTTAAAATTGTTTGCAATTTAAATTGTACATATTGTATGCTTTGCTTGCTACATAATAACGAAAATCATCCGCAAGAAGAGATGCAAATCAATGTTTGGCAATATGTGATATTGTTACGATGTTGTAACCTTTTTGTTATAATTTACGGTGTACAATAAACAAAAGATATTTAATAACATTTCCTTATACAATAATTATTTTCATTACGTTACGTGTTAGTTTTTATATATATTTTGGAAATCCTTTCCTTGTTTTGGAACGTGCTAAGAAGACGTGTTACAACCCCGTGCAAAATTACCAACACTGACTGTGTTCCAAAGCCTCCTTGTCATTTCAGGTATTTATCTTGTTTTTGTATTTTAATTTTGTTAATTTTGTATAGCTCATTTAATTGAGTCAATCCTCTAAATTTCGGAACTCAATATATAAATGACCTTACAGGTAGTTTGGTAACGGATGAACAAATTTTTCATAATGTTAACATCACGCTAGTGAGGTTTGATATTGAAGCAGGAATTTTGAATACAAAATTGATTATGTTTTGTTATTTGCAATATTTTTTTGTTCATTTCATAGCAGTCGTAATAATATATAAAGCACACTAAGAAAAGGTATAGCTCGTTTCATGTTAAATTAAATGAAATGATTTTTACGAGTGAACAGAATTGAGGAATGGAAGCTTTTTGTTTTTGTTTTGTGACTGTTTTTTACATTGTTGGCCATGCTATGATTGTTAGATTGACTTAAGGTTTTTGTTTGTCAGCAGGGACTGTCGATGGAGCGCTGATTCCGAAAGTTCAATTTGCATATAATTTAAAACAACAGGACAAGGCCTTTTTATTGATCCTTATGAATATGGTGGGGTTAATCGTTTCTTGACCTTATCATCTCTCAGGAATACACGAGTGCACGTTTCCAAGGCTGCATGGACAAAAATTGCTTTGTCGTTGGTCCTACCTTCGGCTGGGCGTGTCCTCTCGACAGCGTCCTTTACTTCCTTTGCTGGAGCTACGGGGGAGAAGACGTCACCCGGATGTCTGAGGGGTAGCTCATAGAGGGCATCTGAGATACTGTAGTCCTTAATTGTTTTGTAAGAAGTCCAAGCATGACATTCTGCAGGTACTTGGTCCAGTTTTCCGAGTCTAGATGCGACATTAATGCACTTTTCAGGGATCTGTGCCTTTCAACCATTCCATTCTACTGGGGGTGATATGACGTAGTTCTGATCCTTTCTGTGCCTAGGTATTTTGCCAGGCTTCTGAATAGGTCGGCCCTGATCTGGGGTTATCTTGCTTGGGACACCAAATCTCCTGACCCATCCGTTGTAGAAGGCAGCGGCCACTTGCCTCCGGTGGCTTTGTATGCCTATCGATAAGAGTAGCTCAGTATCTCATTCCAGCAGATGGTGGGAGAGGTCTTATGAGGTCCATGTGCACATGCTCCTAGCGTCCAACTTCTGTGAATTGTTCTGGTGGAGAATCGGTGTGCCGGTAAACCTTCGCACGCTGACATCCTATACAGCCGCGGGCCCATTCCGTAATGTCCTTCTGCATGTTTGGCCAGAAATATATCTTGGAGATCTGCTTCCTTGAGACTCATATCCCAGGTTGGCTTAATCCATGCGTAGCCTGGAAGATGGGCTTTCTGCACTCCGGAGAAGGTAGACCCTTGCTTAGGACGTGGAGGTCTTACACAGGACTGGCTGAGTCGCTCCTGGAAGGGCGATTAGTCGTCGACTTAAGTTTGGGTTAGTTTTCATTGTTTTAATTTCGGTATCCCTCTTTAGTTCAGCCAGCTATGTCGGGTCGTTCAAGAAACTGATCTCCTCGATCCTTGAGAGCATCAGCAACCTGATTTTCTGAGCCTTCAACATGTTTAATATTTGTCGGGAACTGACTCATGTAATTTAACCATCTAATCCTAATGGGTTTTGTGGAGGATACTTTCTGGTGCATTGCATATATTAAGGGCTTATGATCTGTAAGTATGGAAAATTCTCTTCACTCTACAATAGGTCTGAAGTGTGTTTAGCTCAAGCAGACTCCTAACGATCGTAGGCTGAGCACTTCTGCTGCGCTTCGGATAATGTTTTCGAGAAGAATTCTAGGGGAACCAATTTTCCTTTGTCTCTTTGTTGAAGAACGGCTCCGACACAGTGATTCGAGGCAGCGCAGGCTAAGAATAGTTCAGCGAGAGCAAAGCTATTTTGTAGAAATAGTTTACACTGCTCAAATGCCTGTTCAATTTCCTCATCCCAAGTGATGATCCTGTTGTCGTTCTTCTTGGAATCGCGCTGTTCTACAGATTGAGGGGCTTCTGTATAGCTGCAGCTTTGGGTAGGCAAGGCCTGTAAAAGTTGAGCAACCCTAGGAATCTTCGAAGGGATATAACATCTTTAGGTTTCGGGTACAATGAAATGGCTTGATTCTTTTCCTTCTGAGGTGTGATGCCTTCTGAGGTGACGTAATACCCTAAAAACCGAAGTTCTTCTACACCAAAGGGGCTCTGGTTAGGCATGCCTAATTCCTCCTCCTGGCTTGTCTGCCACGTGTAGAGCGCTGGCCCATTGGCTCTTCGAAGCTCTGCAAAGTCCCTGTTCTACCATGAGTTGAAACTCTTCTTTTACTTTTTTGTATTTTTCTGGAGGTAATCTTCTTGCCTTTGCAAAAACCGGAGGGCCCTTAGTTTCTATGATATGCTCCGTACTGTGCTGGGGAGGTTCCTTTGTTGGAGTAGGTCTGGGGATTCCGGGGGACTTTTGAAGTAGGCTGGCAAAAAGGTGATCATGCACAGAGGAAATAGCTGAGGACAGCTCTTTCACAAATTTGATGAAAAGGCGTTGGGCTACTGCGGATTCGGTTAACGCCAGTTCCGATCCGCTATTTAGTTTCCCTCAGGCTTCGTCTACTTTTTGTCCCAGGCGCAGAGTTGATCACACTTCTGAGCCTTGTCTACAAATATAAAATGGTAAAAACATCCAATCCGGGTTCTTTTGGTTGCTTTTAGAGCAACTATTTGATCGCCTTCGATAATGGTTATTCTTGTAATAATTGCCTCGCTGTTGGGGTCTATATAATTCTGCTACTTGTTGGGATAATATTTCAATTTTTTCCCTTGAGCTTGCCATACTACTTGCATTTTTATCCAAGCTGAAATTCGGACGATTGGTGGTCATTGAGCACAGTTCTTCTGGTTGGGTAACCTCTTTTTTGTTTTTATCAGCGATTTCTGCTAATTTATTAATATCATTTTGTTCTGCACAGACTAAAATTTCCTGTATGTTTTGTGGAAGTGCGCGGAGCCATAGTGTTTTGATAATGCCGTCCGCAACAGCTCCCCCTGCTAACTGTTTCATATGACGTAATAATTGTGAAGGCTTTTCATCCCCTAGTTGCTTCCCTTCGAACAACTGTTGGATGCGCTTCGCTTCCGAGTCACTATAAGTGCTGATTAACCTGGCTTTTATGTCCTCATAAGGCGTATCACTTGGCCTTTTAACTAAGTCCGAGGCTTGCGCGAGTCTATTTCAGGAATTATGGTATAAAATTTAGTAAGGCTATTAGTTATATTGGCTCTATTAAAAATGACTTCGATCTGGCAGAACCACAGCTCGGGATTTTTCTTCCAAAAGGGTGGGTTGTCGACTGTAGAGAAGGCTGATGATACTGCCTCCAGTTCTGCCCATAATGAAATGCTAAATACAATAAAAGCGTACTCACAGAAAGGTCCCTTGGTAATTACGTCGGGGAATCCACTTTAACGTTCTACGTTAAATAGTTAAATAAACGTTTAAAACATATCACTTTTTATTTAAGAAAGTTAAAACATAGTTAACGAAAAATTGGAAGACGAACAGGAACTTAATCACAACAGAACACATATATTTTCACTGGTCTCCGCCATTGAATAACCTATTTTTCCATGCTAACCTAAAAATTGTTTATGTTCCTAGTACATCAGTCTCGGTATGTTATCTTGCGGTTACCTCGAGATCGTTTCGAGACACATGTTATTAATGTTATCCAGGCGTACCTCCGCCACAATTGCTTTGGCGTTAATTGCAAAATTCGAGTCATGTACAGTTTTTTTCATGAAATGTTCTTTCATTTTTAATGCCTAATTTTCAGTTCGCCCCTCTGGGACACATGTCTATTGCTTGCTCCTATGTCAATGATTTTTCGACTAAAAGTCTTTTTCGTAATCGTGAATTTGAACTCCCTGCGACCAAGCGATTACGTATCAAATTTTCTTCAATTTCAAGTTTTGATAGCTCTTCAAAATCACCAAAGGAACACCTTGCCGCCAACTCAAGAAGCAAATTGATAAAATCTTTACGCGTCTTTGTAGGAAGCTGAATTGTACTGTTAAAAACAAGCCACTAGTAGTTTACATTTTCTTTTCTCGCAAAAGTACTTATATAGACGGGTAACTATGTCAACAATCGTTGCATCACGTTCGCATATCTTACGAATTAGCTTCAATCCATTTTGGCCTACAACCGAACTAAATAAAGCTAAATTTACCTGTGGGGTCAGCTTGGATGTTTTAGGCCCTAAAGCGTCTGCAAGCCTGGTGTAGTTCTCCCATTGTAGCTTGAACAGCTCCCAGTTCTCTCCTCCTTTCTCCTTATTTGAAAAATCAAATGGTTCTGGCAAAGGAATATTACTTGACGTTTTCTTCTACAGTTAGCCTTCAACTGACACCATGTTCTTAAGCACAAAAAAGGTTTAGCATATTTCTATCTCTCTAACATTAACAAAAGTATATACATTATGAATAGCATTCTCAAAAACATCTGTCTCAGTTAATCTAAATCTTCTAAAGCAGGGATTGGCAGCTAAGGGAGCTCAACTAGCCCAATCAACAGCAGAATTTGCAAAACCGCAGTTCCGGGATCCCTCTCCCAATCTTAAAAACCTGAAGTTATAACCTGAGTGTTGAAAAGGCTCCCAATCCGTTTGTCGATGTTACCCACTTCCTTACCCAACATTCCTTTTCTTAGGTTTTCTTTCAAAACTTATGTACAGGTTTGAATGCGACGTTATGGCGAAAATCTTTAAAAAGTTAAATTTAAACACCAATCACAACTCCAATCCACACTGGCAATCAAGTCACTGAGCAGACTGTGTATTGACTCAAGTTAACAGACAATTGTTCTGTACAGGAGACTACAGTGACCGTTGTCTCAAACTGCTTGCTACCTCATATGACCAGGCTCCGAAACAGATATCGAGACACTCACTTGAGGTTTTGCTTCACGTGGAAAGATTTACAAACAAGTGGGTAGATGTACACATAAACGAGAGTAACAAAACACCAGCAGCACGGCTAATGAAAATGACTCTTCCTACATAGAGAACACGTTCTAATATCGTCGGAAAAATGACCTGATGACTGATGTATGAAAGACCAACCACCAAAAATCCCGATGGTTCTAGAACACAAACACACACACACACACACATAGTAAATAAAAATAAATTGTATAATGCTCATGAAACATTGGCAATATTTTTGCATTGTATCAATTGGTTCCAGAAATTAAGTTTATTTAACTTTTATTTTTATTTTTGGGATTTTGTAGACATCTGCTGTCAATAATAACATTCTACAAGTGAAAGATAAAATAAACGATTTAGAGTGCATACGCTTATGTCTTTCAAAAAGTTTTGAACCTAAACATAAATGTCCAGGTTAGTGACTCGAAGGCTGGTCCTTCTTAGGAAATAGCTGACTTGTATGAGAGGGAGCAAAAATAATAAAAGGTATATTAATTCGGTAGGAAGGTAAGAAAACCCGACGGGTGTACCCTCAACATAAAAATCCCAAACGAGCAATTTTGTCAGAAAGATTATAATAGTCTGAAGGCATAATGAGGGACCTTGGGGATTTGATAACATAGTTGAGAGCAGTCGGCGTCTTGATGGATGCTATAGAATTATCATATAAATGTATTGGACTATTATCTAAGGAGAGCATTTCAGCTACTTGAATACACTCAGCCTTCTCAAAGGAAAAAAAATAAACGTACAGGCTGAACTAATGCATTCATGAATGTTTATTTCGAACATGTAGAGAGGTTTCTTTCTAATGAAGTTAAAAAAATAAATCAATTGACGATTGCTGAATAAATCAGTATCCCTTGCACAGATTCAATTTTTCTTGAAATCTTTATTAATGGAGTAAAAATAAGTATTATTTCTGTGGTTTTTATTTCAGATAAATCCTGGCAAATGGATGAAAACATATTCGTTATTCACCATTTATTTAAAGAAAAAAAAGGAAACAATAACTACTTATATTTTTCAGCGTAAGAAGGAAGTGATTGAAAAATGAAGAACAACGGCTAGGCTATCAATATCCAAAAACACTCATTTCTAATTATTTAACCAGAAGGGGAAGGAGACAGAGAGACAAAAAAAAACTAAAAATATAAAGTAAAAAAATAAAATAACTAAATAATAACGTACGTAGATCTAATTAATGAAATAGTAAAAGCTATACAATTAAATAAATAAAAAATAATACCCCAGCTAAAGAGACAAACAAATAAATACATCTACTAACAAATAAATTACTTGACGTTTTTAAATTGTCAGTAAAGGTAAAAACAATCAACGAAACGGAGGAAGATTTTGACTGAATATTTTATTATTTAATTTTATATACTGTAAAGCAAGTAAAAGTATACTTTAGTTTTGGGGCAAAATAAATGTCCTGTAGGTTGTTGCATAACAGTCATTAAAGACCTGCTTTATGGTGCTTTATTTTGCATACATAATTTCAATCACACGAACAAAAGTGGATAATTATGATGATTCGGTGGAAGAAAAGCATGACAATATTGAGAATAAGATCAAACGTGCTGTGTTGGAAGAATTCGCCTTTTTTTCTTTTCGATTTTGCCGTGTGACTGTGATATAAAGTTACCTTATTTGTATTTTACTGAATCGGTTTATAAAATGGCCAACAGATATAAAATCCATGCTTATAATTAAATTTTATGCAATTTGTAACGTCAGCAAGCAATACAATTTGAGCTTTAATACTGCTTACTTGTATGTTCTGTTTATTTACAGTGTGATTACCTTCAAGATAAATTGATATAGGAAGTCGTATATTTAAAATTATTGAGATACACTGATAGTGTTGCCAAATTTCCATCAATGTAAATTAATACGAGCAATTGTGCTCACGCCAAATACTGTACGACTACCCTTTGTAAACCAAAGAGATACCTCGGAACAATAGTGATATAATTGCTAGTAAAATAATGACACATAAAGTAAAAATCATAATCCTATACCTGTAAAACAGTTCGCATTTAGAGGACCGTATCAAATAAGTTGGGGCTGCAGTGACCTCTACAACTCTGCCACTACGATAGTACTCTGAAATTGAACAATGAGAACATTGAATGCGTACCATGTGGTAATCTCGGTTTTTCAATTTTTAGTGACCAATAAAAATCTTAAGGACCTGGGGTCTAACCCCATTATCAAATTTGTTCAGATGCTTGGTTCCCAAATGCGTGCATAAGTGTACCTTAAATAATATATTATTATAAGAACGTAAATGTATGTGTGTGTGTCATTCTTGAACTAGGCCATTCTGGTATACAGTGGACCTACATAAGTTGTTATTAGGGATAGAATGGCTGTAGGGACCTGATGCTTCTTTGCACTGTAGTATACTTAATGAATATGTTATATGGTATACCAATATGTTATATGGCCCTGACCAAGGGATCTGGACAAGACATGGCGAGTATGGTTATTCGTAATAGGAGAAGCCTGACTGGGACATTCTGGCATCTTTCTGTTGGTCAGCTCAACAGAAATATATGATTATTGAAGTAAAGGTTTTTTTTTGTTTTGTTTTTTTGGTATGGTCATTAACGCCAGTACAATGTTTTTTACAGAGGTTTGAATTCAGTGTTTAGTGAAAGTTCCGTTCACTCATTTTATTTTTACTGTAGACGAAATGGGTACTCATTATATGTACATACCTAGAAGAATGAGGCTTAAGTTCAGTAGTTAGTGAATAATCACCTTTTACCTTAGATTCATCATCCAGTCATTTATTTTGTAGTGAATTATTCGACTCGTCTTTATATTGGAATGCCAGTCTAGAACCATTTCGTTTTAGTCTCTAACCTAATTTGTCTTCTGAGCCTCCAGATTGGTTTCGATAGACAAAAAAGGAAAAGTACGAAAAGTTATTCCACCCGAAGGACATAGAAAAATCACTTCGTGAGCAACATGAACCGTATACCGATGATCAGAAGGAATCGGGGGGCCAACAATATAAATGGAGGGATAAGTCTTAGCGGGTTTTCGCTTTAATTACCCGTTTTCGGTATGGAAGGATGAGGATGGAAATAGAAGAAAAGGAAGAAACAAATTGGAAGTAGAGATGTGGCCTGACTCCTGAGAGGTCTTCTGTAATTTTTCTGGCTAGTGGCTCATCACCTCTCCAAGGGGTGCCTGTCTCTAACCGCCCTCTTGCGGGCAAACGTATTTAAACGTTAATTTTTCATTTGAAATAGGAATCTCTTTTTCGTTCAACACATGCCGGCTTCTCTACTAATCCCTCTCTCTTCAGCCATTCACCTTTACTTAGCACATTAATAACACTGCGGTAGCTTTCGGCTAGATTTCCCACGGCGCTGCCTGACGTAACGCAGGACGTTACACTCAATGGCCAATTATATCTCACTTTTTTTGAAGTTCTGTTTATTTTATGATGATAATATTTACAACAGAACATTTTGTTAAATTATGAATCTAGAGTATCACTATTTTCTTGGACAAAAGCTTTGACCACTGAACAGCAAAAACAGACACGACAAAATTAGCCGGGATGTTTACTTTATTTCTTTAAAACACAAAAATTAAAATACTTTTTCATAGACGTAAACATTCATGGATTAGGCAATGTTATCAGTTACTGTGTTCCAGAATGTGACAAACTGGGCTACAGTACGTTTGATATTACCTCAATAACAAATTAGATAAAAATTATAAATGTATACAAATCATTCTGTAATATGTAAATTTTAATGGTTTTCCATCAATGACATTTTGTTAACTGTGAAATTGCACAATAAAATATAGTCACAAGCCGGGATATAGGAGAAGGGGGTCATCAAAATGCCTAACTTTGGCTATCTACATCTACATGATCCAATTTTAAATTTTAAAACTAAAATACTGGTATTTTATACCAGTATACTTGGTATTGGTAGAGTGTTCAAAGAGAGATGACCACGAGGGTATTGCAGTATAAATACTATCAATAAAACGTTCCTCAGCCACCACTTCTTGAAGATTAGAATTTCGATCATTGTCACTTCTATGAAATTCCTTACAGTTCAATTTTTAATATATTGGCAACGGAATAGAATTATTATCTACACGTTTTTCAAAAAAAAAAAAAAAAAAAAAAAATAATAACTGTATTTATCTTTTGACTTCTACATTAAATGGGAATCCTGCTAGTGAATTTCAAAATAGTATAATGATATCAAATTATAACCATTTTCCTGTTATTTTTGTTATAATAGAGAAGAATAAGCTGATGACCAGAAGTCAAGTTTTGAATTTTATGGTCCAACTATCGTTGAGGAAATACTCATATTTCATCATTTAGTTTCAATGTAAATACAAAGTAATTGTAACAATGGAATTTGTGAATTTCAATATTGTTTTCAATATATAGCAAAACTCTTACTGCTAGTAAATTAAACATTTCGTATTAGCTAAGGACACTTTCCTGAGTATGAGCCTATATTATGCAAAAAAATGTCTAATTCTGATGTGTCATTCTCCTGCTATACTAGTAAGAAGTTAAAAGTATAAATTTTAAAATTTACATTTTATAATTTTACATAACAATTTTAAGTTATAACAAATCTTTATTCAATAAATTCGCTTATCACCAGGGCTAAAGGAATTGGTTTCGTGACTAACTCATTAAACAAAATCCTTAGTCCTTGGACTAGAAAAGAATAGTAATCACAAGTATACGTGAAGAAACGTTGTCTTTAACATTATTACTTACCTGCAATTCATAAATAATATTTTATATTATAGTGATAAGGAATTTCTTTTTTTATCCCTTACTCCTTTATTTATAAATCGGTTTCCTATGTAGCCTATGTTTTATCTACTTCGATATAAGGCAGTTTCCAGCTCCTTTATTGAGTAACTAATGACAGACCGAAAAAGAAAAATCCCATTTTTGCTGGTATTACAGAGATTCATTGGTGGTAAGCTTATATATATTTCACATTCGACGTTTACCTATATGGCACAGCATGAAAAATGACTGTCCTAGAGCAGGAGTCAGAGGTATACGAGTGAGTTAATTAAAAATGCCAATAAGGCGAGCGTTAGGTGTTATAGAGGCAAGAAGGAAAGAGGTTCCAGCAGTTCAGTTATTAAGTCTAAATTGAAAGGATACAGGCAGGATCGTGGAGGCACGCATCGTGTCCTCAGAGAGCCTACTCATTATTATACCTTATAATAGCATACATCCAACGGCCTATAATAGTATACAGATTAGATTATTTAATAAGGTCCGGTATCAATCGTTTTCAAAGGTCTCTCTCCAGAGTCAATGATGCACTCATGTTCGGCTCCTTGTCTCTTCAAGAATAAAGCCGGCCAGAGTCTATTGTCAACGCGCAAATAAAACCATCTTTCAAATAGATTCTCTGAAGAGAATAAAAAGGAATGAGAAAAGGAATATCACCAATAATAGTAAACGTTTTATGGGATAGAAACAATTTTCTAATTATTGAAAAGTTGATTAGTAAAACATATCAAATAGGTTTATCATAAAGAAACATAAAAACATGAGATGCATAACAATAATAAGAATTGAATAATTAACATCTATTTATGGAATACACGCTAACCAGAATGTTATTTCATGGTTACTAACATATTCTAGGCAGGGAGGGGCTGCTTTTACCCACGAGGAAATTGAAACAGTGGGTTCTTTAAAACAACCTGTTACCATTTTTGTAAGTAATATAAAAAAATCCATTGTATTTTAATTACAAATTTAAATTCATTGTAATTGATTAATATATTCGTAACCAGAGGCGTGTATGTGTTTCGGTTCGCATTGTAGACGTTAGTGATCAGATATTTACTTAGTGATTATTCAACTCTACGTAAATCCCCGTTAACATAGAAGGAACAAAAATGAGTAGTGTGACGGATTGCGACCCCCTTGCCATTTTACGAGATTTAAGATAGTCAAGGCCCTGCCTCGTCCTGGTGAGCTTTCACACTGCTTTACCAACTGCATCCCCCCAATCAACTAGCGCACTCTAGTAGCAAAACGGTATACTGACTCAACGGTGCCCATTCTAGTTATTGGACATACTCGATGTGGCCAACTCTGGTGACCTGAAATCGAACGTTCTACCACTGGGCTTAACGGTGCCTCTTTGTGCGTGTGTGTCAGGGGGGGGGGAGAAGCACTTTTTGAGCTTCAAATATAATATTTTTCTTGTCACTGAAGCTAAGCAGGTAGTTTGTATATCTTGGAAATAAAAACCTGCAGAGGTTTTACTACTATTTGATGGTAGTAAATATTGCGAAATTGGTCCTTGAAAAATGTTAATGGATCCCTCTAATCTAAAAGCCTTTCTAATGGCAATTTTAATGTTATCCGTGATTAAGAAAAATATCCTGGTGGTTGTTAACCTCTTCCAAATGATTAGAGTTTAAAAATGTTTATAAGCGATCAACGGAAAACATTGCCAGTTAAATTATTACAGTACAAACAGTTTACCTATAAAAAATAACTTTGATACATTTTTTCATTTAGAATCTTTGGCGAGAAACCCCTGGAAATATTGATATTTAAACTCAGAAGACTCGCTTTATTTGTTAATACTTATATAGATCCTGCTCAGGTAACATAGACCCAATAATATGATGTAGTCAAATACCTTATTTAGGGTCATATCTAACTGTAAATATTTCATATTTGGCGAATTTTATTATTATTATTTATTAACATGCACTTTTTCCAACTTAGGCTAATTGGGACGGGTTATCTACAGGTTACCACCCTTTTCTAGCCAAGGATGGGACTTGGGATGTTATTTAATGAATTCCGTCACTAAATAATTTCCTTTGCCCAGGCGAGAATCGAACTCGCCACTCTAGGTTTATTTTATTACCTTAATTTAAATTTTAGTGTTTTGTTCAAGCTTTTTTTTTGTTTTTTTTTTGAGATTATAAATCATTAATCTACATGTGCATGTAATTCCCAGTGGATGACATAACAGTATATATATTTTTGTGAATACATTTGTATAAATATAATATGAAATGAATTGGAGCATCTAAAGTGTTGGGAGCTGGTGTCTTACCTGACTAAGGACCTTTTTTTTTGTCCATTTCCTAGCAAGAGCAAGGGGCTTAGAGGCGGCATGTTTTATTCAGCCAACACTCTAATAGCTATTATACTCATTCAGAGCAAGATAATGCCTATCATACAGGCTGGCCAACTCTACCTTCCGACCAAATATAACCACAATATTACCTTCATCTCCTTATACATAGCCATTATAATGTTTCCAAAATGTTTGTGATTATATCTTTTAAAGTTGGGGCTTCTCAGCCTCTTTTTAGTAAACATAAGTACTTGACACAAAATCGTGATCTCTTATCTATGAATAATATGTATAATTAAATTCATAATACATTAAAGCTGTCCATAAACACAACCCTACGTAGGTTTTTTAATTTTTTACATTTTAATTGCATTCCCTAAACTTATACCAGTAGCTAGCTCTGATTTCAACGGTATAATTTTGTTATTAAATTCAGTGGCTACTGTATTGGATGATTATAATGCGTTCGAGAAAATTGCATGTAAGCGTTTTGCATTGCAAATTCCGAGAACATCCTTGTAATTCCATATTTAATTGCACGCCGAATAGCATATTCCTTCCTCAGAAGGCCAATGCCTATATATGGCCACAAATAAATTTCATCCATTAAAGTATTTTTTTCCAGATACTCTTAATTTTAATTAGTGGCTCAGGTTAGCCGTGTGAGTTATAAAGATTTTTTCCTTTATGCTCTGGGACATCTATATTCTTGGGTTTGATTCCCAAGCGGAAAATAGGTATGCATCTAGGGATCACCTCTTTAAATAAAGTTCTTATCCCACCCTGGTTAATAAAAGGTAGTACCTGTAAATGAGCTCAGATTAGTAGTAGTGCCACACATAGGGGCACAAAAGTACATTTTAATAGATATTTTTTTTGGTTACGTTAAATAATGGAAAGCATTTTAAATTTAAATACTTATAAATTGAAAAAATCAAATAGATGTTTTTTATTTTATTTTGGAGAACTGCAAGTACTAAGAAAAAAAGAACAGGGAATTTTCATTTCAATCAGTAAGTTCTGTTGGCATTACTGAGGAAGGGAATATTTCCTGTGATTATCATGGCCCAACTTTGAGATAAGGTTTTTATTACCATTTTTCTTACTAGCATTTCCTTTATTTTAGGTTTTTTTATTTTAAATTTTCCAATCGAAAATATAGTTCTCTCATTACATTTATAGATTACTGGTGGTAGTACAATTAAAAAAATATGTACATTAGATTAACGGATGAGGTTTTTCTGTGTACTTGAATATACTTACACCTTTTTCGGCCTGCTTTTTAGTTTAGTTACGTGTGTTTCAGCCTTAAGGGGTTTTTCGTTTACCTAAAGTAACTAGTGTTAAGTTAGAAATTGATTGGGTTGGCAATCTGTTTATGTCCCGCCCCGGCTATCCATAATACCGTTAATAAATAATTATTATTCTATTTTAAATAGTTTTACTGGCCCATTACAGATGTAAGGTAAAACAACGTTAGTCAACGGAGAACAGAACTTCCATTTTAAATCGTAACTGATACAACATGTTTTCTCTACTTATCCTAGAATCAGAAGTAATAGAAAGAACAAGAATTCTAAAAGTAAAATAAAAGTACTAGAAAATAATATGTTGACTTTTATTTATTTAACAGATTTAACCGCACGTATTCTAGATTCACTGCATCATATGCACGTTCGGTACATGTAGGCTGTCGTGCAGACAAATATATATGTGGAAGTATTTGCTTCTTTCGCGGGGAAGGGAAATCAAAATATGTAGGTCCCTGTCAATGGTTAAATGGAATTTTAATTGAAATGACTTTCGGTCATCAAATAATTGAATTGAAACGTCTTCCAATTATCGCCCCACCTTTCTTGTTTCTCCCAAAGTAATGTGAGAGAATATTTTAAAATTTATAAATTTACATATAAGATGGTCTCAGGGGTGTACAAGGTTTTTTCGAGAAGGACTCTACTTCTAGCAGCTGAAGGCAGAACGACACAACCCAGATGGGGTAACTTTAGTGAGTAAAATATTATTTATTAACATCCACTTTATGGTACCTATGGCTGTTTTGGACGGATTATCTTCACGTTACTACCCTTTTCTAGTCAGAGTGCAACTAAGGAGTTTATTTAATGAGTTTATAACTGAATTCCTATGCCATGATGAGAATCGCACTCACGACTCTTACCAGGTAAGATTAACAACAAAGCCTTAACACACACGGCTATCCAGAGCCCCGCCCCCTAGTGTGCAAAATAAAACATCTTCTCTCATAGCGTAAGCCCAGCGTAGGTAGATCCCAATAGGAAGCCATCTGCCCACATACTCTAGGATCGTTCATCGGCACTATCGTACTCGAACATGGGCCGAGTTCTGTCCCTCTCAAAGCAATTCCTACGCTCTGCTGCTGTAATGTTGCCAGTGTAAATTCTTGAAATTGTTGAGCACTTGTCCGTTGTGAGGAGCCAAACAAGTGTGTATTTGATAAACCTTATTTCCCATTCTCACCAACTGCAGTAATAACAATGAAACATAAATAACAACTTTGTGAGAACAAGGTATAGAATATGCTCCTCTCTCTCGAACAGATGATCACCCCGAGGATGCTTGTCCCCTATATACTATATGCTGCTTACATCTTCTTTTCAAGAAATGTGGTAATATGCACGTCTCCATTTCATGTTCTTGTCATTAGTTGTCTAAATCAGAGACGTAAGATAACAAATATGGTGGACGTGTATAAAACCAGTATATATAATACTGTCCTGAAACGTTGCGTGACTTAAAGCTTACTACTCACAAGCTTGTAATTATGAAATAAATATTTAGTCGTTAAATTTTTGATAGGTGGGAAAGTTGGAACCATCAGATAAGAAAATATAATCTATTAGAAGGATACAAAATGAAGATTTGCCCAGAAACGTGTGACTCAAAAGAAAACAAACATGGAACAAATGAAGTAAGTGGCATAAAAGACTTGGAAATACCATGCAAATAACGCTTATTAAACTTATCTTAAAGTAATTTGAATTAGAAGTATTTTTGAAATATATGTTTCCTTGAAACCTTGAAAAGGCTTCATCGAAATAATTGAAGAAGAAGAAGGAAAATTTATTTTGGACCAATACACAGGTATTATACACAATTAATATTAAGTAATAAGTAAGTGTCGAGAACAATAGTAAAACATGATATCATCTCCTGGTTCTAGTGGAAACGATGGCTTATTGTACTGAGATATTCCAGGATGTTTAAGAATGCAGTAGAGAAGATTGAGCCGAAGACGGTCTTTAATAGAGGCGGGATGGAAGACGCGCTGACTTCGAGGAAGCGCATGAATAGGTGAAGTGTTCTAATTACTGTGCAGCGATCCGATCAGGAAGACGTGCCTCTCGGCGTAAATATATCATAGTCCTATCTGACTTTTGAAGGCAGAGCCACAGCACTAATCCCAAGTCGTATTAGTCTTGCCTTCCTCGGGAAATGGCCTATTCAATATTTATATTACTTACCTTTAACTTACGATTTCCTCAGGAGACGAAAATATGAAAGGGAGGAGATGTTCAATGCATAAATACTGCTTTAACACTTCCAGGATCGTTAATCCTTTAAATAAACCATTTCATCTTCAAAACTGACAAAAAAAATGATTTCCAGCACTTCCAGTTTGTTTCTACAAGTTTTTTTTTTTTTATCCTACAGTTTGCCAACTAAACCCTTAGCCTAATTAGCTCTCGATTTGTCTGTATTTGTTGCTCAAGTACAATCATCGTTCTTCAATGGCGTTTCGTGTTTCCATATTATAGACAACAATGATTTGCATACTGTATCTATCAATTAAAATTTATAAGTGTACATTAATTTATTTATAATCTGCAACAGAGGCTAACCCTCATGGATCACCCATTTCTAGTCTCTGTAGAACTAATGATTTTTTTTAAAATAGTCAGGTATGTATACATTTTCTTAATCGCGTTGTTAACCATTCGCACACAAAGCAATTAGAGTCTTCTAGGGTCTATGTCTTAACATTTACAAGTAAGAAATACTCCAAACTTATTTAGTAATTTAGTAGTTAATAGAAAATAATATACAAATTTTTACCTGCGTTTCGTCCATAATGCAACATTTGCGTAAAATAAGTAGATTTCCAAGTGTAGGTATGTAAAACTATTGACTCACATCATATATTTTATATTTTGAATAAAAATCAGAAGAGAAGAAGTGAGGGTTTACGGAAGACTGAAAACAAAAAAGTACGAATAACTAGTTTAATATTTCAGCAACGAAATAAATGTAGAAAAAAAGTTGCACATCATTAATAGTTTGACAAAATTGGTTCCATAACGCTTTTCGATACGACTTATAATAACAGAGATATCAGGAATTTCCGAATTTCCCCCTAAACCTCCCTATTTCAGGTCCGATTTCTACCAATAAAAAAATATGATCTTTTGTGATATCTGAAAGGGTTAAATATAGAGTATGGTATAGATAAACTAAATATTTTAGAGAGGATAACGTAAAGTCTTAACTGATGATGTCATCACAAATTGCATAATAAAGATCTCTTGGAAACAATATTTGGTATTTAATTAAAATAAATCGGTTGATGATAAAACAACTTACTATTATATGACATGAGAAGGAGCGTAAACGTAAAGTAAAATAGGTTCTAAGCAATTTTTCGTTCCAAAATACAATAACGGAGATGTTTCAAATTTTTGAAATTTTCCCCTCTAAGCCCTCTCTCCACTCAGTCCGATATGAGCCGTTAACAAATTTAATCTTTTTTTTTGCATGAAACGCATATATATTGAGTTTGGTAGTAGTTAAACAAAACTTTTACAGGCAAGAGTATATATCTGAGTTAACTTTAAGAAAATCGCGTCACGATTGCAATCTCACTAGGTGATTTTCCTTTAGGGAAATCTGCTAAAAGTCAAATATGTACAATTTTGATCTTGTGTCCTTCTCAGGAATCTTCAGTGGTAGATTTATATTTCCAACAATATATTTCTGTATTTTCGTCAGCTACTGAATCTACTACACTACTCTCGGTGTTATGAAATTATCTATGACCTCACTCTGATCTTGAAATCTATGTTCAGGATATAAAATATAATATAAAGTTGGATCCTTCAAATACTAAATTTATATCGGTCATGGAATATCAATATACTTACTTAAAATAATTTTGCACTCATCAAATTGCCTTATCCTTTCTAAAAAGTTCAGGTCCTTCGTTCAATCTTTACACCAGACATCTTACTTTATTATAGATTCAATCACTAAGGAATAGATGTCAACCAGCCATCAAAACACGTATTCGCATAGAGTTCATTTATTTATTACATTCATTTCAGTAACGACTAGTTAGTCTAATGTTTCCTTCTGGAACATTTTCAACTCATGTGGAACATAAAAAAACTTCCATAACAAATATGTATTTCTTAAAATTGTCCAGATCCCTTCGTTAAATTTCCCTAACGACACACCCATCTAGCTGATAAAGGATCTAAATTCTGAATTTTCATTTCTTGTACCAAGAATTAAAAAAGTCAGCGTTAATGAAGCAGTGTTCCCACGCGAATTTACAATAGATAAATCTACATAATGGCAACACCACCGTGAATGTTAAGTGAATAAATACAAACGACAATTAGAAATCTTTCAGTAAATTTACAAGGTAATAATCTCTAAAACTGTAAACAAACATGCCAACCAAGCTCGCAGCGCTGAATATATAGATAGAAATATTCTATACCGGAATGAAAACAATTGATGAAATATATCTGAATATATGATATTAATTTTATTGAAAAAAATTTACGTGTTGTAATTTATATTGAATCAGAATAATTTTTATCTCAATCACTTTAAGTAGAAGATCAATGAAAACAATATTTGGTACTCAACCTTGGAAAGAAGTGGTTTATAATATAACGTCTTATTTTTAATGTGACATGAGTAGGGGAAGGAGTTTGCTGAAGGCTGAAAACTGAAAAATTCAAATATCTCGGTTAATATTCAAGATAGGGAATAAATGTACTTAACAATATTTATAGTACATTTAATTTGCAATATGGTTGTTTCTATACAATATTTCGACCCGACGTATGATAACGGAGATATTACGAATTTTCAGCATTATTTCCCTCTAACCCCCCTCCCTCTTCCTAGTCCTATTTTAGCCGTTAACGAACTTGATTTTTAGTTTTGCATTAAACGCTTATATATCGCGTTTGGCGACGATAAAACAATAATTACGACCGCTAGAGCGGTAACAGGCAAATATATAGATTTCTCTCTCTCTCTCTCTCTCTATATATATATATATATAATTTTGAACGGACCTCATTTTCGTCATCTCCTAGGTAGGATTGATGGACATTTGAAGAACCTTTTGAAAATCGCGTCATGATTATGACCTGGATAGCTGATTTTCCTTAAGAGAAATCTGCTAATATGCAGATCATGCCAATGGCAGACTATGCCAATCTGGAACCAATCTTGAAGGATACAACCAAGTCTTTTGAAAAATACCCTTATGACCGACTTCAAGGAAGCTTGAAATGGTTGATCTATTTTCAACCCTTATGGGTTGATTTTATATTTATAATATGAAATGAAAGCCCTTGAAAAAGAGGTAATATATTAAATGATTTAATGTACAATAATATTTGTAATCCAATTTTTGTGCCAATCAATGATTGGACTACCGAATACGAAGAATATAATGAAATTTGGTTTGAATGGGAATAGCCTGCCAAAACCAGTTCTCACAATACTGAGGAATGTTGGGTGGTATATATTAAAGGGTCGTTCCCCTGGCCTTGATTGGAAAAACACTGATATACAGCCAGCAAGAAACTGAAATGGACGAAACAAGAATATTAGTCACTCCAATGAATCAACTCAGAAAAGAAGGAGACAGACAAAGAGAGGAAGACGAGAGGAATGGAAATTAAAGGCTATATATCGATAACTCATATGATAAATATAGTAATTTATTCCAACTCACATAGTAGGTAAAGCGAGATGGGGATATAGACTCAGATCCTATCTTTAAGTTTATATGTAAATCGGTTAGGTAACATTATGTTTTTATTTTCATTTGATTCGTTTTTTATCATTTTTCTTTTTTATTATATATCTCTCGAGGCCCAGCTCTTGGAGGTAAGAAAGGGAGATGAAGATATAGTAGGGAGTTGTATAATTGGTGTAAGCCGCGCCTGTCGGACGAACACCATCTTCCCCAGTCGCAATTAACAGACTCACAAAATGGTTTCTCTCATAGCTGTTTATCTGATCTGAATCGACACGCCCCCGGAGCCGAGAGCTCTCCCACCTACGGCTCTCTCTGCTTTTTAATGAGTCCAACTTGAGATACCAGCGCCTCTCCACCCAGCTGGCTACCAACACCAGGATTATTCACATGCATCTTCTGACCTTTATCATCCGAGGAAACTACACCAACTTGCAACACTAAGCATTAATACACATTCACAATTAATTAATTTCGAAATTGTTAAGCTCAATTTAGTTTTTGATGATCTTAGATAACAATCTTATTTTCGGTTCTTAATTTCATATCAGAAAGATGGGTTTAAGCTAATATTAAACCATTAAAAGCCAAAAACCCACCACATCTCGTTTCATTTTTCAGTACTTCCCAGCTTTAAACAGACTTTTTTTGAATTGTTGCAATAAACTATTTCCTCCTGAGAATTATTTCGAGCTTAAATAACTTTCTAATTTAGGTAGATAAAAGAATGGCTAAGCTTCCACTGTAACAATTAATTAAAACGACAGAGCACTTTTGACGCAGTGCATCATCATCAGTGCCTGAAGGCTCTTAGAACTAGACTCTTCTAATTAATACTTATGCATTTTTTTAGGTAAACATACTATACAGGATTAAATACTTTTTATATATTTAAAATGAACTCTGAAGTAAAATTAAGTTCACTGGAATATGAAAAAGAAAATTGAAAAAAAAGTGAAAAAGGTTAATTGCTAATCCTAGGCTTATTCCACTCAAAACATTTCAAATAAATGTGAAACTTAATTGTTTGGATTCATTATAAACATGTTTCAAAAAGTTCTTTAACAGGTCAAATTAAAATAAATTAGGGAAACAAAAACACATAATTTGACTGGCTAAAAGCAGGAATATCTAGTATATGCAAACCATATCCATAGTTCAAAATAACATAGAGAGTATTATACATTAAAAATAAACGTGCAATGAATGTTTTATGGCAATAGTCAGTGGTTTTATTTAAGGGTTACAGTGTGTAAAAAAGTGAACTTTTATCCTCTCATAGGAGTGCAGATGTCAACCTTATGAATTACATTTTTTGTAGCGTCAAGACCTGCAATTCTGTTTGGTTTTGCACGGTTGTTCATAATGAGATGAAGTTGGAAAATCTCACATAAAAGTTTATAATCTTTGCAAACTGTCAAATTTTCTGGCATCTCATCATGGCACGTCGTTTCACGGCACTGGTGATGAAGTATTGACCCTGAAAGTGTTACGACAAATGAATCTAGGACGTGGAGATTTCTTTGACTGATCATCGATTTGAGCCTTCAACAACCTTCTATAGTATGGAAAAGACTTTTATTAGGTTGTAAAAGGAGCGGTATGCTAGTCTATGGCGGATGCTTTCTATACGTGCGAAATGTTTATGGACTTGATGTGTTTCCCTCTCTCTTCAATTGTACAACTGTACAAAATTGAAGTTCCTAATCACTTACTTCAAAGATAAAGAGGTTCGTATAATTAGATCATTTTATCTTAATTTTCAGCGAATTTACATTTCCAGAGTTATTTCAGTTTGTGCAATTAATTCTTCCTTCATATCAAATGGGAAAGACAATATAAGAAATGAAATTGACTTCTTTCTATTTCTTTTCCTCTTCTACAACTCTGGAATCCTTATCGATTTATAAATTTAATTCGAAACTCAGATTATTCAAACCTTTTTTTCAATATGCCTTTGACTCCTATTAATCAACAGTCAACCTCAATGACTAGGTAAAATCTCCTAAGATGAGGTATTTGAATAGCTATAATCGCGGAGGAGATTGACCGGACAAATGCGCCGTGTAGGGCGTACTTAGAGGACATTAAAATGATATTACTCCGCTGCGAGTCTTCTGAGAATGCAGTAAGATGCTTGGAGAGGCCTAAGACCTAGAAGGATATTAACGCATAGAAGTACTAGTTTTTACTCGCATTCTTCCATAGCCAAACCATGTGAGTTATTCAAGCAAACGCCTATAGACACAGCATAAATCCTTACTACCCCCCCCCCTCTAAATATCGCAAGAGATATCTTTATCACTGAGAAAGGTAGTCACAGAAAGGGTCCATCACTCCGCTAACGACGTCACTGATTCCAACGACAATCACTAGACAGATCAAAACGAACATTAGGAAAACAAGACCGTACTCAGGAACCTGAAGAACAGAATAGTAATGATATGTGACATTTAAGGAAATATCCATGTCATACTTGAACCTCCACTGGAACTCAACCATCTATCTACTCAAAACGCTTCCCACCTTTACTTGAGATGGCTACTCCGCACATATAAGGAAACAAGCCTGCATACAATGTAAATCCTTTCCCAACAGAAACCACAAATTAACCAAGATATGGCCTTGGTCAGTGTAAGAAACTCAGAGATATTTTTTAAAAAGCTCATTTGATTAAGAAATTGATATAGTTATTGATTCAGGAGTATAAATTTGCTGACAAACTCCAGTAACTATAAAGACTAAACCAAATGCTGTCAAACTTAAATATAGGAGAACTCATTGCAATATGAAGGCAGGCTTTCAAGAATTTCAGTTCAAATATAGAAACTATGTACATGGAACATTACTTGTAAGTAACATACTTTGTCACTCCATATTATTGGAATTGTCAAAACTAGTACATTGCAAAGATTAAATTGTCATTCAAATTAAATAATTAAAGAAAATGCAACATGTGCAATCAGCACATATTCATACATATATCTCTAAGAATGAAAATAACAATACCCCCTTTCGTTATGTAAAAGTTTACCTTAGGCATCATGTTCCAACAAAAAAATAATATACCCAAAAAGAGACGCTTTACCGTAATTAATCGATTAATAAGGTTTAGAACTCAAATAGTTATATATTTGTCTAAAAAAAAAAAAAAAAAAACTTTATTGCAAATAAAGGACTTGAAGCAGACACCTCTCTTACATCTCAAGACCTCGACTCAAAATCGGCTTTTAGAAACTGGAAAATAGAAGTTATTGGAATGAAAAGTTAACCACCATCATCCATGAACACGGTATATCTCATATTACTGGCAATTCTCAAAGAGTTAGTTCAAGTTTACGAAGACAAGATTCTAGGTATGGAATCCATCGTTTCCTGTTCTCCTAGTGACAAAATGATATGTCATATACAGAAATGTTTAGCTATATTAGTTATCCATTGGATCGTGCCATATACAGCCCACCGCCTATTAAAACAAACGCATTTATAAGGTAAACTGAAATTTCAAAGCACAATAGCTATTGCTGAACTCATGAAAGCTCTAGTTTAGTTAAGTTTACAAACGTACGGGCCTCGAGAGTTGCTATTTTGATAAGAAAAAAGCAAATGCCCAAGGGTACTAAGAAAAAGCAAGAACAGTCACAACACATTTTTTGGGAAGATACAGAATAATAAAACCAAAAAAATAAAATAAAACTTGGAGGTAATATGTAGTCTACTCATTGGATTATTAATTAGAAATAGAGAATTTATGGCGAGAAGAAATCAGCAGTGTGTTGTACCAGGTCATGAAAAATCTGCTTACTTTAAATAGTCCCTGCGTGGGTGATGTTTTCTAGCTAAAACTAGCTGTTAGGTAACACTAATAAAAAAATGCGATCTGCATCAGCACTTCATTGACTTCTGGGAGGCCAATGACATGAACGTGCTAAAATTACTGAGAGCATTCAGTCAGGTGGAATACTGGGAAGCTAACCATGTTGAGGAGGATGACTCTGGAAGGTATTTTCTGTTTGGTCAAAACCGAAGTGGGTATCGCTGACGAGTTTGAAGTGACCTCTGGCCCTGGAAGTAGGAATCCGAAAAATAAGCACAATCCCAGATGTTACCATACACAATGAATTCTTACAGCACAGGCTATGCTGTGCTGATCATTGCTAGAAATATCATGGCATTGACTAAGGAAACGTTGTACGATGAGTGGAAGATTTAAGGCTTCAAATATTTTTAGAAAAGACTACGTTTATGTTAGCCTCTAGACGAACGGAGGATAATGAAGGATCCTATCGATTTGCACCAGAATGGTCTTATGAACTACATGCTTCTAAGCCCTGCGAAAGGCATTAAGAATCTCACCAGAAAGGCGGAAGTGCAAATATACGAAATGATCTCCAGGCTAACAGTTTATTTCCATGAGGCACTGAAACATGGGAATACGGGTACCCGTCCGTAGGCCTTATTGGTATGGGCCAGAAGAGTCCTGAAAAGTATTGGACCTGTGAGAGAGCAAACTGAAGTTTGATCAGAAGGGACCCAGAATTAATGGAATCGTATTGCTAGCCAGATACATCTCTTTCATTAAGAAATGCAGAATGAGATTTTTAGGCACGTCGAAAGTATGGATTGTATATTTATATGGACAGGGTGTTCAAATAAATATACAACGGATGCTAAATGGAGCGAGGAAGAAGAGCAACCCCAGAGTACGGCTAGATGACCAGAGAGAAAACTCGCGGTGGATGGGATTCGGGAATCAGAGGGTTCTAACTGCAATCCGCAAGGAATGGTTTAAAATTGTGACAAAGGACAGAATCCTGCAAACACTGTAGCGCCTAGTAGTTAGTTAACTAAAACTATTTTCTTTATTTTTTCCTACTCTGACCATGCCAACATTTTTAACTATATTTCTTTTATTTATTTTCCGTGGATTAAATACGAAGAATAAATACCTATTTGGTTAGTTGGCATCTTTCAACATTTTTTCCATGATTCATGGTCGGATTTATTACATATGTTCCTCTTTTCCTATTGTTTCATTCTTAATTAGTATTTCCAAAAAAAAAAAAAGTGTATTGTAGCCAGTTTTTTTATAGGTTTCTTTCTACAGTGCTTATTCTCGCCTCGTTTTCACATTCTTCAATCTTCATTTTCCCAATACTATAGAAATGTATCTTCACTTTCTGTTCTAGTGTTTATTGTAATTTCGGAGGTCGTCAAATAATAAATCAACATTTTTACACTGTATATAATATTTTTTTTATTTGTTTTTTAGAGAATTAATCCTGTTATTTATAAAGTGTTTTCACAGAATTAATTTATTTATTTTTAATAGCAAGTTTAGCCACGCGCTTTTCCTGTCTTTTCCTATTTTCAGAATAGCCAATATTCTTCTTGTCTTTTTTGCATCATAGAGCAGCGCATACTTTATTGCAGATTTCTCATGACCCTCCTTCTTGATGTGGGCATGGAACTCTGTGTCTCGGGTAACATGCTCATTAAGCAGGGTTCTAATCCTTCTTTCACCTTGTCCAACATACAACACGTCACAACTCGAGTTACCCTGTAGACTCCCGACTTGTTGAGTGAGTCAACAGGACCTCGACCCTCGTTTATTTCCTATCTTTTGAGACACAGAACCCAGATAAGGAATAGAAAGAGGAAAGCTTATGTCCTTATTTCGGATCACCTGACCGTTACCGACCGCCATATCCCTGGTCAAATTCCGACGGAGACTCCTCTTGACAACTTGACCCTCTTCGAAATTCACCCGTAGCTACCACTACATATAGCCTAGATATTCACCCATGCCAACGCTACATATAGTCTCGATATTTATTACATAGCTACCACTACATATAGCCTCGATATTCACCCATTGCCAACACTTCATATAGTCTCGATATTCACCCATGCCAACACTACATATAGCCTCGATATTCACCCATGCTAACACTACATATAGCCTCGATATTCACCCATAGCCAACACTACATATAGCCTCGATATTCACCCATGCCAACACTACATATAGCCTCGAAATTCACCCATAGCCAACACTACATAAAGCCACGATATTCACCCATAGCCAACACTACATATAGCCTCGATATTCATTACATAGCTACCACTACATATAGCCTCGATATTCACCCATAGCCAACACGACATATAGCCTCGATATTCACCCATAGCCAACACTAAATATAGCCTCGATATTCATTAAATAGCTACCACTACATATAGCCTCGATATTCACCCATAGCCAACACTACATATAGCCTCGATATTCACCCATGCCAACACTACATATAGCCTCGATATTCACCCATACCTACACTACATATAGCCTCGATATTCACCCATGCCAACTCTACATATAGCCTAGATATTCACCCATGCCAACACTACATATAGCCTCGATATTCACCCATGCCAACACTTCATATAGCCTAGATATTCACCCATAGCCAACACTACATATAGCCTCGATATTCACCCATAGCCAACACTACATATAGCCTCGATATTCACCCATGCCAACACTATATATAGCCTCGATATTCACCCATACCTACACTACATATAGCCTCGATATTCACCCATGCCAACTCTACATATAGCCTCGATATTCACCCATAGACAACACTACATATAGCCTAGATATTCACCCATGCCAACGCTACATATGTATAGCCTTGATATTCATTACATAGCTACCACTACATATAGCCTCGATATTCACCCATAGCCAACACTACATATAGCCTCGATATTCGCCCATGCCAACACTACATATAGCCTCGATATTCACCCATATCCAACACTACATATAGCCTAGATATTAACCCATGCCAACGCTACATATAGCCTCGATATTTATTACATAGCTACCACTACATATAGCCTCGATATTCACCCATGCCAACACTACGTATAGCCTCGATATTCACCCATGCCAACACACAACACTAAATATAGCATCGATATTCACCCAGGACAACACTACATATAGCCTCGATATTCACCCATGCTAACACTACATATAGCCTCGATATTCACCCATAGCCAACACTACATATAGCCTCGATATTCACCCATAGCCAACACTACATATAGCCTCGATATTCACCCATGCCAACACTACATATAGCCTCGATATTCACCCATAGCCAACACTACATATAGCCTCGATATTCACCCATGCCAACACTACATATAGCCTCGATATTCACCCATAGCCAACACTAAATATAGCCTCGATATTCACCCATAGCCAACACGACATATAGCCTCGATATTCACCCATAGCCAACACTACATATAGCCTCGATATTCACCCATAGCCAACACTACATATAGCCTCGATATTCACCCATAGCCAACACTACATATAGCCTCGATATTCATTACATAGCTACCACTACATATAGCCTCGATATTCACCCATAGCCAACACTACATATAGCCTCGATATTCACCCGTAGCCAACACTACATATAGCCTAGATATTCACCCATGCAAACACTACATATAGCCTCGATATTCACCCATGCCAACACTACATATAGCCTCGATATTCACCCATAGCCAACACTACATCTAGCCTAGATATTCACCCATGCCAACGCTACATATAGCCTCGATATACACCCATGCTAACACTACACACAGCCTCGATATTCACCCATAGCCAACACTACATATAGCCTCGATATTCACCCATGCCAACACTACATATAGCCTCAATATTTACCCATACCCAACACTACATATAGCCTCGATATTCAACCATGCCAACACTACATATAGCCTCGATATTCACCCATGCCAACACTACATATAGCCTCGATATTCACCCATGCCTACACTACATATAGCCTCGATATTCACCCATAGCCAACACTACATAAAGCCTCGATATTCACCCATAGCCAACACTACATATAGTCTCGATATTCACCCATGCCAACACTACATATAGCCTCGATATTCACCCATGCTAACACTACATATAGCCTCGATATTCACCCATAGCCAACACTAAATATAGCCTCGATATTCATTACATAGCTACCACTACATATAGCCTCGATATTCACCCATAGCCTACACGACATATAGCCTCGATATTCACCCATAGCCAACACTAAATATAGCCTCGATATTCACCCATAGCCAACACTAAATATAGCCTCGATATTCATTACATATTCATTACATAGCTACCACTACATATAGCCTCGATATTCACCCATAGCCAACACTACATATAGCCTCGATATTCACCCATAGCCAACACTACATATAGCCTCGATATTCATTACATAGCTACCACTACATATAGCCTCGATATTCACCCATAGCCAACACTACATATAGCCTCGATATTCATTACATAGCTACCACTACATATAGCCTCGATATTCACCCATAGCCAACACTAAATATAGCTTCGATATTCACCCATAGCCAACACTAAACATAGCCTCGATATTCATTACATAGCTACCACTACATATAGCCTCGATATTCACCCATAGCCAATACTAAACATAGCCTCGATATTCATTACATAGCTACCACTACATATAGCCTCGATATTCACCCATAGCCAACACTACATATAGCCTCGATATTCATTACATAGCTACCACTACATATAGCCTCGATATTCACCCATAGCCAACACTACATATAGCCTCGATATTCATTACATAGCTACTACTACAAATAGCCTAGATATTCACCCATAGCCAACACTACATACAGCCTCGATATTTATTACATAGCTACCACTACATATAACCTAGATATTCACTCATAGCTAACACTACATATAGGCTAGATATTCACCCATAGCCTACACTACATATAGCCTTGGTATTCATTACATAGCTACTAATACATATAGTCTAGATACTCACCTATGGCCAACGCTACATATAGCATTGATATTCATCCATAGCTACCATTACATTAGCCTCCATATTCACTCGTAGCTAGCATTACATATAGCCTAGATATTCACGCAGAACAACTCAGCATAGCATATTACACATAGCTTCAATACGTAGAGCTAGATTCACTCTACCTCCCAGAGGTACGAGTATTCACTCGTTGCCCTTCTCGATGTAGATAATCGTTCATAGCTATGATTACATTTAGCTAGATTTCCACACATACTTATCACTGTATGCAGCTAGCTATACACCCATAGGTCTGGATATTCACCCACCTACAACTAGGTATCCACTTTTGGCTATCCCTGCCTATTCACGTACAGTTAACCTCCTTGGTATATCATAAAACTGCCTCTATCCTGTCCGTCGCCGTTCATTATTGACTTCCTCAAATTGAGTTATTGACCCACATCAACATATAGCCATGCATCAAAGCTTAAGTATATGTTCAGTAATTTTATACATTGTCAACCTAATTATAAAACATCATAACTTCATTCCTGTCGAGTTACGAGGTTTTATATTTAGGAGGGCAGCATTTACTAGCTTACAATGTAATTATTAATTTTTAAAAGCTCCTTAATATTATTTTAAGGGCAAGTAACAGAACCATTTAACAAAACTTTATTGTGTAACTGGTAACTATCTAATGTGCTTATATCAGTGAGGAATTCTTTCCTGTCTCTTACTCTGTCTGTCCTGTTTATCTGTTCATCTGTCTTTCTGCATACCTCCCGCCCAAAGTCACGCTCTCTTCCTCACACAGATCAAACACGCACCACTTTTTGAGGCTTTCTAGCACAATCATCCTACGGCAGTATATATGTTAATTTGGAGGTCCATTGGATTCTCCCCATAGATATGGATTTCATACATTTTGTTAATTGTTTGTTATTATAATTAATAAAATTTAGTACACAGGGAACTCATTTTCCTATAGGGAAATCTGTTATAAATATAGTACTCGTTCGTAAATGGGCCGATCTTCATGTAATGCGTTCCAACCACAATTTTTATTTGATCATTAAAATGTTCTATATTCCAACATTAGGTACAAAATTAAAGATCATTCGTCTATCTCTGTAGCGTGCCTCCAGGGCATTTCGACATTTTTTACCGGAAATAACGATCCCAAAAATATCTTAATAGCTCTTTTCATAAGAGATCCAAGCAGTGACCGACCCTCCGATCACGATCAAATTGTATTAGAATGGGTGGTCTCATGGCAGGAGAAAACGAAAGCTCCTCTGCCCTCCTACTCTCCTGAAACTCATTGACCAGATGGTTCCCGCACCAGGCCACTAGCCAAGCCTCTCACTATACTCTCTAATGGGGAGATTCAGGTAATCTCTTCAGGCATATTAATTTAATCCCTATGTTGTATACAAAAGAGTTGTAAACCTTACCTGGTGGTCTCCCACGCGAGAGACCAGTGAAATGAAGAGAGAAAGAGATCTGTGATTCGATCACTGTTTAGTGATTAGGAGTTCAGAATCCTAAAAGAGCTTCATGTACAGGGTTACTGGGATTACCCTCACAGTAGAGGCAGACGAACTCGTCACTTATTAAGTGTGTCTCTAAGTGATTTCAGCTATTGCGTTTGTATTCAGAACGCGATTTTTAAAATATGCCTTTAATTTTCTGTCAATTGAAGCTAGGAAATTAAAAAAAATGTTCGGCACGCAGGTGATGTGCATAGTAAACAGAAATCCCACTCCCTTCAATAGCAAACTGATGAAACCAGCAATTACATATTTCTCCTGTTATATGAAGTCTATGTAAACTCGACTTGAAATTTAAGCCGAGCAGGAGATGTTTAGTGCAAGTTACCAGAAGTTGAACTAGGAGTAGTAATAATTATCTTAAGCTAAAAAAAAAAAATACAAATAACTCGGAATATATTCCAGTTACTAGAAACTTTTAGAACATTTGTAGGTTTTGATAAACATAATATATCTAAGTACATATCTCACATAGTAAACGATAAGCCCTGGCGGTAATTTTATGGATTTAAAATTTGAGATGAAATATAATGTTTTTCAATTTGACTCATGATAACGGATATGATCTACAGGGTGCGCGAGATATTTGTTACCGCGAGCAAAAAGCACTACATTCCAAGACAACAAGCAAAGGAAAAAGTCCGTCACGCAGGCGCTGCGTAAACTAAGCAGATTTCCCACGTGAAGTTTTACAATAGAGAAATCTGCCTAATAACAACTGTAGTAGTATGAAACCTCTAAACCTAAAACATTATTTAGGGTGTATTAACCCAGTAGTTTCTAGCCCCAAAAAACAGTTAACCTAACCTCTATACCTATTCACGAGGGACGAATAGTTATGGAAACGGCCACCAGAGCTCTCGGCGGAAAGTCCGAACATAGCCTACTGGTGAGACCACACGCAGAATACAAATGCAAATATCTCGGTTAATATTCAAGATAGGGAATAAGTGTATATAACAATATTTATAGTAAATTTAATTTGCAATAAGATTGATTCTGTACAATTTTTCGATCCGACGTATAGTAACGGAGGTATTTCGAATTTTCGAAAATCCTCTCCTCTAAACCCCCCCCCCCTCCCACTGGCCCGATTTCAGCCGTTAACGAACTTGATCTTTCTTTTTACATAAAACGCTTAAATATGAAGTTTGGTAAGGATCAAACAAAAATTGCGACCGCCAGAGCGGTAACAGACAAATATATATATATATATATATATATATATAGATATATACAGTTTTGAACGGACCTCATTTTCGTCATCTACTAGGGTGGATCTATGGACATTTGAAGAAAAATGTCGAAAAGTCAGTCATGAGTACAACCTCAATAGCTCACCTTCTACACAAGACTTTCTAGTTAAAATCTTTTAAGCAGGAGCTGCGTAAACTAAGCAGATTTCCCACGTTCTGGAATGACAGACCCCAGGAAATCTCATTACTAGAAGAAGTGCTATACTTCAGATTAAAAACAAGACAGTAAGAGTAAATCGCGTACTATTTAAGATACGGTAAAATGTGTATAACAACAATTTCAGTGCATCGATAGGTTAACAAGATTGGTTCTATAACATTTTCCCATACGATTCATAGTAATGGAATATTATGAAATTCGAATTTTATGGTATAGATCAATAAACATTTTCGACTTAAGAACGAAAAATGTGACATGAAGAATTCATCATACGATGTATTCGCATGTATATCACATAATAAAAGTCCAATAAAGGCAATATTTTGGATTTAATCTTCGAATAAAGGGGATAACAATATAATTAGCTGAATGTTAATATGACACGAGAAGGAATGAGGGTTTACTAAATTATATAACTAAAAAATATTCATCGCTTACATCTTACAATCGAACTAGGTTAATTATTTATTTATAATACGTCAGTGTACAGGATAAACCCATACTGATGGGGTGTCGGTTACATAATGCATTACAAAATATGATCCTCCTACTTGGGGTACAAACAAAACACATTAGAAACAATACAGAAATAGTAGCAATAAAATAAGATATAAATTGAGAATAAAGTAAAATTAATTGTTTTACAAAACAAATAAGGATAAAATAAAAGACCAATAAACAACAATAAAGAAAGACAACATAGGAATTAAATAATCTTACTGTATCCAACTCAGAAACATAAATTAGAACGAGGCGAAACCAAAATAATTTAAATATCTTAGACAGCGGAATATATGTACTTATATTTTAATATAGCAAAATAGGAATTACAAACTAAATAATACATTTTCTAATTTTTAAACAATTAACTATGTATAAGAATATATTATGTAATTGGTCTTCTGATTAATTCTATTGAGAATTAAACAAATATTTTTGAATAAAATATGTTCTAATCTAATAATTTATTTAGCATTCAAGGAAAAAATGAGAGAAATAGTCTTGTCCTGAATTGCAAAGGGGAAGGTTTGTCAACAGTGAAATTAAAACATTGCCCATTATAAAAAATTCTATTTTGCTTGTCACCAGTCATTCTAACTGGGGCTATAAGTCTTTTCTTGTTAATATGCTGTGCCCACTGGATATATTCTTCTCTAAAATTCAAACAACTCAGATGTCTATAAATAGAGTTATATTTTGATTTAATAATGCTTTCAATGCCCAAAGAAAACAGATGATTTTGTAAAGCTGAGATTAGAGATTCCTTTTTTTTTTTTAATTTGGCCGTAATCGCGCTCTTGCCAAAGGTATTGTTGTCCAATCACTGCAAGATCCTTCTTCAATTGTAGGGTCCAATTATAAGTAATAGATTCTATTTTGTTATCTGAGGTTACAGAGACGTATAAGACAGGCTTTAGGGAGTTCACTATCAGACATTTTCAAAATCTTAAGCTACCAATTCAGCATTCTACAGAATACTCTGAGCTGCACATGGATACGACGGGTTTCCAGGCGGACATAACTGTTGGGTGTGTTCCTGGGCAAATGAAGGTGTCTCTTAAAAAAATTCAATTGAAGCTTTTCTATGCTGTGTATTCACAACCCCATATTTCTGATAAATACAATAAAACACTCATGGCAATAGAGTCATATAGCCTGCTGGTTCCTTCCCAACTATCACATCTAGATGATACTATAAGCCCATTCACCACACCACTCGCAACCATGGCTTTATTTAATGCACTGCCTGCAGCTTGTCTGAATTTTCCTGAGGAAGAAAAGGGAACTCCGATATAGGCAAATGTATTAACTACTTCAATAATTTTACCTTCATACGTGAATTGTTTCAAAGCACCAAGCTGCCCTGCTTTTCTGAATGGTACTATAAATGTCTTCTGAACTTCCAATTGATAACTTTGACAATACTCTTTGAGTATAGCCAATTTTCTTTGTATGTCGGTCCAAGAATAATTAGGTCGTCAGTATACAACAATAGTAACAGCTCGATGATATTATTTATTGAAATACCTTGTGCGTTTCTTTCTTCTTGAAGAAGTTAACCAGATCTGCAATGAAGAGTAGAAATAAATATGGTCTTATAAATAATAATATATATAAAATTATAACCTCTGTCTGTAAATTGATTTTTTTCGCGAAATTTCACAATAACTTTTCGTTTCACATGTCATAGACACCATAACTGCATTTTGTTTCTTTCGTGTCTGTTTGTTTGTTTGTTTATTTATTTGTTTGTTTGTACCTTTTCACGCATAAACAGCTGAACCGACTTATATGAAACTTGGTATCAATATTACTACTAACCGAACTTAGACTTTAGGCTATATTAATATTCTCTGAGACGAACAGGAGTGGGGGTTATAAGCGAGAGGAGGCGAGATAAGGGAGGCCTGAAATTAAAAATAGCGATATTTCGTTTCCTATTGGTCTTTCGGCAAATATGCCCATAACAAAAGTTGGTTATTTTGTTATTTAGAGTAACTTTTGTATATACACCTTCGTCGTATATCGAAGTATAAATGCGTTATACGTTAAAAAGTATAGCGGGAGTCAACGATTTTATTTGGCACAAAAGACTCAACCGAACTAAATAAAACTCGGTATGTGTATTAGCACTAACGCCTCCATTATAATAAGCCATACCAACATTTCTAGAGATGGGCAGGAGCGGGGGTTGTAAGGGACGCCTGAAATTAAAAATGGCGGTATTTCGTTTTCTATTAGTTTTTCTGCAAATATAAACATGACAAAAGTGCTTATTTTGTTATTTAAAGTAACTTTTGTTATATTCACTTTTGTCGAATAATAAAGTATAAACGAGATATATGTTAAAAACCAAAGCGGAGGTCTACAATTGTATTGGGCACTAACGATTGAACAGAAATTAACAAAACTCGGTATATGAATTAGCATTAATACTTCCATGATCATAAGGTATATTACAATTTTTAGGTTCGAACGGGAGTGGGGGTTATAAGGGAGGCCTGAAATAAAAATTCGCGATATTTCATTTTCTATTTGTTTTTCGTCAAACGTGCACATAACAATAGCTGTTTACTTTGGTATTTAGAGTAACTTTTGTTTTATACAATTTGTTGAATAACAGTGTAAAACGAAGTAATTGGCGTAGAAACATTGATATGCTCAACAATTCTTTCCAATTTGAACAACCAGGTAGGTACCTCACCTGGATAAATGATTTCAAATCTATGTTAATATTTTATCCTTGATTCAAATCTATGTTATTTTTTAACGTCAGTAACAGATTGCACCAAGTAAAGTATACTGCCCCCCTCCCTTCTCTTCGCCTAACATTAATTCATGAGAAATGCCGGTTTTCCCTATGTGTATTTAATACTTTATTTAATTAGAACCTGAAAAATATTTGAACAAACAGTTTTAGTATTGTGAAGAAAATGTAATCTGATTTGTTCATATAATTTAAGGTATTACAGGATTAATATCCTAAATGAGTTGGCAGCACTGAGCATAGGGAGGTGTCAAGCTACTTCCTTTGTACTATCAGTTCTGCCGCTTCCCCGCCGACCTCATATTGGTTTATGTTTACATGTTAATTGATGCTTATAGCAATGTAGTGTTATACTCAGGAATGTGAATTTTTTTAATGACCAAAAATAAATAATTTAAATGGATGGACGCTGGGGAGGTGTGCCCAGTTATATCTGGTATTTATTAACTCTGCTTCGTTAATGTTTGATATACTTTACTGAACATCAATATCAATATACAGTTTACAATCTTGACTTACAAAAGTGTATTTTTAATAGTGGTTATGACAAATCTAAAACAGTTGTCACCATTAAGCTTTGTAACGCATCAAGGGAAAGTAAATTTTATTCATACATGGTTTGGAAGACAGAATACTTTCTACGATTATAAATTATATGTTCATTACTTTATAAAAAAAAAAACTACATGCACAGGAGACGGGAAATATAAAAATATTGAGGAGAGTGAAACCTTGCATAACAAATAATTTAATTATTTACAAATCCACAGCAACGACGGGTATGAAACCTAAAGACTGTGACGGGGAAATGTCGAAATATTGTGGAAAGTAAAGCCTTGCCAAAAAATAACATCTTCATTCAGCCTCAAATGAATTCCCGGGCGAAGCCGAGTACCTTAGCTAGTATATATATAATTTTGAACGGACCTCATTTTCGTCATCTGGGTAGGATCGATGGACATATGAAGAAATTTTTCGAAAATCGCGTCATGAGTACGACCTCAATAGCTGATTTCCCTTAAGGGAAATCTGCTAAAAGTGGCTTTAATAAATAATAGTAATAAATCTTGAGTTTAAATATTTTTTTAAGAAAAAAGTACTCAAGTACTTTTAATAGTTATACTTAAGAATATTGTTTCTTTATTTTTTGTTACTTCTGTAATCCACCTTAGTATAAAAATTATCGATCTTGAGCTCGTGAAATTCAGGCTTATATTTTAAAAAGCTATAGTTAAAATGCAAATACGTAATTTTTCAAATCACCCAAGCACCTACACCCACTCACCGGCTTTAAAGTTTATATATTGCACTATATTTTCAAAATAGTCCATATCTATTTGTATTTTATATTTACCATTCATATGATCGATGAACCCAACGGGAGAAAGATATCAAAGATTATCCATTGAAATTTGGGTTCGGTTTTTGCCTACCAAAAATAATAACCCATTTAGTGTTCGGTGGTTACGGTGGTACCTAGTGCCTATTAGTTCTTCAATCAACTAATACAGAAAAGTCCCACGTGAAGTTTTAAAATAGAGAAATCTGCCTAATAACAACTGTACTAGTAGGAAACTTCTAAATCTGTTCACGAGGGACAAATAGTTAAGGAAACGGCCGCCAGAGCTCTCGGCGGAAAGTCCGAACATAGCCGAATCCTGGCGACAACACACAGAATACAAATGCAAATATCTCGGTTAATATTCAAGATACAGAATAAATGTATAGAACAGTAGTTATAGTACATTTAATTTTCAATAAGATTGATTCTGTAAAATTTTTCGATCTGACGTATAGTAACGGAGATATTTCGAATTTTCGAAAATCCTCCCTCCTAAACTCCCTCTCCTACTAGTCCGATTTCAGCCGTTAACGAACTTGGTCTTTCTTTTTACATAAAACGACTAAATATCGAGTTTGGTACCGTTCAAACAAAGATTGCGACCGCTAGAGCGGTAACAGACAAATATATATATATATATATATATATATATATATATATATATATATATATATATATACAGTTTTGAACGGACCTCATTTTCGTCATCTACTAGGTAGGATCGATGGACATTTGAAGAAAAATTTCAAAAATTCCGTCATGAGTACAACCTCAATAGCTTCCCTAAGAAAAATCTGCTAAAATGTGAAAAGACAAGAAACATATAATTTACGTGGGTAGCATGACTATTCTCGCTTCCACAAAAGTAAGGCAACGTTAGTTATTGTATTCAGCATACTAATTTGAAGGACATCTAATTTTCATTCTCTGTCCTATTTTTATGTTGTACCTCTGCGTATAGATTACATTAGTTTGTTATTACTTGTATAGAGATATTACTCGCCGTACATAGAAACGTAATAAAAATTATAGTTTTCGTTATCATAGTGGTACTTTATTTCTAAAATAAGACTGAAACACTTCTGAAGAGAAGCAGGCCGATCCCATGTATACTGCTTCTAATGTTGGTTTCATTGCCTAGCCACACCGTCTTGTGAAGACTAAGAAAGTAAGTTTGGCGGGTTTTGCGGGAGAAGGTGACACACTGCTCCTGAGGAAGGCAGCTTTAATTAAAGTCTACTCTAAACTATCATTCTCTCGTGATGGATAGCTTCATTACAATCCCACAACTTTGTTCATATTCGGCTCTTATAATCCCCCTTTCCCCCCTCCCCCGGGCATTAGTCGCTGGGAAACAGAGAGCCAGCCCAAAGGAGGCAAAATATCAGCTCAGCCAGCCGAGGAAATTTCATTAAATTAGGAGCCGCTCTGCTGTAGCCCATATATAACCCAGGAATTACCTTCCGTCTCCCACTATCTCCCTCCTCCCTCCTGTGTGAGAATCAGTTATTAAATAAGTTCAAGTGTCTCATAGCTCATAGACACCTTTGCGCATTTATGCTAATCGCGTATTTTCTCAAACAATGGGAGGAAATAAATTAAGGAAACGACCCCAATATTTCTTGTTTCATAGAACCGGGGTAGATTTTTTTTTTTTTAACCAGAAAATCTACGAAAAGGGATAAAACAATGGAAAATGAACTTAAGAAGCTTTATTTTCATGGAATTCATTTAGTTCCTCAGTGATAGAGCTCCAAATAACTAACAGTCTATTAAGTACAGTAAACCATAATACTGCTTAAATTAAAACAGAGTTTTATCATGCTGGAATAGAAGACATAGATGTCTACTAACTAAGCTTTATAGTTTTTACTCAAAATGAACTCTGTGAAAACCAGACTTAATAATTAGACTGAAAAAAAAAATAAGTGGGACTCAGGTTGGCCGTGTGAGATAAGGCGTTGGTCTTAATTTCACTTGGTAAACCTAGAGTGGCGAGTTCGATTTCCGCATTGGGCAATAAGAGTTTATTTAGTGACGGGCTCATTAAATAAATTCCTTAGTTCAACCACCACTAAAAGAGTGGTAACCTGTAGATAACTTTTCCCGATTAGCCATATTAGCATAAAGAGGAAGTAAATAAAAAATATATAAATATATATTTATGTGATTTATAGTGTTTCTTTACAGGATTTCTATAAAGAATGCTATATTAAGTTTGTAGTCTGATTTTAAAACTATAAAGGAACATTGAGTTTTTATTTAGGAATACATATCCCTTATTATTAATATTTAATCAGTATTAACAATAAGGAATAATTATTAATTTTAATTGACATAGTGCCTCTATCACTGAGGAATTATATTAATTAATTCCGTAATAATATAACATTGATTTGTGTTACTGGGTCTCGACGGAAAATCTGGAATTGTATAATATTTGTAGTTAGTACATTAGAAATAACTTAAAAAAGAATTCCAAATGTTATTATTTTAAATTTAAAAGTATCTGGATTTGTCTCTCTAAACAACAGAGCATATCATGTCAAAGGGGATCGAAATGGGTTTAATCAACCATAAACGTATTAATACAATGCATAGAATCGATAGCCTTTACTTGATAAAATGTACCTGCCTACCATGTGCTCATAGCTGTCGGGTTAAACACAGTAGAACATTATATACAAGCGTGCACAAAAGAACAGTCAGCAAATAATAATCCAGCCCCAACATATGCTTTTTTTACACATATATTTTAATAAATATTTTGAATTTATTCTGAAATAAGATTGCCGCAATCAATTTCAAAAACACCAATTCTGAAGAAATCTCGAATATTACATGAAATACCAACAACATATTGAAGTAAAACAAAAGCTTATTCAAACAACGATATCTACAAGAAAAGTAAACGATTTGAATTGTCTGGCTTCTAGTCATATTATTTCTCAGTTTCCTAAAAGGTTTTTCATTGTCTTAAGTTAATTTCAATGAAATTGTTCTTACTTTTAGCAGATTTCCCTTAGGCGAAGTCAGCAATTGAGGTCGTACTCATGACGCGATTTTCGAAAATTTTCTTCAAATGTCCATCGATCCTAACCAGGAGAAGACGAAAATGAGGCCCGTTCAAAATTATATATATTTGTCTGTTAACGCTCTAGCGGTCGCAATATTTGTTTGATCGTTAGCAAGCTTTGTATTTAATCGTTTTATGTGAAAAGGAAGATCAAGTTCGTTAATGGCTAAAATTGAGGGATTTTTGAAAATTCGAAATATCTCCGTTACTGTACGTCGGATCGAAAAATTGTATAAAACCAATCTTATTGCAAATTGCATTTCCTATAAATATTGTTATTTACATTTATTCTCTATCTTGAATATTAACCGAGATATTTGCATTTATATTAAGTGTGCTTGCGGCTATTGTCGGAAGTTTCCGGATTAGTTCGGCCGTTTCCGTAGGTTGGCGCTCGTGTAACCTAACCTTTCTTGTCTTCTAACCTTTTACTTTGTGAGATATATGCAAATACGTTCTGTTGATGCCCCCCCCCTTGTTTATTTCTTGGGCTACTATAGTTTTAGTTATTAAAATATAAATTATTCTGATTCATTATAAATTGCAGTACTAGATATAGCAAATAGTTTAATGGGTTATGTATATCAGATGTATATCAGTAATTGTTTTTCTTTCCGGTGAAGAATGTCTATCTCTTCAGCTCTCAGTGGTTGGCAGACCTATTTGTTTACAATTCATAAGCTGTTTCCGTTGGGAGCTTATTAAAATTAACTTAAAGATTTCTCATTACCGTTTGTATTTACTCACGGTGGTGTTAAGTGTTAGCAGTAAGCGGATTTCTCAATTGTAACACTTCACGTGGGAAATCTGCTTAGTTAACGTAGCCCCTGCGTGACTTTCTTTAGCTAAAGTAACAAGATTTTTTCTTATTTCCATCGTTATTAGCAGATTTCCGTTAAGGGAAATCAGCTTTTGAGGTCTTACTCATGACGCGATTTTCGAAACATTTCTTCAAATGCCCATCGGTCCTACCCAGGAAATGACGAAAATGAGGTCCCTTCAAAATTATATGTACACACACTCACACATTAAACATAATTTTTTCTTTCGAAAACAACATATTTGATAACGCTATATTAAATAATAAAATCGACCCTTCATTCTTATATCATATTGCATAACAATTCCTAGTCATTAATACAAAAGGAGATATTGCTTTTAAGATTCGCACTTATTTCATTAAGAGGACGACGGATAACTTGGAAGATGAGCATCGACTTACTTGCCGCTGATGTGCAACCGGTTTAGAAGGAAATAATTAAAATTAGGGTTGATGTTTTGTTGTGCAGTAAATCAGCTGCTCGTTAAAATGGCACACAAGGCTCCCTACGAGGAATGCCACTCTCACATCGAGTTATATATGATTACTGTACTATCAGCCCCTCAACAGATGTGTTGATATTCACGAACCAAAATATATATTGAGAGGCTCCTTAACTTAACTTACTTAACGTTGTTCCTCAATTCCGCATCATATAAATTCACTTACACAATTATTTTGTAGATAACAGCATTTAATATATCTTCTTGTTTCAGAAATTCTAAAATAATTAAAACGCAATGGTAGGTGTAATAGCTCTTGGATTTGGATCTTTTCCAAAGGTATTGATTTGTTGATGTCTGGACTATAACGAGTTAAAACAACTAAATCTCACAATCTTCGCTAACACCAGGGTTTTCACAAACTTATTGCCATTTCGGCTCTGATAAATTAACTTATCATGATGATGATTTATCCTATCATTATTATTAACGTATCATGATGACAACATATCCTATCATTATTATTATTATTAACTTATCATGATGATGATTTATCCTATCATTATTATTAACGTATCATGAAGACAACATATCCTATCATTATTATCATTATTAACTTATCATGATGATGATTTATCCTATCATTATTATTAACTTATCGTGATGATGTCATATCCTATCATTATTATTAACTTATCATGATGATGACATATCCTATCATTATTATTATTACCTTATCATGATGATGATCTATCCTATCATTATTATTAACTTATCAAGATGATGACATAAACTATCAATATTATTATTAACGTATCATGATGATGACATATCCTTTCATAATTATTATTACTATTAATTTATCTTGATAATGTACCTTAGGAACGTGAAAAGATAAAGATTACCATAGTTAAAACTGAAAAAAAACATAAAACATTAATTGGAATTAATTTTGTAGGCTCCGCACCACCCTCAAATAAATCAAAACGCAATGGTTATATCACTGAATATTGATTATTCTTCACCAAAACTATATAATAATAAAGTTTCTCATTCAAAGCGAACAAACTTTAATATTCTGGTGCTACATCAGTTTAAATATAAAATTTTTGATGACCACTACATAAAATTCTTAATTTGTAAATTGATGGGTAAGACAATACACCTAACCTATTCCCCTTACCTTCCCATTTTGAAATACCGATACTCACTAATATAAACCACCAAGTTATAGCACTCAGAAAATCTCCTCCACCATCAGGGACATATCCCACACAAATTCCAATTAAAAAATGTCAAATTCTGATTAAAAAATATTTTTCAAGACTAGAAATAAAAGTCTGCCTCGGAGGTGCTGCGTCAACTAAGAAGATTCCCCCGATACTTAAATGGATGGAACACATTTTATCTTTAGCTCCATATAGCTCGATTAAATAATGGTATCGACCAAGTTAATATTGAGCTTTCTACAAATTATAATCTTTATTAAATACGCCACATCTAACATAATTGCATGTGACTCAGATGGTAATGGTTCGTAATTTAAGAATAAGATAACTCATGTTGACTTTTAATATGAGATTTATAAGTGGGGGTTTGCTGAAGGCAGAAAACTAAAAAATACAGATATTTTGGTAAGTATTTAAGCTAGAGAAAAAATGTGTTGAACAGCATTTATAGAAGAATAATAACAGAAGAAATATATTGAATTTTCGATTACCCTCCACCTAGTCAGTTTCTGTTGTTAACAAACTTAAACTTTAGTTTTCCGTGAAGCACTTAAATTTCGAGTATGGTAACGACCAAACAAAAAGTACGTCCATTTCAGTAGCAACAGAAAAGTAAATATATATACACATACATATACGTATATATAAAACGGATTTGAATTTCGCCCAGGGTAGTACTGGATGATAATGTATACGTAAGTAAACATATATGTGCATGTGTGTGTGTGTGTGTGTGTGTGTGTGTGTGTGTGTGTGTGTGTTTGTGTGTATGTGAGAATGTCTGTTGAAACACGATCATCTAAATCAGGAAATACGTTAAGTTTTAAATTAATGTGTATTTTACAGTTTCAAATCTCCTAATATTATACTTAAAATTGTATAATATTTAAGTTGAAAATATAATGGTCCTAATTATTAAAGAAAATAATATTCGAGATTTACTTTAATTGCTTCTGGCGAATTAAAAAAAAAAGTCCGTCACGCAGGGTCTGCGTAAACTAAGCAGATTTTCCACACGAAGGTTTACAATAAATAAAACAGTAAAATAACAGTGGTATAAAGATAACACTACATTGAATGTTAAGTGAATAAATACAAACGGTAATAAGAAATATTTCAGTCAATTTACAATACAAGTTAATAATCTCTACAACGGGAAGCGGCTGAATTGTAAAGAAACAGGCCAGCCAACCTCGTAGCGCTGAATTGATAGACAGACCGAAAAGGCAAACAATTAACGAAATAGACCTGAATATAACACTAATTTTATTGAAAACAATTTACTAAAGCTAGTGCTGTAATTTGTAATGAATCAGAATCAGTTTTATCTCCAACACTTAAATTTTAGTAATCCAAGAACAAAAAAAGGAGGAGGGGTCAACAGAACGTATTTGCATACGAGTATATCTCACAAAATAAAAGTTCAATGAAATCAGTATTTGGTATTTAGCCTTGTAATGAGGTGGTTCATGATATAACAGCTGGTAACAGCTTATTATTAATATGACACTATTATAAGTGGGGGTTTACTGAAAGCGTAAACCTATAAAATCCGAATATCTCGGTTAATTTTCATTATATGGAAAATATGTTTAGAACAAAATATATAGTAAATATAATTTGCAACAAGATTGTTTCTTTACAATGTTTCGACGTATAGCAACAGAGATACTCGTATTTCGAATTTTCTAAATTCCTCCTCTCTAACGCCCCCCCTCCTCCTCTTGGCCCGATTTCAGCCGTTAACGAACTTGATCTTTCTTTTTACATAAAACGACTAAATATCGAGTTTGGTAACGATTAAACAATAATTGCGACTGCTAGAGCGGTAACAGACATATATATATATATATATATATATATATATATATATATATATATATATAGTTTTGAACGGGCCTCACTTTCGTCATCTAGTAGGTAGGATCGATGGACATTTGAAGAAAAATTTCGAAAATCGCGTCATGAGAAAAATGACCTCATTAGCTGATTTCCCTTGAGGGAAATCTGCTAAAAGAGATGAGATGAAATGGAAAAGAGCAAAAGAGAGTGGTAAGGCTAGCAGGTACATTGTACATAGGGAGGAGTGAATGGCAGAGGTCGTGAAGGAGTAGGTCTGTCTGTAGCGCCGGGGGACACAAAGTAATTCTCCTAATAACTATGGAAAAGCAGTATCCTATAAATCCAAGACAAGCACTGGCTCAGTGGTTAGTTCTTTTGGATTGAAATCGTTACAGATTTATAGGCATTCGGTGATATACATTCATCAGGAAGAGACCAGTCATTAGGGAGACCAGACAGTTCCAGCTTTGTTTTATTTCTTGCCAGGGAATGCATTTCAAAAAGCCCTCGGGAAATGGAGGCACTTACCTCGCCCCAACAACTACAACCACTCGAGACCCGAGGGAAAATAGGAGCTCTTTACAAACCCATGCTTTCGGATTTCAGACATCTTCTTTAATACAAATCACGGAGGTTGAAGGCGTATAAATCCTTCTCTATGTCTGCCTCCTGCTCCCTCTTGAAAACATCAGTATCTTCGGCTCTTGAAGGTATGCATGCACTCCTTACAAATTATTGATGAAGAAATGAGTATTAAATTTAGTTATGCAGTCAGGTTCATTACGGTGGAAATTCTGATGTTTATAGCATGTAATAAGAGTGAGGTGGTTAACTATGAATCTGAAGAAAACAAATTGTGTGTAGACTGATGAGGAATATGTACATTGAATTAAGAAATACCTCTTTTTGAAGATATTTCAAGTGTTCAGGCGTTTTAGACTAAAAAAACATTTGCGGCAAAATTAATTTCATTGTCGGTTACTATCCGTCGTCAGAATCCGATTCCAAATCTGAGCTTTTAAACAATATATGGTTTAATTCACGCTTCATTGCCATCAGGTTACTATTAAAGATGGAGGATTTATAACGAATATACTTATTTAACAAGCATTACAACCAGACAAGAGCTTGGAGCTCCACCATGATATTTGACAATTCAAAAAATTACGCATTTTCAAGCTCCTCAAGATAATGGTTCCATATCCCTTTCGCGATAGGATCATGGTTGGGGGTCCTATGATGATGGTCAATAATTGATAATGCTTCCAGTAGATGGTGCCGATGCCTGAAATTCCACCATAAGAGGAGGAATTGCCAAAGAAAGATTGCATGCCCAGTTTTCTCTGAGCCCCAAAAAAGGGTTATGACCCTGCATTATTAGCATCGGCTACCTTTGTTCTTTAACCATATATAGAGTTCTCAGGTCCTAGAAATTTTATTTAATGGGAATATTTCCAGCAATAACGAATCACGTGGCATAGTTTTATATGCTTCGCGTATTTTAATGTCTTCAAGTTCTTAAAGTCTCAAATATGTATTAAAATTAGTTTAACTTTGTGAGCAACCATAAGCTGGCATTTCATAGAGCATTTTATGAAGAATAGCTCCTTAATGTATAGTAGTTCATCCATTTGACTTCCCCAAATTAATTTTGGATGCTATGCTCAATTTGCTAATTCATTTGAATATTTTGCTGTAGAATTTGTCTGTATGATTGTTCCAGTTCAGTTACCATAAGTATAAAAATATATTATTATTTCTGGTTCAAAAAGATAACTTTTGATACATTTCAGTTGCCAATACTATTTTGACGATCACAAATCGACGAAGTGAAGATTTATTCACTGGGGCATCTCCGAGTGAGCTATTTCTTATATCGTATTAGCAGATTTCCCCTATGGGAAATAAGCTGTAGAGGATTGCTTAGTTTACGCAACCCCTGGGTGAAGTACTAGTGCGACTTTCATAGTACGCTATTATATCAGGAAATATCTCGTGCCTTACTTTAACTTTTTGTTATTTACTAGGGCTTCTTATGAAGGAAAAAACAGAGAATAGTAAGTAGAATAGTTTACGCGTTTCCCATTCCAGTATGGAGGGAAGTTTACATGTCAAAAACGTTTTACGTAATTTAATAACTGTAAGAACAGAATGAAGAAAACGAAAATTAAATGCATAATTTTCCTAAAACTGCTCAAGTATTCCAGGAAGTGTTTCTTCTTAATTTATAAATTAAAATAACTCAGAGTGGTTTTTATGTTTTTTCTATGAACCATTAAGGAGTAAATTGAGGAAAAAGTGGCAATTATAAATAATTCATTATTTTATGCTTAAGGAAATTTTATAAAGCAATAAACCTTAATCGATATTCTCTAACCACACAATTGATGTATTATTATTATTATTATCATAACAGCCACATTATCTGTATTATTATTACTATTATTTGAATGATTCTTGAAGAAAAAAAAAGAAACCGCTGTAGCTAAATAAAAATTTGCTCAGATTATGCTTATAATTTGTTATGTTTACGTCCCCCAACACTTCGTATTCATTTCAATAACTGTATTCTAATTTATTATCACTTATTTCAACGGAAAACAAGTTTTGGGGAATCTTCAAATACCGCCAACCCACCTAGCAGTCTGTGTGAAACTGAAGTTCGTTAATGGGCAAATTCGATCCAAGAGGAGGTATAGAGAAGAGTGGTATTCGAAGTCGTTTATATTTCCGTTAATAAGGCTCAGATAAAATAATGAAAAAAAAAACACATTTTATTAATGAAGTTATATCTTGGAACCGTCTTTCTGTACATTTTACTATGCCTGGTTTGCAATGTGTCTCAAAAACAACTTTTTTTTACATTGAGCCTCTACTAAGGGAATATCAAGAACTGTAAGTGAGAAACGATAGTCTTCTGGCATTATTTACGTCACCTTTCAGTATCTATTCTTCGATGTTTGCTTGGCCATTGTGAACTGAAAGTGGGAAATCTGCTTATTTTACATATAGGACCTGCGTGATGGAATTTTCTTAAAAGGACATTGTTTAGGACTTTAATGTTTTAGTAGGCTCTTATCAAACGTAACTAATGAAATACACATTATCCCTTTACGTTGCATGTGAATCTGTATTTTCTCAATATTTTCAAACAATTGTGTTTCTTATTATACTTCTGTCATTTTATTTAATTTTAATTTATATTATTTCCTAATACTCACTTACTTATGTGTATTACTGAATTTCCAGTCATTCAAATTATAGTTTTTACATACTCATATAGAGTTTTACTTACAAATGATTTTTAATTGCATATTAGGTAATTTTGAAAGGTAGTTAACCTGCATTACCAATATTAAAACCAAATCCTCCAGAGCAGTGATACTATATTGGCGAAAGTATGGAAAATATAAAAGAGTAAAGAATTATTTATTTGTGAGAAAAGTGAGCCAAATGATAATAACATCAATTATAATTGCTAATAAACCCAGAACCGTGATCTAACATAGCTCATTTGCAATTCATGGCCGTCTGAATACTGTTTTATTAAGTCTTTTACGCCTTTTTTATTTTGTGTATTTCTATTGGTCCATGCATAAGTTGCAATATTAACAACTATGAATTAAAACCAGAAGACATATCTAAATAAAAGATATAAAGATCCGGAACTTTCCGGAAACATTTACGACACAGTAAGAGCCAATAATTGAATTTTAAAAACGCAAAATGTCAATGATCTTCCAAAAACCTATGGTATTGGATGGATACATTGTGCTGCGTCAAGGGTTGTCAAGGCAAATGTGGTCTAATGTAATTTTATGTCTTTTGACTTTATTTGGATATATCTGTTCTACTAAAGAGATCAGGGTTGACAAAGGATGTTATAAATGAACCAAGAGTATTTAATTTGTCTTAACAAAACATTGGATATCTGTTTATTTTTATCTACTAAGAATAATTAAGCATAATTATTATATAGTTTTACTGTATAGTTAGTACGACTAAAGAACTTGAGAATGAATTACCAATGTGGTGTTGAGATCATAATTAGTAAATTAGAATATTGCCGAGCAATTCAATACTGGAAAAAATATCCAGTAATTTTGGGCAGTCATCTTGACTGAAACATCGTCTACTGCACTATGGGCTGCAATTGTTGTGATGAGATCATTTACAGCTGAAACCACATATATCTATCTACCATGAGATAATTGGAAATCAGAAGTTTGAGGTATCCCACCTGACTTTTCTCCTAAATTTTTGTGTCACTGAAAGACTCGTAAAAAGAACGTATTCTTCTCGTAAGGTATAAAGGCAGCTAAAGAACCCTTTTAGTGGATTTAATACCTCAGAGCTATTAGGTTATGAAATTGTCAAATAAGTAGAATTCCACTACAACAAAAGAGAAAAAATTTGCTTCCATATTACATGTGGGATTTTAGTTTCGACTTCCCATTGAACTTTGGCACTTTTTTAATATTTCTATTACACAATTCAAGGTTTCAATTTCACTTTTTCTCCTCATATTTCAATTTCTTCATCACAATAAATTCAAACTGCTGAAAATCTAGGCTTCTGAACTGTCATGAGACTGAAGACAGCTACTAATATAGTAGACGAATTCATTTTGAATAGTCAGATCTCCGAGCACCAGACCACCACAATTTCAAGTGCTTTTTCCCACAATTAGACTAAATGTTATTACCCTCTTATCAGCATCAAATTATAGGTCTACTCATATACAGGTACTTTTAATTAAAATGAATGGGCAATAGCATTTTCAACATTAAGCGATTAAAATAAATACTGTGTAGTTAAATCACCTCAAATTATCGAGTAAAATTGTGCATAATGACAATCGTAACCCTCATATACATAATGAAACATATAATTATTAATAGTAAAACAAGCTTGGTATAAAAAAAAAAGATAAGAGGAACCGGGAGGGAGATAAACCTTCAAAAACGAGAAAACAAGGAATAATCCTAGACCTTTTAAAACAGAGCTTTTGTGAGATTCAGAAAAATATTTTGAATGTGCTGAGTACTGCCGAAGCTTGGAGATAGGTCTCTCTTCTGGCACCAAGAACCTAAATTAATTTCGTATCCAAAAGGGAAAGGAAGTGTTCTTCGGCGTCTCTCATTACGGAAAGCGGGTCTCGTCAGTTTTTGTTCCGATTCCAGCTTAATTACCAAACTCTTCTCCCATTTAACTTAACACTTTGTGCTCAAATTATTTAGCCTCGTAAAAAAGGACTGGCTCCCCCTCCCCTCTCACAGCCTCTCTGTTTCTCTCAAGATTAAAGTCAACCCCACAAAGTTGGGCCCTCGGCAGCCATTGTTGATTCTCCCTATTGAGTGTATTTTTTTTTTATTTTTTACTTTCCGTTCCTTCTTTTTTCTTATCCTGGTCCTTTAAGTCCGTCCTTCTCTTTTAAAGTCTTTAATTAACGGTCTTCGTGGAGATTTTTCTACAATCCTATCCTTTAGGTTGAAATATTTTTCCTCAAACTTAACACCAATTCTTAGAATACAATAAGTTTCAAATTTAGGTATTCCGCAGTCAATCACGAAAAATAGTAAATCATAATAAAAAAATATCCATGAATGAATTCATTCACTAGTTCTAGAAGTTCAATATTGGAGAAGTCTCTAGGGATTAGTTTTCGAAATCTTTCCAAGTTCAACTTGGTGCAGCAAACCCCTAATTGTTGGAACATGATGGTCAAAATTCACTCTATTGTAACTACTCTATCAACAAAACTTATTTTTTGGACATTTAAAAATGTGAGTTAATGTTCAATGTACAAAATTATTCTTTCAAACATTCAACCTTTCAAATATTTGATGGTTTTCAGTCAAAGTAAACCGGCCTGTAATATGGCCTAATGTATAGATGAGTTTTTTCAGTGCTGACAGTTTCTGAAATCGTTGGTATCCTTCATCAGGGCTACAATGCATTGCATAAAATTGTATAGGAACTTCGTGAACATAGTATTTCAAAAATAAAGAAAAAAACACAGTTACATATGAAGTGTTTGTAATTTATTGTCAAATGCAAGAAATAATGTAGTCTAGTTGTAGACAATCGCCTGAGTAACACCAAAAAATGACTTGATAATAACGCCATTTGCGTAGATCTTAATTCTCCTTGAAACTTTAGAGCCTTGGTTCGACTGCAGAAGCAACCGCAGTTTACTTGGCAAAGAATTTGTTCAACCTGGCAGGAAGGAATTTTAATCTATAGATAGCTCATCCAAATTAGTAGTAGTTCCATAAAGATAATGAGAATAAATAAGATTTAAATTATATAATATTGATAATTCAGTGTCGTAAAACTAAAATCCTTCGTGAGTTATCCACATTAGTTCCGCTGTATGAATAAAGAGTAGAGCAAGGGTTAAGATAAATTATCAAGACGTTGAAACCCCTCTCCCCAGGCTGGCCTCCGCAGGGAGGCTCTCCCCAAGACTAAGCCCCAAGACTCAGCCTTGGTAAGCGGTTAAAGTGCTAAGTTTGGCAGAAGCCTGTAACTTGATGAATCCCTCCATACATACACACGCACAGACCTCCTGTAATGGACAGATAATGGACCAACTCAAGACAATACCCAGCTAAACTGAAGGGGAAATTATAATAAATAGCCTGGGACGAGCAATCGCCTTACCTAATTTGACTTTGGCTTAATGCTTTGAGCTCTCCGAGGATTTGTGCCTTTCTGTCAATAACAGCCTGACTTAAGAGTTCCTTCATTCAGCCTTAGTTAAACTGACATTTCCAGTCAGTATCGTAACTACCAAAAAAGACTTAATATTGCATGGAATTAAATCAATAATACAAAATATTATATAGTACGTTTTCCTCATTAAGCACACTTGCATACCAGTAAATTAATTAGCTTCGGTATTTATCGTTTTCCATATTTAGGAGAAAAGTCATAATTTTCAATAATACGGCTATATTTTAAACTTGTTTAAGTGAAACATACATTACGCTGAGTATAATTGGTCATCGGTTGCAGAAATACTCTCTCAATCAAGAGATAAGTAAATTTTTGGTGGTTACATTTTCAGACTCCTTTGGTATCCTTTTTCAGAGCATTCATTTTTTCAGGGCGATACAATCTGACGTATAAGGTCTTATTGAACAAATAAACCTTAATACACTTCGCTCACAGGACATATCTAAAGGGTTCCTTAAATCAAATCTACTATTGTATGCATCTAAACAATAAGTATGCCTTACTCCTAGGCGCTGCAAATCCTTGCATTGCCCGGATGTCTGCTATAATCTCACAACTCAGTGCGGTGCAGCTTCAACATCGGATGATGTACAATAAACTGGTTCATGATATTGTCTTTTCTCTTTTCTCTACTAGGGGTAGGACGTCAAGTATCGGTGAATCTAAAAAAAACATCAAAAAAGTAATTTACGTATTTTTTCTGAATAACTATCCACTTTGAGAATAAGTTAATTCATTCCTCGAGTAGTATTCAATAGGTCTAAAACTGTAGAAGTTACATAGCTAATTGCCAATTTCCTTTTATGTTTGAAGTAATCACTGAAGACTGTAATTGCTGAAGGGATATATACATTCGTTCTTGGTGTTGGGCATCTGATGTGGAAATAGCTTTTTTTATTGAAACTATACAAACAATAATTTTACTTAAGAATGATTTCCTTTTACCAGGACATACGTTAACTATCCATTTAAATTTACTTTTTAAAATCAATTATGTTACAGAATAACCCGTTCTATGAAGTAGCTTTTGGCTAATTCCGAGCGACGTTCAGAAGAGGAAGGAACTTCATCATATCAGAAGTTTGCCCTCGAACAGATACTCGAGAAGAAGTGAGAGAGGAATCATTAATCATTGACTGCAAACCAGCATACGTTTCAGTTAATTGTAGCTGTGTTATGAGAAATGATGTCACAACATGGATTTCTAGGAAAACTTATCAGAGTGGATGAACACAGAATTGTCCCTCATTTCATACAAATAAACATGATAAAGGAGAAAACAATTTCTAATAAAGAATTTATATCTAAGTATATACCGAAACTATGGGATTCAACGGTTCAAGAAAATAGAATGCATTGGTACGTAGGCAGTAATGCTAGGTAACAAGATGAACTACAAATTGCACGATTTTCATTGGTAGATTCTTTTTGGGTTCTTTCCCTCCTTATTATAAGGTCAGAGAGAACTGTTTATTAAAGTAGTAGGCATCATTTTACATTCAGGTCACAAAATACCATGTTATTTTTATCTTAAGTTCAACGACCTTTTACTGACGATAATTACTGCCATATCGACTGAAAATGAATTTTTATTCTCTCTGTGATAGCAGAATTACTGATTTTCTTCCTTTTATAATTTTATCTTTCGCCCTTAGTATTTTATTTTATCATATCCCTCCTGACTATTAGCTCAATACTAATAACTAAAAAAAATGCTTGTCTACAATAGAAAGAAATATTTATAGTTAACTTATTCCAATGTTAAATAAATAAAAAATTGAAATTTTCTTCTTTATAGCTCTTGTAATTTATAGAATTACCCTCGTATTTTTGATTTTGATAAGCCATGAAAATAAATAATAGATTTATGAAAAATATATAAGTTTCATTTTAACATTAAAAGGACCTTGTTAACATTAAAAAAATTACTGACGAATAATACATTAAAAATATCAAAAGAAAGGAATCCTAATTCGTTATTCTCATGTAACTATTTCAACACATTTTCCTTGAGAGAAATCAAATATTGGGTTATACTTTGCCCAGAAGGTGAAAAAAATTAGGTCTATATCGAATTTATATATGTATTGTAAATAGTTGGACATTGCAAAACTCAAGTGAAATTAAATATCAAACACAGTTGTTTGCTTAAATCCGGGTAACATTTTCAATTCCAAATATCTCCGTTATTTGCAATAATGTAAAATCCTTGTTATAAAAACGTTTCTCTTACTGAAAGTTAATGGAGCTATATTTTTTAGTTTGCGGTTCTAAAATCCTCACTCCTACTCTCCTCCTATCAACATAAGTTAATAGAGAACGATGTGAGGCTTCCATTTTTATTTCATTGATTTCCAACTCGGTATTCAACCGTTTCATATAAAACTCATGAATAACCGCAAATGTACCTGGAGAGATACGAAAAAGAGTAAAATGTAATATTAAATATATCTACACTTTTGTTAATGTTGTTTGTTAACATCCACTTTGTGCTACTGAGTCTAATAAGAACGGTTTTTTTTTTTTTTTTTTTTGAAAAGTGGAAGGAAAAATATATTTAATCAATTTTGTCGATAAAGTAATATTTTACTTTTGTTGTAGTATACATTTTTCTCACTGAAATATTAAGGATGCTATTAATATTTCTGCTTTTCCTGTTTTCGGTAAAAACCCCGACGTCTAGTCCCTTTTACACTGAAATCTACAGATCCATTAAATAAATATCTGTTGTCCTGCTTGAATTTCTAGTCCGGCCTATAGATGCTACTTATTACAGGAGAAATAGAGAATAAAATGTAATATGAAATCTGGATGTCCTGCGTGATGGATCTTTCAGAAACTTCCCCAAGGCTCTTGACGAGAAGCTACAATTTTGTGTTGCTAACGGAAAGTAAGTATCAGTATTTATTATAACCTCTTTATATGAACCAATATTTTCAAAACATAACAAAAACATAAATACAAAAAACATTACGAATGGAGACAGTGACAGCTTTCTCATGTCTACTGATGGCGATATACGTGCAAAGAAAATAGAGTCCGTGAGGCAGGCGCTGCCTAAACTAAGGAGATTTCCCAAGATTTGGGTAATGACACGCTGATGATCTCATCTCGCAATCTATTCTCTATGTCTCCCTAAGAAAAGTATGAAGCCCGTGTAAACAGGAATTAAAATCTTAGTTTGACTTGAGGCGTATAGTGAATGAGGTATTTAAAGTGAAAATAGGCTGAACAGAAGTATGGGCTTTAAGTGCTGTAACCAAAAAAATACATGCAACTCCATTAACATTCCAATCAGAGAAAACGTGTATAAACAATAGGAGGAAATTAAAATCTATCTAAAATTTTTCAATCCTATTCATAGTAACCGAGCTAAATGGAATTTCCAATTACCCCCACCCTCTCGCCAGGTCGGTTACCTAATATTTTCTTTAGTTTTCCATGAAATTGTAAAATATCGAATAGGATGTTGATTAAATAAAAATCATGTAGCTTAGAACATAAAATTTTAATTAATGACGTCACACCCAAAATATTTGCACATACTCAGTATGTACATCTTGTACATACTGACTCACACTTTCTTACTTACTGGAGAAGACGAACCCTACTGCCAACACTGTAACTGTACACTTACCATAATACATATACTAACTGACTGCTATTTAAGGACTCACAGAGTCCTACCATACACTTTGACTGAATTACTACATATATATATGACCGTAGCCAGTATATAGACCGCGTATTACACCACTTGAAAAATAACAACATTTTCAAAACATTATAGGGTAGGACAATATATGCAGAAATGAGCATACTTACGTAAATATAATAAAGCGATTATAGGAATTTAACTGTTTCGTCACTAAATCGCCCCAGTCACGAAATGCGATTATTGTAAGAATAAATAAAACAAAAATAAAACCTATCTCAGAAAGTAAAATGTCAGAAATGAAAACAATATTTAGTATTTAAGCTTCGAATAAATGGTTCATCGATATTTCCGTTTATTGTTACATGACATGAGTAGGATTGGGACTATAAATTAAAAACGTTCACATATCTAGGTTAATATTCAATATAGAGAAAACCTGTATATAATAACGTTTATAAGAAATTAAATTTGCAAATATCCATATATACGATATATATTATTGCAGATAAAGACGTCAGATAGTTCAGGTATAGAAGACAATCAGCTTGTATGCATGCGAGTATGTGTTTTATTACATACAAGCGTTGATATTTTTTGTAAAACAAAACGAATATAACATATATTTTTCATGATTCTCAGTAAACTCTTTCACATCTCAACTTATTGAAAAAGAGTATTACACACCCTTACCAAAAAATATTCAGCCACACAATTACGAACTCTCACACTTGAATGACAAAAATGTAAACGCCCTATTATTCCATCCATTGTAGACACTGGGTCAACAATGGGGAGGAAAAGGTCATTCAATACTTAATGGTTGTAGTCATCTCTGAGCAATGTTAGAAATACTTCTTTCCTGTTAATTAGAGGTCTGGTGTACATTACTTAATCACGCATTAACGTTAATCTGGAAATTAGTTTAGCCAACCTATATTGTTCAGATGGTGAACTTTGAGTCATGAGCTCGATTTTAGCAGATTTCCCTTAAGGAAGAGATTAGGCCAGTATTAGTTTATTTTTGGCAGATTTACCTTAAGCGAAATAAGCTGTTGAGCTGTACGAACTCATGACGCGATTTTCGAAAAATTTCTTCAAATGTCCATCGATCCTACCCAGGAGATGAAGTCCGTTCAAAATTATATATATATATATATATATATATATATATATATATATATATATATATTTGTCTGTGACTCTATTGACTCTAGCGGTCGCAATTTTTGTTTAATCGTTACCAAACTCAGTATTTAGTCGTTTTATGTTAAAAGAAAGATCAAGTTCGTTAATGGCTAAAATCGGACCAGTCGGAGGGGGGTGTTTCGAAAATTCGAAATATCTAAAATCCGTTACTATACATCGGATCGAAAACTTGTATAGAACCTATATTATTGCAAATTAAATTTACTTTAAATATTGTTATGTACATTTATTCTCAATTTAGAATATTAACCGAGATATTTTCATTTTTATTAAATGTGTGCGGATAACGAACGAGATGAGATCGGCTGATGTCGGTTCTATTCGTGACTCCACCGAAAGCTAACTGTTCTCGTGAAATCGGTTTAGAGACTCCTTACTACTACCGTTACTAGTGCAGAGATTTCTATATTGAAAAACTTCACGTGGGAAATCTGCTTAGTTTACGCAGCCCCTGCGTGGCGGACTTTTTTGATATGATGTAACATATATTACTTCGTCAGAAGGTATACATACATATTAACTTTCAAACATTTCTATGATGAAAATAAAATTCATAATCTGTAGCGCTACATCAAATTATATCTTACCAGCCTATTTGTACGATTGGAAATGTTAAAATAGCAGTAAACTACGTGGTGTGATGTGTTGAAGGATTTGAATTGACTGACTGTATCGATTGTTGGCTTCATACAAACCCTTCGGAGTTCTGAGAAGCCATGACTAAAATTTCTTATTCAAGGATATTGGATGGCTGTATTCACATAATTATGTAAGACAATATACATAAATGTAAAGGTAATTAGGATTAAAACTAAGAACGTACCAAAAGTATCGTATTTTAGTCTGCTCATATTCTCTTTGTAAGGTCTTTAAATTCAACTATAGGGAAAAGAGCTGTCTATTACTCTCTGTTTAATTTAGTTAGTATAAATGTAAATATGTATTTGTGAATACATCTCATAAAAGTAACATTATGTAAGCAGATTTCTCACATTTCGGAATGGCACCCCATGACGACATCTCTTTTTCTCACAACAAAACAAGTCTAGAAATACATGTTTATTGTTATATTGTTAGGGTCCTTTTGGATTGCAAAATTAAATACTGGAACTTTAACGTTTTTATCCCTACACAGTTTATTTGAAGATCACTACTTTTATTTACACACTTGATAAATTATTTTTTTCACTACTTACCTCAATATGTACTGTTAACATCTCGTTCCTATTGCAGAGCACTATAACTCACTCGAATCGGTGATCAAATCACTGATGTACAGCTAAAAAATCAAACGTAAACAAACAGGTGTGCCAACTTCTCAAAGGAAAGAAAAACAATCACGAAAATATATCAGAATATAACATATTAATTTTATTGAAAACTATGTACTATATCTAGTAATGTAATTTATAATGAATCAGAATACATTTTATCTCAATCAATCAAATTTTAGTATTCCAAGAATTTATGACGGGGGAGGGGTTCACAAGACAATATTTGCATGTATCTCGTATAATAAAGGTCTCTGGAAAACAATTTTTGGTATTTAAGTGTCGAATAATGTGGCTTATTATATAACAGAGTATTGTTTATGTAACAGGAGTAGAAGTGGGGGTTTACTAAATGCTAAAAACTGAAAAATGCAAATATCTCGGTTAAAATTCAAGATAAAGAATAAATGTATATAATAATATTTATAGTACATTTAATATGCAATAAGATTTCTTTTTTTTGTCACTTTTTCGATCCGACTATATTTCGAATTTTCAAATTTCTCGCCCTATAAACCCCCTCGTACGGTTTCAGCCGTTAACGAACTTGATCTTTCTTTCTGTATAAAACGACTAAATATCGAGTTTGGTAACGATCAAACAAAAATTGCAACCTCTAGAGCGGTATCTGACAAATATATATATATATATATATATATATATATATATATATATATACAGTTTTCAACTACGTCATTTTCGTCAACTACTTGGTAGAATTGATGGACATTTGAAGAAAAATTTCGAAAATTGCGTCATGAGTACGACCTCAATAGCAGATTTCCCTTAAGGGAAATCTGCTAAAATGCGCATACTTGAGAATTGATAGGAATAAGGAGAGTGGAATCTGAGATGGAAGAGAGAAGAGTGGCTAACTAGCCAGAGGCGGAGAGATGGGTTTACGAGACGGTAATAACGCTCAACTCCAGTTGTGATGTATTAGCGAGGTGATTTATGGCAAGCTCACAGCCCTTCATTATCCACACGAATTATATCTCATTGTCCTCCGATGGAACTCAGGTTGAGGCCGCGCATGCCTGTCTTATGTAGCTGCTACTGCCTCTCTACTCAGTGGCAGTGGTCACCCTTTAGTACAGAGAGCAAACAGTTTCAAGAGTTCGATTCCCATCTGGGTAATGGAATTTAATTAGTGACGGAATTCATTAAATAAAATCCTTAATCCCACCCTGGCTAGAAAAGAGTGGTAACCTTTAGACAACCCGTCCCAATTAACCTTAGTTGCAAAAAGTGGGCGTTAATAAATAATTTAATTTTAAATAACATTTGTTTATACAAATCATAAGGGCATATATTTCTTAAAAAACCTTTTCTTATTTTATAAATTACTTTTCATTAAAGATTTTGAATATTTATTTTTCACCGTGAGTAGAAAAAGTCCGTCAGGCAGGGGCAGGGTAAGCTAAGCAGATTTCCCACGCATAGGTTTACAATAGACATCTCTACATAATTGTAACACCGCCGTAAATACTAAGGGAATAAAGTACAAACGGTAATGAGGAGTCTTCGACAATTTAGAAGTTTATAATCTTTACAACTCAATGCCGCTGAATTGTAAACAAACAGATCAGCCAACCTCGCAGAGCCGAATAGATAGATAGGAATATTTTAGGCCGGAAATAAAAACAATGAATGAAATATACCTGAATATAATATTTTAATTTCATTGGAAACTTTACTAAGTGCTGTAATTTATAATGAGAAGAATAATTTTATCTCAATCACTCAAAGTATAGTAATCCAAGAACAAAAGCGGGGGGGGGATCTACAGAAAGTATTTGCATATATCTCACGAGGTAAAAATTCAAAACTAAAATTAATTCTGATTCATCAAAACTTCTAATGAATACATCAAGAAATTTAGGCCACGATTGATTCTTAAAAATTTACCTGAGGAAGTAAATGAGCATAACCTCATCCATGCACTTAAAACTCAAAACGACATAAACTGTGTAAATGAAGACATTGTTTTAAAGTTTATAAGAGATAACAAGAAGACTGGAAGGAGATGGGCAGTTATCGAGGTTAGCCCCGCAGTGAGAAGAGGCCTACTGCAGCAGAGAGTGAAACTTTTCTACTCTATCTGCGTTGTAGAGGATTATCTGGCTGTGAAGAGATGTTGGAACTGCTCTCGCCTGGGACACGGGAATAGCAACCAGGAATGCAAGAACCAACTGACCTGCCCAATCTGTGGGGATCAGCACGACATGAAATCATGTAAGTCCAACTTGAATAAATGCATTAATTGCTTCAATTTTAATAACAGATGTAAGCCACACCTCAGAGTTGATGTGAACCATTCTGCACTATCTAAAGACTGTCCGTCATATAAAGCTGCAATCACAAGGTTAATCCAAAATACAAATTATGATTAGATTGATTTATTTGAACTCAAATATTTCTTTATATTTCCAAGAATTTAATAATAGATATGTGCAGCTCGTCATTATCATCATCCTTAATAATACTATCATCACTTATTTAATGACGTTTAAAGACATTATTGTATATGTAATTATTTGCTTTTTATGCACTTATGCAATCAAAATAATTTGCAATTTAATTATAACCTTCCACCTTATATATATAAATACAGTTGAAACATTTATTAGTAATGGATAAGAAAACAGCTGTTGTTAATATTAAGGTAGCACAATTTAACACAAGACATTCGTGGAACACTATGAACTATATGAAACATATGATTAGCATAAAATAATTGGATTTGCTATTATTACAAGAACCTTACTAAAAACATAATAGAACATATGGCTATTCAAGCGGATATAAAATATTCGAGTCTGGCAAGAATGGAACAAAAGCTAGTATTACTGTAGTTAATAAGGATATTAATGTTCTATTTTTAACAGACATGTCAGATGATGATATATGCGTTATTATACTCAGTGTAGGAAATTTTCAATTCATTTTAATAAATATGTATTTTGATATCACAAAAAATTTGGATGATGATTTAAGGAAAATAGATAATATATTAAGTCGATATCCTAATTATGGCATTCTTATCGCAGCTGATACCAACTGCGGATCACCTCTATGGTATGATCGCATTAGGAATGAAAGAGGTCGATGTTTAGAAAACTATATCCTATCTAAACACTTATTCATAATAAATTCCACAGGACCAGTGACCCTGAATTACGAAAGGAAAGACAGACTAATTACATTCAATCTAAATATATTTATGGTAAAATGATAAAAGAAGAAAAACTAAAATCTTGGAAAAGTTTCTGTGATCAAATTGACAAGACTAACCCTTGGACATGGATTTATAGATATACCACAGATAAATTGAAAACCAACATACAACTACGGACGATTCAGAAAAGCGACGGAACATTTACTACTGACACAAGAGAAACTATAGAACAATTAATAACTACTTTCTTCATTGAAGACTACACAAACACAGATTCTGACATACACACTACAATGAGACGGGACAGTAATCTACTCCCTAATACAGAAAATGACCTACCTTTAACAGACATTGAAATAAGTAATATCATTGAACAACTAAATCCAAACAAAGCAGCTGGTCATGACATAATAACAGTTCATATATTCCAAAAACTATTTGAAATTTTTCCAAAATTTATAACAACATTATATAAAAAATGTTATGATAACGGAATATTTCCTGATATATGGAAAATATTAAAAGTAATTCCAGTACCCAAAAATCCAAAAGATTTAGGAAATTCTACTTATCGACCGATTAGTATTATTCCAGTTGGAGGTAAAATACTAGAAAAAATTATTAATTCCAGGCTTTCTGTTCACCTAAACAGACATGCTCCTTTACACCCAAATCAATATGGATTCACACCCCAAATAAGTACTGTTGACGCACTATACAGAATTACTAATTTACTACGAACGAATCTAACAGGAAAGAAGCATATTGTGATAGTTTTGATGGATTTTAAAGGTGCCTTCGATCACACCTGGTGGCCTTCAATATTCGAATCATTACATTAACAAAAATGCCCACTAAATATTTACAAATTACTTAGAGACTATCTCAATAATCGAGTTGTATACATGACCCTTCAAAACACCACTGTACACACTTCTCAAAATAGAGGAACGCCACAGGGCTCAGCTTGCTTACCTCTACTGTGGAAAATCATTTTAGACAGTCTACTTAAAACAATACTACCATAAGGAACTGAAATTATTGCATTTGCTGACGACATTTTACTTATGGTTATTGGAATAGACTTAATTCAAATCACCCAACTTACTAACGCTGTTTTGGTACTAATCAATGAATGGGCTAAAAAACACAAACTCAAATTTAATATAGAAAAAACATCATACACACTGTTTACAAGACAAAGACATACACCTTCCTTAGACATTAAATTAAATGGAGTGACATTACAAGAAAAACATATCTTGGACTTCACATTGATAGGAAATTGAAATGGAACTATCACATTACTAACTTACAAACAAGACTGCTTTCAATAATAAACGGACTCTCGATGGCTGCTAGAGTGTCTTGGGGTCTTAAATCCGACGCTCTGACCACAATATCAAAGGGGCGATCGTTCCCATATTGACGTATGGAATTGAAATATGGGGCCATGCCTTGGTCGTGAAAAGAAATGTCAAAAAATTAGAAAGAGTGCAAAGGCTAATCGCGATAAAAATTGCTAAAGGATATCGTACTTTATCTTATGAGTGAGCTTCATGTGTATTAGCAGACACTATGCCAATTTACATCAAAGCTGAGCAAATGATAAGGCAACATATGTTATTGAAATTGAATGAAATCCCACATGACTTTACATTACAAAATATTACATCAAACGAAATAGAAAAAGACGTGAAACATACTTACTGGTTACACCCAAAGGACTACATTAGACCATTAGACAACTTAGACATAACGTGGACATATCATATATACACTGACGGAAGTAAAAACAAGGATGGCGTTGGGTGTGCGTACATTATTTTAAAAGACGGCAATATTATACAGAGAGGACAATACAGACTATCACCACTATGTACAAACAATCAAGCAGAAAACTTTGCAATTACTGAGGCACTCAAAACACTGCACGACATTTCGTGCAGAGAGACTAGTATAATCTATACGGACAGCAAAATTAACATAGATCGCATTTACAATAACGAAAACCATAACGGACAGACTTAACAGATCAGAAGACTAATAACACTATGTAGACAGAAGAATGTAATAGTGGAAATAACATGGATAAAGGGACACTCCGGAAATTTAGGAAATGACACAGCAGACCAACTTGCAAATTCAGCTTCAAGAGACGAAACGATACCTATTACATACTCTAAACTGACTAAACAGACCATTAAAACTATTTTGATGGACGAATCTTATAAAAAATGGGACGAAAGATGGACCAACACTACTAAAGGACGACAATTACATAAGTACATACCAACTGTATACCAGAGCTTAGCAATTCTAAACAAATACAATTTATATCAGGACATGGACCTACGAAGAGTTACTTGTACACATTTAAACTAACAAACACAAATACATGTAAATGTGACGATGAGACTGAACAGACATATGACCACCTCTTATATGACTGTACATTACTTGACGGACCAAGAACAAAACTCATCAAGTACATTACCTTACAAAACGGAACTTGGCCGACGGACAAACCGAAACTTTTACTCAAATTCAACAAGGGATTTAATGCATTTATTCAAGATTTGGACACCATTTTGTAGATATACACCTATTGTTGTACACATATGTAATGTTATGTAATGTAATGTTACATATGTTTTATTTTATTTCTTTTTTTTTACTTTATTTTTGTTTTTATTTAATTAATTTATTGTTCTATAATGTTTACAATTATTATATAAGAAATATTATAATGTAATGCTGAAATGTGTGTAGTATCCAATGGATGGAGCACACAACATGTAAATAAATTCACACGTTAGAGGGATACTCTGCATGGAAAACAGGAGGTAAAAATTCAATGAAAACTACATTTAGTATATAACCTTGTTATGAATTGGTTCATTATATAACAGCTAATTATTTATATCACATGAATAGGAATTTTACTGAAGACTAAAAACTACAATATGCAAATATTGCAGTTTGTATTAAAGATAGAGGATAAATGAATATAATAGTGTATATAGTACAATTCATTTGCAATAAGATTGCTGTAATACAATTTTTCAAACTGACTCACAGTAATAGAGGTATTTCGAAAATGTTGATTAATATTCATGATAATAAAACATAGATCAGAATTAGTTGAAAATTAAACTTGCTACAAGATTTAGAATTTTGAATTTTCTTCTCATTCTAAAACCTCCGCCATGTCCCATTTCAGCCGTAAACGAACATGATCTTTAGATATACAGGAACATAAAATAGTGACTTCTAGAGAGGTAACCAACAAGTATATATATATATATATATATATATATATATATATATATATATATATATATATAATTTAGATCGCACCTCATTTTCATCATTTCCTAGGTCTGATCGATGTACATTTTCGAAAATCTCTCCCTTACGGGAAATCTGCTAAAAATATACTACTGTTTAACCCCAAACAAATGAAACAAGATGTCTTTTAAAATTAAAGTAATATAATTCTTTGTAAGTTTCTGTGACTGTATATGTGTATATGTATGTATGTGTATATATATATATATATATATATATATATATATATATATATATATATTTATTATGTAAAGGTATATATAAATTGTACACAATGCATAAGTAAGCATAAGTTTACCATACATTGGTTAACATATGCCTGTCTTTTAGTACAAAAAAAAGAACAAAAGAAAAGTAGTGCAGAATGTACGCTAGGAAATGAAAATTAATTGTTTTTGAGAATCCTGAATATTTTTTAATGTCTTTATCGTTCTTAATTTAGGGTTGGAGAAAAGGTGTAATTAAACTTAATTATGTAATTTTTAAATTAATAAATACAAGCCTACATAGACAATCAGCGGGAATTTAGTTCAAGTAACTCAAATACTCACTTTTGAAAATGATTAAAAATGTAAATATGGGAATTTTTCAGTGATTAACAAACAAAGGAGCAAATACCTTAGTACTAATTAATATTATATGTTAAACGCTAGCTGTCTCTTGAAAACATGATTAACAACCATAAATTAGATCAAGATCTCATCCAGCCGGGTGAGAATAAAATACGCATAAATAATAACTTGTAAGCAGATAGTTATTATACGCCTTTGAAAAGTATGTTCATAGAGATTTCCATGGTGAAATGGTGTTTACCGTGGCGCGTTCCTGGACAGTACAGGGCAATTAGCGAGTCTTGATATTAACAAGTCTTGAGACAGAGTGCAGAACGGAAGCCGATGCCAGCCATTCATAAGCCCTTTGATAACAGCTACAATCAGCCAATACCCCATAATATACCCTTCTGTAGAACATAGCCTTCCATCAGATTACACAACATTAGCATCTAACGCTAGGGTAGCGCCTCCTCCTTAGCTCCACCCATCACCAAGCCAAATCTTTTTATCCCCAGTCAGCTGAACACGTTCTTATAGTCCTTTGAGTCAGAATTTCAGATATTATTAAAATTGCGTAATAAAAAAAAATTACTAAGTTTTTCAATGCTTGATTTAAATGTCCACTTGAGAGATGGAAACAAGACAGGAGATCGATTTTTGGAATGAATTTGGTTCATATAACTCGCAAATGTAATAATTTATGACCACTAATTCAGCCATCATGATTATAGAAAACATATTGTTAATATTTCGATTATTTTGAACAGCAGTAAACTCATTTTGACACCTGTGTCTTTTTCTTCGAAAAGTACTATAAAAATATGTGCGTGTGTGTTTTTTTATGTATTTATATTTATGGGTATATATATATATATATATATATATATATATATAAAATTGTATGATTATTTTCAATTTGTGAAAATTGTGGTTTCCTATATCAAAAAGGTGCCACCCTGGCTAGAAAAGGTTGGTACTGGGTCATGGACCAATTGTGTCCATTTTCAATATGCAATGTGAGATTGGCGTTCATTGAAATCTTAAGCTAAGCATTTGAATTCGCATTAGGTACAGAAGGACAGTAGAACATGGGAATTTGATTACGGATACCCAGGTCTTCTGAGGGTTTATGTGAAAATTTATTTTAGGAGACAGAGATTGTGAAGTTGTGGGATAATGCTCAAAAGTAAAGAGAGCCGGTGAAGGAGATAAATGAAGCATTGAAGAAGAGTTTGAAGTAATAACTGTAGTTTCATAAAGTCTTCTTGCCAGATATTGGAAAAAATGCATGCCATACTAAGACGTTCAGGAATTTCTTAAACTACTTTATATTAAATATTAATAGTCATAAACATTCCATATTGGTTATTGATATAAGTACTGAGGGGTCATACAATCTTTCGAAGATGAGATATCAGTGAAGATAAGTTTACCGAAGCAAAGATGTAAGTCGTGTTGTCACAATTCTTTTTTTTTTTCATTATGTGATTCAGGATGAAAAAATTCAGGAGAATTGGAATCCGTTTTAAGAAATTCTATTTTATAATAATATTAACAATTTAATTACAGACATTTTTTATTACTTTTCAAAATTTAATTTATTTCAATTCTAATTTAATTTACTTCAACTTAACTTCATTTAAATACAATAATAATTTATTTTTTTTATCATATTAACAACTGTAAACGAACTAGTTGAATATTTTACTATTTGAACTTAGAAGTTTTATTTTTTCTTTATAGTGAGTAAACAACAGCGGTTTTCAGCTAATGATATTGTACTCATAAATTCTAAAATATTCTTGGAAATCAACTAGTCCAACCCAGGAGATGACGATAACGTCCTTGAGGCAGGGGATTCGTAATTAACCAGATTTCCAATGCGCTCGTTAATACCCTGATGATCTCACTCATTATTCTCAATTTCTAAGTAAAATTCTGAGTAGAAGTAGAAGACTGAAAACAAGAAAGTTCGAATAACTCGCTTAATATTTGAGTTAGGAAAAATTGAATACGAAAACAATTTTAGAGCATCAATAGTATAACGAGATTGGTTCTACAAAACACTTTTCGCTCAAAATCATAATAACAGATTCATTTTAAACTTTAGAATTTCCCCCTCAAACCTCCTACCCCCTTTCAATGGTCAACGAATATGAGGGTAAGCATCTAGCATGGAATTGTATAGAAAAAAAATGTTCGATCCTACGAATAACAATGGGGATATTTTGAATTTTAAAAACCCCCTTCTACCTGGTCTGATTTCAGTCATTGAAACATTTAAATATTGACCGTTACTTAGATTAAATAAAAATAGTGAACGTTAGAAGACATATCATATATATGGGCGATACCATCTCTTGTCTATAGTTTTGGCATAATAAAATGGCCAGACACTACTTTTGATGAGTTGGATAAACTTATAAGAACGGAGATGACAAATGGCAAAATGCACCATCCGATTTCATCTATGGCCAGGCTGTATTTATAGAGGAAACAAGGAGGACGAGGCCTTCTCAACATCCGAAACCTATGTCGGTCTCAGGACATTAACCTTAGGCATTAAATTAGATCGAATGATAACTACGTCTTTATAGAAATTGTTAAACTTGATGAGGGGTTTACGGTCATGAACTTGAAATGTAGTAACAATCCTGAAATTAAGGTGAATCCCATTTTTTTTTCGGAATGGCAAAGTAAGAAACTTCATGGTCGTTACTACAGTCTTGGCTTATTCTGTTGTGTGGCTGACGCCTGGAAAGCTGTTTTTAGAAACAGGTTTCATTACAGCTATCCAAGACTAAGTGATTGCCACCAGATCATACAGACAGGAGAGTAGTGTCTCAGACAAATGTAGGTTATGCAACAAATCGTTTGAATCTATTCAAGATATTACGGCTGGATGTGAAATACTTGCAGGATCCGAATACTTAAAAAGGCACAATAACGTGGCAAATGTATACCATCAAGCTCTAGCAGAGTAATTCGGCATGGTAGACATGAAGGTCGCTTATTATCGCAATAATCATCAAAAATTATTGGAAAAAGATAATGTAAACATGTATTGGGGCGAAGTCATGTTAACTGACCATACTGTGCATCATAAAAAAACCGGGTATTCTCATTATTGACAAGATCAAAAAGACTGCTCATATTATTGACATTGCAGTACCCAATGATGAGAATATTCAAAAATCCTATGCCGAAAAAATAAGAAAATATTAAGAATTGGCTATTGAGCTCAAAGAAGTATACAAACTGAAATCTGCCATTGTTACGGCTGTTATACTAAGTTCAAGTAGATTCGTGCCAAAAACCACAATAGCAGGCAACAAGAATTTAAATCTGCAAACAGAAATTATAAAAGAAGCACAGCAAGGGGTACTTCTTGATACTGCAAGAATTATGCGAAAAATTTTAAATTCCCCTTAACATGTCACAACCACAAACTCCACATCGCTTGGATTTTCCTCCGATATGGATTTTATTCCAGTTTTAGTAAGTATAAAACTCCCCCCGTAATAATAATAATTATATATATATATATATAGGCTACCACCATTTTCTATGTAAATCCCTATCCCTTAGAAGGAATCGAACTCAAAACGTTTGGTTTCCCACATTAATGTAAAATTAAGTCAACGATTCATTGTTGGGTAACTGCTACTCCTAACGAAGGAGTAAGACTCGATAAGTTCATCCCATCATGGGGCCAAGATATATATCAGTGCACTTTATCTAGCTCAAGAAATTGTCTTGCACTACATATGGACGTTCCTAGCATATGATGGTTATAAATGAAATACGTTTAACACATAAAGCGGGAATAGTTATCTTCAGGAGTGAGTCACTAATAAACTTATTTAACTAATGACTCTAAGATTATCAATACCTTTAACATCTGCGCTTTAAGGATATAAGGAAAACAAACAGAACAATCTTATGAAATAGTCATTTCTGACCACAATTAAATAAAACTATAATTTTTACACATTGTAGCTCATGCTAATGAGGCATGATGATCAAGAAATAATAGTGGTTACAAAGTATGAACAATTACAAATGCATGTTATTGTTTAGAATATCAATTCTTAAAATAAATGTAAAAACTTCAAGAGAATTGTTTTAGCCAATTTCGAAATCTTTTGACTCACTAATTTTGTTACTTTACGGATTGTCTGTAAATTCAACAGAGGGGCAAAGCTCGCGCTTCAGTAAAAAATGTTCGCCTACAAAAGCTATTTCTTTTGATGTTAATTGATCAACATCCCCTTTGACAGTGTTGAAATCAGATAATCCAAGGGTGGGAGTTTTAAGGGGTTGAAAGCAAATAAATTTAGGACTCGTTTAATCAATAATCTTGAGACCCAAGCATTTTTTACATGACTGGAATTATAAGATCAAATGATATTTTTTTTTATTTTAAGTAAATTATATTACCTATTATGGAAGGTAAGTGAAGAAGGAGAAATAAATTGAAGAAATACTTTTTAGTTTACATACTCAATGCCTAACATTAGGAAGTTAACGTCCCTCTTACTATTTTAATAACGCAGAGTGCTCTTTGATTTTCCTGATTCCTTTATTGTTCCATGCAGTGATGCAGAAGGTCACGGGAAGATACTGCTATTTCTCTTCAAACCCTTAATAATTTACCTGGATAGCAACCTTTGAAGAATTTTGGCTAAAGCATTAGTTCATGGACTTAGCGAGAGGGAGATATCTCAGGAATATGCTGGATGGTAGAGGAACCAATTAATAAGGATGTCCTCTACTATTGTTTTTAGTTTTATGCAAAGTGCACTTTCGGAGTCAGCGCTCCATCGTCAGTGCCTAAAGTTAATGTAACAATCTTAGCATGGCCAACAGTGTAAACAAAACAGTTACGAAAACGGAAAAAAAATAAAGAATAAAAATATTAAAACCAAAATAAATCCAGGATAAAAATGATAGAAAATTTAATAAATAGTCAACTAATAAAATTAAAAACGATAAGCATATGTCAAAGGTTTTTTTTTTATTTTTTAGCTTTTTAATTTTTGTTATTTATTAAATTTTTAAATTTTATTAGTTGACTATTTATTAAATTTTCAATTGTTTTTATCCTGGATTTATTTTGTTTTTAATGTTTTTATTCTTTATTGTTTGTGACTGTTTTTTTTTTTACACTGTTGGCCATGCTATGATTGTTAGATTGACTTAAGGTTTTTGTTTGTCAGCAGGCACTGACGATGGAGCGCTGACTCCGAAAGTGCACTTTGCATAAAATTAAAAACAATAGTAGAGGACAAGGCCTTTTTATTGATCCTTATCTAGAGGAAGATATATGCGCAAGTCAATAGAGTTGACTGCATACTTAAAGAAGGCTCCTAGGGATGTCCTTAAATGGAAGAGAAAATATTTTAGAGCATTCTTGGTGTCTTCTATTAGAGATTAGAGATTTAGAGAGAGGTGTCTCCAGCAAATGACAGCGAGTATTTGGGGCTCAGATATTGCGCCATGAAATAGGGCTCAACGTTTTTTCTCGCCTTTTTTTTTTCGCAACACAAACTACAAACTGTGGGGAGCCGAATGAAGTCTGAAGGCAAGAAAAAAAGATCAGTCATTTGTTCCGGATTTGTAAAACGACCCCTTCCCGCATATACTACACCAGTTGTCTTTAACATGCAAAACAGTCCTCCACCACTCCCCCTTTTTTCACCAATCTCTCCCGGTCTACCCCAAAACTAAATGTAATTTATTATTCACTCCAATTTAAAAATACAATAATTTCCGTGTTTTCATTTAATAACTAAGTAACAATCTTAGTAATGACGAAACTAGTCTTATGTTATGCATATATACATATATATATATATATATATATATATATATATATATATATATATAGTTGGTCAAGAAATTGATGTAATTAATTTCACACATTTCTTGATGTAATAAATAATTTCCGCTGTGTAATTTTATTGCCCCTCCTAGTGGATGGGCATTTGAGCTGCGCATAAACAAATTCCTAAAAACGTGCTAGTACGAAGCATTGCTCATCTTATCTTACCATATATTATTCTCTATTGCTAAATAAAAATCCGATGAGAAGAAGTGGGAAATTATGAATAACTGAAAAGAAGAAAGTACAAATAACTAACTCGTTTAGTACTTCAATTAAGAAAAAAATAATGAAGAAGAATTGTAGAGCATGACTAGTTTATGAAGTTTGTCCCATAAAAGTTTTCAAACCAACTCATAATAATGGGGATAATTTGATTTTTCGAATTCCCCTCACTAAAAACCCGCCTATTCCAGGTCCGATTTCAACCATTAACAAATATTTTCTTTAGTGTTGAGTGGGACTCTTAAATATCGTGTACGGTAGAGATCAAGTAAATCTTTCCTATCTAAGAAAATAAAATATAATTCATGACGTCGTAAGAAGGTATCTTTGTATCTCAAGGTGCGATTTCGGCCATTAACGGACTTCACCTTTAGTTTGGGATAAAATGTTTAAATATCGAGCTTGGTAACTATCAAAGAAAAATTGGTACAGTGATAACAGACAAATATATATAGTTTTGAACGGATATTATTTTCATCATTTCCTGGATATTTGAAGAAATTTTTTGAATATGGCACCAATAGTACAACCTCCTTAGCTGATTTCCCTTAAGGTCCCAAAACGGTCATATCTAAATACGACTAAAACAATACATATATATATATATATATATATATATAAATATATATGTATACATACTGAATAACCAAGACTATCCAAATTAAATAAACCTAATGATTTCCTATTCTAATATTTACAAAAAAAAAAAAAAAAAAAAATACTTCAGGTTAACATAAACAATATTCACAGCAAACTAAAAGAAATAGCCGGGCAAAATAGGATTGGGTAAACTGATGAAATTCCTCTTCCTTTGCTGGGTCACCCGCAAGCCTGAAATGCTTTATTCTCAATTTTACTCTAATAAAAAACCTATGTACGCAGCCGTTTTCCTTCATTCTAAGGCCTGCCTCGCATGAGTGGTCCTATTTCAATTGTTGATAAACGAGATGTTTAGTTTTTGTAGAAACCCATGAATATCCGGTTTGGAAACCATCAAACCAAAATTATGGCAGCTATTGTGCTAAGAGACAAATTATTTCTATGTTCTAGGTAGGATCCATGGACATTTGGAAAAATATTTTCGAAATTTGCGTCATGAATACAATTTCCATAGCAGATTTTCCTTAAAGAAGATCTGCTAAAAGAAAAAGTCAATCAAATAAACACATTTAAGAAAAGGAACCGAAATATTAGGAAAATGCTTAAGCATAGCTAGAATAAGATGATTGAACAGAAACAAGGATGCTGCAAATATTAGATTACTGTTCTATACTTAGTTTTAATGAAAAGGTTGTTGACGAGGTAACTTTGTATAAGCGTTTAGCCGAATAGAAAGGCTCTATACCACAAATAGAGTAGGGTCAAGATATGTCGGGAGAGTTTTCGGTTCATATTCAAAAGAGAATACGGTGGAGGAAGAGCTATTGATTGAAGCGGTGTTTATATGCTTTCCTAATCTACATATAGATATGCGGGACCCCTTCCACAGCGATTTTCCGCCGGATCGCCTCCTCTAGACGAGCATCTGTCGCCTCACAACTGTGCTTCTTCAGCTACCACTGCTTGCTCAGCACTTCTTATCGTCACTTTAGTACCAACGTTCTTCCTTATGCAACTACCAGTCAGGCTTAAAAATTGTATGAGATTAAGACATATGCGAGGTTAATGGGGAAGTTTAATCTGTCTTCTTATTAGTAGTTTTATATGCAACTCGATAATTAAGAGGAAGAAACTAGGTAGCTGGCAACTTTAAACTATCACCCTCTCTCTTTCACACACACATACACACACGCGCGCGCACACACATATATGTAAAATATTCATACTTACGCACATTTTAATAAAGGGTTAGACGCCTTAAGGCAGATTTAACTAATATTAAACGAGATCTAAGGAGAAGAACATATTTACTAATTTTATTCGAACATTTTAATTTATTTATTAACATCCACTTTATGCTACTAAGGCTAATTGGTACGGGTTATCTACACGTTTCCGCCCTTTTCTAGCCAGGGTGGGACTAAGGATTTCATAATGAGTTCGTGACTAAATAAATTTCGATTTGCCCAGACGAGAATCGAACTCGCCACTCTAGGTTTAACATGTTATATTAAAGCTAGCGCCATTTTAATTAAAAACATTACTTTTGGCTTTATTTAATGTTGTTTTATATTATTGTTTTTGAAGTTTGTAGTGTACAAACGACGCGTTTAATAAATATTTCCAAATCAACTATAGATGATCCGTTTTCTCCTTCTCCTTGGAATTAATGAGTTCCTCACTAAATAAATTCCTATTGCCTACATGGAAATTATTATTGCTTTTAGTGAGACAGACAGAACAGATAAACTTTTTAACAGATAAACGCAATTGAGCATATCATTGACTCTCTCTCATTCAAATTTGAGTAGATTTGCACTATCGGTTCCTATTTGCATAGGCCTGAATTAGTGGCTTGGAACCCAAGTCACCTGGAAGGGTGGATTTGGAGCACGTCCCAATAAAACCACCAGAATGTTTGCTTTGTGCCTGTAAAAACATAGAGCGTTTACTCAAACCCTGTCTATAATGGATACAAATGCAAACATAGTGTTTTCAAAAATGATTGCGATAAAAAGCTGAAAATAAGGTACCATCCTAATACCAACTCATTGTGTTGTTAAATAAAACACCTCACCCGAGACACATGATGTCAATAGTGTTAAAAGTATCACTGTAGCTCCCATGGAATTTTCTTCTAATGGCATTGTCAAGAATCTACACAGTTATCGACCTCCCTAAATATGGAACATTAACATCTAGCCCAGAGAAAATTGTTGTTGGAAATGCAATTCACAATTTATCACACCAACTCAATGCGTGAGAAATCTCATTAGCTTACGCAGCCACTTAGCAATAGTCTTTTAGCAAATATTTTGTTCCTTCCTTACATTGTAATTGTTTAAACTATAGCTTCAATGGATTTTACATATCTAAACTACTAAAAATTGTCTTAATAAATTATGTAGTAATTTAGCTACGATTACGATCTTTATCCTTGTTTTATAAATATTTATAATTGGTTACATTGGAACTTTTGGCTTTCAAGAAAGTTGGATTTACTTTTCTTAGTGTTTAAATCACACGATTACATAAAAGAGAAAACTTTGAGTGAAAATTAATCAAGTCGCAAATATTTAACAAACTTATGAATGTCATCTTTAAAATCTCACATGTCCATATCGATGGAAGTGGGAGGTTTTGGAAATAGCCATTTAATCATGCTGCATTCCAATAATAAAAAAATATAAAGAAAAAAAGTAGAAAATAAATTAATAATTGATAGGTAATAAATTGTTATGAGAAATACAATAAAATCTCAATTCTATCGAGGGAAATATTCTGAAGAAGGCATTTGGAATAAAGAGGCAATAAGGAGGTAGTGGCGCGATCTCTTGACTACCGCTTGAACTAGCTACTCTGGAGAACATTGTGCGCTCCAGAAACCAGCCCCATTACCTGCATAGCTATAAAAATAAAATAAATTTAACTGAAAATTCAATTTAATAAGATATGAACTTTAAGCCTCATTAAATGAAATAAACCTACTTCGTTGTACCATTATGAGTTCGTTAAATGATTGCCTAATTAGCACTATAATTAATTCAACGTAATTTGAGCTTATTATTGTTATCTTACCTAGAAATTGAAAATCATTGAGAAAGAGAGCTTGAATGCAAAAACATAAAAGGAATCCAAGTTAAATCAACCTCTTCTCCATCACTTTTTAATATTTTCTAAATCCAATCCTTATTAATTAAGAGTAAATACGATAAAGGGTACGAGTAAGGGTAGGGTAGATATGGGAATTGAATCACTACTTTTCAAATAAAATTATTCCTCTGTTTAAATATGGGAACTTCTCTTAATGCAGGTTACTCTTTAGTTAGTTTAAATTAAGACTCATCTTTATTTGAAATAAAATGTAATATTGATAATCTCCTTGAGGGAGAGGGAAAATGATTTGTTTCACTATTTGTAATGTATTTTTTCTATTTTAATACACTAATAGTTGTTTTATTTTCTGTAAAAATCCTCAACCAGCAAAACTTTAGATGTACAAGTTTTGCTCAACTAGTGTAGAATTTTGGTTTCGATATTTTTGATTATCGATTACCTACAAAGTTTCGAGTTTTAATAAATCAATTCCAGAAGAAGCATTGGTACATCTACATATAATTTACTTGCTGCTTATCTAAATATTTGATAAATATACCATGTAAATTTCTTATCTCAGTTTGCTTATTCATATTGTTTGTTTTTAATAATGTGGATATTTTCTTTTATCTTCCCGAGAAAAAAGAATTCCTCATGAAATTCGATTACAAACACATTCTAAGTGACATCGCATTTCATTGACGGAAAAACTGAGGCTTACTGCATCCATTCCAAAAAGTGTTTTAAGCAATTTGTTTGTAGGGGACTCGACGGCAATGACTATAGTGGGTGATCTTCTATGTGTTATTTAATCAAACCGTAAACAAGTGGAATTTAGCTACAATAAGTTATGAATTTACTTTTTTCTGATTTTTTTGTAATTTATCTTTCATGTTCTGTTAACTTATTTTATTACTTTAGTTATCATCGTTTAAGTGGGATCATAATCTATTTCATTGAAAATGGACATGTAAAGTAAAATAAGGTTCATTTTACTATTATATTTATCTTTTTAGATTCAGTAATCCAATTCCAAAAAGTGTTTTAAGCAAAATGGTTACCTACATATCTATCATTAGTGCCGATAAAACTAATAAAACTGTAATTTAAAAAGATAAATATAATATTAAAATGAACCTTATTTTACTTTACATGTCCATTTTCAATGAAATAGATTATGATCCCACTTAAATGATGATAACTAAAGTAATAAAATAAGTTAACAGAACATGAAAGATAAATTACAAAAAAATCAGAAAAAAGTAAATACATAACTTATTGTAGGTAAATTCCACTTGTTTACGGTTTGATTAAATAACACATAGAAGATCACCCACTATAGTCATTGCCGTCGAGTCCCCTACAAACACATTAGCAAGGATTTTAGGTTCCTAATTGAAACCATTTAGTGCCAACAACTAAAATACAACTATAACTAAACTAAGCACTAGGAAACTAATAATGAATGTCGGAGAAGTTTTTTTTACCCAAGAACGACGAACTGAACAGCAACGAGAAATGAAGAAATAATGATAAACAAGCACTTATACCAACATGGTAGCATTCCATATGAAAATACACTAAAATACAAGATAAAAGACCACCACAAGATAGAAGTCTGTTTCTCTTAAATATAATCCAGCAATAGCAGGGCACATTAAGAAAATCAGTAAGGACGTTGGACAATAGCCTGAATATATGGGGATAAAATAAAATATAAACTGGAATCAAAATACAATGATTTTAAAATAAGCTGTTCTGCCTCTGAAAGATTTTATATAAGGGAGTCTTTGTAGACCTTAAAGAAAAGATTGAAACACTGCTTTAACCATTTCTCCTTCAACGAAGATTGAATTCAGGTCACATTTCGACCAAAAGGTTCATCAAAATTCTTTTCATTTTTATTTTGTAATAGTTTTATATATATATATATATACTATTTACAATAACAGAAATATTTCGTTAATAGACATTTATTTGGGGGGCATTTTTAATCAATTCTTTCTATTTTGGTGGAGCTGCTAGGTTCAAAGACCCCCCCCTATACGTAGAGCCATTTTTAAGAAACAGACTCCGCCTTAAATAAAATTGAGAAATAGGTTGACTGTTTCTTTTAGTTGCATTTATAAATTGTTTAAAACTATGTGTATCATAAATTATGTAAACATTTTTTTGTGAATCACAAAACCAACAGCATCAGTGAACATGGACAGCATTCTTGATTCGATACAAGCGAGAAGAAGGTGGATACTCCGAAAAAAGGTACTCTAATGAATCCTTCTTTATAAAGCAACAGTAAACAATCAAACAAAGTACAGGAGATAATACTTCGTTAATTTAAAGCAAAAATAGGCAAGACAAAATCTTTGACTATTTCATATAACCCTATATTTTTCATTAGAAGGGCCGATCGTTCTCGAGTGACATCATAGTGAAAAAAATTATAAGAAAACGGTGGATCACTTTATGCCCGGCCTAATTGTTGGACAAGCTTATCAAACACAAGTAGTTTTTATGACCTCGGAAATCATTAAATTACTCTAAAGGGGTATTTAACTGTAACGGCTTAAAAAAAGACAGAAAATAAAATAACAATAGAACTAAAAGAATGGAATGTGATTGATCTTAAAAGAGTAGGGAAGGATCGACAGAGTTATAGTCTGTTTTGTGATTAATTTATTATTCCCGTTCTACCAAAAGGGATTTTCATTTCATACATCTGGGTTCAGTTATACAATTGCATACCATGACCTCTCATCTTTTAAACTGTGGTCTCTTTAGGTATCATAGAGCTCTTCGAACTTCATTGTCTTTCGAAAACCTATATCACTTGCAATTCAAAGATGCTCAACATTCAGGAATACTTAATTTGCGTGCTGTCGCGTCTTACTTCCGTCGATATTTCGTGTGCTCTTTTGCTCCTGTGCTCCTAGGAAGTAGCCCTTGTATTCAGATGAATCATTGCTTTGTGTGTGCGGTTGTTACTCACAGTTACGGTATCACATTATTCATCAAACCAGTAATTGTGCCCCTTGCCTTCTTCGGAGCCCATAGTCCAGTTTATTCAATTGCCTTCCAAACAAAACCTCACTGCTGTTTCAGAGGAGTACTGTGCTCCAGCTTAATACACTGGAGTATGTTAATAAGTTCTTCTGGGCACCAAGAACCTTCAGTTTCCCTTATGACCTTGATCTTCCTTATTCTTTCTGGTGCTCTTCTGTGATGCAGCAATGTATGCGTATATATGTAGGTACCTGCAATATGTAGGTAGGTAAACCCTATACGGTACCAGTAGGAAAACATTAGCAGCTGCACATTACGTAATTATTGGTATACTCTCTTCTCTTTTATTTAATAGTATATACAAGGGTAACAGTCAATCTACAATAATTCAAATCTGATAGATGGTAGAGCAAATTGAAGGGTCACAATAGATTCAGATCATTTCCAAATCGCATACATTATTTGGAAATGATCTGAATCTATTGTGTCCCTTCAATTTGCTCTACCATCTATCAGATTTGAATTATTGTAGATTGACTGTTACCCTTGTATATACTATTAAATAAAAGAGAAGAGAGTATACCAATAATTACGTAATGTGCAGCTGCTAATGTTTTCCTACTGGTACCGTATAGGGTTTACCTACCTATGACAGATTCATAAATTGTCTCCACGCACATCTTAGGGTTACACAGCAATAGTAAACTGTGTGTTACCTATTCTCAAATGTACAATGGCGTCCCACGTAAAACCCCGGATTGCGGCTATGGCTTAGCTGCCGTTCTCTAACTGGGTCAAGACACTTCCAGTGCTCCAGTCAATATAGGCTGACCACATTCCAAAAATCATTGCTAAAATCTTTGACGGTGGCTATAAACCTCTTTTTCATCTCCCCCCCCCTCCGCTTTGTCTGTTGGTAATCCTGCGTGAGTCCGTCCGTTGGCGTCTTCCGTTTATTATTCCTTTTAAATAGTTGTAGTGGTCTGAAGATCGTGTCCGAGCTAGTGTTGAGCTGTTCTTTGATGATGTCTCCGGTGAATGTCCGTTGTTTGAATAACTCCATATTCTCTAATATGTCCAATCTTCGGCCTTTCGTTTGTCGGTGTAGAAGTTTCATACTCGTCGGGTCGTGGCAGTGGTCGTTCAGGTGGTTGGCGAAGGTGGAGTCTCGTTTGTTTAGTCTGAATGAGCGGATATGTTCGGTGTATCGCGTTTTCAGTCTCCTTCCAGTTTGTCCAATGTATGTGTTGTTACAGCTGCACGTGAGTTTATATACTCCGTTCGCAAACACTCCAGCTGAACCAATCACCAAACGCCACGCTATCACATACACGGGTCCTGATACATATAAAATCACAAACGCACTTCGGAAAGAAGGACTCCACGCTACGTTCAGAACCAACAACACCCTACGACAAAAGCTCACAAATGACATCGAGAACAAGGACATCTTCAATATGAACGGAGTATATAAACTCACGTGCAGCTGATGCCATCGCATCGAAAGCGCTTACCAGCGGTACTCAACCATCAGCCAGTTACGACGGTCTCCACCGAGAGGTATGACAATAGTATCATTTATATTGGCGGTTTTAACCCTTTATTTGAATTACTATACATTGATAATTTGGATTTTCAGAATGTGATAGATGCTGCTGGAGCATTTTCCAGGAAGATAGATGGTTATTTTGGGCCTAAAAGAAATGGTGAAAATATACGAAGCTGGTGATATTTATCTTAGGGTTACTTTAAATATTTTCCTTTAAGTAAATCAGCTTTTGAGGTAGTACAAAAGGTGAAGTGTAAGGAAAAAATTCGGTAATTTTATAGGTAATATATTTAAATTAACACACTAAAATATATACACTTTATATATATATATTTTACTAGCTCAGATACCCGGCTTCGCTCGGGAATTCATTTGAGGCTGAATGGTGATGGTATATTTTTGGCAAGGCTTTACTTTGCACAATATTTTGACATTTACCCGTTCCAGTGTTTAGGGTTAACACCCGTCATTTCTGTGGGTTTGTTAATAATAAAATTAATTTTTTATGCAAGACTTCACTGTCCTACATATTGTCATATTTCCCGTTTCCTGTGCATTATGAATAGATTTGAATTATTAAGGAGAAAATATTGACATACTTTGAATTATTTTTTTCAGGTGAGGTACCTGGTAGTTCATATTGAAATGAAGTGTTAAGCAAATTTCTCTAAATAACAAAATATATAACTTTTGTTATGTGCACATTTGCCGAAACCCCAATAGGAAATCACTATTTTTAATTGCAGGCCTCCCTCATAACCCCCACTCCTGCCCGTCCCTAGAAATAGTATGGCTTATTATAAGGAAGGCGTTAGTGCTAATTCACACTACAGAGTGTTTTATTTAGTTCGGTTGAGTCTTTTGTGCCAAATAAAATTGTTGACTCCCGCTATAATTTTTAGCGTATAACGCCTTTATACTTCCGTATACGGCAAAAGTGCATATAACAAAAGTTACTCTAAATAATAAAATAAACAACTTTTGTTATGTGCATATTTGCTGAAAATGCAATAGGGAACGAAATATCGCTATTTTTAATTTCAGGCCTTCCTTATAACCCCCACTCCTGCCCGTCCCTAGAAATGTTAGTATGGCTTATTAGAAGAAAGGCGTAAGTACTAATTCACATACCGAGTTTGGTTAAGTTCGGCTGAGTCTTTTGTGCCAAATAAAATTGTGGACTCCCGCTATAGTTTTTAGCGTATAACGCATTTATACTTCCGTATACGGCAAAAGTGCATATAACAAAACTTACTCTAAATTACAAAATAAACAACTTTTGTTATGTGCATATTTGCTGAAAAAGCAATAGGAAACCAAATATCGCTATTTTTAATTTCAGGTCTCCCTTATAACCCCCACTCCTCTTTGTCTTAGAGAATATTAATATAGCCTAAAGTCTAAGTTGGGCTAGTAGTAATATACATACCAAGTTTCATAAAATTCGGTTCAGCCGTTTATGCGTGAAAAGGTAACAAACAAACAAACAAATAAACAAACAAACAAACAAACAAACAAACAAACAGACACCAAAGAAACAAAATGCAGTTATGGTGTCTATGACATGTGAAACGAAAAGTTATCGTGAAATTTCGTGAAAAAAATCAATGTACAGACAGAGGTTACAATTTTATATATATATAGATATATAGAAATAGGGAAGTTTTTGAAGATTTCCCCTTTTCAAACTTCTTCAGAAATGCGATATGAAATCATAAACTTTTTATTAAATTTCAATATCCTGCTTTCTTCAACAATCAAGGTACATTTATGGACGTTTATCAGTAATTGTTAATATTTAAAAAATATGTCTTTTTACAGCAAATGTGATGAATGCTATTTGCAGTGGCGTTTTAAAATGTCTACAAGTCAAAAATAGGTAGAAACTAATTTTTTTATTGTGAAAATCGAAATCACCAATAAATGAGAATATCCTTCCGGCTAACGGAGAAATGTGGTACATACGATAGAACAACCTCATCATCTTTGTGTCATTAAACGCAAAGAAAATCAATATAGTTTGAATAGTCTTTTTTGCTGAAACATTGTTCGGGTTTTAAATTATATTTGCGTGTGTGTGTGTGTGTGTGTGTGTGTGTGTGTGTGTGTGTGAGAGAGAGAGAGAGAGAGAGAGAGAGAGAGAGAGAGAGAGAGAGAGATGTTTTTCTGCCCATTAACACATCGAAATTCTTAATTTGTAGTTGAATTCTGGGTAGTTCCATGTTAAACTTAAGTAAATAGAAGTGACTTAACACATCCGATAGAAGAGGATTATACGATCGAACTCATTAAAAATTTCGTAGCCTTTCAACGTAAAAGTCTACTCCTGCACATCTATGTTTCGCAATAAGCTAATCCATGGCAAATTTCATATGCAGCACGTATACGACATATTGCTGATATTTATTAAGTGAGAAACATGGAATTGAAGTAGATACGTGTATGTGTGGTCTTTCTTAATATATCAAGGAAGTTTATCTTGTTCAGGTTTAAACTCCTACCCAAATGATTTTCACCTTAAACATTATATCACTAACGTACCAAGGCCAGCTTGGATTGCAAAAGTGTTTATGGGGTTTTAACGTGGGAGAGATAGAGAGTACAATGTGGAATGCACCATCTGGGTCAAAACTGCTAAGTTTAGTTTACTAGATGCCTTCTTGGTGACTTTTTTTAATCCTAGGCTTATTTAAAAATGATAAAATCTTCGTTGAAAATTATAGTTACATTTCTGTTTTCCACGCAGAGTATCCCTCTAACGTGGGAATTTATATAAATTTTGTGTGCTCCATCCTTTGGATACTACACACATTTCAATGATTACGTTATAGTATTTCGTATAGAATAAAAACATATGTAAACATTGCATATGTGTATTTACAGTAGGTGTAGATCTAGAAAATGGTGTCCAGTTCTTGAATAAAAGTATTAATTAAATCCCTTGTTGAATTTGAGTAAAAGTTTTGGTTTTTCCGTCGGCCAAGGTCCGTTTTGTAAGGTAATGTACTTGATGAGTCTTGTTCTTGGTCCATAATGTACAGTCATATAAGAGGTGGTCATACGTCTGCTCAGTCTCATTGTCACATTTGCATGTATTTGTGTTTGTTTCTTTTAAATTTGAACAAGTAACTTTTTGTAGGTCCATGTCCTGATATAAATTGTATTTTTTTTAGAATTCCAGAGTTATTTTTTGTCTCTTGTATATGGTTGGTATGTACTTATGTAAATGTCGTCCTTTAGTAGGGTTTCGTCCCTTTTTTTATAAGATTCGTTTCTCAAAAGTGTTTCAATGGTTCTATAGTTACATTGTCAATATTTTTATTGCTATTAGAAGCAGAGTTCATGAAAAAATTAGATCACCTTTCCATGAATAATTGTGGGCCGAACACCTTTGGACGACATCCTTGAAAAAAGGACTTTAGATGAAGAGTGGAGAAAGAAGTTGTATAGTGAACATAAGCTTTTTATCAGGGCTTAGAGTTAAAAATAAAAAGAAGATAAAGAAGGAGAGGACAGAGCTGTAAGATGAATGAGGCCAGTGGATAAGACTGGGTGAGGGATGAGTCAGTGCTGGACCGTCTTTATCAACTCTTATCATATAGTAGCGTCATCAACACCTCCCTGTAGCCGCTCTTCACTCATACCAAACATTTATCAGCTAAATAATGCACCATATACTTCTTACACGGCAAACATTTCTCTCCCTTTACTCGTCTTATGGCGTCAATTTTCCTCTCCTTTGATCCCCGGCTTCGAGATGCGTCGGCCAACAACAGGTTTAGGGCAGACCCCAAAATGAAAACCAATTATGGATGTAGAGATAAATTTAGTTATTTTTTTAAAACAATAATATTGAACGGCTCCCAGGCAAGAAACGAAGCCATAGCAACAGCAGGGTGAGTATTCAGGGAATAGTCAACTGCATTTACCTTTTTAAGTATAGATACTTAATGTCTGAATGCAGTTCACATCTAATTTTTTTTTTTTAAATTACCGATAATATTCATTTAAAGTATTTGTAAGAGTAGAAAAAATGTTATCATCAAGATCATAAATAGCGAATGGCGAGTTCGATTCTCGCTTGGGCAAAGGAAATTATTTAGTGACGGAATTCATTAAATAACATCCGAAGTCTCAACCTGGCTAGAAAAGGGTGGTAACCTGTACATAACTCGTCCCAATTAGCCTTAGTTGCAAAAAGTGGACGTTAATAAATAATAATAATAAATAGCGACAAAGAAAAACCACTGTTTATATTTGCGTCTAGTCCCTTAAAAACAAAAAAACCTTCCCTTAATCTTAAGAATTGCCTGTTTTTTGGAATACGATTTTAGCACCTTTGCAATGACAGTAATATTCTAAGTTTCATGAATAATATTCATCTTCAAATGTCCATCGATCCTACCTAGTAGATGACGAAAAGGAGGCACGTTCAAAACTGTATATATATATATATATATATATATATATATATATATATATATATATATATATATGTCTGTTATCGCTCTAGCGGTCTCAATTATTGTTTAATCGTTACCAAAAGCGATATTTAGTCGTTTTATGTAAAAAGAAAGACCAAGTTCGTCAACGGTTGAAATCGTACCAGTGGAGGGGGTTTTTGTTTTGAAAATTCGAAATATTTCCGTTACTATACGTCGGATCGAAAAACTGTATAGAATTAATCTTATAGCAAATTAAATGTACTATAAATATTGTTATACACATTTATTCTCTATCTTGAATATTAACCAAGATATTTGCATTTTTCAGTTTTCAGCCTTTAGTAGACCCCCCACTTCTGCTCGTTACTTAAATAATACTCAGTTATGTAATAACCCACATCATTCGAAGCTTAAATACTAAATATTGTTTTCAAGAGACATTTATCATACGAGATATTTTAATATTTTTGTGTTCCAAGGTATATAGGTATTCTTTGGTTTTTCTTTCTTGATCTGAAGAAATATCAAAATGTATAATTAATACATTCCTGGTGCCTCTTGGGAATCGATCCCACGACTTTAGGAGTACTAAGTGTATTTAAAAGACCAACGCCTTAACTGGCATTGCTGACCAGAGGTTCATATAAATGTTTAAATATCATTTTCATTCAGCTGGCGAGCTCTTTGGTGTAAAGAGATGAAAGTGACGAGAGTCGGATGAAGGGGGTTGGAGACAATGAGATGTGAGGGAGGACGGAGGGATAGCGATCTCTCCGCTGATGGGATCGATGTGCTTGAGGGTACTCCTCGACTCCTGTCTCGTCAGCAAGGTACAAGTCCTCTCCTACCCCCACCACTCCCCTCCCATTCACTCCCTCTCTCTCTCTCTCCTTATTTTTCTCTCACTCACTCACAAACACACCCACTCACTCTCTTTCTCTCTATCAATTCCACTCCAACACACTTATATACACACTTGATATACCCTACTCTTCTGCCTTGCTCCTCCCTATCGGCCAAAACCGTGATATTGATATAATTAAAACCCACTCATTGTCAACGCCCAATTAGAGGCTTTACGCCCTGGAGATTTAAAAATATACCTTATTTATTTTAAGAGTGCCAAAAAAAACCTGATCTATTCTTGTCATTCTTGTAAGTTACTGATTTCGCTCCTGCCACCATCATTAAGAGACGAACCTTCAAGTACATTAGACCTGATAATATGTAGAGGATATGTGGTTAGGGGTCGCTCAATTAATGACACTAGTTTACTGAATTTTACGTTGAGAATTCGTGCTTAATCCTTAACAAGACTTGACCTCAAACCTTGGCAAGGTTTTAAGTTCTACTTCTAGGTATAGGTTATCGTGCATTTTCATTCAAGGGGGTAAGTACTCGTACCTCGGCAAATATTTAGCGCTCATTAGGAAGGTATGAGGTTTAATTTTTATACCTTGGGAAACGTTATGCCTCAGTCCGGGGCCTAAGTTATGCCTCATACATGAGCATAGCTGTGCCTCATACCTGGGTATAGGTTATGCCCCATACCTGGGCATAGGTTATATCTCATACCCGGGCATAGGTTATGCCTCATACCTGGACATAGGTTAAGCCAGATACCTGGGCATAGATTATGCCTCATACCTGGGAATAGGTTATGCCTGAAACCTGGGCATAGTTTATGATTCATACCTGGGCATAGTTTATGATTCATACCTGGGCATAGTTTATGTCTCATACCTGGGCATAGGTTATATCTCATACCTGGGCATAGGTTATGCCTCATACCTGGACATAGGTTAAGCCAGATACCTGGGCATAGGTTATGCCTCATACCTGGGCATAGTTTATGATTCATACCTGGGCATAGTTTATGATTCATACCTGGGCATAGCTTAATCTTTCGAGAGGATTGAAGAGAAACTAAGCAGTATGAGTGAATATTTCCTTATGAGGTCCACACAAAGATCAGTTCTATGAATGCTGCTGAAATATAATTAAAGATATGGAGGTTTGTGTTTATGAGTGTGTTTATATTTGGGCGTAAGTTTATGTGTGTGTGTATGTGTGTGTGTGTGTGTGTGTGTGTGTGTGTGTGTGTGTGTGTGTGTGTGTGTGTGTGTGAGTGTACATTATAATGAATTTATTTCTAGATGAAATGAGGGGAACTAGCACTCTAGACTAAGAAAATGAATACCCCTGAAAAGAAGAAATATAGGCCACATAACATGTAGGGCACTTTTAAATACATACTACGTTGAGTAAAGGAGTTTTCGTTGATATCCATGCCAATTATTATGAAGAACATGAAAAAGAATATTTGGCACGAATGCACGAAAACCTGATATTCGTGATTGCGCGTTTTACTCCTCTAAACCCACGCAATTTGGTCCGATTTCGGCAATTAAGAACCTCTTGATCTTCAGTTTGAAATGAATCTGTTAAATATCAAATATGGTACAGATTTATTAAAAATGTAGGGCTCTAGATCGTGAATGGTTATGACCATTAACCCTTCACAGGCAAGGCTGGGTCGCTGGTGACCCAGAGGGTGTTTAAAATGTTTTAAGGGGGGAAATAGGGGAAGGAGGAGTGGGGGTTTGCAAAAAACCCTCCTTCTGAGTATTGCTCCTGACATCTAGGAGGGAAGCTGAGTGGTCTTGACTATAATATTAAGCCTGTTTCTTCCTGCACTCTAGAAACCTTGATCCTGGGTCACATATGACCCGCCTTGCTTTTCATGCACTTATATTAATCAATTTTTTTCTGTAAATTTATGGTTTTTTAAATTTATTGAACTGACTGCTCAACTGTTCAACACAACTGAAAAGTTTCTGTAACAGAATGACATCTGAAAATGTTTTATTTAGGACTGCTGAGGAAATTCTACAAGAGCTTGAGCGACAACGAGCAGAAGAACCTGATGATGATTTCCAGGATTCAGCCAGTGAAGATGAAAATCCAGAGTTGGTAAATGATGACTGCGTCAATGATGAGTTTCATCCACTTCCTGAGGATGATTTTGATGAGGAAATGTTCCAAGTTACTCATAATGAGTGAAATTTCTTCTTAGGAAACGATATGGATAGAGAAACCTTTACGGTATCTCTTTTCGAGAACACCCTCTCGAAATTTGTTGAAATTCCCAATGACCAAGAATAGTGCTGGAACTACCCGCGGAGAGTAGGAATGTCTTTTCTTATTATTTTCACATGAAATGATAGAGAAAATTACTACTTTCACTAATGAGGAAATCGCAACCAGGGCCAAAACATTTGCCTCCAAACAGTGGTACATTGGAGAAACCAATACATTAGAAACAACAGCATTACTTGGCTTGCTCTTGAGAGGAGGCACATTACACAACCTCACCATGGACGACTTATTTTGCTGTAATGGATGATCCTTTTTCCTTACATTAATAAAAATGAACTCATTTATCTTTCACATGTTGAATTTTTATAGACTCGTGTATATCGTTAAGTACAATAAACTTTATAAACTGTGTTTTCCTTTATTTAATTTTATTTTTAAGTACCTCCTAGGATGTGTAATATGAAAGAATACTGCTATAAATATGATCGGGTCACCCATGACCCACCTTGCCTGCACTGTAATTATCATATACCTTGCCTGTGAAGGGTTAAGAATGACGTCATTAAGAAAATGTATCCTTGTATTTAGCAAAGTAAATTTCCAATGAATTCAATATCATTATTTTGGTTTCAAATAAGACGTTGAATAATATATCGCCTTATTGCTAGCGTAAGATGAGTAGTAGAGGGGGTCATTACAGTCTTATGAAAGTCAATGTGAAGAGGAAGACGTAGGCTCGGCTAAACTATTTCCTCCAAAGAAGCGCCCTAAACCACCCTTTCATTATGACACCACAGATTCGAGCAACCGTCCACGCATTTATAAACAATATTTTTTGACATTGGTGACAATTTATAGTCTAATTTAATGATTTTATTCAAATTATTCATATTTGTTTACTTTGATAGAATAGCCCAAACCTTCAGAGAGTATTTGAAATGAATGATCTCTTTGTTCATATTTAGTAAGGTCTCATCCTCCAAGACTAGGTGAAAGGATGACTTCAGGGGCTGTGTAAACTATCCAGATTTCCTATGTGCTTCATGACACACTTGTGATCTCATCTCATGTCACATTCTCTATTTCTATGAAAACCTATGAGCGGATGTGTTACTGAAGGCTGAAAACAAGAAGGGACGAATAGCTCGCTTCATATTTGAGTTGCGGAATAATGCATAGAAGAACAGTTGTAGTGTATAGCGTGTATGGTATAGATTAAATAATCATTTTCGAGGTAACAACGTAAAATCTTAATTGATGACGTTATCAAATAACAATGAAAAACTCTCAAAACTTCAAGTTCTGGAAGAAAAAATAGATAAAAATTTGGGACAAGTCAAAGAAGTGATTGAAGGATTGAAAGAAAGGGTCAAAAAACTTGAAAATGCGAAGAACGCTGAACGTAAATGTAACCTCATACTCATTAATTTGAAATCTTCAAATAACTGCGAAAAAAGGAAAGAAATAGAAGAAATCTAAGTTTCTTATTAGTGAAGTAAGAACTTATGATATTCTTGATATCAGATCTACTCCAAATACGAAAATGACCTGTGTAACGCTCTCATCATTGTTATTGAAATACGATATACTGAAAAAGAAAAGGATCTTCTGGAAGATAAAAATTATGAACATGTTGTTATAAAAGACGATCATACCAAAGAAATTAGGAAAATTAGAGCTGAGCTTTTTCCGTTTTTCATTGAAAAGAAAAAGAAAGGACCGCAAGTAACTATTAGACATGACATACTTCTAGTGGATGGGAAACTGTTATCTTTGGATGAACTGCGAGAGGAAAGAGAAAGTAAAGCTGTAAAAAGCGGAAAGTTTTGAGAAACTAAAAATGAGACCTAGTAGCCTTGACAGATATTTTGGAAAAAACCAGAAAGGTCGGGAAGAAGACAGTTCAAACTCAAAAGACAAAGGTGAAATTTTAAATACACAAACAGCTGGAAATATTCCAGACTCTCAGGTGGGAGTGAGTCCTCAGAGATCTAACAACAAGCAGCAAGAAAAGGAAAAGAAACAAACCATATATCAAATAAAGAAAGGAAAATTGGCAAGAATTGGCACTCTAAATGCAAGAACACTACGGGATCAGGCGAAATTAGAAGAATTAGAAGAGGCCCTTGACAAGATAGAATGAGATATAATAGGTCTAGCAGAAATAAGGCGCAATTTCGAATTTATTGGGGAGACATCAAGAGGTAACTTGTTAGCTCATAGCGCCGCTGTCAATGGAAACTATGGAAAAGGATTCATTGTTAATAAAAGATTAAGAAAGAATATGGAAGAGTTTCAAAGCATATCTCCTAGAATAGCCAAGTTAAGTATCAAACTCAGGGGAATCCTTCACACTTTCATGCCCCAACCTCTGCAAGCACGAGGATGAGATAACTGATTTTTATGAGGAACTGGAAACCGTTCTAGCAGGAAATAAAAACAGAAGATTCTGCACCGTGTTAGGTGATTTCAATGCGAAGGTCGGCAGGAGAAAAGTGAAAGATGGCGAAGCCATTGGAAAATATGGGAAAGGACCTAGAAATTCACGAGGAGAGCTATTATTGGAGTTCGCCCTTAGGTATCAATTGAAGTTGCTTAATAGCTTCCTTAAACTGTCTTGGGGAAAAAAGTGGACTTGGAGGAGCCCTAATTATGAAACTACGAAATAGACTATATTCTTAACCCCAATAAAAAGTCAGTGAATGGTGTTGGCCCTGTCAGGAATTTTAATTTTGATTATGACCACAGACTGGTTGCCGGCAACATGATTATCCCGAAAAAACGTTTTTTTATTCGAAATCGCGCTAGTAGATGTAAATGTATATCGCCTAAGTTCGAAGAAAATCTCAGGAATTTGTTTGCCGAAATTGACTTAAAGGAAGGAAATGAGGTTGAAAGGATATACTCAAAAATTCTGGAAAACATCAAAACAGCCAAGGAGCTACAACAAGTTTCCGAAAAATAAATAAATTTACCCAAAAGAAGTTGCAAACTGTCAGATGAGACCAAGAAAATCATTGAACATAGAGAACAGTTAAATAGAATCATAAACAAAACCCCCCAGCAGAAAATCCAACATGTGGAACTCAGAAAACTGGCTCGGAAAAAGATCAAGCATGATATTAAGATATACGAGGAGTAGGTTATAAATGAATGCTTGGATACAAATGGTTCAACTAAAGAAATTTTTAGAAAAATAGGAAATATGAATAAATTATATATGAGCAGCATTATGTCTTCATCTGGAAGAGAAGTTACCAAGAGAGAAGAAATTGTAGAAGCAGTGACACAATATTATGAAAAACTTTACTGTGACAAAGAGGCTGAAAACTAGAACCTGACAGAGAACTAGAGGGAGAAAGCAAAAGTAATAGGAAAATGGAAGACCTCAGCATTATGAAAGAAGAAGTTGGAAAAGCCATAAGGAAACTGAAACGGAAAAAAGCTGCAGGATCTGATGGCATTCCTAATGAACTAATCCTGAAGGGGAAAGATGAACTGATTGAACCCCTGACACTTCCATTTAATAAAATATTGGAAAAAGGTCGAATTCCTCAAGACTGGAAAGAAAGTAAATTGATTATTTTATTTAAAAAGGGGAGCAGAAAGAACATTGGAAACTATCGCCCTATCTCCCTCAAACAGTGTCTATATAAACTATTCTGTAATATACTGAGAGAGAGGATAATAAAATCCATCTATGCAGATCACAATGAAAAACAAGCAGGTTTTCGGCCAAAGTATAGCACCATGGACCATTTACAGAGCCTCAGTCAAATAATTGAAAAATGTTCCGAATACCAAAAGAACGCTTATTTTTGTTTTGTGGATTACGAAAAGGCATTCGACTCAATCAAAAGAGAATATATCTGGCAACCTCTCGCAGGAAGTGGAGTTGACTCCCTCTATATAGGCATAATAAAAGAAATGTACCAAAACTCAGTGGGATTCGTGTCTTTAGATAAAACAGGCCGTACTTTCAAAATTGGCAGGGGTGTAAAACAAGGATGCCCTCTATCTCCAATCCTGTTTAACAGCGGCCTGGACAAAACTTTCAGTGAATTGAACTGGACAGAGTTAGGCCTAGTGATCAACGGTAGCTTCCTCAACAACCTCCGCTTTGAAGATGACTTATGCCTGATTGCGGATAATATAGCAGACCTACTAAAAATGCTCACAGAACTTATGAAGGTTAGCACAAAATATGGCCTGAGAGTTAACCACCAAAAAACCTGTATTATGACAAACGCAGAAAAACCAGCAGTTGTAATTGAAGGGAAGGAATTTGAGTATGTAAAGGAATACATCTACTTCGGACAGTGTGTCTTTTAAAGGAAGAATGAAAAACAAGCTTCAGAAAAGAATCAAAATAGGATGGTCTAAGTACTGGTCACTCAAGAAGATCTTTAAAGGTTCGCTCAGTGACAAGTTTAAAAGTAAGGTGCTGAGCATGTGTGTTTATCCTTCCATACTCTACGGAGCCCAGACCTGGGCGCTTACAGCCAGAGCAGATTCCAAGCTGAACTCGACACAGATGGCTATGTTCAGGAGTATACTAGGAGTTAAAAAGAGGGACAGGAAGAGGAATGTGGATATTTTAAAAAGAGTGCCGGTAAAGAACCTCAGAGTTGAAGCACACCGATTGAACTGTGGCTGGGCAGGTCATCTGGCTAGAATGAATGAAGAGCGATGGGCGAAGGTCTGCACAGAATGGATCCCAAGGGACAAGGTCAGGAATAGAGGAAGACAGTGCTCGAGATGGACGAACGAGCTTACTGCAGTCTTTGGCAACAATTGGTGGAGAGTGGCGAGAGATAGAGAATGGTGGAAGAGGACGACCAGAAAACTTTGATAATTAGGATGGACTCCTTATTATACCTCCTAACGGGAGAGGCTTTTATCCTGGAAAAGGATGCTAATAAAGCTTATTATTATTATCAAATAACAAATTTCCAAGTATTTCGCATAATAAAGGTCTGAAAATCAGTATTTAGAATTTAAGCATAGAATATTGTGGTTCCTGATGTAACAGATTATAGTTAATATGACATGAGGAAGGTTTACTGAAGGTTGAAAACAGAAAAAAAAACCCATTATCTCAATTAATATTCATGATAGAGAAAATATGTAATAACAACATTTATAAGTATTTTAATTTTCAATAGGTTTGAATATATACAAGTTTTCGATCCGACTCATATTATCGGAGATATTTTGAATTTTCGAAATTCTCCCCCTCTAACCCCCTCCCACTAGGCTGATTTCAGTCGTTACCGAATTTAGACCTTTCAAGAATCTTTTTCAGGGGCTGTTCATAAAAGGTTAATATTTGTTTGAGAGTAAATAACAGATTGACCTACAAATGCATAATAATACATTGGAAACAAGATTTGTGATGTAGCATTTTTCCAACTCAATATAAGGTAGTTATTTCAATTTTTTTTTATTTATCCCCCCCTCCCAATTGATATTCTTAAAATGGCTAAAAGTGACACATCAGTCATATATAATTAGGATAGCAGTCCTTTTGCCATTATATATATATATATATATATATATATATATATATATATATATATATATTTATGTGTGTGTGTGTGTGTGTGTGTGTGTGTTATGGACTTGGAATCGAAAACAGTCATCGTTTCACATTAAAGAAGAAACAATTCATTAGCAATGAAACAATATGCGTGTATGCGTGAACCTTTTGTAGACCAATGAGTGGGAGAGGAGCATACCTATAACAATGATTTAGGGAATATATATAGTAGTAAGAGGTTAAGGGATTTTAGGGCTGAGAGATGAGATAGAGAATCTGGTAGTTGGTAGAAATAGCCCGAAATAGAGGTTCTGATAATTCAGGTTACGCGGCTGGATTAGTTGGTACATGAATAAGGAGGAGTGACCGTTAGCGCTCCCTGGTGGCCACTAACCAAGATAACAACCTTCCTCTAGCCCACTAATGCACGCCCTACCTCCTCTACAACAACCCACTCAGATCCTATGAATTATAAACCTTTCGGGCCGCTTTATACCCTACAATTCTAATTTGTTAAAACCATTTTTGGGGGTCACTCATGTGACGGATGAAGCTCTCCCATCCCACTGCGCATGCAGTATTGCCCTTCAAACGAAATCTCACCCTACTGCCAGGATTCTATTATTCTATAACATTCATTTCCATCAATGACATTCTCCTGCTGAGAAATAACATCATTTTTCTTTGGTTTATCAATTCTTGCTGAACTACCGTACAACAAAAAAGTCCGTCTCGCCGTTCTGCGTATACTTAGCAGAATTCACAATTGTTGAAATAATGTGCTGCCGATAAACATCGAATTCAATTTTCAGTTTCTCCACGATTAATTTAATTCAATTATTACTTATTAACGTCAGGTTTTTGCAACTAAGGCTAACGGACGTGTTATCTACAGGTTACCACCCTTTTCTAACCAGGGTGGGACTAGGGATTTTATTTAATGAATTCCGTCACTAAATAAATTCCATTGCCCAGGCGGGAATCGAACTCGCCACTATAGGATTGCCATGTGAGATTAAATGGGAAGGGCCAAAGTCTCCAACAGTCCGTGTACCATCCCCGAATAAGCCTGTGCCAATAGATATAATAATTATATCCATGAATAAGAAGCCTTCAAATTCATGGTAGACGTCGGATGATGATTACTATTATTGAAATAACATTCAAGTTGTAATAACATTCTTCAGTTCAACAAAGCATGAATATTCTAAAAATATAATAGCTTAACAAAGAATGAAAAATAAATACACTTTATGAAAAGAATCTACACAGGGAAGTGAGAAGGAAAAGGGAATAAATACAAATATATATATATATATATATATATATATATATATATATACATGCATAAAACTTTTAAATAACCTCATTTTGGTATCTCCTAGAAAATATACGATAGTGATAGTTTGACATTTAAAGAAAATATATTAAAGCCTACCCATAACGATAGAGATATGTTCATCTAGCCGTATATGGGTCAATCCATATGAAGTGATCTAAAAAAACATATTTTTGGTTGCTCGACCGTTTTGAATATTTTTTACATATTATTCTCATATATGCTGGAAGTACAAAAATGATTTTAATACATTTTTCTCGCAGCCTGTTTGAAAGAATGTTTGAAGTACGCGTGATATATGTGGGATGATCCATATGTTGGGAAACGTATATAAATGTAATTTTAAGATAAAACTAAATATTTGAACTTTGATATTTTGCTATGAAAACCGTTTTTAATTTTTCAAAAAAAACAAAACAGCAGAATGAGTTAGTGAAATAAGAAATGCCTTATAAGTATAGCATATAAACATTTCATCCACATTTATAAGAGTGTGAGGTATATAAATGTTACGGTGAAACACCGAAATCTGGAGAATGTCGACATTCACCGGTGAGTGTTGACATTCTCTGATATCGGTCTTCCACGGTAACGTATACAGTGTTTGTTGGAAGTGAAGAATATTTACTTGGAGAGAGAGAAAAAAAGAAAAAACGTCCAATTCTTCACAATTTGTTTATTTCAGCGCTAAGCGCTTTCAAAGACTAATGTCTCCATCTTCAGAGTGTCATACTTGAGATTTTTCTGAACGTACTGTCTCTGATTGTGTGGTATGTTGATATTCCAACTGAAGAGACAGTACGTTCAGAAAAATCTCAAGTATGACACTCTGAAGATGGAGACATTAGTCTTTGAAAGCGCTTAGCGCTGAAATAAACAAATTGTGAAGAACTGGACGTTTTTTTTCTCTCTCTTCAAGTAAATATTCTTCACTTCCAACAAACACTGCCGTGGAACAGTATGGCTGGTCAAGCTTCAGTTGGAGTATCAACAGACCACACAATCAGAGACAGTACGTTTTGAAAACGCTTAGCGCTGAAATAAACAAATTGTGAAGAATTGGACGTTTTTTTTCTCTCTCTTCAAGTAAATATTCTTCACTTCCAACAAACACTGCCGTGGAACAGTATGGCTGGTCAAGCTTCAGTTGGAGTATCAACAGACCACACAATCAGAGACAGTACGTTCAGAAAAATCTCAAGTATGACACTCTGAAGATGGAGACATTAGTCTTTGAAAGCGCTTAGCGCTGAAATAAACAAATTGTGAAGAATTGGACGTTTTTTTTCTCTCTCTCCAAGTAAATATTCTTCACTTCCAACAAACACTACTGTGGAACAGTATGGCTGGTCAAGCTTCAGTTGGAGTATCAACATACCACACAATCAGAGACAGTACGTTCAGAAAAATCTCAAGTATGACACTCTGAAGATGGAGACATTAGTCTTTGAAAGCGCTTAGCGCTGAAATAAACAAATTGTGAAGAATTGGACTTTTTTTTTCTCTCTTTCCAAGTAAATATTCTTCACTTCCAACAAACACTGCCGTGGAACAGTATGACTGGTCAAGCTTCAGATGGAGTATCAACATACCACACAATCAGAGACAGTACGTTCAGAAAAATCTCAAGTATGACACTCTGAAGATGGAGACATTAGTCTTTGAAAGCGCTTAGCGCTGAAATAAACAAATTGTGAAGAATTGGACGTTTTTTTTCTCTCTCTCCAAGTAACGTATACACTTTTACGATCTTGCAGGAGCTAGACTTCTGCAAGTATTAAGAGTGGGTGGATACTAAAACTTGTTAAAGAAAAATATCATATCTAAAACGTAACGCCACTGGAAGGTCATATAACATCACACAAAATCTCTCTGTAAAAATAAATAAATAAGCAGAGTTGTGCGTCTTGGAAAAATGTATATACTGAATAACCAATTATATATAATTCTGACGTCAGTCCCTTATCCCTTACTTGGCAACCCGTCATTTTTTTACTGGTTATAGTCTTTACCAGAAATTTCTTAACTGTAATCAGCTATTGAGGTTGTACTCATGAAAAATGTTAGAAAAAATTTCCTCAAAAGTCCATCGATCCTACCTAGGAGATGATGAAAATCAGGTCTGTTCAAAGTATATGTATTTTCTAGCGGTCGTAGTGGTCGGAACTTTTTTGTCGGTACCAAGCTCGCTATATAACCTACCATGCAAAACTAATAATTAAGTTCGTTTCTGGCTAAAATCAGGTGGTGGGAGGGAGGGTGTTTAGAGGGGAGAATTTCGAAAATTCAGTATACTTCCGTTATTATATGAGGGATCGAAAAATTGTGCAGGGCTGTAACAGCTTAGCCGGCACAATAACAACTGTAACCATTACCTACTAACTGCCACCTGCTCCCAGTGACAGTATTGCCATAAGCTATTTAAACTAAAATAATTGCTCTAATTTTAAAGTGGGACCTTTTAGTTAGTGTGAAAATTAATAGCCTCGCAGTTGTGTTTATTAGTGCTCTGTAGTTATTTTTGATTTTTTTTTTTTGTGAACTCTGCTTCAACTCATTTGTAATTATTTATTCAAAGACTTAATATTTTGTATTCTTCATCTTTTTATTTACAACCAGTGTACATTCTTTTCTTTATAAATTATAGTGGGTTACCTTCAAATTATTGTACGTTATAAAAATTAGTCCATTAAAGGAACAATCTTTTTCTAAATTTAATTGCTTATAAATGTTATTATATACAAGTTTTCTGTAATATGAATATTAACCGTTGCTACATAAAAATTCCAAATTGCTACATATTACTTTCTCAAATATTGGTAATATTTTATATAGGTTAAAAAAGTGTAATAATATATTTATATTTTTTAGTTGGTGGATTCTTTTATTTGAAAAAAACTGGACTGTGTTGTGTTTTGTGCAATTTAAAAATTTGATTTTAAAATGATTAGAGCAGTTACATATATATAAATTGTTTTACAATTTTTGATTCTGTTCAATGTTTTCAAGAACTTTTTTCATTTATCACTGTACTTTTGATCTTACTGTTAATTAATTTATTATTATTATTATTTATTAGCGTCCACTTTTTGCAACTTAGGCTAATCGGGACGGGTTATCTACAGGTTACCACCCTTTTCTAGCCAGGGTGGGATTTTAGGACGTTATTTAATGAATTTCGTCACTAAAAAATTTCCTTTGCCCAGGCAAGAATCGAACTCGCCACTCTGTTAATTAATTTGAATGATAAGCCTAATCTTTTTCATTTTACTCAAAACCCAATGATGGAATTATGTTTTTTCAAGGCTGTTAACATCTTCAATTACTTCACAGACAATTTTGGCAGACCAAGCATAGAGGCATTGGTTGTTAAAAATAAGAAACCTTTTTCATAGTTAAATACTAAAGTTAAATTTTTAACAGTAGTTTTATTCTTTACAGTTTAACTATTGTAAAAAAAATAAATATTCTTATACCGTTTCTCAAAAGAAATTCCATGATTAACATATTGAAAAAATCAAATTTTCAAATTAAAAAAAAATCTGATTAATTAAAGAAAAAATTTATTTATAACTAGATAAAAAATGTAATTAAATCATTTTTGCACTTCCAATACTCATGACATATTCAATAGGGTCAACAGCCTTCATTGGATCACTACATATGGATTAACCCTTCTGTAAGTTCGAAATGCAATGCGGATTAGTATTATTAATGCCTAATTTAACTTGGGGGAAGTAAATATCTCAATTATTATCGATTAGGTGGAAAAATGATAAATAATCATTGACATTTAAATGCCCTACAAATTTGCTCTATACATTCTTTGCAATCCCGTTGTAATAATGGGATTCCTGGCCTTGGGCTTCAGGTACTTTAAAGCTGATTTTACTCACAAATCACGTTGGTTGAAATACAAAACACTATAAAAGAAAAAATAATGTCACCTCAAATAATAATCTTACTCATATGAGGTTTAAATTATTTACCAATATTGTAATTAAATGTTTTACCAATCTTGAATATTGTGGAAGTTCAGTTAAAGTAAACTACAATCATATACCGGAAATGCTTGAATACTGTTTTCGATCACTTAAATTCCCTTCTTGTTTAATTATGAAGCTTAATGAGTTTTATAAGGCTGATTGGTCATAGAGAAATAATTTACTAAAAAATGAAATTTTCACTTAATAAATTCATTATTGACAGGTAAAATATTGAGGTATAATTCGCTCTTGATGTCATATGACACAATATATTATGGATAAATCATAATTAATAGATACGACTTCTCCATAAAGAAAGAAAATACAATACTACAATGGCCTCATTCATTCATCAGGTCTTAAGTACTAGTCAATACAATTACTTTCCGTGTCAGTGCAACAAGTTGCGCTAGGGAAAGAACGAATATACATATACTCAAAAAAAAAAAAAAAAAAAAAAAAAAAAAAAAAAAAAAAAAACACTTATTCGAATTAATTTAGAAATTAATCGCTGATCCGATGATCAACAAAGACAAAAAATAATTACAAAATAAAAAAAGAGAAGATAAAAAAGGCAGACATATCCATTCTACTCTCAATAATTGATTCGCTGTTGCCGGCCGATGAGCCTACTCTTATTTCATTTAAAGCCACCCTCTTCCTGGGGAAGCCTATAAAATATACAGAAAAAACTGCAGGCACGCTCCCTACATATACACTCACATTGAGTAGGGCGATGAAAACCGGACATCCATCACAGCCGCCATTGTAGAAAGAGAGAGCGTATTGTGTAATTCTCGACTCTGCTGGGCAGGCTTTGGGATGATGGATCGGCAGCTAACTGATTCCTTAGGCAGTCACTCGCCAACCAGTAGTCAACCTACCACCCTCCAGCAGTCAGAATCAATAATGCCATTTCGTTAGGCATAGCAGCCGGGGACGGCTATAGGTTCAAAAATAAACTGGAAATTTACATTGGTACACTTATAGAAAGATGCAACTTCGGTACAATCCAAAGAGTAATGAAGACTTCACAGACATATTCACACAATGAATATATCGTATAAGTTTATTCAAGCCATATATGTAAAAATGTCATTTACAGACAACACGATAAATTAACATGTAGCAATTTACCTATGTAAGAACCTATTTCACTAGTTGTTTATTTACTCACACTTTACGGTTTATTGATTATGTAAGATGTGTTAATAATTGTTTTTATTCTGAGAATAAATTGATTAATTTCAGTTGTTAAATCGTTTTTTTAACTGTTAAGAACCTATTATTAATTTAAAGATACCTAAATATCAAATAATAACTATTTACTTCCCACTAACTTCCCAGCATTTCTTACCATAGGCACTACGTTTCAGGATAGTTAAGTATTGTTGCGAAAATTAAATACATGAAAAATTAAACAGAGATTATCACGTATTTGGGAAGTAGATCAAAGGGGACGACAGATGTTCTCGGCAAGACCCGACCTTTCTGGACCCGTCTCGGTCTTTGATGTTTTTCCGCCAATCTATATAAGGGACCCTGGCCGACCCGACATTTTTTCTAGTTTGTTCTCAGCTGTTTTCAAGTGATCATCAGTGAGTTCAGTGCTACAAAGCGACTTATTGCAGAACGGGAAAGAGTTTTTATGGGAAGAACAGAGCTGTGCAGTGACTCTGTAAGTAACAGTATAGTGCCGTGTTTAAGACAGTGCAGTGCCTATAACTTCGCGAAGTAAAGGACAGTGCAATGCCTTGTTTTTTTATGAACTTCAGTGATCGTGAGTGAATTATTGGACTGTGTAATCTGAAGAACAGTGAAGCACAGCAACGGAACAGTCGAGCTATCAGTGCATACTGTGAGTAGTAATTAAGAATAATTAACCAAGTGCGTAGAGCATACTTAAATAAATTGTGCAGTGATAAAAACTGTGAAGCTTGTGTGTGTTTAATTTTGCAATCCAAAAGAACTCTAATCAACAGCGTTTATTACTAATTTTGCAATAAAAAGTAACAGTATTATTTTCCTAATAGCTCCCACATATTTCCACAAACCTATAAATATTCAAAATGTAGTAAAACAACGTCCTTGGTAATATAGTTATTTATTATACAAGTGACGAAAGTAGATCATTTTACAACTCGAGTGAAACGTTTACCCACACGAGTGAAGCGAGTGTGGTAATTTCACTCGAGTTGTAAATTCTACTTTCGTCACGAGTGTAATATTAAATTTTTTCTGAAATCGTGTAATACCTGATCAGATCTAACCAGAATATGAACAAAATTAGGATGTTGTGAAGATTATGGTATGTTGTTGGTAGGTTATAAGCATAGTTGTGAAAGGTTATAAGCATAGTTATAAAACAACTAGTGATGATTGTGAAGTAGTGCAGTTATAAACAAGTGCAGGTTATAAACAAGGAAGGTAATTATTATTATATTTAAATTTTAAAATATATTCATTATTTCCACCAATAATTCATTTACATTTCAATTTATTTTGTTAAAATAAATTCTTACAATGTTAAGAAACATTTAAAAGCATTTAATTTCCAACTTCAAATAATTTTTTTTAATTTATACTTATTAATAATTAAGAAGGCAATTCACTTTCTTCACTTGTGAAGAAAGTGATTACTTTCTTCACTCTATTGCAAAATGTTTCACTTTCTTCACTCATTTCAGTTTAGTAATGTTACCATTATTCAACGATTACAGAAAAAGTATATTTACTTACTGCAATGTGTCACACTCCTGTGACAATAATTGCATTGCATCGTTGGGACTATCAAATTCCCAATAGATGACATCATCGCCTAGTCTCTCACATTTTACACCTCTGCCTTTCTGAGGGCAGCCTATCAAGATTTATTTTCTTGTCGTGCCTAATCTGCGCAACCTGCCCTTCTTGATAGCTCAGATATAATTGAAGCTATACAAATAAATCAGTTTTTCATTGCTTCAGCTCTTCCTATCTCTTTCAGCTGTTACCTCACTACAACAACTTTCTTTCTTGGTGCTCATTTCCCCGGGACACAGGACCACAAAGAAAAAAAAAAAACTTCCTTACTGATAAAAACCTAATTTATAATTATGATAAATAATTGTCCTATAGTTTTGAGTGTGCAGGGATGCTGCAGGGTCCACCTCTTCAGGATAAGAAAGATGTGGTCTTCCTGCATTCAATTTTTATTTTCATAGTAAAAATACAAAATATTTGTATGTTAAATTGTTTATAATTTTGTATTTTTAGCCTGAAGATGTCACTGATGGGTTGAAACCGGTAGTCAAAAATAATAAAAACATTAATACAGGAAAACTACATCTTTCTTATCCCGATTAGTCATGGCTTTACTGAAATATGAAAATATCCTGCTTCTAGTCTATACCAAGTGGTTCAATTTTATCAATATCTGCATATTCTAACAGGTCCATCACGAGACTGACCAATTCCACAATACATCATATTTTTAATACATTGGTTCCTCTAACTTAAATTTCATCACAATCTCTGAGGAGGTTAACTTGATTATTTAGTCAGAATTTAGTCCACTTAATGAAAACTTGGCATTTCCTTTTTTCGGCCTTATAAAACTCTTTTGTGACTATTATCAATCTGTCTTATTGCCCTAAATCTGTCTTCAAAGCAATCTCTATATTTCACATGAATATGTCAATGCTTTTAATTTCTGTGCCAATCTACAATCTGTTCCTCAGAGTACACTTTCGGATCTAAAAACCAGCCCTTAGATGGATCATATCCAGATTCGAAATAGTTTAGATCTAAATACATAGAATATAAATAAATAGAATATCTTATTCGTGTGAAATCTGTCTGCCTTATGTAAACAAAATATGTTCTTAATGCAGAACAAATCTTAAATGTGGTCTATGAAATGTAAGAATGGAACATCTGTTATATCCCGAAATTGTATTGCTTAAGTAACATTTAAGTTCTAAATGTGGCTTTCCAATTTTCAACATGCTAAGTTCGAAATGATCAGATCACTAGATAATTCAGGGTGATCCTCACCAAAATCATTATTAGCTAATTAATTGTTGTAAATGACATTTAAGGGAATCTAGGAACATTCCAAGGAATATCCTTGGTTTAAAGAAATGGTAGTGTTTCTGCCTCAGAAGCCTCAAAGAACGGGAAGAGCTATTATATTGATATCCATCTTGTTGTGGGGGTGAGTCGAGCTGGGAGCTTATACAGTATCAGATAACAGTTTGGAAACTAAATTAAAAGACGGAGGACTCATATGTATCGATTTTCAATTAGAGGGGAGACGGGGATGCTTAGGCAAATCCTTGGCATTAGAGTGTAATTAAACTAGCGTTTAAGAAAGGCTTCCTAATCTAGGAGACTGTTTCCGCGAGTATCAGTTCTCCTTCTCCGTCATATTGCCTCCTCAGGAAAAGGGAGGCTACAATATATAAAACATTCCTAAATTAGGGTCTAAGGATTCGTATTAAATCAACAAGTAGCATTTACCACAGAACCACCAAAATCAATGCCCCACCAGGCAGAAGATACTTTCACATCGTATGCCCTTTCTACTGTATGAAGATTGGTATTAAAAAGTTAAGTGACATAAAAAAGTCATCAGCTTAGACTGCTATTCAAAGGTGTAGATTAGGAACGGTGATTTAATTATTCGCTTTATCCTGAAAACCACACACAAGTGGAATGCAGACCTCTGGTGTCGTTCTCGGGAAATATAACCCGAGGAACATGCTAAGGAATCGAACTGAACACAATCACAGAAAAGGTCATAACATCCGGAGATGTAGAAGAGGTACGTCGGATTAAAAGTTCTTCTTTAAACAAATACTCAGAGGTGTTGGCCACAATGTCACTGTCCTCTTCATATTATCTTTCTCTCGGAAAAACTGTTCTTTAAAAATTATCTAAATAGGCTTTCAACTCAAGCTCGACTTCATCTCCCAGATATATATCGTATATAACTTTGAAATTACATCATGTTAAGTGAAGTGCATCAAAAAAATTTGTTTAATTTAATAGGCCTCAAAGGAACTCATATGGTACTTTTGCTTGTCTGATTGAGCTACCAGCCTTCACAGCGTTCTCATTTCACATTAGTAATAATCCAATATGTCACAAAACGACTTATTTCAAGCATAAATGTCCTGGTATATGGCATCATCAGTAAGGCCTGATTTCCTTTAAAATACTTGTTTAATTTTCTTCTAGCTCTAATATTCAGTGGATCACCATTACAAATAATTAGTCTCTAATCTCCTCAGCGACCAGCGTATACATTCTGCATTTCTCACTTTTTTAAAATGTGCGCCATTCAGTTGGTTGTGCAATAGCAGTGGTCTCGGTGGAGAGGCGGGAAAAATATTGTCATCATGCGTTTAACGCTCCCCGTCAGTGAGGAGCGTGCGTTTGTCGTTGAAGCCTACTTTTCGAGCGGTTGTGCAGTGATCATAATCCAGCGCAAATCGCTTTAATGTAGCCCCTACTGGGCTAACAGCAAACCTCGATAATTGCATCAACGTCTTTGCATTCACCTAAAGCCACGGTGTGGTGTGTAATTTCCGCAGGTGGAATTATTGGTCTCTGGTTCTTTGAGGAAATGAAGTGACATTGACAATGAATTCTGACCGCTATGCAAAATTGTTACAGGATTTGTTTTCCCACACAGCTAGATGAACTGGTCTCAGTGGACATTTGGTTCCAACAAGACGGTGCAACGGCACACGCATCAAGAGCATCGATGGCGGTTTTGAGGAAACACTTTCCACAGCGTCTCATCTCAATTAGGGGCGACATGGAAGAGTGGAGCCACTCACTCCCCTATTTGGCACCTTATGATTTTTTTTAATGGGTTTTTTGAAATCCTGTGTTTGTGTGAATCGTCCAAGGACCCAAAAGATTTGAACACTAACATCCAGGAAGAAATTCCCAACATAACTCCAGCTGTAATAGCATGAGTCTAACAAACGCCTGAAACCTGTTCACTCAGTGGATGGAATCATTTTGTCACCTCATTGGGACGTCACATACCTGATTTGATCTTCAAAACTAACTAAAATAAAACTTTATGTATGCGCCTATATCATAAAAAACAAATACAAATTTCCTACTTCATACGATGGGTTTCATCATGTTTTGAAAAAAGGAACTTATTCTGGCGCGCCCTGTACTGTAAGAGAAATAGCGGATAGGGTTTGTGATGAGATCACCTGTCAATCTAGTAGGAGTGAAATCTTCTTAGTTTAGGCATAATGGACTTGTTTGTCATACAATTCCATCCACTTATGTACATTAAAAATTTATTAGAACACAAATCTGGTTTACTCAAAGTCAGCCTTAGCTCTGGCATCGTAGATGCTTAGTCAGAATGCATCTGAGATGATTTTCCACAGAGGCTCATTTTAGCAAGAGGATTTGAAGGCGGGAAGTGGGTAATGAGCCATTTGAAAATTGAATAAATAAATAGGAAGAGTTTGTGGGAAGGGGGGGGGGGGTTAGATGGAAGTTGTGGGGACACAATGGCGGCTGGCTATTGTATCGTGATGGATGGCCCGGGCCCTGGTGATTGATACAGCTTAATTGTGAAGCCGAGGAACCCCCAGTCACCCGTACCGTCTCCAATAGCACTTGTACTCACTCCACGGGGTAGCCCGCCTCACACAGTCTGCGCCACCGTATGCGTGCGCAGCCCTATATCTGGCTGTTCACGATTTAAATCGTTGGAGGGACCCCAGGCCCAATGAATTTCTAAATATTTAGCAATTAAACATAGACATTTAAAAAACAGCCCTCGCGTAAACCAAGCAGATTTCCTGCATGCTGGAATGCCCCACGGCATATATTCTGTATTTCTCCAGCAGTAAGAGCTTTACGAAACTTAAATAGAAATGTATACTGGAAATAATATCTTTAGAGTTGAGGAGGGGGGCGGGTAATAAGTGGGGGCTTACTAAAGCTGAAAACAAAAAAATACGAATAACACCTTTTATATTCCAGTTATAGAAAATATGCATAGATAACTGTAGGAAATAACATTTACAACAAGATTGGTGGGTTAAATAGCATCGTTGATTGCAATGATAATTCAAAGTTTAGTTCTTCTGTTAGTCGTCATTAATTTTGCATGAACTATAAAATATTTTTTATGGAATTTATTTATTAATGTGAACTTTTATGCTACTATGGAAAATTGGGACGAATTGCCTACAGGTTACCACCATTTTCTATTCTGGGTAGGAATAAGGATTTTATTTAATGAGTTCAGCACTAAATAAATTCCTATTGAATCGAACTCACGACTCTAGTTTACCATGTGAGATTCACACTCCTTATGGCTAACCTGAGCACTCCTCCCCCCCCCATATCTAGATATCTAAATTTTAAAAGGATTGATGAACCCTGTGAAATATAAATTATAGGTATATATCAAATAAAAATTATGTAGTCTAGGACATAAATTCATAAATGATACAAATATTAATATTTCCAAATAATAAATGCAACTGCAATCGAAATCAATATTAAGTATTTAAGCTCCGATTAAAGCGTTTATTTTTTATATGATGCGGGGATTTACTGAAGTCTCAAAACTAAAAAAGTTAAAAATATTTAGGTTAGTTTTCAGGATAGAGAAAGATTTGATATACCAACATTTACAAATAATTAAATTTTCAGTGGTATTAGTTCAGTACAATGCTTTGATCTGAGGTATAATAACGGAAGTATTTCGAATCTTCCAAATTTCTTATTAAAGAAATATTTAAAGAATAAAGACATTTTTAGAAATTCACGTAATAAGTACAACCTTAGTATCTGATTTCACTTAAAACCCCTGCTAATACGTCCGTCTGTAAAATGCTCCCATAAAATAGGCAGATTTCCCTCGAGCTGGAATGAGACGTTGAAGGAGTAATCTCAAATTCGATATTCCATCTCTCCCGTAATAAGAGCCCTAAGTAAACATGCTTTGAAATGTATGCGTGAGGTGCTAAGTCACACAGATCCTTATTGGGAAATCTCATGAGTAGGAGACATGTCTAACTGAATGCTGTATAGAACAACAATAGAACAGTTATAGAACATTAAATACTAAAGAAAATTTGTTATTGAATGTATTAGCAGATTTTCCTTATGGGAAATCAGCTATGAATGTCGTACTCATGAGTCGATTTTCGAAAAATCTCCTCAAATGTCCATCGATCTTCTATCGGTCTGCTCCTTTCATCTATTTCATACTTCTTCAACAAGTGATTAACTCAGTGAAAATTTTCATGTTCGCAGTTTTCGCAACAATATATTTGAACAATTATAAAAAGCAAACTAAGACAATTTATAAGAAAGTCCGAGCTGCTTAAACAAAGCAGATTTCCCAGATGCTGCAATAGGATAGGCTCATGAACTCTCTCCCTAAATAAATTTCACTTTTCGGAAATAAAAATACCTTTAGATTACGCTAGGGCCACCAATTTAACCGATTTAATTTATTCCTTACGTAATGATATTCTGGTATAAACACAACATTTTTTTATTTGACATACTCCATGAAGCAAGGGCCACGTAAACTAAGCAAATTTCTCAAGTATAAAGACGAATTTAAAAGGAGTGATGCCATATACGAGAACATTTAGGCTTGAAATAAGTTGTTTCATGATAAATTGGCTTATTACTAACGTAAGTACGAGTGGGGATTTTCAGAAGGTTCGATTCTAGAAAATCTGATTGTGGCACCATATGTATACATATATATATATATATATATATATATATATATATATATATATATATATATATATATATATATGTATATGTATATATGTATATGTATATATATATATATATATATATATATATATATATATATATATATACTAGCTCAGATACCTGGCTTCACCCGGGAATTGATTTGAGGCTGAATGGTGATGGTATTTTTTTGGCAAGGTTTTACTTAGCACAATATTTTGACATTTACCCGTCCCAGTGTTATTAAGGACAAAATATAAACATAGATTTGAATTTATTTTTCCAGGTGAGGTACCTCATAGTTCAAATTGAAATGAATTGTTGAGCATATCAATATTTCTACGCAAATTACTTGCTCCACACATTGTTCCTGAAGAAACGTATAAAACAAAAGTTAATCTAGATAACAAAGTAAACAACTTTTGTTATGTGCATGTTTGTCAAAAAACAAATAGACAATGAAATATCGCGAATTTTTTTTCAGGCCTCCCTTATAACTCCCGTTCTAACCTAAACATTTTAATATAGCTTATAATCTGGAAGAATTAATGCTTATTGACATACCGAGTTTTGTTAAGTTCGGTTCAATCGTTAGCGCCCAATAAAATAGTTGACTCCCGCTTTAGTTTATAGTGTATATCTCGTTTGTACTTTGTTAAAAGACAAAAATGAATATCACAAAAGTTATTCTAAATAACAAAATAAACAACTTTTGTTATGTTCATATTTGCCTCAAAACAAAATACCGCTATTTTAAATTCAGGCCTCCCTGACAACCCCCACTCCCGCCCAACCCTAGAAATGTTGGTATGGCTTATTATAATGAAAGCGTTATTGCTAATACACATACCGAATTTTATTTATTTCGGGTGGGTCTTTATGTGCATGTTTGCCAAAAAACCAATAGGAAACGAAATATCGCTATTTTTAATTTCAGGCCTCCTTATAACCCCCACTCCTGTTCGTCTCTGAGAAAAATAATATAGCCTAAAGTCTAAGTTGGGTTAGTCGTAATGTACATACCAAGTTACATAAAATTCGGTTCAGCCGTTTATGCGTGAAAAGGTAACAAACAAACAAACAAATAAATAAACAAACAAACACTTCTATCTATATATATATAAAATTGTAACCTCTGTCTGTACATTGATTTTTTTCGTGAAATTTCACTATAACTTTTCGTTTCACATGTCACAGACACCATAACTGCATTTTGTTTCTTTGGTGTCTGTTTGTCTGTTTGTTTATATGTTTGTTTGTTTGTTTGTGTGTTACCTTTACACGCGTAACCGGCTGAACCGAATTTTATGAAACTTGGTATGTATATTACTACTAACCCATCTTAGACTTTAAGCTATATTAATATCCTCTGAGACGAACAGGAGTGGGGGTTATAAAGGAAGCCTGAAATTAAAAACAGCGATATTTCGTCTCCTATTGGTTTTTCGGCAAATATGAACATATTAAAAGTTGTTTATTTTGTTATTTAGAGTAACTTTTGTTATATACACTTTTTTTGTATACCGAATTATAAACGAGATATACGCTATAACCTATAGCGGAAGTGAATTATTTTATTTGGGACAAAAGACCCAACAGAAATAAATAAAACTCGGTATACGTATTAGCACTAAAGCTTTCATTATAACAAGCCATACCAACATTTCTAGGGATGGGCAGGAGTGGGAGTTATAAGGGAGCCAGAAATTAAAAATAGCGATATTTCGTTGCCTATTGGGGTTTCGGCAAAATTCTTTTCAATATGAACTTCCAGGTACCTCACCTGGAATAATTAAATCTAATTATAATATATTATAATAATATTTTGTCCTTAATAATTTAAATCTATGCATAATGGCCAGGAAACGGGAAATATGACAATATAGAGGACAGTGAAGTCATACATAAAAAATTAATTTTATTATTAAAAAATCCACAGCAACGACGGGTATAAACCCTAAACACTGGGAAGGGTAAATGTCAAAATATAGTGCAAAGTAAAGCCTTGCCAAAAAAATACAATCGCCATCCAGCCTCAAATGAATTCCCGGGCGAAGCCGGGTATCTGAGCTAGTATATATATAAAATTGTAACCTCTATCTGTACATTGATTTTTTTTGCGAAATTTCACGATAATTTTTCGTTTCACATGTCATAGACACCATAACTGCATTTTGTTTCTTTCGTGTCTGTTTGTTTGTTTGTTTGTTACCTTTTCACGCATAAACGGCTGAACCGAATTTTATGAAACTTGGTATGTATATTACTACTAACCCAACTTAGACTTTAGGCTATGTTAATATTCTCTGAGATGAACAGGAGTAGGGGTTATAAGCGAGGGGTGTAATTAAAAATAGCGATATTTCGTTCCCTATTGCATTTTCGGCAATTATATACATAAAAAACGTTGTTTATTTTGTTATTTGAAGTAACTTTTGTTATATATACTTTTGTCGTATACCTAAGTATAAATGAGTTATACGCTAAAAACTACTGCGGAAGTCAACAATTTTATTTGGCACAAAAACTCAACCGAACTAAACTAAACTCGGTATGTGAATTAGCACTAACGCCTTCCTTATAATAAGACATACTAACATTTCTAGGGACATGCTGGAGTGGGGGTTAAAAGGGAGGCCTGAAATTAAATATAGTGATATTTCGTTTCCTATTGGGGTTTCAGCAAATATGCACATAACAAAAGTTGTTTATTTTGTTATTTAAAGAAACTTTTGTTATAAACACTATCGTCGTATACCGAAGTATAAAGGCGTTATACGCTAAAAAGTATAGCGGGAGTCAACAATTTTATTTAGCAGAAAAGACTCAACCGAACTAAATAAAACACTCGGTATGTGTATGAGCATAACGCCTTCCTTATAATAAGCCATACTAACATTTCTAGGGACGGGAAGGAGTGGGGGTTATAAGGGAGGCCTGAAATTAAAAATAGTGATATTTCGTTTCCTATTGGGGTTTCGGCAAATGTGCACGTAACAGAAGTTGTTTATTTTGATATTTAGAGAAATTTGCTCAACAATTCTTTTCAATATGAACTACCAGGTACCTCACCTGGAAAAATTAATTCGAATTATAATATATTATTATAATATTTTGTCCTCAATAATTTAAATCTATGCATAATGCACAGGAAACAGGAAATATGACAATATGGAGGACAGTGAAGTCTTACATAAAAAGTTAATTTTATTATTAACAAATTCCAACAACGGGTATTAACCCTAAACACTGGGACGGGTAAATGTCAAAATATTGTGAAAAGTAAGCGAGGCCTGAATTTTAAATAGCGGTATTTCGTTTTCTATTCGTTTTTCGGCAAATATGAGCATAACAAAAGTTGTTTATTTTGTTATTTAGAGTAACTTTTGTGTTATTAATTTTTGTCTTTTAACAATGTATAAACGAGTTATACACTATAAACTATAGCGGGAGTCAACTATTTCATTGGGAGCTAACGATTGAACCGAACTTAACAAAACTCGGTATGTCAATTAGCATTAATTCTTCCATGATTATAAGCTATGTTAAAATGTTTAGGTTATAACGGGAGTGGGGGTTATAAGGGAGGCCTGAAATAAAAATTCGCCATATTTCATTTTCTATTTGTTTTTCGACAAACATGCACATAACAAAAGTTGTTTACTTTGTTATTTAGATTATCTTTTTTTTTTTTATACATTTCTCCAGAAACAATGTGTGGAGCAAGTATTTTGTGTAGAAATATTGATATGCTCAACAATTCATTCCTATTTGAACTATCAGGTACCTCAGCTGGAAAAATTAATTCAAACCAATGTTAATATTTTGTCCTTAATAGCTGAAATCTATGCATAATGCACAGAAGACGGGAAATATGACAATTTGGAGGACAGTGAAGACTTACATAAAAAATTAATTTTATTATTAACAAATGCCAACAACGGGTATTAACCCTAAACACTGGGACGGGTAAATGTCAAAATATTGTGCAAAGTAAAGCCTTGCCAAAAAAATACCATCACCATTCAGCCTCAAATCAATTCCCGGGCGAAGCCGGGCATCTGAGCTAGTATATATATATATATATATATATATATATATATATATATATATATATAAAAGATGGTTACATGGAAGCCACCAAGCTTAGCTTCATTAGCTTTGTAGATATCCACATGCATTAATGACATCATAGTGCTTATTCTATATTTTTCCCATTTAAGTAGTGTATCTAAACAAGTCTTGAACTTTAACCTGGACGGGAGTTGTTTATTGATACAGTTGTTTTAAGCGAAAATCCAAGAGTAAAAGTGAGCAGGGTTGATACAAATAATTCAAATTTAGAGAAAAACTGAATAGACATCAATTGAAGAACAATACAAAGGAGTTTGATTATGTAACATTCTTCAAGCTTAGTCTTAAAAACGGATATATTTTGAATTTTTTATTTATACTATTTTTTCTAAACCTCGAATCCTGGTTTGATTTCAGCCGTCCATTAGCCCTACCTTTTATTTCTTCTTAATTAATACGGTTGAGCATCGAATAAATAAATTTAAAACATAATTTACACCACAATTTTTCCAAGCATCTTACATTTTAAAGATCCTTGGTAAACTGTACTTGAGCTTAAGCGTTATGGCTTATTGTTAACATGAGCTGACTAAAAGGTTTGTATAAAATACAAATATCTCTGTTAATATTAGACGTATCGAAAAGATCTACAGACCAATAATATAGACAATTACTTTTCAATAATATTATAAAATAAAGATTTATGATCCGATTCATAATAACGGAGATATTTCGATTTCCTTATGAGATGTTTAAATACTGTTAACGATCAAACAAAAATTGCAGCCACCATAGCGTTTATCGACAAATCATATTTAAAAATAACTCGAACCGACATTTTTAATATTATGAGTAGGATGAATGAAAATTTAAAGCCATTATCCAAAATTGAGCCATAACACAACGTAAATAGCTGATTCACTTAACGGGAACTGTCCATTAACGGACTTAGTTCGTAAATTTGAACGTACCTCCATCGGTCATTTACTAGGCAGAAACGGTAGAGAATTGGTAAAAGTTTTGTATAATATATTGAAACCATAGAATATACCTCAATTCAAGATATTCCTTACGCAATATATGGCAAAACGTTAATTTTGTTACTATATTTTAATTGAAAACAGTTTTTATTAACAATTATAGTATCATTGAAGAAACTTCCATTGCTACTACTTAATGGTGATATTCGACTTATAGATGCATATTAATAGGCTGAGGATAATATGGGAGAATTGGTCATGATCCTATAGGGCTCAATTTGGATGAAGTAAATAGAGAAGGGGTGACCAGTGAGGGTATGCTAGGGCACGTAGCTCAGTTTTATCTCCACGGCCAGCGTTGTCCCTTCTTAGGTTTATCTGAGATGAATAACCCCGACGCCTCCTCCCTACACAACCTAAGACCAACCTCATGACTAATAGAGTATTTTGTCGCGATGTAAAATGAATATACATATTTCAGATACCATATTCTGTTACTTGTCCTCACTTTAAACTCGAAGATTTGTCTGATTTTCTATATAAATTCGGCGGGGGTACGTTTTTTCATGTTTCAGAATATTCTAAGATCAATGGAACTAAAATTTTAAATCTGTCTGTCTGTCCGTCAGTTTGTTACTCATTCACGAAAAGCGGCATGGAGAATTTTATGAAATTTTATATTAGCTGAGTCAAGTATCTCAAGGTACAACACATGCTAAGAGATTCCGAATTTTCAACTAGGAGGGGGGTTTACTTACACGTGAAAACACATATTCATCAATAGCTTCATTATTATTGGTACTATCGAAAAAATGTAAAGTACGTAAAGGGTTTAGAATACCGACTTTGGTCCTAATTAGCAATATAATTGATAAAGCCACGTATGTCTACCCAGCCTGACTTGGATCTTAGCCCTACCCACAATTGCTAGTGGATTCTTTCCATACCCTGTTATTACATCTGAAGAGGGCCAAAGTTCCTGATCACCCGTTTGACACTCTCCCATAAGGATTTACAAATCTTACTAACAGAGCTACAGAGTAAAATTCCCTGCTTGGGACTTTACTCCTAACACGTCTTACTTCAGCTGTATGATTCTCATCGTCCAGGTCGGCTAATCTTTCCTCCAATTCTTCACAGCGGACTCTCTTGGAACGACCTCGATTCCCCCGTTTGGACACATTCGAGCATAATGACCCCGCTTTGAACAATTCCTACAGTCAGCTGAAGCAGCTGGACAAGAAGGCCGGTCACGACCACCCTGCCTCCCACATCTCAGGCAGAAATTAGTGAATGTCATCTGGATCTCCTGCAGGACCCTTTCGAGGTCCTGGGTTTCTTAAAACCTCCCCCCGAGAGTTCCATCGCAGAGCGATCTGCAAAGGCTGCTCCGATTGTACTGGCACGCCTGCACAATCAGTCACATTGGATGCCCACAGCAAACTCTCATTCTCTCATCTAAACCAGGACGATAGATTCATTTGCGGGCCAAAGACTTTAATTTGTTATATAAAAGGATAAAAGGCTCACCATCAGTACTGACCGCCTTCACGAAGTCAAACCAAGAGCGAAGATGGTCTCGGTGGCCCTGAATAGCCTATTAATTGTATCCTTCATCCGATCGTTGCTGTACATGTCCCAGTTGGTAGGGTACATAAAGTCAAACAACGCCCTCAGTTACTCTGCGTCAATGCTAGCCAGGAGGAGGTCCCTACGTGCTTCCGCCAAGGTTTCCGCTTCGTTTCACCCCTTCACACTAGCAGTCAGCTCGCCGAATGTAATCTTCCCATAAGATGCCCTTTGCATACTACTTAAATACAAACAGTGACATCCATTCCGTTATGAGAGTCATACTGGTGGTTTCTTCTCTCTCCTGATTAGAAAAGTCTTCAGACCCCCATTCTGCTTTTTTTTTGGCAGTTTACCTCGTCGCCAATGTAGTATTAATAACTTAAAGTTCAATGAGTCTAGGCATAACCCAAATAAGGTAATTTATTAACATGGTAACTGTAACAAGAGGTTTCTTCGCTTATCAACCATATAGCATATGTTACATTAGGTTCCATCACCTAGCAACCAAATAGTATGTGCTACAATAATGATGTGGTTTTTACTTATATCCGCTGGCATCTCGATTTCTGTGTACACATGTTCTTACAGAAAAGATTGTGAGGTAAAATAATCAGCTCATCTTATAACTTTTGTCGTACTTAATTGAATTCACAACCGACTTTCAAATAACTATATTCCATCCCGAAATTATTCAATTTGTTGATCACTTAATATTGATTTGTATATTGTGTTCTTTTCGTTTATTACTACTTTTATAACTGATGGATCATTGCTTATGCAAATTTATTATATTACAACGCATTATTTCTTCCTTGTTAGCAATTTCGTTTCATTTGTTTTACGCCTAGGTGAAAGTTGTTAGTATGTATTTCGAACTCTAAAATACGCTTTAAGATATCCAGTTTTTTTTTTTTTTCATTCGCCCGCACAGTTTTATGATATTTTTACTTAACTCATTTTCTAGAACTGCAACAACATTATTTTTTTCTAGCTAGTTTTTGCGGAACAGAGATTTTCGCGTCTATATATTACAGGAAAATATACATGCGTATTTTCGCACTACTACTACACCAGAGATTGGTAATATAAAATAGCCGAATCCGAATACCTTTATATTCAAGAAGGATGTAATTGTTTTTGTTTTTTTCAGATATCATTATCATATTCGTAATTGGACTTAGGATTATATGTATATTAGTATTCACGCCTTCGGAAAACATGAAAATTTATTTAATGAACCTGTTTTTGTACTCATCTCATTCGCATAACTACATTTACTATATTAGGAAAAATAATAGATATATTGAACAAAAAATAAAGTAATTTCGAGTCGACTTTATTTGAGTAGATGAAAGGATTCTTGGAGAATGATTTGAAAATGCAAATAGGGAAGAGGTTGAGCTGATCACTTTCAGACACATTATATCAAGCCGCTGACACATTCTGGTATAAGCAATCCCAACTAGCAGCTCCCCTACCACTCTCGAGATCCATATAGAATTAATTGAAGCTCAAAGTTTAAACGTAATAGCTTCGCCGAGATATTAAGTAGGGTTCCACAATTTATACCCGCAGACTCCCAGGTCTGGGCTTAAGACTTAAAGTAATTATAAACAACCTATACGGTTCATTATCCGAGTTTCCATGTTTCAAAACTTAGGCGGTTTACAAGTCATATAACGGAGTAATCGCCCTTTGCTCTCTCTCCAATTTCTTATCAAACAAAAAAAATATAATCTTACTTGAATAACTGTTTGTACTCTTTACATTCTACTAGAAAATCGAGAGATATCGCGATTTCATAAACGTTCTTATTTCGTCGTTTTGTAACAATTTTGAATTCTATCAAATCTTTTAACATAATTAATGTGGATTTAGAAATAAATATTAGTACAGAATTGTAAAATGGAATTTTATCCACTTTTAAATGGGCTTACAAGGTTGGGCAAAATTCTTTATAATGTACGTAGCTGACCCGGCAGACATTGTCCTGCATCGAAATTCGTCATGGTTCAGCTGCTAGATGAAGGCCTCTGAGTTAGTTAAACCTTGACGGGAGAGTCAGTGTAGTAATATGCCTGCTTCTAAACGTTGAATGTGTTCTTTCTGGTGAGCTTGAACATACATTTAAATTACCAATATTTTCATTTTGTTCTTCTACGTTGCGCCTACTCACAAGGATGTTGTGTTCGTAAAAAAGCTTCAAATTTATTTCATAGTAATTCCAAATCGTTGTTTACTGGGGAAAAGGATTTATAATTTTACACCCAAAACGTCTAATGCAGAAAAATCGAACAATTTCGTAACATTTCACAAATATATTTATTTATACATTTATAAATTTAAAGTTTTTATGATAAAAACTGCCGCCCTGAGGTACCATCAACTACAACTTCCAGAAACTAAACATTCATCAATAATGGTCAAAAACAGTTGCACTTATATTAATAATTATTAAATCTTATATATAAATGAGCTGAATGGAAAAAAAATTAGAGGTTGTACAGATTCTTCTGGCGTTGCTGGATACTCCTACCACTCTTCTCTAAATTAAGGAACATAAGGTAAAACTGAACAAATCTTTTAGGAGCATTTATTTACTACCACAATGTAAACAGTACAACAAGTACATTCATTCTGATTCACAAAATATGAGATTATATATAACAAAAGCATATGTGACTATTAAGCCCATAGCATATGTGACATGGTATTAACCACGTGCAACACTTTTAAGTTATGTAACAAAGCATATAATTTAATATCACATCCAACACTAGACAGCAACAGTCTTGTGGCGAAGTTGTTCCGCGTGCCGTCTATATTCCTTGCCCTCAACATCGAGTACATTGGTCCAACCCTCTTCACGATCCAGCACTCAACCAGATTTTTCTGAGGTGGCATAGACACCCAAACTGGTACGTAAACTGTTGGCCGTTGTCTGAGACAATAATTTTCAGAAACCCACAACGAGCGAATATTCCCATTAATGCTTCAACGTTTTTTTCGTGTTAAGTAGTACGATTTTAACCCATTTATTTGTTGCGTCGATCACCAATAGCCAGTACTTCCCTTCAAAGGGTCACACAAAATCTACATGCAGACGACCAAGGTTCCGATGGAATTGCCCAAGAATAGAGTAGTAGATCATTCTCACAATTTGCAAGTTTTTACAAACTCATCTATATGTTGGTCAACTTTCAGCAACCAAATGTGAAATCTAGTTAGTGATCACATCGACGCAATCTCCGGGTGTCCTTCATGCAACTTTTGTATTCACCCTTTTCGTAAACTCTCAGGGACCACAATTCGTCCTTTCCACATGAGAGTCTATCTTCATTGGAGAGTTCCTCGCGACGTTCATAGAATGGCTAAAACATTAAATACAACTTTTTGTCCAGCCAACCTCGTTCGATGAAGGTATGCACCTTCGTACACCAAATGTAAGTTGTCCAATTTCATTTGTGCAATGCGTTTCCCATAATCATGTCGATCTTCCTCTGGTTCACCCACTGGAATTCGTGATAAAATATCAGCAGGTACATTTACTTCTCCTTTCATATCGCCGTTCCGGAAGAACTGTGACGTGAATGCAAAACTTTCAATTTTACAGGGGAGTAAAAACGATTTGCATTTGTATAAAACATATAATTGAAAACGCTGTATGTGGGATAAAATAATGGTATGTTGAAAGTATGTAGAATAAGTATATACTCAACTTTCATTTACCAGGGATTAGGATTTAATCACTCCAAATTCAACCCTAAATTCCCGCCCCTAAATGCAGTTACTTCATTGTTTCTCTTAAAATCGTAGAAGGCACAAACTTTCGTAAATGTTAATTCTCTCAGCAATTTCACCACTGAATTAAAAAAAAACAAGGAATGAAAGATGTTTGAGAGCTATCTCACAAAAACTATAAATTCAAGTAAGGTACACTGTTTAAAGTAGTTGGAAAGGGGAAAAAAAATCCAAAGTGGTGAAAAAAAGTGGTAGCTTTATTATAATAAACGTGTAAACAGAATCGAATACCTACAAATTTTGTAGGTCTTTCTCAAGTCGACTTAATTCTTTTCCCTCCTGATGTAGGTGGTAAGGGTCTTCAAGTTCCTTCTTGTCATCATTAACAGCATTTTTGTACGTCTCACATTGATCCTTCTTTGGCAGGAAGAATCCTATATTAAATTCGTTGTTAAATATCCGTGCATACGTATCATAATTTGCCGGTTGCATATTAATTGCAGATCGTTCGGCAGAATACTGACGATGCATATCTGCTATGGCTAAACCACCATCGATGAACTCTCTCTTTGTATCATTTCGTACGTAGTGGCTCGCAACACGGGGGATCAAGTTTATGTTGTTCCTGGCTGAAATCAAAATTTCTTCATCTATCTTCTTATGATTGGCATGTTTACCTCTTTTGTCTTCCAAAGAAAGCAAACCCAGTTCCACTCAATGTGGCTCCGATTACTGTACGGATTGCTCTTTCGCTTATCCCCAAAGTATTTATCATGAAGGTTTTACTTACTCGAACCTTATTTGTACTATTATACCACAGATAAAAAGCACAATTTGGCTTTCGAGGTTCTTGGGTTCAGTTTTTCAATACATGCACTGAGAAAATCCCGCTGACGTTGTATCGAACCCATTGCCCAATGCCGAACAGCTGAACTCTGTATTGTTCTGTGAATTTCTTGGAACAAGACAGGATACATTTATCCTTGCAAGGAGGACCCATCTTTCGAGGAGGTACAGTTTTTCCTGTTCTACCTGTATAACTTTTTCCTGTGTTCCTCAACAGTTTAGCTTTTACTTTGCGCCAGTTTTCGACATTCCTTGTTCTTTTTTTCCCCCTCACTGTTGGAGATGGTTCACGGAGTTGTGTTTCATCTAGCTGGGTTTCGGCATTGTTGGTATTTGAGGTAAATGGGGAAGGCGATGAATTGCTGTCCGAAGATTCATCACTACTTGATGGATCATTCATTTCGCCTGAACCTGATGAAATGACGTCGTCGGATTCATCCGAAGTGGTACCGTGCTCAGAAGACTCCAATTTTTTCAAATGCATAGTTTTTGGAGTTGACTCCACAACATTCCACTGGGTTGATTCATGATTGGATTGATCATGGTGTGACGTTGAGGGTGAGATATTACTGACCTGTGTGGAGGGTGCAAGCATTTCATTGTCATTTGACACAGAAGAAGGAAAATTCGCCTTGTCAATTTCCTTACTCATTATTCCACGAGCAAGCAGCAGAATTTTCTTGGCCCGTTCGCTTATTTTAGCCATAAAAAAAATCTCAAATGAACCTCTATCGTCGTTATTGCAAGAGGAAGTCTATCCAGGTTCTTGTCTGATGTTGCACTTACGTCACTGTGGCACAGAACACAACTACTGTCACGTGTATTATGGACGCAACTGACTCATGTGGCGTTGTTCCATTGGAGGAAGGTAACAAACAGGTGATATTTCGACCGAGACGCAACTGCCTTCTGGTGGTCTTGATGGTTCCCCTATGTTACGTCTATGTTCCCCTGTGTGCGGGATGTGTTTCTGGCCTTGTCTATGGACTTATTTGAATTTGACCCATTTTTGCATTTAGGTCCCTGTTCTACCGGAACGGTGATATATTCAATAGAATATTGATAATTGCTAAGTGTTATCGCCTATCTTGTCAGACGATTGCCGTTTACTTTCGAAAGTTCACAGTCCACCAAAAATCCTTATTCGTGGTTTGTCGTCAGTCTGAAGAATAAACTTATGACCAAATTCGTAATGATGAAATTTTATCACTTCATCGAGAACTCCAGGTGCCTCTTTGCCATAACAGAATACTTTTGTTCCCTGTGAGTTTATTAGAGGCGTACGTAATTGGCCTCTCCGAGCCATCGGACCCTGTGAGATAATACTGCTCCTTCTCACTGACATCTATCGATAAGCTCGTCTGTAAATCAGGATCGAATGTACAAGAGTACTAGACAAGGATACAATACTCTTTAGCTGCTGGAATAAATCAGTCTTATGATACGGCCAATCCCAAAGATAACCTTTTTTAAACAAATCTGTGCCAAGGGGCACAGATGCTCTGCATGTTGGTATGAACTTTTGTTAATAGTTTATTGGACCTAGAAACGCCCTAAGATCCTTAATATTTCTTGGTCGAGGCATATCGCGAATAGCTTGGAGGAGTTCTTCTAACGGATGTACCCACTTCCATGTAACCTTTAAAAAACGACCTTTTTCCTTACTCTGATGTATCCCACATGTCTTCAAACTTTCGAAAAATAGTCCTAATCTAGCATTGTGTTCTTCGGGTATGTTGCCACTAACTATAATATCATGTAGTAGACAGGCAACACCATCAATTCCTCCAAGGATTTTGTCTATCATTGCCTGAAACTTAGCTGGAGCTACATTTACTCCAAATGGCATTCCCTTAAAACGGAAATATCCAATATGTGTGGCTATGACAGAATACGTTTTGGAATTCTCATCCACCATCATCTGTAAATATGCATATCTTAAATTCATCTCCGAGAAGTGTTTCCTTCCTCGAAATCAGCACAAATTCGGATCCGCCCATTCCGTTTAATAGATTGAACTCTCAACTCTTGTAGGGTGACGCATAGTATTTCATATTTTGATAGTCTAGGTGGACAAAAGTCATCTCCAGTAGTGAGTGATAAACTAATGTAAACAGCATCTGATGTTAAGTAAATTTATGCATAAAATTAATGATCAGTCATGATAGTCAATTTCACAAGGATCAAAACTTCAATAATGCTAATGGATAAAGTCAAACTGAACGCCTTCAAACATTTTTGCTTAACCTCTGGCATCATCTAACAGCTCGTAATTTTGTGAGTATCCTTAGTGCTCAATCTCGTTTCTGATTGTTAAGTACTACATATTTTTAATTAACTTATATATTTATTTTCCTCAAAAATATGAAGCTTTTGAACATACGATATATTTAAACAAAAAACAACAGCTCATATATGGTCACACGCTTTTCGGTTGGACGATAAAGCTAGGTGTATTCGCTACACCTATTTTAAAATTTATGCCCACGATGAAGGGTAATCACTAGGTATCGAAACCCAACTTCAAAGCACAGTAAACAATTTTTTTTTTCTAAGCTAGATAAAATCCGGGGTTTGAGCTTTCAGCATTGTCATAAAACTGAACCACCGCCTCAAACATTTTTTCTTTGTTTCACAAATTTCAACGTCACATTTCGTTATCTAAAAACAAATTTGTTTTGCATTTATTATTACACTATTATTGTTTATAACATAATAACATAACTTGAGTCTAGCAAACTAGACAACAATTGTTTGTATTTTAGAGCTTTTTCAGTTATGGTATTCTGTGCCTTAAAGTGCTTTAAATATTAATCCATTGTTACAGGAGTACTAGGGTAGGCAAAACTACAATAGTTCCACTTGTGCAGCTTTTGAAAGAAATATAGGAAGCTTAGTACAAATATTAGGAAGCATAAGTTCCAAAATAGTTCTCAAATTTGAAGGAATAGAGACTAACTTTCCGTGTTGATCAATTCCGAAAAGAATGTTGGGCAGCTGTTTTCAAAAGGCTTACAAGAATAGCCATAAAATAAATACACCGAAAAAAAAACTATATTACATAAATTTTAATATTTTCTTTTTGTTTTTTTACGTTACTCATGTTTTGGTTATTTTAGTTCTGTCTGTATTTTCTTAAATGTACGTAAAACCAGAAATTTGTACATTTTACAATATAAATAGAGTACAGATTAAATATTTTTAAATGAATCAGCATAGAGCTATTTTAAAACATAATTAATGAGTACTTAAAAGTAAAGCTTGCTGGCAGGAGCTTAGAATTTTATCCAAGATCTTGTATGTCACCAGAACCCATAATACAAGAGTCTAAAGATGTCTTCATGATGCTTTCCGGTTCCCAGCTCAATTCTTTAAAGAAGTATTTCCTCACATAATAATGCCACACTTCGGGCGAGTGACCCACATTCAATTTTGGAATTTTTAAAAGCTCTTCATGGTATCAATAAGTATTTCTTCATCAGTCTATAAATTATATATTTTCTCTGTAAAGTATATAAAATTTATACTCCATTACATTCATATAAATTAAATGTAAAAGCCTTAATATTCGAAGATGTGAAAATAAATAAAGAAGAATATGATTGTTGTGAAGGACAAATACATTTTTCTACCAATCAGAATAAAGCTTTAAAAAAGATAAATTGGTGTCTATAACATGCCATTAATGAAAGAAAATATAATTGAAGAAGTAGTATAAATATTCGCGTAAAGCGAGCTGCAGTTTAAAAGTCTTCCCTTGACCAATTTGTGTTACTCACGAAAAAGACGGAATGAGTTCACACATTTTCAAGAAAAACTGTTGTATAGTTCAGTACCAAAAGGACTAATGGTGTACAAAAATACTCAAAATACTACACACACACATTTATATATATATATATATATATATATATATATTTAAAATAGGGAAAGAAGTCCGTCCCATTTCTAAGGACATGTTCCTATCATAACATTAATCAGGGATGAAGGAAGAGTATATATATATATATATATATATATATATATATATATATATCAAATATATATATATATATATATATATATATATATGTATATATATATATATATATATATAGATATATATATATATATATATATCTATATATTCCAACATTTTTGGCTCAGAGACATTTTCACTTGACTTAACGGTTGACCAAATACAGTGGAACATATTGCATAATCTCACGCAACTAGTCTAGTTGGACAGTCTATATTATTACATTTTATTCATTTTTAGGACAGAAAAACTTCCAGTAAAAAATTAATAATTGAATTAGGTTTGGCCCAGGTAGAAAAGTATTTTGTACGGCTAGGTAATGTATTATATACTTATACCAACAAGAATGTTGGCATGTTAATGGTATCATTCCTATTTGCACATTACAGAAATAATTGATCTACTGTTTACATGACGAGTAGAGCCCACATATTCTAAGGTTGCTGGATGATGATATCAACAGAGAGAAGTCTACCGGGGATAATTAAAAAAAAAAATCAACAAATTAAATTAATAAAATAATGTACATACTAACAACTCGTAATACCTAGCCTGAGACCTCCACATACCTTCCCCACATCAAAGAAGACACCCCCTTCCTCTCTATTTTCCCAAACTTCCTTTTCAGTCCAGGATGGAGAGCTTCTTACACACCATCTATACATCCATAGAATTATCTTTCCCAAATTTCTGCGAGAGTGTCTGCCCTACACACCCATGCTTGTAAAGAGGCTCTCGCAAAACCCCCAAAGCAGATTTTATATTTAGCACATATATATTGAAGCTTTTGCGGACTGTATCTTCTTATAAATGTATATATATATATATATATATATATATATATATATATATATATATATAAGAAGATACAGTCCGCAAAAGCTTCAATCACGCTCTCAATCTTCATGATTCAATTGTATTTTGAAGAATATGATCAACTGTTTTAGCTACTAATAAAACATTTACTGTAGATATTTACGTAAATATATGTTAGCATTGTTGTTTTATTATTAGATAAACCTAAGAACGAAGCAGGTGAGACAGAATTAGACAAGCCTTTCCGAAGGAAGAATCGGAATCTATATAACCAAGAAATTAAGTTACATTACTTAGTTGTGGCCACAGCAATATGTTGAAGTCAGCCTTAGCTGTCATCGTAGATACTTAGTTAGAATGCATCTGAGACGATTTTCCACAGAAGCTCATTTCGGCAAAAGGATTTGGAGGCGGGAAGTGGGTAATGAGCATATTTCTCAACTTAGAAATGTCAAACTCACATCATCTGGACTCATATTTAACTTAAAATTATATGATAGGTTCTTTAATAAAAGAACATTGACTCCAATCCAATAACATTACTATATATATATTATATATTATATATATATTATATATTTACTATATTATTGACTATTAATAGTAAAACCTGGATTAGTAATGGTAATTTTTTTAATCTGCATACACTACATACAAATCAAAAAACATTTTACACGACGAATGAAATTAAGTACTACCCCTTAGAAAAATCAACGATGAGAGTAGTTCTCACCATAAAATTTACGTGTAACTAACTTTCCCCATTAATTGAGACTACATATTTAGATATTGATCTAGAATATATCAAATCCAGTGTATTGGGTGGAAAAAAATATTTCAAAAGATTTTATATGCTAATAAAATATTTTTTAATTCTTAAATTTAATTGGAAGACATGAAAATCATCTACATAATTTGATGAATTAAACCTGGATATTCATAGCACGCATGATTCATGAAAAATAAATATTACTTTAACTTTTTATCCATTAAATTATTTTTATTAACGTTCGTTCGTTTAGGAGAAACAAAAAGATAAACGATATTATTGAGATCACTGATTTTATAAGATGAATTGCTATTCAGTCAAACAGTTAAACAATGGTCATGCTTGCAGAGCTATGTTGATTTTATCTTCTTAACACACATCGCGAGTTTAAACCTTTCTTAAACAAAATTACATTCAAAGGAGACTTTTTGCTTCTGCTGTTCGCCTTCATTATTTTAGTCCAGATGTTAGCGCTATCGTCTTCTTCAGGGCTCCCTTTTTCTTTGAAGACATGCTGTTTGTATTCCGAAGTTGTTGTATCATAGTGACAACACTGGAGCGAAACGTGAGGTTACCTGAATAATGCTGTCCTTGCAACGACTAAGCTTAAGGGATCGAGTAATACAACATATACTGGGGAAAATGTACACATGGGCCATCCGAGAGTAGCTGTCCATACTGAAACGCGGTCAGTAGTGCCTTCTTAGACTTTCAGTTTAAAACCTATTAAATTTGAGGTAATTCCCTTTGAACGTTAATGTTACATGTTGATAGTGAGCCCGTGTTTTCTTTAGGCTAGTAGAATAGAAGGAGGTGGCCTAGGGAGGCAGGTTGAAAAGCGGGAGAAGCAGGGTTTAGAGGAATTGAAGAGGGAGTTAGAGGGAGAGTTGGGGTAAAAATGTTGTCAATGGCGGAGAGTAAGAAGTGGGTCAGGGGAGGGGAAAGGAGTATTGATCCCACCCCCTCTCTCCGTCTCTGATTCCACTGTCATTCCATCCCCCCCCGGTCAGCACCTCCAACCCCCCCCCCCGTCGGCTCTCTTCACTTTCCGTCTCCTCCCTCCTCAGCATTATCTTACTTTATATTGCAGTTCTCCTGATAAAAATCTCCTAATGGCCATATGACCCCTAGATGCACATAAAGACTTCCTTTCGAAAAAAAAATATATTCCTAAGAATAACTACATTGCTTACGCTGAAGAAACTTATTTCTAGTTGTTGGGGAGACGTCCGAAGTATATCGATAGTATCTAGTTGGACCTTTCAGTTCAGCTGAATAACAATATCATTTTAAACCTTTATAAAAGTTATGCACCCTTACCCTCAACATTGTTGGGATCATTAACCTTGTGAAAACACGCCTGACCCAGAAACCCAATCTTGAAACAGCTTTTCCTTCGGTCACTATTCGATTCTTCTTTTTCAAAAACTGAATAGCAATTTAAGAAGTAATGAATGAAATAAACACAATTTCAGGAAGTCAGTTTGCAATTAGGAACGCATAGCTAATGAAGTGGAATGATGAATGACAACTGAGCCTAACTGGTCCAAGAGATAACAGCCAGTGGACAGTATGGTCAAAATATATACTTTCTGTTCAGTGTTTTCATCATCTACAGAAACATTTTTTTTTATGAGTTGAGTTGACACGATCACTAGTCATCCGTTACAACACCTAGTTAAGAAACAGCTTACAACTTCAACTCATCTTAAATGCTCTGAAGGTGGCAATGTGGCGTAATTGAATGCGCCAAATAAAGATTTCGAATGTCATTGCCAACCTTTTATTACCTCCTAATCAAGTTGTCCCAGAAGATCAAAATGATAACTAAAGTTCATGGCTTAATCATGCTAACAATACTTATCTTTACGGAGGTACGTTATTGTTCATATTTGCGCCTATCATAATTTTAATGATTTCCACCAGTTTAATTGTTTAGTGCTTAATTAATTAAAATATATTCAGTTTTATTTTTTAATTTTAGTAAATTAGTACTCTTATGCATGTGTGTATATACTCAAGTATATGATTACATATATACTTACGTATACTATAATCGCACATCTCCATTGCTTATGGATTTGGCCCACAAATCCCTAGGCAACAACTTGCTTCCTTTTTTCCAATTCTTTCTCTTCGGCATCAAAGCTTTCTATAGCATTTGACTCTCATTAGTTCTTCAGCAATCCTCGCGTCCTCTATCCACAGCAGTGGATATAACCATCAAAAGTCATTTTTCATGATCTTTTTTCAATGAAAGAAAAAAAAGATTCATACAGACACACTATACTTGTTTATTAATTCTATGCATCCAGTAATTTTTCCACCCCTCAGATTATCTCTTCTCGATCCGCTTCACCTTTCATCAAAAAGTGAGTTTCTGTAGCCTAGAGCAGGTACTTTTGTACCTCGGATTTCAGGAAAGGAAGCGAAATAAAATGTTTTAAGTTTTCGTCAACTGTAATCCCAGAAACGTCGTAAGACACATTGGAAGGTACTCAGTCATTGAGAATTATGCATTGCACATAAGACGCGGATTTATTAAAATGAAAAATGCATATTAAAAAAAAAGTACGTGGAAAATTCACCTAAGTTTTCCTATTTTCTCTATCTTCAGTGAGGAATATTGGAGTAGTGTAACACTTCTTAAACCATAAGAAATGGGAATTTTACGCTTTAGTATGTAAACAGGGGTCAACGATTTTCGTTACTCCCAAACACTAGGGATTGAAAAGTAAAAGGGCGTTTTTTCATATTCTATATTGCTTTTGTTTTTTTACATATGCAAAATATATAGAAAAACCTACTGCTCAAAGTTCCTCGAGCCTCTCCTATAAAGAGTCTGGCAGACTTTCACCTCATCTTCTACTCACCGACATGGTGATATTGGGCCGTGCCTACTTATGTGGCGATCGGAGTAGTCCTATCAATATTCTCCAAATTAGAGAATAAATTGAATTGTGTTAGGAAGGATATATACTTTTACTTTTTGTTTAACTGATATATTGTTTATTATTCAATTGTTTTAATTAACACATGTTATTTAACCAAACCTCATTTAGTGTAGAGTGTGATTTTGTACAGTTAACATGTGACACATTTTTGTTTAATAAAACCTAGTCCACAGGTTATCTATAGTTAAATTATTTCAATTTATTAGACAAAAAAAAATTGTTAAGACTATGGATAAATTACTTCGACCGGAGCGGCTTGCAATCGAAGCGGATTCACAAACTGCATCACTTGAATGGAACCACTGGTACAAGACGTTTCAAAACTTCCTGCTAACTTACCAAGTAAGTGACAACGAGAAATTACGCATACTGGTAAATCACGTATCTCCGGTCGTTTACGAGTTAATTAACGAATGCGGTACTTACAATGATGCCATTGCCGTCCTAAAGAGCACATTTACAAAGTCGGTGAACGAAGTTTTTGCACGTCACAAGTTAGCGACTAGGCGGCAACAATCTGGCGAATCAGTTACAAAATATTTAGAAGCGTTAAAGCTACTTAGCAAAGACTGCAATTTCAAAGCCGTTACGGCCGAGACTAACCGTAATGATTGCATAAGAGACGCTTTCATTGCCGGTCTCCGTGAGTCCAACATACGCCAAAGATTATTAGAGAGTCCTAACCTTACCCTTGATGAAGCCTCGAGACAATCAAAGGCCCTAGAGTCGGCAATAGAACAGTCCCTTCAGTACCAAGAACCGTCGGTCAACGCAGTCCGGTCCCGGAGGGCGGGCCCCAGGGACTCCATACGCTCGTCTAATTCCTCAGTCCGTTCATCCAAGCCTTCCCTACACTCGTCTAGGTCCTCTTCTCAGTCCTCAGGGGGCAACTCCGGGAAGGTTGCAGCTGCTGCTAAAAGGAAGTGCCACTTCTGCGGGTACGACTACCACCTGAGGACCTCTTGCCCTGCCCGTGAACAGATTTGTAAGGCCTGTAACAAGATTGGCCACTTCGCCAAAGTTTGTCGTAACTCTCGAAGGAATTTTGTCAAGGGCTGTCGGTGCCAAAAGCCCACAAGTGCTGCCGTGTCCGCATCGGCCCATTCTTGTCTCAGGAAAGCTATCATTCCAGTTAAAATAAACGGAATAAAAGCCCGGGCTCTTATAGATACAGGGAGTTCACTTAGCTTCATTTCAGAACAGAAAGCTAGGCAGTTGAGAGCCACAATCTTACCAACTCATTTAACGATATCCATGGCGTCTACTACTCTGAATTCCACAATTAACAAGGCTTGCAGAGTAGATTTGAAGGAAGATCATTTCTACCCCGGAGTAACACTCAATATTCTCTCTGATCTTTGTGCAGACGCCATCCTAGGACACGATGTTCTAAGTAGTCATTCGTCTATCGAAATTAAATTTGGGGGATCGCGGGACCCTCTCAATATCTGTGGGCTTACCATGGCGAGTGTTGAGCCAGTAAGACTATTTAGAAACGTCCCACGCGATGTGAAGCCTATTGCGATTAAGTCTCGACGTCACTCTACCTCCGATGCCAAGTTTATCGAACTAGAAGTGCAAAAACTATTGAAAGACGGCATAATTGAGGAAAGTTATTCCCTTGGAGAGCTCAGGTCCTCGTTACGCAGACAGAGAACCACAAACGGCGCACGGTGATCGATTATTCACAGACAATTAACAGATATACACAACTTGATGCGTATCCCTTACCGAGAATTGACGATATCGTGAACACCGTAGCGGGCTACGAAGTCTTCAGCTCTATCGTCCTCAAAAGTGCGTATCATCAAATACAGATAACGGACGAAGATAAGCCATTTACAGCGTTCGAAGCCGCTGGCAAATTGTGGCAGTTCCGGAGCATTCCATTTGGCCCACGAAATGCAGTTGCTTGCTTTCAACGGACGATCCATAACATAATTACTCGAGAAGGACTTACGGGAGTCTATGCATATTTGGACGACATAACGGTATGTGGGAAGGATCAAGCGGAACATAACGCAAACCTGAGGAAATTTTTAAAAGCTGTAGAAAAATATGATCTGACAATCAATGAACAAAAAAGTATTTTCTCCGTCCGTTCGATAAAATTACTCGGGTTTGTCGTAAGCAATAAAACAATACGCCCTGATCCGGACCGTCTCCAATCCTTACGTGAGCTACCCCTACCTACGAATACAGCCACCTTGAAGAGAGCAATGGGAATGTTTTCACACTTTTCTAATTTCATTCCTCAGTTTTCTCAGAAAATTAACATTTTGACATCAAGTCCGTTTCCCATGAATAATCGAGCAGCTCAAACTTTTGAAATACTAAAATCAGACATAGAAAACGCTTTAGTCAGGGCTATTGATGAAGAAGCCGTCTTTACAGTTGAAACAGATGCTTCTGAACATGCAATAGGAGCTACACTTTCGCAGAACGGTCGACCTGTAGCATTTTTCTCTAGAACTCTCAACCATTCCGAACGACGACATTCATCGGTGGAGAAAGAAGCCTACGCGATAGTAGAGGCAGCAAGAAAGTGGCGTCACTATCTACTAGGGAGGCACTTTAGGCTTATTACAGATCAAAAGTCCGTGTCTTTTATGTTCGATGGCAAACAACCTGGCAAAGTCAAGAACGAGAAAATCTTGCGTTGGCGTCTTGAACTATCCTGCTTCGATTATGAAATTGTATACAGACCGGGACGTCAGAATGAAGCAGCAGACGCGTTGTCAAGAATATGTTCGGCGATCGGATGTAATTTTAACAAGCTCAAAGAACTTCACCAAGAACTATGTCATCCCGGAGTCACTCGATTGAATCATTGGGTAAAAATAAAGAATTTGCCTTACTCGCTGGAAGACATTAGGAAAGTAACGACGTCATGCAAGATCTGTGCTGAGCTGAAACCGAGGTTCAATAAGCAAGAAGGACATCTTATAAAGGCGACACGACCATTGGAGCGACTTAACATAGACTTTAAAGGACCACTACCAACCAATACAAGAAACCGTTACCTCCTGATTATAGTTGACGAGTTCTCCAGATACCCCTTCGCATTTCCTTGTCATGACCTTTCAGCATCGACTGTTAAAAATAAATTACAATTTTTATTTGCTATATTTGGACTACCATGTTATATACATACTGATAGGGGATCTTCCTTCATGTCTCAGGAACTAAAAACATTTTTAACCACCAATGGGATAGCTACAAGTCGGACCACGCCATACAACCCACAAGGGAATGGGCAAGCAGAAAAATTCGTGGGCACAGTCTGGAAGACCATTGAATTAGCTCTCAGAACAAAGCAATTAAGGACTCATCAGTGGGAGCTTGTCGTCGACGATGCTCTTAATGCTATCCGTTCTCTTCTGTGCACCGCTACGAACGAGACTCCTCACGAACGGATGTTCAAGCACCCCAGGAAATCGGGTAATGGTAGTTCCACTCCCTCCTGGCTTCTCACACCTGGCCCAGTGCTTCTTCGTAGAAACGTCAGACAGTCCAAGTACGAACCGCTGGTGGATGAAGTGACTCTTCTAGAGGCGAACCCGGAGTACGCCCATGTCAGACTGCCAGACGGACGAGAGACTACTGTATCTACGAGGCACTTGGCCCCAACCACTACATATAGCAGTGAAGGAGCTAGACAAGAGGATACCCAGCTACAACATATGGACTCCAATTTGAACATAACCAGGGCTTGCTAGAAAATGAAGAATCAAGAGGTGAACCTACTTCACCCAGAAATCAAGTAGATGAACCAAGCCCGGTGGCTCAGCCGTCACCCCCTCCCCCTGCTCTCAGGCGCAGCTCTAGAAATCGTCGCCCTCCAGCTTATCTCCAGGACTTTTATGTTGGTGGGGGAAAATGATATATTGTTTATTATTCAATTGTTTTAATTAACACATGTTATTTAACCAAACCTCATTTAGTGTAGAGTGTGATTTTGTACAGTTAACATGTGACACATTTTTGTCTAATAAAACCTAGTCCACAGGTTATCTATAGTTAAATTATTTCATTAACCAAGACCATTACTATTAACTCTAGTTATTTCTTTGCTTCGGCATATCTCTATTCGCAGTAGTCGGAAAATTACTGTTTTCTTTATCTTGTTTTTTAACAAATTAGGATTGTAAATGGTGACATTTGATTAATGTAGAGTGTGATTTTGTACAGTTAACATGTGACACATTTTTGTTTAATAAAACCTAGTCCACAGGTTATCTATAGTTAAATTATTTCAATTTATTAGACAAAAAAAAATTGTTAAGACTATGGATAAATTACTTCATTAATTACTTCATTAATTCAAATTACTGAATCAATAAAAATGTTTAAAAAAAAAAACAAAGTTTAAACCTTTTCGTGAATGGTTACATGGCCAAGTCCGCTGGCCTAGATTCGCCAATATTGTTCCTTCCGCCTACAGAGAAGCCTAATAAGCTTAAATGGTGCCTATAGATAGAGTAAAATTTCCAATACATTAGGAATGCCTATATTATTGAAACTCCAAAGAAGCCATATGTTTTGTCGTCTTATTTATTCTCAGATTATTCCAAAACAGCTTCTACGATTTCAGACTTTACATTATACCCTTATGTCACTTAAGAAGACTGAAACTGTGCAATTAATTTACAGTGAACTCAGGTTAGCCATGTGAGTTGATACGTTGGCCTTGAGCTACTTGGATAACCTAGAATCGTGGGCTCAATTGGGGGCCTCAAGTGGGGCGCCTTCGACGAAGACATCTCGCACAGGACTGGCTTGGAGATATAAGGGAGATTAATCCATTTGAGCTGTAGACTGGGATTCTTGAGTAACTCAGGTATGGATGTGTCATTGACCTGAGCTTCCGCAATTGCGTCAATTTCGTCCGGACCTTGTATTTCATCCACCCTGGAAAGTGCATCAGCTACCTCATTTTCGTTACCATCAACGTGGCGGATCTCTGTGGTGAACTGGCTAATGTAGTTCAGTAGTCTAATTTGCATTGGGCTTCTGTCGAAATGCATAAATCAAGAGGTTTATGGTCAGTCCATATTGTGAAATGTCGTCCCTCGATGTATGGGCGGATATGTTTTATGGCCCGATGAATTGCAAGTACCTAACTCCCTGTCGTAGGTGGAGTAGTTGCGTTGCGCTGAGGTAAAACTGCGTGAGAAGAAACCCAGAGGTTTCCATGTATCTGCGTCTCGCTGTTGTAGAGCTGCTCCCATAGCAACGCTGGAAGCATCACAGGCCAGTACTAATTCTGCGTTGGGTTTAGGATGAGCAAGTACAGCCGCGTTGCGAATAGCATCTCTATAACCCTCGAAGGCCTTGATACTCTCCTCGTTCCAAGTGATCGGAGTTTTGTCCTTCTTCTTCGATCCACACATGTATGCATTCAACGGGCCTTGAAGTTCTGCTGCGTGGGGAATGCATCGACGGTAAAAATTGACCATACCTAAGAATCGTCGGAGTTCATTGACGTTCGATGGCCGTGGAAAATTCGTGATGGCTTCGACTTTATCAGGTAAGACAGTGACACCATGCTGATTCACCCGATGTCCTAGGAATTCAATCTCTTCCACGGCGAATACGCACTTAGCTAGATTAATGGTGAGTCCATGGTCCTGTAGACGTTTAAAAACTTCCTCGAGGTGTGCCTTGTGTTGTTCCTCATCTTCGGAGCCGATGCAGACATCGTCCACAAAAGGGAAGACAAAGTCGAGTCCCCTTAAGACATTGTCTAGGAAGCGCTGAAATGTTTGCGCCGCGTTACGTAATCCGAAGCACATTCTAAGAAATTCTATCAGCCCAAAAGGAGTGATGACGGCTGTCTTTTCGATGTCTTCGTCGGCTATGGGTATCTGATAGTAAGCCTTGTTCAGATCCAACTTACTAAATATCCGCTTTCCGTGGAGGTTTATATTAAAGTCGGCGATATTCGGAACGGCATAGCGGTCGGAGACTGTCTTCTCATTTAAGCGCCTGTAATCCCCGCAGGGCCCTCCATCTTTTTTTGGCACGATGTGTAATGGACTCACCCAAGGACTGTTAGACGGTCGACAGATACCTTCCGCCATCATCTGCTCAAATTCCCGTTTCGCGGCCGCGTATTGGTCAGGAGGTAGTCTACGCGCTTTCGCGGTAACCGGTGCGCCGCGCGTTTCAATATAATGAACGACGGAGTGAGTCGGCTTCTTCATATAATTTGTCGGAAGAGTGATGGAGCTGTATTTATTTAGCAGCTCGGTGTACCATTTATCGCTGGGAACGGAATTAATGGCAGACACTTCGACATTTGCTGGTCTTCCTTTTGACGACAAACCTGTAATTTTATCGATCAGCTGATTGCTCGCTAGATCAACCATTATTTGGTAGTGATAAAGAAGGTCTGCTCCAATTATAGGGTGTCCTACATCCGCTAGGATGAAACGCCATGTCAACTTCCGCCTAAGGCCCAAATCCAAAGTGACGAGCTGGTCCCCATACGTTGGAATTGCGGTCCCATTGGCTGCATATAAGGCGAAGTCGACCAGGGTTGAGTCTTATACCCCTTCTTCGTTGGTAACACAGAGAGTGCAGCTCCGGTATCAACGAGGTATCGGATTAGGGACTGGCGATCGACTACAAATAATCGGCGGTGAGAATTCGTAGCAACGGGTTCCGCCACTGCCGTCGCTACTTCTAGTTTTCCTGTTCCGTTTTCTTAGACTTAGAAGGCTTCCAATCGCAAGGCTGTCGACACTTCGTTGCCTTTTCCCGGAATTTTTCATGGTAAAAGCACAAGTGAGGTCCTTTGCTTCTACTCCTGGCACGAGGTTCGGTGGTCATTTCTCTTGTCGCGGCATGAGGTTGTCCTCGCATCTCCAATGCAGCGATTCTTTCAGACAGCTTTTCGATGGCGACTAACAACTTCTCGCTGGTATAAGAACCTTTGGAATCGGTATTAACAGCTGCTACCTCACAGACTCTCGGTTCATAAATTTCCGAAATGCGATCGGCGATAGCGCTAAGTTTAGTCAGGTCTTGTTGCTCTTTGGCCACTAGTGCAGCCTGTATCCGGTCGGGCACCCCTCTCAGCCAGATAGGCTTAAGGAGGTTGTCAGAAACCATGGTGCCTCCTAAATGTTGGAGATCACGCAAAAAATGTGATGGTTTACGGTGTCCCAGGCGCTGGTCCTCTAATAACTTCCTGATACGGACGTTATCAGATTCACCGAAACTACCATTTAATCTATTTTTGAGAATGTCATAAGCGTTTTCCGTTGGAGGAGACCTAACCAGGTCTATTACATCTCGGACAGCTTCCCTATCCAGTTGTGCGACAACGAATCTGAATCGCTTAATTGAATTGCGGATATCATAAAGAGCGAAAACAGCTTCGCATTGTAGGAAAAAAAATTCCGGGTCGTATTTACAAAAAGCCGGAAGCTGGGCTTTGATTGTTGCAGCTGAAGTAGCTTCGACCTGCTGTGGCATCTGCACTGGGTCTAACCTGTGTGAAGTTTCCCCGTCCACTGTAAAAATGTCAAAGAAATCTGAGTTGGACATGATGAAAAAAATGTACTACTCACGCAGCGTAGAGATCACTTCGAAACGTAGAGATCGCGTCGGGGCGTAGAGATCGCGTCGGACCGTAAAGATCACGTCGGGGTCACCAATTTAGTGGACTAAGTGGGGTGAAATAAATAGTTCTGTTCACTTTTCAAGTTGTATATTAAAAACAATAAAAACTTCTTGGCATAAAATATTTACAGGTAACAAATCTAGTAGTTTCACTATTCACTATGGTCCAGTTTGAATAGCCACAACTCAGTCACAGTTAGCACTAGACACTAGATATTTTCTTTCGCATTTCTAACTTTGCACTCGCAATCCAGTTAACAATTTTTACTAACTGAACATATTTTATAAAACCATCTGGTATTCTTTTATACCGCCAGGTTATCATATTTGATAGCGAACGACTCACGAGTACGTGCGTCGCCGCTACACTGTAATTGGTTGATAATTAGATATGATGTTAGATTACTATTTATTAACATCCAGTTTTAGATACTATGGCTAATTGGGACGGGTTGTCTGCAGGTTATGTATACAGGTACCCTTCTCTAACCAGGGTGGTACTACGAATTTTATTTAATAAGTTCTTCACTAAATAAATTCCTATTACCCAGGCGGGAATTAAAATCGCCCCTCTAGGTTTATGTGGAATTAAAGCCGTATAATGTTAGGTTTGGGTAACAAAACTGTTATTGCGGAAAGTAAAAACAAATACTTCAAGAGCAATATTAATGAATAGGTCGGTCCCTACAATTTATTTATTTATGTGCTTTTATATATAATATTTAACGTAGGTTTATTTTATTCTAGTTCAGCATTAGGGAATCTTTTATGTATTGGTGTATTATATCTCGAATTTTCTTATTATCCAAATCGTATGATGTTAGATTTGGATAATAAGAAAATTTAAGATGTTAAACACCATTATATGTAGGATTTCCTAATCCTGAAAAAAAATACAATGAACTTATTTTTAACATTATATATTTAAACATACATCAAAGTTTAAGGACCATCTTCTTCAATATTATTGGTTATGTAGTATTTTTTTTATGTCTCGTAATAACGGCTTTGTATTATCATCCAGTTTAAACCTCCTCGCCTACTTAAATATAGATATTATACAGACATATACATGGGTATTGTATATTCACACACACACACACACACACACACACACACACACACACACACACACAAACTCGCTCACAGACAAACAACATAGGGTTGTTTGATCGAAACCCTTCTTTTTCAAAATGTTTATAATGAAACTCACTGACACTTAACTCAGCCAAACGTTGCTTCCTATGAGATTATAGAATGCTTTCCCTTCTCCCTTTCTTCTTAATGAACCGTAGCTCTGGAATATCAAGAAGAAACTAGTTTTTATGATGTCTTATGAACTGGCTGAAAATTTAATTATGAATCGATGTTATATTTGCAAAATTTTCATTAAGCGTGCCGGAAGCAAGTTTCAGAAGTACCACTTTAAACCACGGTTTTTATTTTGTTTTAATAAATCCCAATTTAACCTTCAAATTAAGAGGTTTCATAAAATGTTCTTTCTTAATATGTTTTAATTATCAAGAAATCCAACCAATATTTGAGGAAAATATATCCTACATTCTAGTAATTATATGAAGTGTTATTTAATACACTCTTATTGCTACTTAATGCACTTATTTTAGTATGAATTTCTTTGGTCCTTAATTGTGTAAAGTGCAGTTACTATTAAGATTAATACCTGTACTTCCCCCTTCTCCAGTTCATTTCCAAGTACTACATAATACCACAAAGATGTTTTCTGTAATGTTTTTAATTAATTGTTGTGCTACCCATTGTTAAAAAATTGTTTTTCCTACTATCATAAACATATGAAACGTTTTAATTTAACAACACTGTTCAGTAGGATGATGATTTTTCTTTTAAATAATCACTGGTTTGATTCCCCGAAAATAATTAAATAAAATCCTTACTCCTATCCTTGCTAGAATGGATGGTAATCAGCAAAAAACCTGCCCGATTCGTTTTATTAGCACGAAGTGGACGTTAATAAACATCATTTAATTGATTTCTTAATTATTACAGTAACTAAAAAGATAAAACTCATTTATTCCTACAGATTAAACATTTATTACAGTTTTACGTTGCAAGTCCTCACCTAGTGTAGGTCCTAACTGTGTGGTATTAGCAAGCTGAAAGTATTTTACTAATTCTTCTGCTGAGATGGTAATGCTTATGGGAGGGTATAAAATCTAGAAAGTAGGGTTTTATTACATCTAGCCGAATCTTGTTAATACTTTCTGAGCAGTATTAACATTGGATATACTATTCGATTTAGGTGCAGCTTGTAATCTGATAAGTCCCTTCATTGGAGATTTCATCGAGCTTGTTGAGTGGTGCTGGAGGAATCCCATATGAACAGTTCAGTGACCACTCGCTTTGTGCAAAGAAACTACCTGTTCGTGGAGCTGATGCAGCCAGCAAGCATCGTACTCCATGCCTCGACGGATATCATTTATTGACTTGCTACCGTAGAACTATCCACATGGCAGGGGTTCAAACATAACGAGGGATGAACACTTAAAAGTTGGAACGGTGTTTGAAAAAATTCACCGTATGAAATAATAGGACTAGTGAGACAATTGAAATCGGAAAAATAGGAGGGGGGGGGTTTAGAAAGGGAAATATCTCCGCTACTATACTTCGGACCGAAAAATTGTATAGAAACAATATTATTGAAATTGATCTATAAATCTTGCTTTATACATATTTTCTTTATCATGAAAATTAACCGAGTTATTTGGATTTTAAAGTTTTCCACTTTGAGTAAACCCTCACTCCAACTCATGCCAAATTAATAATAAGCTGTTGTAAAATGAACTCACTTCATTACAAGGTTAAATACTAAATATTGTTAATAGAATGGACAAAACTAAATATAAATTGTTAGTATATTTATTTATGAAGAAAAAATACAAAATAAAAAAACAAAAAAAAAATAAAAATAAAAGAAAATCTATAAATAGTTAAACTGGAAGGAGGCAAAACTTATATTCCACAGTGCTTGCTATATATAAATTTCATAATTGTGGATAATAGGTTTTATAGTTCGTCAAATAGTCCATTATTTCTTAAATACTTAAAAACATCATCTATAAATTGGCAACTAGTAGTTCGCTTACATTTGTGGGCCATGGGTACGTTTTCACATGTGTGCAGTCAGGTAGTATGTGTTTTACAGTCAGCGTTCTGTTGCAGTAGCGACATATAAGTTCATCTTCCCTGCTCATTAGATATGAATGTGTTAGTTTTGTGTGTCCTGTGCGTAGGCGTGTAAGTACAATTAATTCTCTTCTAGAGTGTCTATTACTTGAAGTCCAGTTGAGCGTGTTTGATTTGATTTCTCTAAGTTTACTGTCAGTGTTATACCATAAATTATTCCAGTCATTAATTATGAGTTTTCTTATTTGAGAGAAAGCGTCTTGGTGAAGTATGTCCAAAAAATCTATTTGTTCAAGTTCATTTGATTGTTTAGCTGTTTTTCTACTATATCACTTTGAGATATGCCCACATGGCCAATAAATAGTAATACAGTTCTCCAATGAAGGATATCCATGTGATGAATCCACCGTTGCCTGGCTCTACTCCTCTCCTGGCCTACTTCCTCCTGCTATCCCCAATAATATCTTTCTGGGCACTCGAGTTCCAATCTTTCAATTTGTTTCAGCCACCGCACTTCGTCTTTTTTGATAGCACATATGATGTCATGTTTGTTATAAAATTCCAATACTTTATTCTTTCTGATAAGACCTGCACTATGATGGCTTTCAAATATTTGTCGAAAGCTCTTCTTTCCCAGACCAGCAAAGCTGTCTAATTTTTCTTTGTGTGAGCCAACGTTTCACTGAAATGTGTGAACAGATTTCTAATCACCGTTTTGTATTAGCAGATTTCCCTTAAGGGAAATCTGCTATTGAGGTCGTACTCATGACGTGATTTTCGAAAAATTTCTTCAAATGTCCATCGATCCTACCCAGATGACGAAAATCGTCACCAAACTCGATATTTATACGTTTTATGCAAAAAGACAGATCAAGTTCGTTAATGGCTGAAATCGGGCCCGAGGGAGGTGGGGATTTTCGAGAATTCGAAATATCTCCGTACCATACGTTGGATCAAACCATTGTATAGAACCAATCGTATATTGAAAATTAAATTTGCTATAAATTTTGTTCTATGCATTTATTCTCTATCTTGAATATTAACCGAGATATTTACATTTTTATTAATTGTAACAGACGAAATAAGATCGGCTAACCACGGGTCTAGTCGTGAGTTTTCGTCAAAAGCTAGTTCGGCCGTTTCCTTAACTGTTCGACTCTCGTGAAATTTCTCTATAGTAAAACTTCACGTGGGAAATCTGCTTAGTTTACGCAGCCCCTGCGTGACGGACTTTTTACATCTGTCACGAAATGATTTTAAATTGGAAGGGGGGGGGGTCTTTTGGCAGGGCAGATGCAGCTGGCCCTCGCAACACTTCTACCACCAATGCAATACTACCACTAATTCCAGACTATTGCTCTAAGATGCAATTCCTCTAAAAGACATAATACGTACGTTGGAAACGCCTTCTTCTATTAAAATGACGAAATCCTGTAGCTGTCTGGCCTTCATGTACTTCTTAGACTTCATGTTTTTCGGCTTATCCTTATTAATACTAGACTCTATGATGCGGGCTGCCTGTGCAAACTCTCCTTGCGCCCCGCGATTCATCTATGTCATCATGGATGGAAACATTGTGGCCCTGACCTTCATACCCCTATGCGTAGGAAATTCTATATCATTGGTACGTTGACGATTCATTATCGTCCAATTGTAGCTCTATAAGATACTTCGATTCCAAGCAGATCATTGAGAGTAGCGCTTGAGTTATTGTACGCCTTCGCTATTTTGATAAGTAGAAACCTTCTTTGTATATACATGTGTAGAAGGATGTCAACTTATCTTCTTCTATATCCTCATAAGTGATTAACGGATTATTGCAGAATATTTCCCAACATTGAGATTCAGCCATCAATGCAGCTAAACAGTAGTATTGCACCCTCGATATTTTTCTTCATCAAAAATGTGGCGCCTCTCTGGTTCCGTCTAGAGGCACTATTTGTCAAGGAACAGTAATTCATCCCAAATACTGCAAACAATACCACCCTTGACAGGGCTGTATTAGTCGCCCTCTATGACAACTAAAGGACCCCATAGGTTTATTCTAACCTCCACCCTAAAGAAAATTGCTCAATATGGCATAATGAAATATAAAAATTGAGATTAATTGTCTAAAGGAAATCTTATAAAGTCTAATGGCACACACCAAGTAAAATAATTTAAATATAAACGTGCAAGGATAAGACAAGTGTTAGTGCCTCTGCTGTGGCAGATAGAAGGGGAGAAGGAAGGAGGATAAAATTAAAGGGTGAGGTTTGCCTCTTACTAAATAAGGCAGGGGATGAGGCTTTACTGGTTATTAATAACCATTCTAAAAGTAGCCCTTCCTTCCTAGTAAAAAGGCGGAATAAATAAACTCTCAAACAAACTAGAGTATCGAATTTTTCTCGGAGCCGTAGATATGATGAAATAGACGAAGAAAGGTTGTAAGAGAAGGGATGAAGAGAGATGAAAGGGAGAGGAATAGTCCTGTATTGGGAGAGGAGGGATCCAGGGGAAGAATTGTCATTGGCTGGGCAATGGGAATGGAGTTGGAACGCAGACGTAATGCCACACCCCCTAAAGCCGCAGTCCCGATTCCCACTCAGCACTCCTTCCTTCCCCCGCAGTTAGAGTGCGCACAACCCAACCAATTCTTCCCTTTTATACACCACCTAACTCCTCCCAGTACTTATTTCAGTCCCTACTCTTCTTTTAACCACTTAAAAACAATTTGTACCGAGAAACTAAATTTTTCATTTGTTCTAACCTAACAAACACGATGTGAATTCAATATCGTTGGAGAATGACAAAACGCATTGATTCTTTCTTCCTCCTTAATTGTTTTAATTCTAACCTATTCACATAGTGAAAAATTTAAATTTTACTTTTTAATTTAGCGCCCTGTTAATATGTATTACCAATAAAAAGGTATTATTCTTCTTTGTCAGACACAACTGTTTTTCCATTGGGCCTCTAACATTTTTTTTAAATTAGAAAAATCTATCTAATGTTAAAAACAGATATATCCTCCAGAAATAAACGAAAAGGATCCTGTGGGAACAACTGCACTCCTGGGATTATAACTAGGTCAAGATCAAGCCTTTACGCTGTTCCCCCAAAAGGGAGCCCGGATACAAAGACTTGAGATATTCCTGAACCTGGAAAATCTGCCTGGTTTACGCAGCCCATGCGCGACATACTATCTAAAGATACCGTAGATATAAATAACTCACACCCTCAAGCAGATCTCCAGCTCAAGATAATTCAACTTTCCATCTCTCTCAACTTCCAATGTAATATTCCTGTGACACCACTTATTCTTCTAATTCAGTACCCAAGTCGAACGGTGTATTTCCTTATTAATAGATTTCTTGATCAAGCCACTTCGTTGTTCCCATAAAAAAATTGATATTTAAGGAGACGGCTACATAGACACTCAGTAGTTCCCCTTTGTATTTTTCATTGTTAGGCTAACTAGCAACCATTTCGTCTAACATTGAAAATGTGTAAAAATGTAATTGATGTAAAATGAGGTCAAACCGCTAGAGAATCATATCTTAATTTCCTGTATAAACTAAGCCACTATGAGTAAGTAATGTACATGTAAATCAATTGTGTGCTTCCAGTCACCATCCAACTGGTAGTACATGCTCTGGGACTTGTAATAAATGTAGAGGAATCCAGGAAAATTACTACTTAAATGAAATCCATTCGTAGGCCTAGTTGGTCTATGTAGTTTTGTGTAAGATCATTTTATTCAGTTGTAGTTTATTAAATACCTTGGGTTGTGGAGGGATAACAATAACAATCTGGAAGTAGAATAATTGCAGGGAAAAGATGCTTCTTTATCAACGAGAAAGATGTTTGTATCAGACCTCACTCCAGAAAGACAAAGATTCGAATTTATAGAATTATGGGGATTAGAACCTCAAGAAAGATAGAGATGGATTTGAAAAAAAGACACCGAGCTAATGGTTTTTATGGCTCATCTGTTATCGCTTTTGTTATTTCTAAGACTAAGTCAGTTGGTTAATGTAGAAAATATAGAACCCAAACTCTCCAAGAAGGTGCCAAAGGTTCAGCAAGAAAGATAGAGTTGGCTGCACGACTGATTGGAGAAAGGTCTGTATTTGGTGGAATCCTGCTGATGGCCGCTGGGAATGGTCTGCGATAATGGAAGAGGCCAAGGTCCTGCAGTAGCTGTAGAGCCTCTTATTAGGCAAGGAATAGTTAGTATAAGAAGCGCCTGAATCGACGAAGGCTTAAGACTACTGAAACGAATTTGTTTTATAACTGCAATTTCCATTCAGGACCCGTACTATAAACAAGACGAACTATTTTAAGGAAACCCCAAAATTCTCAACATATTTCTCCACCACTGCTGCTGTTAAGGTATGAGATAGGAGGAGCCACTAATCGCCTATAATCGAATACGATGGAGGAACAAGAGGGGAGAGAAGTGGTTGGGAAGAACCAAGGAGTGATAGGAGAAGAAGGAGAGGACGGAGAAGGTCCTAAGTTCTGGGAAAGTGCTCGGCCCTCTCGTATTGATTTTATCTCTCTCTCTACCTCAGTCCGCATTTACATCTACCAGCCACCGCTCCTGCTTACCTTACCTTCGCCCAGGGTCGCTAACCTCTCGCTCTCTCTCTCTCTCTCTCTCTCTTACACACACGCACTTCCATTCACGCTCGCGCTCTCCCTCCCCCCCCCTTCTCTCTCTTTCTCTCTCTCACACACACTCGCGCGCGCGCTCAGACACGCAAACACTTACTCTTTTTCTCCTATGGAATAAGCTATTCCTCATAGATAATAAATATAATAGGATAAACATAGTAGGCAATCCCTTCTGTATGCTGCTATGTTGTTATGGGGGATTATCCTTCTTTATCCCCGCTTTAACTTAAGTAAAGTAGTCTTCGCACCATAAGTAACTTACAATTTTTTTTTTTTTTTAATTGTTACCCGAATTTACTACAGTCCCAAGTTTTATTTTGATGCTTTATTAAGTAACAAAGGGAAGCAGAAGTTATAGCTTTAGTTCGCTGAGTGAGATTCCAATTAGTACTATAAAATGTAAATTAAAAGTATACTGTTGTCATACCTGTCGGTGGAGACCGTCGTCACTGGCTGATGGTCGAGTACAGCTGCCAAGCACTTTCGATGCCAGTGACGACAGTCTCCACCGACAGGTATGACAACCGTATTATTTATACTGGCGGTTCTAACCCTTTATTTGAATTAAAAGTATACCTTAATAAATTTAATTGACTATACAGTATCGAACAATTCCAAAACGTAAACACCTAAGAAAATGAAATGTTTATTACTCTTCAGATAACTCAATTCCTCCAAAGATCGTTTCCTTCCTCTAACAAAGTAAATACCCGGCTATGATTTATAATGATTCGGTTGATACTGTATTATTATGGAGCTGAGAATTAGAGCTCTCCTTTCAGACTGGCTAGGAGATGATTTGTATGCGCCTGACGGGAATCGAACCCGGGAGGTTATCCTGGATACCACTCTGGACCAATACACGTCCTTTGGACATAAAATCTAGTTTAGACCTTAAAAAGCTGTTGTATGACAGATAGCGTGTTTATACACTTAACAAATTCTTATTATTTAAAAACGATTTGAAGAACCTCTTGAGCATGTTCATACTGAGTATGTTACAACGTCACACATGTTCTTGCAGCCTTCAATCGCATAACATTAACTTATACAAACATCACGCAAATTTACGTATATGGTCTGAAAGTACGATCGCCTCATATCAAGCAATGCCCCTCTGTCATCCATCATCGTATATTACAATATTTCTCCAACCAAGGAAGTTCTACAAACCCAGCAAGGAATCCCCTGACCCCTCTCACGCCTGGAAAAAGATATATTGTATATTCACTTAGTATTGAATTATTATGTGTCAGCTTAACCCATTTATGTCCCATTATGCCCTTATGTTTTACCCATTTAGCGGGCATACACATATACATAAATGTGTGTGTGTCGGCACACACGTGAGTAGCCATTCATCCAAGAAATATGACCGGCTAGAAGGGGTTCATTATACTCTATATTCTCGCGACGTATTGACAGTCTGTACTCTTGTGTTTAATTAGACCTCACTTATAAAGAGTGCAGTACTCTATCGTTTTCTCCTGAAAAGGCTTTGTAAGGAGATGTTAACACGATCTAAATCTTTTTATTTTTTGGAAGATTTTTCTCCAATAAAACCCAAAGTCTTAATTTTTCCTCTTTTAGTATAGCAGCTTTTTAAGGTCCATTCAATTATGTATATATATATATATATATATATATATATATTTATATATATATGTGTGTGTGTGTGTGTGGGGGGGGTGTGTGGGTGTGTGTGTGTGTGTGTGGGTGTGTGTGTGTGTGTGTGTGTGTGTGTGTGTGTGTGTGTGTCTGTATTAGATAAACGCTCTAGAGGTTTTGTTGTTGTTTGATTGTTTCCAAACTAAATGTTTAAACGTTTCATGTGAAACTTAAGATCAAGGTCGTCATTGCAACAGAAAGAGTGGGGGCATTAAAGAAAGCGACAAATGTTCCATCGCATATATTTACGTTATTAATAATCAGATCGAAAACATTTATGTCATCAACCTAGTTAATAGAGTAACGTCTTACAATTGTCGTTCCTTAAATTATTCATTGTCATCATTAAGCATGATTTTTCCAGACTTTAGCACTAGTAATCATCTTGCGTAAGCAATGTCCATTATATCTCGAAATGCTTTATTTAAACCTTAAATATTACTTATAGTCTTCATCGCACCTTTACTTATATGGAATTCATACTTAAATGTCGAATGAGATATCATCCATGAACAATTTCGTCACTTAGTGCTTCATTTTTATTTAATTGTTACCAAACACGATTTTAGCTGTTTCATGTTAACATAGAAATATAGTTTGTTAATGGCTAGAATCGGAGATCCCGTTAGAAGAAGGCGAATAATTGAAAGCCATAAAGAGGTCCGTTATCATAAACATTTCATATCCAGTTGAAATGACAAGTTCGATTTATTAACTATTACTATTTACTATTACCATGGTTCAAAAAACACCCAAGCATAAAATAAAAATTAAGGTTTCCCTGGTTTCTTGCTAGGCAGCGCCACTCAGGTGCCATGTATTCTCCCCTTAGTAACAGCTGTTACAGTTAACCTCTTCGTCTTGTTTTTGTGTTTACCTGTGGTTCTAATTACCGTTTTGGGGGCATTTTTGATCCATGGTAGTAATTACGTCATTAAAACGATGTTTAAAATATTCATAGTGATATGACTAATCAGGGTTTTATTGTGGATAGCAGACATTATAAGGATTGGTTGGCATATACATATGAACGAAGATGATGGAAATCAGAATCCTGTGTCTGGTGATAATGAGGATCTAATGAGTATGTACAGTGACAATACTGTATTTCTATTTTAAAATGTGTCACGTTTGTTATGTGCTCCATTAAAACATTATATTAAAAATATGTTAACCTTTTTTTGTGTGGTCCATAAGTGTGGTGGTAAACATATGTTTGTTTGTTAAGGTTATGTTAAACAGATGTTCAATTATCTTAGATAGTTCAGTTAATAAATGTTGCTCGTTGAGACAGCACGTGTTGTTCCTTATTCTACATGGTGTCAGGTGTAAACTGATAAAGGTGATGGCGATTTCACCAGAGATGTTGAAGGACATTTTGTCCTCTGTGCTGTCTGGTATGCGAAGCGGCAATTCTTACCAGGTAAATCCTCCAGATATATTTGATGTACAGGATCCGCAGTCATGGAGTGTCTGGATCAAGCGGTTTGCCATGTTCCGTTCGGCGTCTGGTCTATCTGCTAAATCGCAAGATCAACAGATTAGTATGTTGCTTTACTGTATGGGGCCAGACGCTGAGGAACTGCTGACCTCTATTGGGATGAATATCGCAGCTAGGACTTCATATGATGCTGTTGTGAAGCAGTTTAATGAATATTTTACAACTTAGAAAAATATATTTTATCATAGGGCAATTTTCTTAGAAAGAAAACAATTTGCTGATGAAAGGGTAGATGAGTTTATTAATGACCTCCATAAAATGTTGGAGAGATGCGAGTGGGCTTGCAGTGATTGTGAGAGTCGAAAATATCAAGAGGATATGATACTGCTTAAGCTAGATACTGGTATTCGGGATCAGCAGCTGTCGAAACATCTTCAGATTCAGGAAGGTCTGACCCTTACTAAAGCCAAAGAGATGGTTAGGCAGTCAGAAGCAATAAATTCTCAAAAAGAATTGTTTAACAGAGATTCTGGGCAGGTTATGGAAGCTAGGCGAGAAAATCGAGCGTCTAAAGACGCTGGTAATCTAACCAAATTTTTCAAAGTTACTTCCAGATGTGGTCGATGTGGGTCTTTAAAGAATCATTCTTTTGAAAATTGTCCTGCACGTGGTAAAATATGTTTTCGATGTGGCCTTAAGAACCACTTTAAACTTTTCTGTGGCTCAAAACGTGATGTAAGAGAAATAGAATCAGCTGTTCAAATTAACCAAGATCATTGCCTTAGCTCTATTACGGTGGGAGAAAGCGTTGCTAGGGGCATTCGAGTTGACCCTTTTACTATCCAGCTGTTGGTTAACGGTCGCCATTTTGTACGCTTTAAAATAGATACAGGTGCAGATGTCAGTTGTATAGGTTACAAGGATGCAGAACGCCTTGGATTAGAAATGAGGCCCACAAAAATTCGTTTGAATGGTCCTGATAATACTAAGCTGAAAGTAGTAGGGGTTTCGAAGGTTAAGCTTGAAACAGGGGGAATGTCGCATTCTGAGGACTTGTTTGTTTTAAACTGCCAGAATGAGCCACTTTTAGGAAGAGGTGGTATAATCGCATTCTCCTTGTGCCAAATAAATGAAGTTTCATTAGACATAAGAGCAAAATTCCCCAAATTATTTAATGGATTAGGAAGCTTTGGTGAACCTTATTATATTAAATTAAAGAAAAATGCAAAGCCCGTTGCAGTTGTAACCCCTCGCAGAATTCCTGTAAGCTAAAGGACCAAAGTCAAAGACGAACTTGATTGTCTGGTAAAGAACAGTGTTATTTCTCCGATTACGGAAGCAACTGAATGGTGCTCTCCTATAGTGGTAGTGCCAAAGAAATCAGGCGATGTTCGGCTTTGTGTGGATTTCACTGCTCTTAATCAATACGTGGAAAGAGAGCGTTTAGTTTTACCCTCTGTTGAGGAAACATTGGCTCAGATTTCTGGCGCCAGGTACTTTTCGAAACTGGACACAAATAGTGGCTTCTGGCAGGTGCGATTAGATGAAAGAACGGCCAAACTTACAACCTTTGTTACGCCTTTTGGAAGATATTATTTTAAGCGCTTACCCTTTGGCATTTCTTCAGCCCCTGAACATTTCCAACGAAAAATGCTTCAGGTATTAATGGGAATGGAGGGAGTTGTCAACTTGATAGACGATATTTGTGTTTTTGGGAGAACTAAAGAGGAACATGATGTTAGGCTTGATATGGTACTTGAAAGGCTTATGGAATTAGGTGTAACACTGAACCCTACCAAGTGCGAATTTTCAAAGTCCAGAATAGTATTTCTGGGGCACATAATCGATGATGGGAAGGTATTGCCAGACCCAGAAAAAACCAAGGCAATAAAAGAGTTTCCCAGGCCTAAAAACCAAAGTGAGCTGAGACGATTTTTAGGAATGGTAAATTATATGATGAAATTTTTGCCTAATCTTTCTAAACAGCTTAAGCCTCTTAATGATCTTTTATCTTCAAAAAAATGAGTGGCATTGGTCTCAAAATCATCAAGAAGTTTTTGTTTCAATAACAGATGCATTGCTTAAGGCTCCGGTTTTACACCTTTATGACCCTAATTTGGATACAAGGGTCTGTGCTGATTCTTCCAGTTTTGGTTTAGGGGCTGTCATCGAACAAAAAGTAGATGAACGTTGGAAACCTATCCAGTTTGCTTCACGTATGTTTAAACAATGCGGAAACCAGGTACTCACAAGTTGAAAAAGAAGCTCTTGCCTTAACGTGGGCTTGTGAGCGATTTTCATCCTACATAATAGGAAAAAGCATCATCTTAGTCACTGATCATAAGCCTCTCTTGCAAATATTAGGACAGAAACGTTTGTCTGATCTCACGCCTAGGCTGCCAAGTTTGATTATAAAATGCATTTAGAATCGGGAAAAACGTTTTTGGTTCCTGACACGCTCTCAAGAGCCCCAGTCAACGCCGGTACCCAGAAGGTTACAGATGTTTTGAATGATGAGTTAGATATGTTTGTAGGTGCAATAATGTCAGACTTACCTTGCTCAGATTCTAAATTAGAAGCTATTAGGAAAGCTATAGCAGAGGACAATTTGAGTTGCATCATTAAACGTGCTATTTTGAGTGGGGACTGGTCAAGTTTGCGCCAAACAGAATTCTACACCGAACGAGGAAATTTAGCTTGGGTCAATGACCTGATTTTACGAGGGACGAGGATATATGTTCCTCATAAACTAAGAAATGAAATACATCACAAATTCATAGTGGCCACCTAGGTGTAAACAAGTGTAAAGAAGATGGTAGAGACTTGTCATAAGTGTCTCGAACATAGAGCTAATCCTGTAGAACCATTAAGACCACAACCCATTCCGGACAGGCCATGGGAAGTTGTTGGAGCTGACATTTTGAAGCATAATAAAAAAAATGTATCTTTGCATTCAAGATTACTTTTCTCCCGTATCTTGTTGTATAGCCTTCAGCACTATGACCTGATCCACCTTCAACATTCCCCTTTGTGTAGTCTTCTTTCGCCGAATCTTCTTGTCCCATGGCAGTATTTATGTAACTTTAAAGCATGATAGTAGTTGAAGGTTAAGGGTGTTAAGGATCAATAAGAAGGCCTTGTCCTCTACTATTTTTTTTTTTAATTTTATCCAAAATACACTTTCGGAGTCAGTGCATCATCGTCAGTGCCTGCTGTTATAGCATAGTTGTCGCCCGGCCGTTGTTGTCCATGCTACACGGCTATAATCAGCAGACACTTACCATGAATTGGCTTTATACAATTTTTCGATCCAACGAATAATAATGGAGATATTAAGAATTTTAGAAATTCCTCCCCAATAACCCACGCACCGCTGGTCGGAGTTTGGGAACGATTAAACCAAAATTACGACCGCTGGAGAAGTAACAGACAAATAAATAAATATATATATATATATATATATATATATATATATATATATATATATATATATTTTATATATTATATATATATATACATATATATATATATATATTTTATATATATAATACAGTCCATTTCTTGTTACATTAGGAATACTATTACAGTATTCCTAATGTAACCTGAAGTGCCACACATTATGTATAGTAGTTTTTAAGTATCTTTAGTCTATCCCTTAAGAAGAGAATATAAATATTCATGAAATATTGGCATAAACTAAGATTTTATTACCAACATTGACGAAAACACCAATAAACAATAACAATACCGTATATAAATATAACCTGTGCGAAAACATCAACACAAATATATATATATATATATATATATATATATATATATACACACACACACATAATTTTGAACGGACCTCTTTTTCGTCATATACTAGGTAGGATCGATGGACATTCCAAGAAATTCCTCAAAATTCCCGTCATGAGTACAACCTCAATAAAAGGTACCGTATGTATCAGAGTCTGCTGCATAACAAGGTGTTACGGCTATTTGGGGTTTCTAATAGTTATAGACGTCAGAACCTGCAAGCTGTAAAAAAATAATTACAATAAAAAAAATGTAAATACATTGAGTATGTACCTCAAAACATTCGGTACTTCCTCGTCAATCAAGGACTACTATTAGTTGACATGATGCGATTATCGAAAAAATTCTTGTAAAACAAGAGGTCTAGTTCTTTAATGTCTAAAATCGGACCAGTGTCATCGATGTTTGAAGGAGGGAATTTCGAAGAATCTGAATATTTCCGCTTAATTCTTCGAATCGGGAAATTATATAGCACCAATCTAGTTCTAATTTTAATTTCTACAAATATTGTTCTGTACAAGTTATCTATAACGTGAATATTAACCGATTTATTGAAATCGTTTAAGTTCAAACTTTTGTTAACCGCGATTTCTATTTATCCAATTTTAAGTACTTCAATCACTAAACATGTCATGTCCAGCTAACTTTTTTGTTAGGGAGTGAATAGAACCGTCTTCTTATATATAAAAATGAATGTTTGTGTGTATGTCCTTTATAGAATCGTAAACGGCTTAACCGAATTTTATGAAACTTGGTATGTATATTATTTCTAAAACAGGTTAGGTTTCTGGCTGTATTAATATTCTCTGAGGCGAACAGGAGTGGGGGTTATAAGGGAGGTCTGAAATTAAAAATAGCGATATTTCGTCTCCTATTGGCTTTTCGACAAACATGCACATAAAAGTTGTTTATTTTGTTCTTTAGAGTAACATTTGTAATATACTCTTTTGTCGTATACCGAAGTATAAATGAGTTATGTACTATAAACAATTTTATATGTCCTCCCTCTTGTCCGATTTCAGCCATTAAAGATCTGTCTCTTTACATAAAACGGTTAAATATCGAGTTTCGTAACGATCAAACAAAAATTGCGACCACTAGAGCGTTAACAGACAAATATATATATATATATATATATATATATATATATATATATTGGTTTTTCGGCAAACATGCACATAACAAAAGTTATTTATTTTGTTATTTAGAGTACCTTTTGTTATATACACTTTTTTCGTATACCGAATTATAAACGAGATATACGCTATAACCTATAGCGGAAGTGAACAATTTTATTTGGGACAAAACACCCAACCGAAATAAATAAAACTCGGTATGTGTATTAGCACTAACGCTTTCATTATAAAAGGCTTACAACATTTCTAGGGGCGGGCAGGAGTGGGGGTTGTAAGGGAGGCCTGGATTTAAAAATAGCGGTATTTCGTTTTCTATTCGTTTTTCAGCAAATATGAACATAACAAAATTTGTTTATTTTGTTATTTAGAGTAACTTTTGTGATATTCATTTTTGTCTTTTAACAAAGTATAAACGAGATATACACTATAAACTAAAGCGGGAGTCAACTATTTTATTGGGCGCTAACGATTGAACCGAACTTAACAAAACTCGGTATGTCAATTAGCATTAATTCTTCCATGATTATAAGCTATATTAAAATTTTTAAGTTAGAACGGTAGAGGGGGTTATAAGGGAGGCCTGAAATAAAAATTCGCGATATTTCATTGTCTATTTGTTTTTCGAGAAACATGCACATAGCAAAAGTTGTTTACTTTGTTATTTAGATTAACTTTTGTTTTATACATTTCTCCAGGAACAATGTGTGGAGCAAGTAATTTGCGTAGAAATATTGATATGCTCAACAATTCATTCCATTTTGAACTATGAGGTACCTGACCTGGAAAAATTAATTCAAATCTACGTTAATATTTTGTCCTTAATAGCTGAAATCTATGCATAATGCACAGGAGACGGGAAATATGACAATATGGAGGACAGTGAAGTCTTACATAAAAAATTAATTTTATTATTAACAAATGCCAAGAACGGGTATATACCCTGAACACTGGGACGGGTAGATGTCAAAATAAAGACTTGTCAAAAAAATACCATCACCATTCAGCCTCAAATCAATTCCCGGGCGAAGCCGGGTATCTGAGCTAGTTACAACTAAAATAGGATAGCTTTCTGGTTGTATTAATATTGTCTGGGACGAACAGAATTGGTTTTTCGGCAATAATGCACATAACAAAAGTAGTTTATTTTGGAATTTAGAGTAATTTTTGTAATATACACTTTTGTCGTCTACCGAAGTATAAATGAGCTATACGCTAAAAACAATAGTGGGAGTCAACAATTTTATATGGCACAAATGACTCAACCGAATTAAACCAAACTCCGTATGTGATTTGGTATTAACACCTCCCTGATTATAAGTTATATTAAAATTTCGAGGTACGAGCAGGAGTGGTGGTTGTAGGAGAGGTCTGAAATTAAAAATAGTGATATTTCGTTTCCTATTGGTTTTCGGCAATTATCCACATAACAAAAGTTGTTTATTTTGTTATTTAGAGTAACTTTTGTGATATTCATTTTTGTCTTTTAACAATGTATAAGATTTAGGTTAGGTCTGACAGATGACTGTGTGAATTCGATTCATACTGTGTATGTTTCTGCTTACGTTATTAAAAACTCGATATAAATACCTGGTAAATCTTTTTGTCCCTAAGAACAATTTTATTTCCTGTTTTCATAGGCTTCGTGCTGTAGGAGAAGTGGAGAATAAATGGTGAAATGATATGATAGACGTTCCATTTACCAGTTAATCTGCTTAGTATATTCTTCGAGGTGGTTGAGGAACGAATCAATTTGGATGTAAACAGTAGTTCTGTTTTCCTCTACAATGCGGTAGAGAAGAATTTACTCAATTTTGATTTTTCCAAATCCCCCTCTCTAAACCCTCCTACTCTGTCTGATTTCCGCCGTTAACAAACTTGATCATTAATTTTACATAAAATGCTTACATATCGAATTCGGAAAATTGTGGCCTCCGGAGGAGCAACAAATATATATATATATTCTTATTCTGGACCCAATATTTTTACATGTTCTTCATATTTTCATGGCAAGCGTCACTAATAAATGCATTTTTTTAAGTAAATTTTCGAGTTCAAGGTCGATGTGTAAATAATCGATTATTATCGATTATTTGGACACTCAGTATCTACGACCTCCTCAATGAAGACAGTCGCAACTGACGTAAGAGGGAAACGAGCACTTCAGAAATGTAAGTAGCAATCCTGTATTTAAATTTAATTAATCTATACATTTGAGGAATGTTTTTGAAAATTGTTAAGAGTAGAACCTCAATAGCTGATTTCCCTTTAGGGAAATAAACTAACAATTATTCTCACCACTGAGAAGAAAAACAAGACGGCTGACATATTGATATTACTCTCCTAGTAAATTTTATTGCGAGAAATAAAGAGAGCTTTAAATAACCCTGACTTTACCTCCATCGTTATTAGCACTAGGCTTATCAAAAACCGAAATATAAGTTAAAAAATATATTCTAGGCCATTCCCTAGAACTAATATAAAATAATTAAAAATATTATTATTATTTATTGACGTCCACTTTTTGCAACTAAGGCTAATTGGGACGGGTTATCTACAGGTAACCCACCCTTTTCTAACTGGGTGGGATTTTAGGATGTTATTTAATGAATTTCGTCACTAAATAATTTCCTTTGCCCAGGCGAGAATCGAACTCGACACTCTAGGTTTACCATGTGAGATAAAGGTCAATGCTTTAACTGACATGGCTAACCTGAGCCCTTCATTTAAAATAAATGAATAAAGGAATGTTAGTGGTTAGTTGGCTTCGTCCCAAGTATAATCAAAAGTGACTAATAAATCGAGAAAGCCCATCACACAGAGGATGCGTAAACTAATCAGTTTGGATTAAAACAGTAGGTCATGGTATTAAGGGAATTACTGCCTTTAGTATTTACTGAATATCTCTAAACCTACTGACACTATACTTTTATATAATTAATCGTCTCCTATCAAGCTGAAGTTTAGAAAGGTAGAAATAGGGATAACGCCTTCGGTGGTATGCTTCATTCTAGCGGCATCCCTACACGTGGGAAATCCTCTTATTTCACTTAGACGTTTGTCTGACGGGCTTTGTGTTTTCGGTTTTTCAGTGTTTCTATTGGTGTTTCAGGCAGTTAATTACTCAAAAACAAACAACAATCCTGGTATCATAATATGGAGCTAGGGATAGTCATTCGTGTTAAGGGCAACCGCCTTATTATTTCCAACGGTTTAACATACATTGACCTGAATAGAGGGATCGATTTCTGCCGCGAAAAAAATAATTAGATTTAATGGCGATATCGCTGGTTAAATGTCCCATCTCGATTAGTTTTAGTTTCAACGAATAAATTTAATAATTGATTTCTTACCCACACTGGGTAGAAAAAGGTGATAATCTGTAGATAACCCACCCTAATTAGCCATAGTTGCAGATAGTGGGTAATATATAATAACAATAAATCCACGGAGACAACTGTTGTAAGAAGTTGTTGGTGTTCTACGAACCCTCCGGAACCGAGGACAGTACAACACACACACACACACACACACACACACACACACACACACACACACACACACACACACACACACACACACACACACACACAGTACATTATAAACGTGCACTAACATAAGGTTACAACAAACAGTACTCACCCCAGAGAGCCCCAGTGACTCCCTGTGTCACCTTAGCATAAAATGCATCGCATTATTCATTATGGTGAAAAGAAAGAAAATATTTTTTTTTTTTATTCATTTATTTATTTAGAGCTTTGCAACTGTGGCGATGTAGCTCAGAAAAAAAAAACCTGTACAAAATTAAAAAACGAAACAAAATGAATTTAAACGAAAATAAAAAAATATAACAGAAATTGAACACGAAAAACAGACATGGATCAGAAAACAAAATTAGAAAACAAAATTGGGACAGAAAACAGAAATAGAAAACAAAATTGGGACCGAAAACAGAAATGGATAACAGGTAAATCAAATAAGAAATATTAAACAAACTGGATAAATAAAATGGAATATGTTTCTAAAATGTGTTATCAATGAATTTAAAATAATTGAAATAAAATATAGTTTTTTTTTAAAAAAAGAAGCTTTTATCTCCCTCATACACACTCGCGAATAGCCGGAGTTCCATACTCAATGTGAGTATTAGCCTCTGACGAATCTGGAGTGAGGGCTGCTCTAAAGGGAACTGACTGTCAGTCCTCTTCATCAAGAGGTAATTCGAGCGATGTCGTATGGCTCCGTAAGAAATTCGGCATTCTCAATGGATAATAACTCAAGTTCTGATTTGAGCTTGAGAGAGAGTTTTTCTCTGCCCGCTACTGTCAGATGTAAGAGGCCAAGAATTACGTAGCAGCGCAAGAAATGGACCAGAGACGTGCATAGTGCTGCCACACGAGCCTACTATATGGCCACTAAATGCAATACGGAAAAAATATATTAGGTGAATCAAACATTTCTTGGAAGAAAAATATCCTCACGTAAAGACATCCCAAAACTTTTCAGATCAAGCAACAGGAATTCTCCGAAAAGAAAAGACTCTGGGACGACACGACTTAGATAAGATTAAAAATAGAATATAATGAAATTGGAGTTATTTTGAAATTAAGCATTGAGCAAGAGTTATTAAAATAAGTTAATAATAACAATTTTTGAAACATTTGGTTTTTATTGTGTTATTTTTAACCGTGAATGAGTTATTAATCGAAGTTCATGCTAATGTGCTACTGTGGCTAAGAGTCTTTTAATTTAACTTATATGTAAGATAGATATTTAGATTTAATTTATACCATATTCTGAGTGCTTCTTTTAATATATCTGTAACATAGGTTACCCGAATGAATAAGTTATGTTGCATTCCTAGTAAAGTACAAGTCTCAGTACCTGATGAATCAAGTTCCATTTTATAAAACAGTTTGTGGTTTTTTTATTGTTTTGCCTCCAAATATAAATATTACGAAACTTTTATAGATCAATAACCCTTGATGGAGTCATTAAAAATATTATTGTTATTTAATGTTCCAAGGTTAGGCATGTCTTATTCTGATAGATGATACCAACGCTTATTATAACATACGTTACCGTTTTTACAAGACCATGAACACTCCTTTTCAGAGTATATTGAGAATTCAACTAGTTACAATCGAATTCGGAAAGCAACTATATATACAGCATGTAGCTCTTTTAATTTGATGACGTACAAAATAAATTATAAATTCTTTTTAAGAGATTAAAAGTAAGAGAGGAAGTTCACGGGGAAGGGTAACAGAGGAGGGGTAAGGGACTTAAAGAACTTAACTCAGGGAAATTGCTTAAGCCTAATTCCTAAACGTAAACTAAACAAATTAAAGTGGAGTGCCTGAATTACCTACCTGGACGTTTCGATCGATTTACCCTATCTGCCACCACCTCCCCCTCACTCTCTCTCTTTCTCTCTCGCTCACTCTCTCTTTCTACGCTTTAACTCTCTCTCCAATCTCCATCTCACTCAGCAATTAGATCGTCTTCTACTCTTAGTTCAACAAGCCTCCAAAATCAAGCAATATGTCAGAAATAAGACTAAACTATAAAGCCAATCATTTAAAGATACGAATATTACTATAGCACTTTTTCTCTTCTAAATATAAAAAAGAACACCACTTAAAAAAGTTAATAATACCGGCCTGACTATAATTATGACTATAAATAGCCTATATTGAAATGCACGTATAATGAGTTATGTAGAGCTGCATTTTTTTCTGAAAACCACCAAATAATCATTCTAAACCCTGTGATGAACAATGTATATTGAGCAACTTTTTTGATTTGCATTGTCAAACCAAATAAATCGTCTTCTTAGTGTAATCATTCATTTACTATAATGCATTTTCGGAATATTTCCGTTCGTTTAATTTAGTACAAACGTTTATACTTTTAATATCCGTCTCATTTATTTTCAGGAATATCAGGAATCATTCTACAATTGACATGAAAGACAATATTTAGCTTCCCTTTCTTTTGAAATGTCCTCGTTTAGAGAAGCATGGATGGGAACTTCTGGGAAAGCTGCCTGAAAGCTGAGTCTAAGAGAACTGAAGACAGCTTGGCTGGGAAGGGGTATGAAACAAGTACGGTTAGACAACTTCTTTCAGAAACCAGCTCGAGGTGGCAAGAGTCCCAGAAGAAAGACAAGAGAGGTGGTAAGAAAGACAGCGAGTCTCCTCCAGGAAAGAAAGCTGGGTCGTACTGGGTTTTGTGTATAACAAACTTTTATAAAAGACCTAACCTGGTAAGGCTCTTTTGGTCAAGAGTGCGACAATTGGAGTCATTTATGTAAGAAAGACAAGCAATAAAATTGCTGCGTGCTTTATCCAGATGATGATCTTAGCGCACCAATGAGAGCCTTATTGGACGGATTAATACCTTGAGAAAGGTATTAATCCCTGAGGGCACTTACTGATATGAATTAAATTAATAAAATTAGATAATACTTTTTCATATAAAGATGCAAGTGTTTCATTCAATTTGTTCTATTACGATAGTAGAGAGATGAGAAAGACAAACATAACATTGTACAACCGCATCAAAATAGCAACAGAATAAAACCTATAGAAGTAAAATGAGCGGTACCCTATAATAGTTGAGCATATCCTCGACTAAAATGTGACATTATAATCATTACAAGAATTAGCAATTGACAATTTAAACCGACAATTGCAAGAATGGGTGTGACCTTCGTAGTACCTAAAAGAAACATGATATTATAAAATTGAATTAGGAAAATATAGTTCTTATAACCAGGGAGAAATAATTTCACTCCTAAAGGCACTGAAATCAAATGGTCCTGCTATCAAACACTTACATTCTACTGCACATAGACTGTCAAATACTTGAATACAATCTATAAAACAAAGTAAAACACAAAGATGAATAAATATAAGAAATTCGAAGTTATATATCACAATGAATCAACGTACAGGCCTTCATTCACTTCAAATGGGTCAAGGAACATGCAGGACTTGTGGGCAATTAAATAGTTAATATGCCTGGATAGTTGAGTTCCTCTTAAAAAGTAATAAAGTATTTATTTACAATAAATTTACTACATTCTTGATAAGATTTTTACAAAGAGAAAAAAATATTAATTTTCACATATTTGTAAATGCAACAATCACACTGAACACACATACATTCTTTTGTATTATGAATGCAGACCATCCCAAGACAGTAAGAGACTCACTTTCCCAAATGGACTATTAGTCCTGACATTCTATTTTCAAAATAATTAGATTTATTTAAAAGAGTAGCTAACAATATGCTTAAGCAATGAAAATATTATATTAAAATATTCTAATTATCTAAAATGACTTGTATTTTCCTAATTTTTTTACATTTTAATATTCATTTTTTAAGTTTTCATGTTTCACGTTTCATTTTACATTTGTTGATAGCTATAATTTTCATTATATAACAAATTGTTAACATATTAGGAAAAATGGACATATAATAATATTATTATTATTTATTGACTACCACTTTTTGGAACTGAGGGTAATTGGGACGGGTTCTTTACAGGTTACCACCCTTTTCTAGCCAGGGTGGGATTTTAGGACGTTATTTAATGAATTTCGTCACTAAATAATTTCCTTTGCCCAGGCAAGAATCGAACTCGCCACTCTAGGTTTACCATGTGAGATAAAGGTCAACGCTTTAACTCGCTTGGCTAACCTGAGCCCCATATAATAGAAACACGCATAAGATGCGATCAATAATACAATCCCATAAAGACATATATACACATATTGTATATAAAGGGAAATGTGGTGTAAATTCATTATTTGTTTTTGGCATTAAAATGAGGGGGGGGGGGTGAATCCATGTTCATAGACGTAAATAAAATTGTAGAACGAATAATTAGGGTAATGTTTCAATGAAATACAATTCGGCACAGGTTAGCAGTGCGATTTAATGATTTAGTCATAATTCAATCGGTCAAACGCCTCAACTCACATGCCTAGCTAGCCTAACCTGTATAAACGTCTCATGTCTTTGGTCTTAATACACTCCGCGTCATTATTAAAATAAATACTCCCACTCTGGCTAGAAAAGGGTGATTATCTGTAGATAGCCCGTCCTAATTATCAGTAGTAGCATAAAAAACAATTAAAAATAATAACTTCAATTTTACGCAGCTCTTAATTAATTTTGGCCATATAACATAACCTGTCATAAATTATTTACAACACATTGTGGTGGCATTGAATTACAAAGTTCTAGTTAAATTCTGCAAAATAAATATTTTCATTGCAGTTTTCAAAATTTTGACAGAGAGTTTTGCCAAAAGTTAAGTTCAAGTAAAATTCTTCAAAATAAATATTTTCATTGCAGGTTTCAAAATTTGCCAAAAGTATTAAACTGTTAAAACATAATAAAGTATTTAAACTTCATGGATAGGAATTGTATGAAGATGCTGCTTTAATCCATGAAGAAACCAAATTATATTTACGGTGATCATTTAAATTACATAATATTTATTTAAATAAATTAGTATTTTTATCATGAGTGTTATTACTTGAATAAAGACGCAAGCTATCTCTGATCTGTAATGTTTCCACTGTAGGAAACGATTCAACCTGGTCAGGATCATCAAATCAAATGTACATTTTACCCTCCCACCAAGGCTCTCATAGGCATTGGAGTGAAAGATTGGTTCTGTAATGTTCTGGAGCTTTATCATTCTAATTATTTGCAATGATACCAATTTTTGTTCAAGTAAACAACACCTTTCTTTTGTAGCATTTTTGTTGTATGCAATCACTTGAAGGTCATATTATAAATCGGGATTTTCAAAGTTAATGTAAAATTTAAACCCATAACAATTGATGATTTTTTTTTTTAAACTTTCGGTATGATTTTTAATTCTACAGATAAAGGAAGAGTAATAGATTGGCATTGACAACAACTTCTAATATTCAATCAAAATAGTAAAGGATATTTTCAATTTAAGGAAGATATGTTGCAATTTCCATCCCTCAACAATTATTGACGTCAACAACATTCCCTATCGTATTATTTTGAAGTTAAAAAACAAAGGTTGCTACTTGTTCATTTGTTTTCAATAGACCCTGGAAAATAAGTGGTCATCCAGAGAAACCAAGTAGCACACAATAAATTAATAATTAATGTAAGACCTCCGGTCTTTAATCTGTTGCCTTAGTGGTAGCGCTGGACAGCCATGAATGTACTAATATAATACGCGCTAAATGAAAATAATTAACAGTAAGTATATCTAAAATATTTTTAAATAAAACCCTTAAAAACACCTCTCTACACACACACACACACACATATATATATATATATATATATATATATATATATATGTATATATGCCCGAGGGAAGGGGAAAGAGAATGATAGGAGAGCGAGCAAGAGATCTTTTAATGAGACCTAACTCATATACAGAGTGCAATGCGCTGTCGTATTCTCCTAAAAAGGCTTAGTTAGAAGATGTTATGCGACCTAATTCTTTTTCGAAGTTGAAGCATTTTCTTCAACTTCTTCCATAACCATCCAATTATACCGGCAGTCTAATAATTTACAAGCCGTCTTTCTGGACAACCACTCATTTGCACCTGCTAGCTGTTTTTTATAGTTTAAATTTTTTATATGGTTATCTTACGAAAATAAGACCCAAAGACTTAAGTTTGGAGTGATGATTAGAAGCAGATGGAATCAATTTAGGTAAACCAGCATTTGGATGTTCATTCTATTATTTAGATATATATAAATATGTGTGTGTGTGTGTGTGTGTGCGAGAGAAAGAGGAACAGAGTGGGAGTCTTTTGGGCAAATAAGGTAGTAATGCAATAATTTAAATTTCAAAATGAGGTCTTTCTCATATAAATAATTTACCTAACCAGAAACGTATATACAGAAACAGAAATGCAGTCAGGTGTACACAGCTAGCCTGCTACACCCTCCCACTCCTTTACAATCCACACTATCTCAAATAATTTCTATAAGCCTTAAGAAATAGAGATTAGTTATCAATAATCTTTTTTTCCGCGATAAATGACGTTACTATTGTCTACCACTATTTCGAATTGTATTTAGGAATTTAAAAATTTAATAGTAACTACGAAAAGGTTAAAAGAACGTCATGCAGGCGCTTCGTTCACTTTGCAGATTTCCCACGTGAAGTCACGTATATGCATTTATCTCAAAACTTAAATTTTCAATGAGTACATTATTTAGAATTTAGGGTTCATAATAATAATGTGTTGTAATCAAAATAATGTGCTTCATAATATAACAGCTTATTGTTAATGTGACGTAAGTAGGAGTGGGGGTTTACTTAAGGTTGAAAACTAAAAAATGCTAATATATCCGTTAATAATCAATATAATGAAAAAAAAAACTTAACAACCTTTATAGAACATTACATTTGCACTAAGATTACTTCTATATACATTTTCGATGTGACGCTTTATAAAAGAGATATTTTGAATTTTCACAATTACCCCACCCCTCCCACTGGTCCGAATTTAGCCGTTTACGAACTTTTTCTTCATTATTACATAAGTTTGGTATCAATCAGACAAAAAATATATATATTTAACGCTTCATTTTATATATATTTATATATGTTTAACGACATTTAAAGAAAATGTTTGGAAATCCCATCATGAGTACAAGGATAGATAGATAGATAGATAGATTTTATTGGCTAATATGTACATATTTTAGCCTGAGTCTAGCCCATTTAGTGTTAGTAATCTTACAAGTATTTTACAAAAAGAATATATATATGAAGAACTAATGACATAATATTAACCTACTACAATAAAATAATACATTTTTTTTATTTTTTTATTTTTTTTTTTTATTTTTTTAGTAAATGTTTTCAGGTACTTAAACTTCTAAAATTCTTAATAATTTAATCTGATTAGTACTATTCAACATCGAAATAAACCCTATAATTTTGAAATGTCCAACGAAGTCAATTAATGCGTCACAGTAAACAAATGAACAAAAGTAAATACGTATATGTTGAATAGTACTAATCAGATTAAATTATAAAGAATTTTAGAAGTTTAAGTACCTGAAAACATTTATTCAGTTACTTAAACTTCTAAAATTCTTTATAATTTAATCTGATTAGTACTATTCAACATATACGTATTTACTTTTGTTCATTTGTTTACTGTGACGCATTAATTGACTTCGTTGGACATTTCAAAATTATAGGGTTTAATTTTCAAGATAGTGGTATAAACTATGTCGTTGCCTAGTTGCATACTGCTGACAGGAATGAGTAAATCATGTTCAATTTATAAATGTCCTCAATGTGAAGGATATTTTCCAGTGACATTAAGTCATCACTTGTGGCTATAAACTTCTTCAAATATTGCTCTCTGTAATAGCTGTATTCCGAGCATTGCAATAATAAATGTTTTAATCCGTTCGTTATAAATTCCTGGCAGCATTCACAAATTTCTCCGGATTTAATTACTTTCATTTTTTTATTGTGATACAGCTTCAAGTAATCGATATTTGAAATTCTAAGTTGACTTACTAATCTTACTTTCTTCATATTCACTTTGAATTTAAGATATTCTTCGGGATGGGGGCTGGTATAATGACAGACACTTCTATAAAAGGGATTGTATGATTTACTATATACTCTATTGATGTCGGTGGATAATATGTGACTTGTTGCTTGTTCCAAAATTTTGTTTTTATTTGCTAGGAAATTTTTTCTACACGACATATCAGTAAAATAATCTTGCACATTATTTAAATTTGCTATTGCTTTTACTTGTGAGACCCAATTATAGTTTGTATCATGATTACTGGCATCCAGCGGTATTAATCTACTGAAACACTTTCTTGCTATTCTATTTTCGGAGATTGACAATATTTTTATACAGAAATTAAGTATTTTTTCCAACACCTGTACTGTTATGTGGCTCCGTCCAGTTTCCAGTCTAACCATATAGTTTGGTGTGCATTTCGGCCAAAAATACAAAGATTTGAAAAATGCAAGGTTGGCCGATTCCAGTTGGTCCAAGTAATTTATGCTCCAGATTTCAGAGACATACAGAAGAGTTGATGTCATGATTGCTTCAAAAAGTGTAATCTTCGTTTCCCATGTGTCGCTCTTCCCTTTTCGAAGTATTTCTTTTACACGTGAGGAGGCGACTGATGCTCTTTGTACAAAATGCTCCGTTGCTTTTAGAAACTTTCCGGAGGATGAGAATGGAACTCCGAGATATATATAAGAGTTGACGTATTCCAGTTTTTTATCATGCCAAAACAGGGGTTTTAGCTTTTTTTTTCTTGGGGACTTATGAAAAACTACTATTTTGGATTTTTGAGGGTTTAAGGATAGTGCCTTTATGGCGCAATATTTTTCTAATATTTTAAGGTTTCTCTGTGCACTATGCCACGAGCTATTTAAAATAACAATATCATCAGCAAATAACAGCATGATGACTTCAGTAGCAGCATTTATTGGGATCCCTGTTCTCCATTCTTTTCGAAAAATGTTATTATGTCAGATAAAAAAAGGATAAATAGTAATGGGCTAAGGCTTTCACCTTGTAACAACCCAGATGTAATATTTATATCATCAGATAGTTGATTTCCAATTTTTATTTGCATTACTGCATAATTATACAAATGTTTTATTACTCTTATAATCTTGCCACTTATTCCAATTTCTGATAGCTTTACCCAGAGCAAATTGTGATTAACGGAATCGAAGGCCTTTTTGAAGTCTACAAATATGGCATAAACATAACTTCCTTTTTTTCTAAGATTAATAGAAATAAGTGAACAAAGTGAAAACATATGTTCAGCGCAACCTCTTCCTCCGCGAAATCCCGCTTGTTCTTCTGGGATAACATTTTCTGCTTCAGCCCAACTGAGGATTCTATTAGATAAAATTCTGGTGAAGAGTTTTGTAATATTATTTATTAGAGATATCCCTCTGTAATTCTCATAAACAAATTTATCTCCTTTCTTGTACAGTAGGTGCAAAATTGATTTGGACCATAGATTTGGTAGCTTTTCAGTTTCAAATATATTATTGAACATGTTTAGAAGGTAATGCTCCCATTCTGGTGTTAAATTTTTAAAGATTTCATATATTATTTGGTCTAATCCGGGTGCCTTTTTATTTTTGCTTTTCTTTATGCAGTATTGAAGTTACTCTAAGGAAATCGAAGAATCAAAAAATGGATGGGTTACTGAGAAGTAGTAGTCATCAAAAATGAGTTCGCTGCCATAAAATTTTTTATAATACTTGCACCATTTGTCCATATCAATCTCATTTGAGTTACGTGATTTTGGCTTGAGTGATTTAATGACTTTCCAAAATTCAGTACTGTTTTTTACATTTCTTAGATTTTCAATGGTCTTATTCCTATTTTCAAGCTTCTTGTTACTTATCATGGCTCTATATCCTTTCCAGGTTTCTATATAACTGAGAACTAGCTCTTGGGAGTAATTGGTTTTACTCATTTTTCTGTAACTTATGAGTACAAGGAGAATCTTCAAAAACCATATTTCCTCTCTACCGATTTTCAATCCCCTTAATATTTCTTGACGAACCCGTTTTTATTAACGTTAAACGGCGGCCAATTGCAGAATATGTTGGGTTTTGAATATGGGGGCCATCTTAAATTCACGTAATGAATGTAACTAGTAGCCCTCGAAGCAAGTGTATAATGAGCCTTTGAGTGCAGAGTTTATTAATAAGATGGTTGAGTAATTGATGAAATAAGACTATACCATTTGCTGTATCATTTAAAGTTATATGTTTCTGGACGGCTACATGTGTATGCTTGAGGAGTAAAACCTCATATAGGTCACTTTCAAAATTACAGGTTCAGGGTCATCCGAAAAAGTAATAAATTGGGGACATCCCTATCATCAGTTTGGCTGTCATATCCCTAGAAATATCGGATTACTGTTTGACCAGCAAATGCGATAATGTGCATTTATTTTCTGAGGGAACCCATTCCAGTAGTTAATTTCAAATTTTATCCACTTCCCAGACCACCCAGGAGGAAAATGAAAATACCGCTCGTTAGGTTCGCCGCATCGACCGAACCCTTCTTTAATGCATTTCACGCTTCCATGAAAAGACCGTTTATTTTTCCTGATGTTAACATAAAGTAAACCAGAATAATTGTCTTTAAGTGGTTATCATTTTTTATAAATGCATTAATATTAAAATTAGAGTTTTTGTTAAATGATTGGAATTGAATGTAAAGAAGGGCACAGAACTATGAAAGAAAAATGTAAGGCAGTAAAAAATATAGCAAGTGAATAATATTAGTATGAATGATTGACCCTTTATCATACTGTTAAATAATATTATTATTATTATTTATTAACGTCCACTTTTTGCAACTAAGGCTAATTGGCACAGGCGATATACAGGTTACCTCCCTTTTCTAGCCTGGGTGGGACTTAGGATGTTATTTAATGAATTCCGTCACTAAATAATTTCCTTTGCCCAGGCGAGAATCGAACTCTCCACTCCTGGTTTGCCATGTGAGATTAAGGTCAACGCTTTATTAACTCACATGACTAACCTGAGCCCCATTAATTAAATAAATGGAATGGAAATGTATGTAAGAAGTAGTTACTAAATAGCATTATATATTATTCAAATATATAAATTAATTACATAGTTTAGTCGCTCATATATATCTTGTTCCAATATCAATTAATTTCAATACTATAAATCTTTGCTTGAGAATCTGATGAGACATAAACTCCTGGAGAGTGGAATGGATAGCGCCTGAATCGGCAAACCCTCATTACCTAACACCAACCGCCTTTAGTATTTGAGGCTCGATGGGGGCTACTTCATATAGCCAAACAATGTTTTCAAGGATCCCAAGGAATAAACGAGCTGAAATCAAATTTTATTACTTATGGTTTTCCCATTTAATTTGATTTGAAACCCACATTTGCCATACCACGTCAGTAAGACCATTGTCGAGTCGTTAGCACGTTTCTCACCTGGGCGACATGAATTTATTTAGTGGCGAACAAATTAAATAAAATCCCCCGTTTAAAATATAACCCGTTTAAATTAGCCATAGTAGCACAACGTGGACGTATAAATAACATAAAATAAAGTTCAAATCGTTTGAATGATCCAATCAAAATAGTACAGTTACTTGTACTTTACAAGCAAACCTTCATATACAAAAGACCGTCATGCAGGGTACAAAGAGATAAACAAGCAGATTTCCCACGTGTGCCACGTATTTGCATTTATCTCAAAAAGTTAAATTTCAATGAGAACAATATTTGGTGTTTAGGCTTCAAATAATGGACTTCATAATATAACAGCTTATTATTAATATGACATGAGTAGGAGGGTGGGGGGAGCTACTGAAAACCGAAAACAATAAAATCCAAATATCTCGGTTAATAATCAAGATAGTGAAAATACTTACATAACAACATTTATAGAACATTTTATTTGCAATAAGATTGGTACTTTACAATTTTTCGACCCGACGCATAATAACGTAGATATTAAGAATTTTCGAAATTCCTCCCTTCTCACCTCCACCCTCCCATTGGTCTGATTTCAGCCATTAACGAACTAGATTTTTCTTTTTTCATAAAACGATTAAATATCGAATGTGGTAACGATTAAACCAAAACTGTGACCGCCGGAGCGGTAACAGAAAAATATATGGATAGATAGATATTCTTTATATATATATATATTGTAAAATTTTGAAAGGACCTCATTTTCGTCATCTACTAGGTAGGATCAATGGACATTTGAAAATCGCGTCATGAATACAACATCAGTAGCTGATTTCCCGTAAGGGAAATCTACTAAAAGTGATGGTATTTGTCAGCAAGACAAGCCAGACAAATATGCCTAGCTATAAAATGTAGATGGTTTTCTTTAACAACAAATAAAATAAAGGGGCTCAGGTTACTCGTGTAAGTTAAGGCGTTAGTCATAATATCCCCTAGGGGGTAACCCTAGGGGAGCTGGTCCAATTCCACTCAGTGGGAAATATGACTTTATTTAGGTGTGACTACATTCAATAAAATCTTAGTCCCATCCAGGCTGAGAGCAGAAGGTACTCAGTAGATAACTTGTCGAAATGAGCTTTAGGAGCCTAAAGTAGACGAACTTAAATAATATTTTTGAAAAAAAAAAAAAAAAAAAAAAATTCAAATCGTTTCTCGAATATATGGAAAGTAGCACATACACTAGTAATAAGCAGTAGAACCATTGCTATAAAATATCCAGTGTTTCTTCAACGTATGCTTAATAACATCTAAGCAAACATAAAAATGTATAATGCACTGAGATAAAAAAAAAAAATATAAACTTAAACTATATATATATATATATATATATATATATATATATATAAAATTCGCCCTAGCGTGCATGTGCCTGCGACTTCCCATGATTGGGGAACTCAAATACGGTCTGAAGAGTGTTGGGCATTGATGACCGTAATGTTTTTTGCCCAAAATCAAACAAACATAATGCAGTGCATTTCTCCAACTCTTTGCAGTGCTCTTGAAGCATTGAGTTAGATATTGACAACCCAAAAGACGCATTTCATTGTAGAAAACATGTAATTTAGGACGTATGTTATTATAAAACTTCATAACTTTGTAATTTGAATCTATAGAACCTTATCATTTTCGCATATAATTCATGTATAATCTGGTGTACAAGTCTGTGATAAATGCTTTGCTTTGATTCATAAATTAGAATCATACACCTGATGAATAAAGAAAATATTTGAGTTCGTTTTATTTTGATATTGTTCTCAAATCTCCATGGTAAAAATAATTTTAAAAATTCCCTAAATTAAATCATTGCGTAAAAACAGCACCGCTAGGGAAAAAATTGAAGGAAAAATTAAAATAATACACTTAGCAATAACGGAAGGCATTAATAAGTTTCTGGTGAAGATGGAAAGTTGTTAGAGGGAGGGAGAGGCTTTTACTGGAAAGAGGGCAGAAGGAACGGGATAAGGAGGACGAAACAAAACAGGGGAACCCGTACGTAAGCAGCGGTGGGGTTGCTCGCTCCCAGAAGGGGGTGGTGAAAGCGAGAGAGAAAAAGAGAGAGAGGGAGAGAGAGTGAGTGATAGAGAGAGGGGGTAGAGAGACCAGACCACTTCCAGAGTTCTCTTATTGAATTATTAAGGCCTGCGCAGTAGGAACGGGCCGGAATCTGGCCTCCCAGGCTCTGTGACAAATCTTAAACCGATCCCAAACGGCCTTAGTCCCAAACACCTCGAGCTAAGTTGTTTCCAAGCCAAAATAAAAAGATTATACATGAAAAAGGATGCTTAGGGGAAAGGCATGCAAACAAACATTCATGCTGCACATCAAGAAGAAAGCTCCCTAATAAATTAAAAATTACGAAACATTGTTTATATCCATCTGTACTAATAAGAATCATTCTATCAGAAATCTAGAAACACGGGAAAATATACTTAAATTACTGTCACGTTATACTAAAATTACACTTTAATAGAGCTAAAGAAAGTCACAAGTAACTCTAAACAATAACACAAATTCCCATTATTTGAAGATATGCTTTTGTATGTAACTTAATTGGTTTCCTATTGAAATGAAGCCAATGATCTGAAAAACAATGAACTTCTTTTGTCCTAAACGCCGACAATCAACTCAGATCCGACTTTGAAAATTTTACGTAACTAGAAGTGAAAACATGCTTTATACCCTGTAGAAAGGCAAGAAATAAAACATTTATTTATTCTTATCTTGTAGTAGATAATACCAACCAACCAACATCGATCAAAAGCTCTTCTAAATATCACGTAAGAAATTTTATTAGGACTTTCAAAAGGTAGAGTAAGCTAAATATTTATAGCTTCATTTTTTAATAGACTTGGTTAATTGAGTAAACTAAATTGACTGCAGAGAGTAAACAAAGAACACAAATTTAAATTATTTACTCACATTCTGAATAATAGATGCAGCCAAATTTTCTTAACTTGCTTTAAAGCTTCACTCGATTAAAAAATAAACAATTACAGCCATATCATTCGAAGCAAACACGCGAATGTTGTTTTTTTAGTGGCATAATTATGTGCCTATGTGGATATCATTAATTAACTTCAAACCCCCACATAATTATGTTAAAACTAAGGAGGAGTTTATTACAAAAATGAGGTAGACCGGAGTTCAAGGTTGAGCTGAAAGATCGAGCAGTGAGGAGGTAAACAAACCTTGACCGGCAAGCTCCATCTCCACACTCTTATATTATGATTATCATTTTAACTCAATCAAATGTCTTATCTATCTGTTTAATGCATATAATAAACAACTTGATCATAATTCATTTAATGAGTGTCTTGAAAACAATAAAATATAGCAACGGCAAAATTAAACATGATTTTGTTTCTATTCATAACAACAATTTTCGTTTCATTTTACCCTCACTAATTAACTACATAACACTGTTTGTTTGTTTTTTATTATAGCGTTTGTTATCTTTTTTGAAAATTATAACTTATGCTAAAATAAAATATAATATAAATTAAAATATACTGTATAATTTCGATTCGTTCTAATTTTTGCATCTGCTAGTTATATTGTGAATCCTTATATTCCCCGCCATAACCAAACATTATATATATGACATTAATAAAGGTTTCTAATCCTATAGGAATGTTAATCTCGCAATGATAATAAAGAAACAAATTTTACAATGCTACACGTATTTGGATTTATACCATATTTATCTAAGAATAACATGAGTCTAAGAATGAATTTATTCCATAAATACAACAATGAACCAACAATAAGTAAGGCCCATAAGAATGATCCTAGTGTCAAAATGTGAATCTGTCTGGAATTGCGGTTAGCAAAAATATTTGTTTGTTCGTTTTGTGTGTGTTTGTGTGCAGGTGATTTAGACATCAATGTAAATCTGCGCCTATTGGTCAACTGAGAATGCTCCTTTGAAAGGAAACCATTCAACAAAAGCGTACACATTCACGTTTTCCTCACGAGGATGTGCAATTTATGTGAAGCAGTATTATCATTAAATGAAAGTAGGTACAGGTATCAAATAAAATTGTTCTTTTAAATGGTGGTCAGGAAAGTTATGATAGTTCAAGCGTTGGACTTAATGCGCTTGGTAAATTTAGAGTAATAGGCAATAGAAATTTATGTAGTGAGGACTTACTGAATCAAATCCTAAGCTCACCTCTGACCTAGCATAGTGTTATTCTGTAGATGGCATGTCCTCATTAAACATAGTAGTATAACTTGAACGTTAAAAATTTACTATTTTTTGTTTTTTTCAAATTTTAAGACACTAAGCCTTTATTGATTGTATCCTTGGATAACCATGGACGTTCTTTTTGGATCCCTCCTTAATCACTTAATTTACGCCTGGTTATTTTTTAAGTCAGGAAAAGAGACAATTGTACCCCTTAGTTATTTAATTAATATTTATTGCAAATTAAAAGATTAAAAATCCTAATATTAGTGGAGTAAAATGGACTTAAGTAAAACTATTTTAGGAAATTAATATAAGAACTCAAAACCAGAAGTTGTTTTGCTACTGTCACATTTACTTGACTTAGCAACTTCTGAGTATTTCAATTACAACATGAGTTAGTGGTTTAGATCAACATCATCTACATGCTTTCTCTTTTATCTCAATATTGAAAATTTGCATACAGCATTCGCTCATATAGTTTTTGCTTCACCACTGCATTTGAATCATCATATAACATCATCGTACTCCTGAAATGAATATTATATAAATATATAAAACACATAATAAAGCAACTAAGGTGTTAAGAGTTTCTTGCTGAGAAAGAAGGCTTTTGGTTTTCTGGTACAAGGCGAGCCATGGAACTCGCGGCGGTGCCTTGGACTCTGAGCATTGTGCTTCTGGAGAAGAAGACATGGTTGGAGGAACAATTGTAAATACAAATACAGAAAGTGGATAGAGTCGTAACATGCTCTCTTCGCCGGATGCTGAATGGACTGTGACTGTGGATTGGTTGGTTTCTCGCTCTGTTCTCATTGGTCGTCGGAGCGACGGCCCCTCCCACGGCAATAGATAATACACAATGCCAACTCTGGAATCGTATTGATTCTTAAGGCGTGGCCGTCCCCCCACCCCCCCCCCTTCTGCTCCTTCTACCGCAATCCCCCCCTCACCCACCTTCTCCTCGTGTCACTACCCGCTCACTCCCTCTCTGTCTCTCTCCAACCTCCCTCTCTCCAGGAAGCTCTCTTCTCTCTCACAGAGAACCGAGCGGTCCCAGAACTTTTATATGAAATTCTATCCAACTCCTGTATTAATTTTTAAACCGGAGCTCTCGCTACCAGCGACCAAAACCCGGTTGAATATTTTATACCTGACATTGCTTTTTCTACCGAGTACAGAGCGTATAAATTTCGGTTTTCCCTCTTGCCCCCCCCCCTTTTATCAAGGGAAATTCTTTTCTTCTTTGGGGGTGTTAAATATTTTATAAAACCTTGCTGGAGAAGTGAACTTTTTTTTTTTTTAATGGCTTCCAGAATTTTCGTTGCTTAACAAATAGAAAGGCACTATAATCTAAACAGTTTAGGACCTTGTAAATATCTATGGAACTTCTCCCTAGAAAACCCTTTGTCGAGTAACGGATTAACAAAGATATACATTGAAGGCCACATAATATTCCTCGTTTGACAAGATAAAACCTAGTATCAGTAACCATGCTGAATGTTGGACATCCAACAAATTCTGGCAAATTTCTCTAAATAACTGCTGAAGGTTGGTTTCATATCGTAACGTACAAACACAAATAGACAGGTATTCCGCTTACACTATTGTCTTCCTCTCTCTATAATTATTAGGAAGCATTTCATCCATCTCTACTAGTTCTTCTTCTTAGATCTTTTGGATTTCTATCTGGTAGTTGCTAGGTCACCATCCTTTTGACATAATACTATCAAAATCCCCTCCGAATTATTCTTTAAGTCATCATTCCTAAATCTGCTTCATACAACTCTTCACGACTTGAGTACCGTCATATTACTTTTAAGCCTATTTCCCGTCAGGGAAATAAGATATGGGAGTCAACTGATCAACATGAACCGACCTCCAAAAATTAATCTCCACTAAGTTTCTCCACATCTGTGATTTCATCTTGTAGCACGTGTTGATTCAACAAACAAAAGTCCGTCACGCAGGGGCTGCGTAAACTAAGCAGATTTCCCACGTGACGATTTACAATAGAGAAATCTGCCTACTAATAACGGCAGTAGTAGTAATATAAAACGACTAAATATCGAGCTTGGTGACGATTAAACAATAATTGCGACCGCTAGAGCGGTAACAGATAAATGTATATATATATATATATATATATATATATATATATATATATATATATATATATATATATATATATATATATAGTTTTCAATGGACCTCATTTTCGACATCTCCTAGGTAGGATCGATGGACATTTGAAGAAAAATTTCGAAAATCGCGTCATGAGTACAACCTCAAAGCTGATTTCCCCTTAAGGGAAATCTGCTAAAACTAGCACTTACTAGATTCCCGAGATGATTTAAAACCAGCCTCATTGAGATATCCTTCATACCATCTCTCTATTTGTACAAATTCCTCCGCATGCCCGCCTGGTTACATACCTTTTGGGAGTGTTGCCAGTGAGGTACCTTATCGACAAGAACTAACCATTAGTCTCCTCAAATTATCCTCCATCTCTACCTACCTTCGCTAATTCCTTCTCTTGCCTCTCTCGTGTCCAGTCTAAAACAACTGTTTCAATGTTCCCAAAATATAATCCTATTGTATCCACCATCTGCCCTAGAATATATACTCCATGTATCGAACTCTGTAAATTTTTCCTCTTACCCCCTCCCCTAGTGTTCTATCTAACAAACTTTTGGGAGTTTCTAAAGAATAACCCTAATGCCATTAGCTGTCGACCAAAAACATCGTTCACCTCTTCAATTCTCTTGGAGTTCTTTCTAGGAAAGTTATCAGCAGTTATTACAATATAAATCAATTCCCATGTGTTATCCAAAAAAAAAAAAAAAAACAGAGTACTCAAATCATGCTTTCAGTCATCTATACACCTTTGCTAGTTCCTTCTTTCACCGTATTTTAAGTAAAATAAAATAACTAAAAAGCATTTCCCTTTCAAAATGACAGCTTGCTGGAAGTTCATATTTGGTTCATTTTCCTTCTTATAAGAAAACCTTACCTAAGTTTGTATTTATCCCTTGACATTGTCGAAAAGTTCTGAAATCGCTACATATCGTAGACACAGCAGTAGAATTTTTGTCGTCCAGGGATTTCAGAATACTGAAGCAAGTAATACCTGAAGTCACCTAAACGAATGACAAGTACGAATGACAGAGGAAGTTGGCAGACTTCACCTTCACGAGCCACCCCACAGGAGGAGAGGAGATCTAGAGAACTAGTGGATATACACTTTATCTCAAACAAGCCCCGGGAAGTAAAATGTAGTAATTTACATACGACGAAATATGAATGATGTCATGCAATACTGAGATTTAAAAAACTGCATTCTTCCCAACAAATGACTTTAAAGTCAAGGAACATTCATCGTAGAGCAAGTATGAATGATATTCATTCTTGATCTTCTCAGTTTATTATATTTTTACATTTCCCGTCTCCGTCCACACAAACTTGGTAGATCCCTGGGAATTAAAGCAACATTTGTACTTTTGTTGAATCATCAAAAATAAACCCAAAGCTGTTAAATTGATCTCTTCTCACAATTTAAAATAACCATGTGTCATGTTGATCGCTATGAATATAAGGATCATATAGATCAATCAAGATTCAGCATCAGTACCTATTCCTACATTTTTACTAATAGATGTCTACCCATGCCCAACAATAACCAATTTCATTGAATGCCCTCTCCTTAATTTCACCAGTTATAAAAAATAATTACACATGTGCCCAAAGCATATATATATATATATATATATATATATATATATATATATATATATTAGTAACGGGTGGCAGTACGATCACCATATGTTTCTATACTGAAAAGCTTGAGCCATGTAGGCTATAAAAAAGAACATTCCTTAATTTTGCTTTTTAAAACCCGAGTCACGATCTGGTCTTTTCGAGAAGTATATTATTTCCATTCTGATTGGCCAAAATAAAACTATTTTACTTAATAATTCTTCCTCACTATGCAAGTATGATAGCTCTAATTATTCGTAAACATTTCAACATTAAAGTCATTTTAAACTTACCTACCTAATTTGACATTTACAAAATAATAACATTTTTTTTTTTTTTTGGCTGGCTTTACGGACCTTGGAATCCTTTAGGCGCCATGACAAGCCTCCTTCAGCACTGACAATCATGGGGGATGGTTTTTCAGTCCACTACATGAAACTCTGAAGCATTTTTCCTCACTGTGTAAACCCTGTCTCCCTTGTTGTCGGGTACCCATCACTGTTGCATTCATTGCTTGTATTCGGAACTGGCCGGGTTACTTCTTACCACACGTCCAGTCCATTGTAACCTCATAGCTTTCGTATTATTTGAGAACGACTATCTCATTTCAGATATAATCTCCTCTATAGTCTTTCTTCTCCAATGTACTAAGTCACCATCCCACTTTGGGACTATTATTACTTGAAGAACCCTCTGTTAGAGCGATCCCTCTGTAGTTTTCACACTCAATGGTGGAGCATTTCTTCAGAGTTAGACGTATGAGGCCTGTTTTCCATTCGACTGGGATACGTCCCTCCCTCCAGATCTTTAAGATTTCCTAATATACCCCTCACCAATCTTTAAACAGTTCGCCGGCAAACTGTACATCCAAGGGCTTGGTTTTGGAGAGTTTTTTTAACTAATTTTAGACTCTCTGTCTCCTTTGCCTAGACCGAGGATCTTTGCCTTTCTTCTTTCTTTTACAGCTTATATATATATATATAACTATTTTTATTATTATTGTTACTTTTTAATTAATATCCTGGCTAAATTATCTCGTCAAGGTGGACATATATAATAGAAACTGATAAGAACGGTCAGACACATATTCTTTCCCTTGTTGCTTGGCACCGATTCCTCTATTCCTTGTCCTGAAAGGAGACCCTTGGACTCTCACGGCTGCACTCCCTCGGACAATTCTTTCATTAAGCTTCATGATCCGTGCATTGGCAGGTCCTGCCCACTCCCAATTAGACTTATCAATATATATATATATGTGTGTGTGTGTGTGTGTGTGTGTGTGTGTGTGTGTGTGTGTGTGTGTGTAAATCAGTGCATACACTGCTCTGGAAAGACACATTGAATCAGTTAGGTCAGGGCTAGAGGTGATTGCCCAACTGCGCTCTTGTGAAGTGAATCCTAGAGCACCTCCTAACTTGGGGAATGCAGCCAACAGGTATGCTTAGCAAACAACCAGGCACTACCCTCACTACTTATTTAATGGCGTGGGACAGATGCCAGACAGAAAGTGCAGACATTTTCTAAAACTCAAGAAAACGACAAAAAAGGTGCAACCAATAAAATTCTAATTAAGGTCCATTGCGCGGGCGCCACACTTCATATTACCTAGAACAATGTTGAGTCCACCAATGGAAGCTCACACCAAGCGACCATTGGCGTATCAGATTAATTTTACCAACGTCAGATCTCGTCGTTGCGGGAAGAAGATTAGGACATTCCTTGTACTTATATCTTTTTCATCTCTTGAAATGGCACGAATGCCAAATTTTCCCTATTTGATGGATCCTACATCATTGATCACTCAACATTTAATTGGAAATCTTTGATATTATATTTCAGTGTTGATCCCTTTTTCATTGTTATATCCAGGTTCTAGTAATTGTATACGTACATTGACAACGTGGTGAAATGGCAAAAAAAGGGAAGGGTGTCACTATAAATAGAAAGTCCTAAGACGATGGAGAAGGAGAAACTCCTCACTATATTTGAAACATATAAAATACTACGATAGGACATTATCTACATAAAACAGATATTGAAAAAGAAATTGTTTGTTTAAAAAAAAAAAAAAAACTCTCTATTTACATCCCTATCCAAGGAAAGGTAGTTATTAGTAGCAATGAGACCCCTTGCCATGGGATTATTCTGTAAGACCAAAAATTTGAAGAAGCTCTCGAATTCCGTACTCTGAAGAACCTAGCTGAAGGCAGTAATGGACTAAAAGGGTGGCAATGGCCAGCCAGATCTAATGGAAATACTTGGGAATTAGTGACAAAAATAAAATATATGTATACTATAATGAAGAGTACTAGATATTAGGCATACTACAGCTCGTTTAGGCATATGAAACCTTTGAAGAAAATGAGAACAAGCTGTTTTTAATATGTAAGGCATAGTTAGGACGTGTACTCTGATAATGTAAACGCATTCTAAAACGAGTAGTAATTGTGTTATTTCTGATAAAGTACAGAAATATTGATATACGAGCAGCAACAAACAAATAATAAGAGATAACTAGTAACCCATATACGGATAGAAAAAGGTTGAGAGAGGGAGGGGGAGAGAGAAAGAGTGTGAGAGAGAGAGAGAGAGAGAGAGAGAGAGAGAGAGAGAGAGAGCATGAGGTAGTGAGAGTGAGGGGTGAAATCGAAGTGAGGGGAGACACAGCCCCCACACAAGAAATCGAAGACCCCCCCCCCCTTAAGTCTATACCCATCTACATTCCCGTTTACTTATCAAACTACCAAACACCTTCCCCTACTCACAATCTTTCCCCTCATTCCCCTCCCTGGCTCTTTCATTATCGCTCGCTATCAAAAGCCCTTCCAGCACACACTTCATTAAATTTCCACCAATCCTGGAAACAACATCTTTCTGTTTGTTGGTCATTTGTTCTGTTTTTAACCTGAACAAACACCAAGAAATACAACTTTGTTATCCAAGGACTCTCAACAAAAAAAAAGTGACCCGTATTTATACAGTATTATTATTAACCGGGAGTGTTTGCAGTAGTTTACTTTCCAGATGTCTAATTGTTTTAGAGATCTACTTTTAAATAGCTCATGATTCTTAAGTCGCCAATTATTAATTATCTTATTCAAAATATTGATATGCATACTTCTTTACCTATCATCCACGACGAAAGTCCACATCAAATATATTCTAAATAATAACACGGATTTGTTCTGAGTATGTGTGAAGAACTGTAAAGTTGATGACATTATAAAAAGATAACAATCTATAAAGAACTTAAAATGTCAGATTTCGGATGCCATGATAATTAAATCTATTAGGTGTGTCTGCAATCTTTGGTTACGTTTTTCTAAGAATTATGGCATCAAAGTTGAAATTCTAGTCTGCCTGTCCTTCTGTTTGATACTCATTCACTTAAAGTTGTCTCAGAGGATTTCAAAGTAGTGGATCACTTTAGCGCAAGCGGGTAGAGGCTCGATGCCGTTGTTGTTGACCTTATAACCTAAGAAGAGCACATGCTTCTTCCCTAGCTCCCACTTTGCGGGAGAGGCCGTACTCGTTGAGTCGCTGGACCACCGCCCCGAGGCTCCTGGGACTTCGGACCTATGAAGATAGTCCAGGTAGGCAAAAACAAACGGTAGGTTTGTACAACTCAACATATTGTTCACAAACGGTTGAAACTTTTGGGACGCGTTCTTCAAACCGAAAATGCCACCCTCAGAAATTCATATATGCCAAAAGGCGTAATAATAGCCATCGTTCCTATACCTTCGATATGGTGGCATGCTTCTGCGATGGCAATAGTGAAAAACACTTTTGTATCGTCATGCTAGGTGGTGAAATCGAGCAAGTTGGGTACGGCGTACCGATCTAGAAATGTGCGTTAGTCCCCTCAGACTCGGAGTGTCCCATCCTTCTTCGTCACCACATGTAGGGGCTGGACCAAGCGCTACAGGATTGTCTGCAAATTCCCATTTCGTAATATTTGGAAATTTCCTTAGTATATGAGCTTAGGAACAGTTTCCAGGTACGTTGGAGATAGTCAGAGACGAGACCGCTGAAACCCTACCAATCACGGGCAATCCGATCAGTTGGACTATTAGCCGCTTTTTACGAATGTCGATGGACAAGCCATTATAAAAAATGAAATCAGCACCGAGTATTTCCATCGTTAATATTCACAATGAAGAAGGCCGTCGTAAAGATGCGCCGCAGTCCGATGTCCTAGCTGAGGGACTTGATGGGTGGGATGAGTGAATTGATGGGTGCCATTAAAGAATAATGTGTAGGCTTCTTGGGGTACCTGAGTTGTAGGCTCCAGTATCGACCAGAATGTGTGTTGTTCCTCGGATTCCAGATCAGAGGATAAAAAGGCGGCGTTTGGGGTGGGCGTATACGACTGTCACCTGGCGCATCGGTCCTTCTAGCTTAACGCCACCGCCGGTCTCCAGTGGCAAGGCTGCACAGACTTCTTCGTCTTCTCCGAGTGTCGGATTCGCCATTGATGATAATGAGATGATCCTTCAATAGGGCGTACGGGTCTTTGTCGTCCACGATCAAAATATCCACCACTTATGTCAATACTGAGAGCCACCACCGCCTGAAATTTAATTTGGGATGAGGCAACATGGGAAGTAGCGAATACAGTCTCTGCCTGTAAGAATCATAACCCCGGGTATGATTGGGTAGGAGGCGGAGTGTATTTAGATTTAGGTTGTTCCATCATCCCTTAGGGGTCACCACTTTTAGACTATGTTGATGGGTCTCCCAACAAAATGTGCGTGTTCAAACATTTTATTTAAACAAGTTATAAATTTTATATTTAACACAATTAAATATGTTGCATGCGTGTTACACTGATAAATGGGATGCCCGCATTCTGTTGCTTCACTTCAAGGAGGTAAAACTACGGATTATCACTTCCGCGAGGTTGCACTACGGGTTATTTGTCCTGCAAAAATTATGTATATCCTACTTAGGAATGTCCTAGAAGTCAAGTTACCAGTTGACTCCCAGGACGTCTCAGACAAATGTAGGAAGGATGGATACAGGGGAGTCACTGACAAAGCCGGAGAGTAATGGAGTTACCGCCATTATCGGAGGGACGCACTGGACTGATTCAACTTTCCGCTGAACCACCACGGAATGGTTAAGTGTTGAAAGGTTGATAGCGCCGGAGGCTTTATTTAACTTTGCTGTGAGCGCCACAATGTTAAATAATGGCAAAAATCGGCATGGGGGAGATGGGGGAGGGGATAGATAGGGAATCATTGAAAATTCGAAAAAAAAATTGATTACTGTGAAAAGGATGGAAAAATGTTATATAACCAATCTTCTTGATATTTTAATTTTCTATAAATATTATTCTACAATAGTTTTCTAACTCTGCGCCACTAATTCAAATATTAACGGACTAGTTTGTATTTTTTTTAGTTTCACCCTTTTGTAAACCCCCACAATACTGACATTAAGTACCTCAGTCACTAAACATCACATGCCCAGGAAACATTTTAATTCTTGTTTACGAGGGCATCGTACTACGACAGAAATAGAGACATTATTTAATCCAATAAATACACGGGAAAACAATCTTAATTAACCTATCAACGATGTCTAACACAGCTCAGTGTAAGTTACATACTTATGACTGGGATTTTTCAAACGGTGCTCAAATTGACCTCTGTATTGAAGGAAAATAATAGTCCACTTAACCTAAGATAATCTATCTTCCTGCAGTAAAAAACCTACTTTGGGTTGCAACCTCAACCTCCTGGCTGGTGAGGATCGATGGTTGAAAAAAGTTCAACAACTCTGTACTAGATAAGGAGTGATCCTCTGAGGCGATACTCACAAGCAGGAGTGACTAAACATCGCCGATTTATAGAAAGCACTGGTAATGAGGTCGTATCTTGAAAGATATCTCTGTAATAAAGAGCGCAGGAACGCTCAAGGAAATAAAAAAGGTTTAACAATTATAAACATTTTAAGACATTTTAAAAACGTGTCATTTCAGTATCTAATTACATTTTTTTTTATTTTATACTGTTGAACTAATTCCGCAATTTCGAAATATTTCCTTAAATGCCCAACTATCCTATATATTATATATATATATATATATATATATATAATAAACAATTTATGACGAGAAGAGCCAAATAAATCTTAATTTGAGCAATACCATATTCGTTACTGGACGAAATGGAACCAAGAGAAGTGGAGATTCATAGATCAGTATAATGTATGAGCAATTTATTTGCCCTTAATATTCTTTGGGACCAAAAAGTGAGTTATTTCTATCTTCTCGTTTTCAATCTTGAGTGATCTGATCTCTCACAAGTGATTGAAATTTAAATTCTTGTGGGCTTCTTATTACGGGAGAAATAGAAAATAGATTAGGTGATGATTTCATCAGCGTGGTAAATATGATTATTTTAAACAGCCCCTGTGTGTTAGACTTTTTTTATTCTTCTAAATAAATGAATGCGTTCTTTTATCGATGTTTTTGTTATTATTTATTTCTGGTTTCCGAGACGTTGATGTTATCAAAATTAAAACTACGCCGCAGACAAAGAACATGGTTAATGAGACCTTTACGTCAACAATTGCAGTTTTAATATTTTGTTTTAGTCTCTTTTAGCAGAATTCCCTAATGGAAATCAGCTACTGAGGTTGTACACATGAGGCAATTTTCGGAAGATTTCTTCTAATGTCCACCGATCTTATCCGGGGTGACGAAAATGAGACCCATAGAAAACTACATATATATAACGTCAACGGAAAGCGTCTGAAATGAAAACAGGTCTGCCAACCACCCAGAGATTGCCATATTCTTCACCGGAAAGAAAAACAATTACTGAAATATATCTGAATGTAACATATTAATTTTATTGAAAACTATTTATTATATTACTGTAATTTATTATGAATCAGAATACTCGATCACTCAAATTTTAGTAGTCCATGAACTAAAGAAGGGGGGGGGGTCAACAGAACGTATTTGTATATATCTGATAAAGTAGAAGCTTACACCAGCCTCTACGCCAACTTCACGATAGCCGTTCAGTAACGGAAACGGCCAAACTAACTGCCAGCGGAATTGCAAACACAGAACCGACAATAGCCGAATATGAAAAATGCAAATATCTCGGTTAATATTCAATATAGAAAATAAATGTATACTACAATATGTATAGTACATTTAACTTGAAGGATTGTTTCTATACAAGTTTTCGAACCGACATATAGTAACAGTCGAATTTTCGAAAATCCCCCCCCCACTGATCCGATTTCAGCCATTAACTAACTATATATATATATATATATATATATATATATATATATATATATATATAAAATTGTAACCTCTGTCTGTACATTGATTTTTTTCGCGAAATTTCACGATAACTTTTCGTTTTACATGTCATAGACACCATATCTGCATTTTGTTTCTTTCGTGTATGTTTGTTTGTTTGTTTGTAACCCTTTCACGCATAAACGGCTGAAACAAATTTTAAGAAACGTGGTATGTATATTTCTACCATCCCAACTTAGACTTTAGGCTATATTAATTTTCTCTGAGATGAATAGGAGTGGGGGTTATAAGGGAAGCCTGAAATTAAAAATAGCGATATTTCGTTTTCTATTGGTTTTTCGGTAAATATGCACTTAACAAAAGTTGTTTATTTTGTAATTTAGAGTAACTTTTGTTATATACATTTTTGTCGTATACCGAAGTTTAAATGAGTGATACGCTAAAAAGTATAGCGGGAGTCAACAATATTATTTGCCAAAACAGACTCAACCGAACTAAATAAAACTCGGTATGTGTATTAGCAGTGAGGCCGTCATGATAATATGCCATATCAACATTTCTAGTGACGGTCAGGAGTGGGGGTTATAAGGGAAGCCTTCGTTTCCTATTGGTTTTTTCCGCAAATATAAACATAACAATAGTTGTTTATATTGTTATTTGGAGTAACTTTTGTTATATACACTTTTGTCGTATACCTAAGTATAAATGAGTTATACGTTAAAACTTTAGCGGGCACTAACGGCTGAACCGAACTTAACAAAACTAGGTATGTCAATTAGCATTAATTCTTCCATGATTATAAGTTATATTAAAACTTTTAGGTTCGAACGGGAGGGGGTAATAAGGGAGGCCTGAAATAAAAATTCATCATATTTACATGTATAAGTGACGGGAAATATAAAAATATCGAAGACTGTGAAGCATTATCGAACAAATAATTCTATTATTAGTAAATCCACGGCAAAGACGGGTATCATCCTAAACACTGGGACGGGTAAATGTCAAAATATTGTGCAAAGTAAAGCCTTGCCAAAAAAATTCCTTAACATTCAGCCTCAAATGAATTCCCGGGCGAAGCCGGGTATCTGAGCTAGTATATCTATATATATATATATATATATATATATATATATATATATATATAATTTTGAACGAACCTCATTTTCGTCATCTCCTGGGTAGGATTGCTGGAAATTTGAAGAACTTTTTCGAAAATCGCGACATTATTACGACCTCAAAAACTGATTTCCCTTAAGGGAATTCTGCTAAATTGCACATATTCCAGCTAAAGAAAATAGTATGAAACAACATTTACAGAAATCTAAACTTGCAATGAAATTGTTTCTATACGATTTTCGAGCTAACTCATGACATCGGATACATTTTGAATTTCCATTTTCACTTCTCGTGATTCCCAGCCAATCTCCTCCATAGAGGGTTGCCAACCTTCGCAAAGAAAGGAATAAAAAAATAACCTTCGCTCCAGTAGACATATAATAATATCGGAACCAAATATCGATGTTTCATTGATTCTTAGCACTATTAAGCAAGAAGAAAATATGTACTTGCAGTCAAATATACAAGGGTTTATATAATTAATCTGGGGAAATCATCAAGAAATTTAAAGTATTAAGACCAAAAAAGAACAAAATGATTCGTTGAAGTTCCAAAAATATGTGAAAATCTTAGCTTAGATTAGTAGAGAAAAACAAACGATGTTTACAAAACATTAACAAGCAAAAACATAACGTGTAGTTGTAGTTCAAGAAATGTTAACTGCTATAATAGGGGCAAAAGATACATGATTTGAAAGCAGTAATGAGAGTAACGAAAATGTGTTCATATGAGCTACAAAAAATATATATGTGAATAATAACATCGAAATCAGAATAAAACAAATAATTTTAAATTTTTTAACAAGGAACTACTAATATTTTGGGTTCTGCAAAGCGTAACACAATCTTGATTTTTAAAAAGTAGTAATATACCAAAATAACACGCGTGTAGTTGCAGTTCAAAAACATGTTGATAATAATTTTGGAACGAATTATTGTGGGTAATAAGACATAACTAACAAATAAAAAAATTCCGTCACGCATGGGTTGAGTAAACTAAAGAAGATTTCCCTTGTGCTGCTATGACACACTGGTCATCTCATCTCGCCATCTGTTCATACTAAAACCTATGTAATCTGAATTTGAATTGAAATCAGTTACTCATTAAAAATAAATAAAATAAAGTCCTTCATGTAAGGGCTGCATAAACTAAGCAGATTTCTCATGTGCTGGCATAACACGCGGGGAGGGGGATTATTGAAGACAGAAAACAAAATAGTACGAATGACGAACTTAAAGCTACGAGTTAAGAAAATACGAGATATTTTGAATTTACGAATTCCCTCCTCGCTCTAGAGCCCCATTACTCCAAGTCCGATTTCCAATCTTAACAAATATAATCTTTAATATAGTCTGAAACGGTTAAATATCGAATATGGAATAGAACAAATAAACAATCTCGCGTGAAGAACGAGTAAATCATAATTGGTGACGTCATCACATAACGTATTTGAATGTATCTCAAAAAGTAAAGGTTGAATGAAGGCAATTATATGGTATTACGGATTCTAACAATGTGATTCACGATATAACTATATATATTTTGAGGTTGTACTCATGACGGAATTTTCGAAATTTTTCTTCAAATGTCCATCGATCCTACCTAGTAGATGACGAAAATGAGGTCCGTTCAAAACTGTATATATATATCTATATATATATATATATATATATATATATATATATATTTGTCTGTTACCGCTCTACCTGTGTCTTCTACCGCGGTCGCAATTGTTGTTTGATCGTTACCAAAGTCGATATTTAGTCGTTTTATGTCAAAAGAAAGATCAAGTTCGTTAACGGCTGAAATCGGACCACGGGGAGGGGGGGTTTAGAGGGGAGGATTTCCGAAAATTCGAAATATCTCCGTTACTATTCGTCGGATCGAAAAATTGTACAGAGTCAATCTTATTGCAAATTAAATTTACTATAAATATTGTTCTATACATTTATTCTGTATCTTGAATATTAACCGAGATATTTGCATTTGTATTCTGCGTGTGGTACCAGTAGGCTATGTTCGGACTTTCCGCCGAGAGCTCTGGCGGCCTTTTCCATAACTATCCGTCCCTCGTGAATAGGTTTAGAGGTTAGGTTAACTGTGTTTCGGGGCTAGAAACTACTGGGTTATTACGCCCTAAATAATGTTTTATGTTTAGAGGTTTCTTTCTATTACAGTTGTTATTAGGCAGATTTCTCTATTGTAAAACTTCACGTGGGAAATCTGCTTAGTTTACGCAGCCCCTGCGTGACAGACTTTTATTTATATGAGATTAGTACGAGTGGAGATTTACTGAAGGCTAAAAAATTAAAAAAATGCAAATATCTCAGTTAACAATCTAGGCAGAGAAAAAAATATATATAACATTCATAGAACATCAAATTAACAATGATATTTGTTCAATACAACAATTTTTGTTGATATTTGTTCTGAACAATTTTTCAATTCAACTTATAATAACGAAGATATTTCGGATTCTCCCCATCCTGGTAGGATTTCAGCCGTTAAAGAATTTGAACTTTCTTTTTACATAAAGCAATTATATATTACACTAGCCAGATACCCGGAATTCTTTTGAGGCTGAATGGTGATGGTATTTTTTTTTTGGCAAGGCTTTACTTTTCACAATATTTTGACATTTCCCCGTCCCAGTGTTTAGAGTTTATTATACCTGTCGTTGCTATGGATTTGTTAATAATAAAATTAATATTTCATGTAAGACTTCACTGTCCTCCATATTGTCATATTTCCCGTCTCCTGTGCATTATGCATAGATTTGAATTATTAAGGAGAAAATATTGACATACATTTGAATTAATTTTTTCAGGTGAGGTACCTGGTAGTTCATATTGAAAAGAAGTGTTGAGCAAATTTCTCTAAATAACAAAATAAACAACTTTTGTTATGTTCATATTTGCCGAAACCCCAATAGGAAATCATTATTATTAATTTCAGGCCTCCCTTATAACCCCCACTCCTGCCCGTCCCTAGAAATATAGCTTATTATAATGAAGGCGTTAGTACTAATTCACATACCGAGTTTGGTTTAATTCGGTTGAGTCTTTAGTGCCAAATAAAATTGTGGACTCCCGCTATAGCTTATAGCGTATAACTCATTTATGCTTCCTTATACGGCAAAAGTGCATACAACAAAAGTTACTGTAAATAACAAAATAAACAACTTTTGTTATGTGCATATTTGCTGAAAAAGCAATAGGAAACGAAATATCGCTATTTTATAATTTCAGGCCTCCCTTATAACCCCCACTCCTGCCCGTCCCTAGAAATGTTAGTATGGCTTATTATAAGGAAGGCGTTAGTGCTAATTCACATACCCAGTTTGGTTTAGTTCGGTTGAGTCTTTTGTGCCAAATAAAATTGTGGACTCCCGCTATAGTTTTTAGCGTATAACTCATTTATACTTCCGTATACGGCAAAAGTGCATATAACAAAAGTTACTTTAAATTACAAAATAAACAACTTTTGTTATGTGCATTATTTGCTGAAAAAGCAATAGGAAACGAAATATCGCTATTTTTAATTTCAGGCCTCCTTATATTCCCCACTCCTGTTTGTCTTAGAGAATATTAATATAGCCTAATGTCTAAGTTGGGCTAGTAGTAATACATACCAAGTTTCATAAAATTCGGTTCAGCCGTTCATGCGTGAAAAGGTAACAAATAAACAAACAGACACCAAAGAAACAAAATGCACTTATGGTGTCTATGACATGTGAAACGAAAAGTTATCGTGAAATTTCGCGAAAAATATCAATGTACAGACAGAGGTTACAATTTTATATATATATATATATATATATATATATATATATATATATATATATATATTTCACGAGTCATAGACACGTTATCTGCAATTTGTGGCTTTGGTGTCTGTTAGTTTGTTACCTTTTCACGCCTAAACTACTGAACCGAATTTTATGTAAATTAGTACGTATATTAATTCTAGCCCAACTTAGACTAGAGGCTATACTAATATTCTATGAGATGAACCAGAGTGGGGGTTATAAGGAAGGCCTGAATATAAAAATAGCTATATTTCGTTTCCTATTGGTTTTTCGGCATATTTGCAAATGAAATAAGTTGTTTTATTCTGTTATTTATAGTAACTTTTGTTATATTCACTTTTATCTTATAACAAAGTATAAACGAGATATACGCTAAAAACTATAGCTGGAGTCAACAATTTTATTGGGCAAAAAACTCAACTAAACTCCGTGTGTGGGTTAGTATTAATATTTCTTTGATTATAAGCAGTATTAATATTTTTAGGAACGAATAGGAGTGGGGTTTATAAGAGAAGCGTGAAATGAAAAAAAATGCATTTCGTTTTCTTCAGAGTTTACGGCAAACATCCATATAACAGAAGGTGTTTATTTTGTTATTTTGAGTAACTTTTGTTATATAAACTTTTGTCTTACAGGGAAGTATAAACAAGATATACGCTAAAAACTATAGCGAGTTACCAATTTTTTTGGGCACAAAAAACTGAACGGAACTGAGCAAAACTCGGTATGTGAATTAGCATCAACTCATCCATCAAAAAAATCTGTATTAAATTCTTTAGGGGCGAGCAGTAGTGGGGGTTAAAAGGGAAACCTATAATGAAAAATTGCGATATTTCATTTCGTATTGGTTTTGGCAACATGCAAATAACAGAAGGAGTTTATTTTGTTATTAAGAGAAACTTTTGAAGTATAAACGAGTTATATAATAAAAACTACAGCGGGGGTCAACAATGTTATTAGTACTCATTAAAGTGTTTCTAATAAAGGCATATTATGACTAATGATGTTATATTTTTGGGCTTATATGATAGTTCTAAATGTGATTCGGATTAAGGAAGTTATAAATCTCCTCCCCTACCCTCCTCAATTGTTATTTATTTTAATTAGAAAATAACTTCGTTATTTATTTCACATAGAAATCAAACTATAAGAGCATTTCGATTATTTAATTTGTATAATGTATTATTTAAACAATGTCATGCTAAATTTGCACAACGAGTGACACCGGGATCGAACTCTTGAATTGAGGTACCTAAATACTATCTTATTTCCTCCGATATGTTGACGATTGAAATGTCTACGTACTATCCATAACTATTAAACGTTACTTGGTAATGTCATTATAACAAAAGACAATGTGTTTGAACTCAATATAATTTGAGGTTGCGGGGGAGGAGGGATTGATACAATCTCTTTCCCTCAACTCGCTTTTACAATATAAATTAAATTGTTTTTAGGTTACCACTGTTATTTATTTACACCAGGATAAAATATAAATACAAATTACTATGTAGGAATATAAATTACTAGAAAATTCGAAATTTTAAATGTTTTGAAGAAGTAATTTAATTAAAGCAATATTGATAACACTCAAGCAGAAGAGGAAGTTGTCGGGATTCTAACACAGTTAATCGAGTTAATTTATTTCCTGTGAAATGTTGTATTTCGCTTTCTACTTAAATTTACTATTATGTATATAAGTAAGCTCAGATTGGTTTTTGACAGGAAATATGTACATTACAGATGATATTTAATTATAATAAATGCTATCCATGATTATGATTTAAATTATTCACGGTGTGTCAAACAGTGGAGCGGGACTTATTTTCATTTATTCTTCAAAACTAAAATTTATATTCTGTAAGTCCCGTGCCTGGCCCTAACAAGAAAACAATGCGCCCAGACGGGAAGTGTCACGATACCTTTTCGTTTCATATGCCATAGACACGATATCTACAATTTGTGGCTTTGGTTTCTGTTTGTTTGTTTGTAACCTTTTCACGCGACTACTACTGAGCCGAATTTTATGTAACTTAGTATGTATATTACTACTAACTTAGACTATAGCTATACTAATATTCTCTCAGACGAACAGGAGTGGGGGTTATAAGGGAAACCTGAAATTAAAAATAGCGATATTTCGTTTCCTCTTGGTTTTTTGGCACATAGTCACATAACAAGAGTTGTTTATTTTGTTATTAACTGTAACTATTGGAATATATAATTTTGTTAAATAAAAAAATGTTGTAGATCAGATGTTTAGTAGCTGAGATTTTTGGGAGATCATAAGTGTTGTGAGGTTTAGAAATGTATGAGAAAACGTGATGTTAATATAAGGTTTGTAGCTAAAATTAGAAATTGTATATTCTAATACAAATAAGTTATTTCTAAATATAACAATAAGTTAAAGTAAATATACACTAACGCGGGAGTCAACAATTTGAAAAGGCATGAAAGACTGAACTGAACTCAACAAACCTCTCTATGTAATTTAGTATTAACACCTCCCTGATTATAAGCTATATTAAAATGTCTAGGTACGAACATGAGTGGGGGGGAGGTTATAAGGGAGGCCTGAAATTAAAAATAGCGCTATTTCGTTTCCTGTTGGTTTTACGGCAAAAATTCAAATATTAAAAGTTGTTTATTTTGACATTTAAAGAAGCATTTGCTATATATACTTTTGTCGTATAACGAAATATAAATGAAATACATGCTAAAATCTTTGGCGGAAGTCAACAATATTATTGGGCCCAATCGACTAAACGAAACTCTGTATGTGGATTAGTATGAAAACTTCCTTTATTGTAGGCTGTATGCACATTTTTAGAAAAGAACAGGAGTGGGGTTATAACGAAGGCCTGAAATGAAATATTGCAATATTTCTATTTTATTGGTTTTTCGGCAGACGTGCACATAACCGAATTGTTAAGTTTCTTATTTAGAGCAACGTTAGTAATATACACCTGGTCTAAAGTAAAAACGAGATATATGCTTTCAATCAAAGCAGAAGTCAACAATTTATTGGGCGTCAATGGTTGTTGGGGGAAAAGGGATACTACTCCTATCCACCATAGACACACAACAGAGAATGTAAAACATTTTAAGAAACATTATGAATAATACTAAGTTTCTTCATGGGGCATACAATAAAATATTTTTAAGAATGGCTATTAAATACATAACATAGGTAAATTTGATTTGTTTAAGGCTGCTTATAGGAATAGAAATTGTGAATATTACTTATTTTATAATAAAAAAAAGTGATATCCACTAATAAGATATTTGTTACCAATAAAGTTTTGAACAACGAATTGGGATAGTCTGACAAACTCAGTAATAGTTCTTCGATTGTCCAAAAAGCTGTAAAATTTAATAAAAGTAAAATATCCGACTGCCTTGTACTGAATAACATTCACATTCATTATTCTGCCTAAATATTTTCCTAGCAAAGCTACCTCAGAAATGGTTCTTAATAACTATGAATGACTGCAATCCATGATTATGATTAATAAAATTCCACGATATTTTAAAGAGTACAGACGGGTCAGATCATGAAATATATTTTATTCTTTTTAACCTTCAGGGCTATAAAATTCTATAAGTTCGCTTTAGCTTCCAAATGTTCAGATATATGACCTAATGGGGGAAATGTAAAAATATTGTACCCATAAAAGCCTTGCCAAAAAAAAAATACCATCATCATTAAGCATCTAATGATTTCCCGAGCGAAGCCAAGTACCTTATCTATAAATATATAATTTTGAACGGACCTCATTTTCGCCCTCTCCTGAGCAGGATCAGTGGACATTTCAGGAAATTTTTCGAATGTCGCGTCATGAGTACAGTTTCAATACCTGATTTTCCCTTCAGGGAAATCTGCTAAAATTAGACGTTAATAAGTTGGTGCATGCTGAGGCTGAAAATATAAATAAACTTATATTTCTTAACATTCCAGATAATATTAAGAAGAATGAATTTTTTTATTAGAATCCCCTCTCCTCTAAACCCCATTATTCCAGGTCCGATTTCAGCCAATGATAAATATGACGTTTAATGTAGACCGAAACGGTTAAAAATTGAGTATGGAATAGACGAAATAAACATTTAAGAGTTAAGAACATCAAATCTTAAATGATGACTTCATTACACAACGTATTTGCATGTATCTCACACAGTATAAGTTCAATGAAAACAATATTCAGTATTTACACTTACAATAATTTGATTCACGGAATAACAGCTCATTATTAATATATGAGTAGGAGTGGGGGTCCAAATTTCTCGGTTAATATTCATGATAGACTGTGCATGTATATATGTGTGGATGACAATAATTATAGTCAACGAAGATATTTTGAATTTTCCAAATCCTTATAATTTATTATTATTTATTAACGTCCACTTTTTGCAACTCAGGCTAATTGGGACGTGTTATCTACAGGTTACCACCCTTTTCTAGCCAGGGTGGGACTTAGGATGTTATTTAATGAATTTCGTCACTAAATAATTTCCTTTGCCCAGGCAAGAATCGAACTCGCCACTCTAGGATTACCATGTGAGATTAAAGGCAACGCTTTAACTCACATGGCTAACCTGAGCCCCCTTATAATTTAAAATATCTGTGTAACTTATACTGCCAGAATTCAAGCAAATAGGAGACCCTTCTCTGTGGAATGTTATAGTGTTACCTATACTTGGTTGGCAGTGATATAGAATTGAGACCATAGGTAATTTGATGTCATGACTGCATTACTTACTCTTTCACTAGCCTTGCTGTTTACATAAGATGTCAACACTGCATAGAAATGGAAGTTCACTAACTTCTTTGCTTGAAAATGAATTATCCTTAGTACAATACAATATCTAGTTAAATGCAAATAAAAACTTACATGCTTTAGGCAACAATTCTCCAACATTTCCTAAAGAAAATATAATTTGGGTGTTTTCGAGTAAACCAATTCATTATTTCCCGTAGTTGGCTTATAGAGAACTTTGATCAAAAGGTTCTGATTTAATTGTCTCCAAGGGGAATGCATTCTAAAGACTAGATGGATAATGTTGTCTATGAAACGATATTCAATCTTTGAACCACTACTTCAATCAAAACCAATGTCGTCTTAGCCACCTTCCTTTAAAAATATCACACAATCTACATAGATTGCCTTGTGAGGAGGCAAGGAATTTTATTAGCCACTGATAGTCTTTAGAAATAACATTTACATTGAAGGGCAGTCCATTACAGCTGGAAATACTTGGGTGCTTTGAGGAAAGAGAAATTGAAACCCCGGCAATTGTTATACATGTGGTACTAGATAGGCTTATAAAAGCACGTCAAGCTAAAGCATAGCTGTTGAGACGAACAGTTGTATAGGAAAGTCACTTTTTTTTTTTTTTTTTTTTTTTTTGTTTCCCTTAAGGGAAATCAGCTATTGAGGTTGTACTCATGACGGAATTTTCGACATTTTTCTTCAAATGTCCATCGATCCTACTTAGTAGATGACGAAAATGAGGTCCGTTCAAAACTGTATATATATATATATATATATATATTTGTCTGTTACCGCTCTAGCGGTCGCAATTTTTGTTTGATCGTTACGAAACTCGAAATTTAGTCGTTTTATGTAAAAAGAAAGATCAAGTTCGTTAACGGCTGAAATCGGACCAGTGGGAGGGGGGGTTAAGAGTGGAGGATTTTCGAAAATTCGAAATATCTCCGTTACTATACGTCGGATCGAAACATTGTATACAATCAATCTTATTTTAAATTACATTTACTATAAATATTGTTCTATACATATTTTCCGTATAATGAATATTAACCGAGATATTTGTATTTTTTGTAATGAGTTCCGCTTTTAGTAAACCCCCACTCCTACTAGGGACATATTAATAATAAGCTGATATCACATGAACCACCTCATTATTAGGTTAAATACAAAATATTGTTTTCAACAAAGCTTTATTTTACGAGGTACAAACAAATACGTTCTGTTCCAACCCCCCCCCCTTTTAGCAGATTCCCCTTAAGGGAAATCAGCTATTGAGGTAGTACTCATGACGGAATTTTCGACATTTTTCTTCAAATGTCCATCGATCCTACTTAGTAGATGACGAAAATGAGGTCCGTTCAAAACTGTATATATATATATATATATATATATATATATATATATATATATATATATTTGTCTGTTAACGCTCTAGCGGTCGCAATTTTTGTTTGATCGTTACCAAACTCGATATTTAACTGTTTTATGTAAAAAGACAGATCAAGTTCGTTAATGGCTGAAATCGGACCAGAGGGAGGGGGGGTTTAGAGGGGGGGATTTTCGAAAATTCGAAATATCTCCGTTATTATGCATCGGATCGAATAATTGTATATAACCAATCTTATTGCAAATTAAATTTACTATAAATATTGTTATATGCGTTTATTCTCTATCTTGAATATGAACCGAGATATTTGCATTTTTCAGTTTTCAGCAAACCGCCACTTCTACTCATGTTACGTAAACAATACTCTGCTACATAATAAATCACATTATTGGATGTTTAAATACCAAAAATTGTATTCAAGAGACCTTTATTATACGAGATACATGCAAATATGTCCTGGTGACTCCCCCCCCCCCATCTTAAAGTTTTGGACTACTAAAATTTTATTGATTGAGATAACAATTATTCTGACTCATTATTAATTACAGTACTAGATATAGTAAATAGTTCTCAATAAAATTAATGTGTTATATTCTGATATATTTCATTTATTGTTTTTCTTTTCGGCGTGAAGCGGGCCGACCCGTTTGTTTACATTTCTAACCTAACGCTTCCTATCGGCAGGTTATTGAAATTGGATGAAAAATTTCTTATTTCCGTTTGAATTTATTCACGGTGTTGTTATGTTATGAGTATGTATATTTATCTATTACTAAACTTCACGAGGGAAATCTGCTTAGTTTACGCAGCCCCTGCGTGACGGACTTTTTTTTTTCTAGGACTACAAAAATCTGAGTGATTGAGATAGAAATTATTTTGATTCATTTCAATTAACTCCACTAACTATAGTAAATTTCCGGTCTATCTATCGATACTGCGCTACAAGGTTCCCGAACCTGTTTGTTTACAATCCAGCCGTTTTACGTTGTAGGGACTATCAACTTATATTGTAAATTCACTGAAAGATTTCTCATTGCCGTTTGTAATTATTCACTAATATTCACGGAAGTGTTACCTTTATGTATATTTATCTATTGTAAACCTTCGCTGGCTAACCTGCTTGTTCCTTAATCATGTGAAAATCTCATAACCATCTGAATCGTATTTTGCACCCCCCTTTCTGTTTTCTTCCCGGATTCCTAAATTTGGAATGGTTGTGATTAACATTATTCTGGTTTATTATTAATTACAGTACTAGATATAATAAATAGTTATGAATAAAATTTATAACTTATATTCAAATATATTTCCGTAATTGCTTTTATTTCCGGTAAAAGCTGGCTAACCTGATTGCTTACAACTCAGACTGTTTGCTATCAGGAAGGTTCTTACCATTTGACTTGCCCTTTATTTGTTTACTTAATATTCACAGCAGTATTAAGTCTTACAAATAATGGATATTCTGTGGTACTATTTAGTGTTGGTGTAATAAGTGTACAGAGCGCTGCTATCATTAACGGTAAGTCCATCTTTTGTGTTCTTGTTGTTTTTTTGAGATTGAATTATTTTTAATTTAATCTCGGAGCCTAACGGACAAGAGTTACTTTCCTGCCAAAAGCTAGTTCGGCCGTTTCCTTGACTGGCTCGGCTCTCGTGAAATTTCTCTATTGTAAAACTTCACGTGGGAAATCTGCTTAGTTTACGCAGCCCCTGCGTGACGGACTTTTTTATTCACAATTGATGGTGAGTTCACTCCCATACTTGTTCTTTTTATTTTGCCAGGTACCAGAATTTCATTATAAAGTCGTCATTTTAGCAGATTTCCCTTGAGGGAAATTAGCTATTGAGGTCGTACTCATGACGCGATTTTCAAAAAATTTCTTCAAATGTCCATCGATCCTACCCAGGAAAATGAAGTCCGTTCAAAACTATATATATATATATATATATATATATATATATATATATATATATATATATTTGTCTGTTAAAACTCTAGCGGTCGCAATTTTTGTTTAATCGTCACCAAACTCGGTATTTAATATTATAATAATAATATTAATAGTCTTCATGTTCCCAGGATCCACCTTTTACCTAAGTTTGTGCTTGATTTGATACATTTAACTGATTCACAACAGAGGCTGGGGGGTAGGACTTGTATTACCCAGATACATTTCTGCAGTATTTTCATATATAACAGGGGTTTGGGTGTACACATCAGCTTCCTTGGACATACCACAGGCTGATTTTAAAACTTGAAGTTAGACTTAATGACTGTGAAGGATAAGATACTTTTGAATCGAAGGTTGTAATGAGAAGGCTCTGGGATGCAAAGAACTCCCTGATTAATCCAATGTTTAACCAAAAAGCCTCTTTTGGTATTATTCCTAAGCAATAGTGGTGATACCTACCGTGCAGTGTATTGGTCCAACGTCTAATATTAAATTCACCTTAATGTAAGGCATCTACTAACTGACTCTGATGATTCTGGACCGGACTCCATGTCATTTACCTCAGCACAAATTGGTGCTTTACCATCTTTAGTAAGGCCAGAAAAAAACTATTAATTATTTCAAGTAGGAAACAATAGCTTACATTGTATAAAAATGTGTTGTCTTTTAGGGAGGAGTAAAGCACTATGATTTCATAGTGCTTGACTGATGTGTATCTTGACCAGTAGTCCAACCGCAGTAGGTCAGATATTACGATACCTAGAATATTGGAGGAGTTCCTCCAGGTAGCCCGCAAAATAAGCAAGAGATCTTGAGTTAAGGGAGGCTATTGGGAATACGGTAGGTGTGTCACAGGACCACAAGTGGAAGAAACCTAAAATCGACGAAATAGTTAGTCTGATTGATACCATCTAACCTTTAGTAGCTAAATAAACAGAGTCAATAAAAAATGTAATTTTGGGCACATTAAAAGAATATTAAATTTTAATACTATTTTTCCCTTTGTATTTACTCATTAATATATACGATTATGAAATACATAAAAAGTGACACTTAATGAGCAATTAAATCAAAATGAAAACATATATTGGTTACAATATAAGGAGGTTTAAATTAAACTGTAAGAGAATATTTTAGATAAGATATTCGTCAGTGTAAATTATAATGTCTCAAACTTTCCTTTATTCCAGTAAATGAAAATTTCAAAATACTACCTTGAGCTTATGACAGCAAATGTTTAGTGGTTAATAAATGTTCGAAAAAAGGACCTTCCCAAAACACATCATATTTTTATACCATGGAAAATTTTTAAGAAACAGGAAAACACATTTTTTTAATGAGCAATGAGTATATTCTCATTCTTAATTCAAAACTAATTATGACAACTTCGATTCAAGATTTATTTCAGATGAAATATGTATATGAACATATGTAAAATAGGTACATCAATTAAAAACATATATCTATACTATATACAAATTCAATTTGAAAATTTGGCTAAAACAATTATTATCATTGTAATAGATAAATCCCTATAAATAAATATATTTACAAGAAAAATAATTTACTTATACATTTTAAGAGACAGGAAAGGACAGTAATTATTGGAAACACCCTTAACTTTGTATTTTACGACAAATACAAAATAAGGCAATGTATTTTCTGTGCAGGTTACAGGAAAAATAATGAAAAAAATCCTATCACATACAGAGTAGTAGACAATTACACATTTATAAAATTTGGCATGCAAGAAAAACTGTCACAAAAGCATTGAAAAGACAGAGTAAACAAAAAATAATCCTCCCATTTATATCACATGGTGACTAAACCATTGCCATTGGAATGAGCCAACATAGACAACTCTATGGGGAGTTTTTGGATTTATTTGAGGCAATGCTAAGAGAAGGAGTATTTGTTAGACTTTACCTGCCAAGACTTAACTTTGATGTCAAAATTGATCCAATAGCAAAAGTTGCTCGGTTATCTGGTTACCTGCTTCCGGGGGTAAAAACTGACAAACTACAAATCACCTGTATGCAGGCATGTTAAAAATCTTCAAGAAGTCAATGAGTAGCACAGTCTTAAAAGTTCATTTTCTCTATCCAAACCATGAATATTCCCCAGAAAATATTGGTGATGTAAACAAGCAGTGAGGCAAAAAATATAATCAAGATATTAAAGAGATTTAAACAAGTTATCAAGGAAAGTAGAACATTAACATGATTGTGGAATACTACAGGATGTTGAAAAGGGACTACCCCAACATGCCCTCAACGGAAAGAACAGTAAAAGAAGTTAAATAAGAAACAAAACATTCTATATGGGCATATAGCTATGTGTTAATCTTTGCATTAAATGTTCTGTTGTTTTATGGAAAATAAGTTATTAAGTAAGGATTTAATAAAATACAATTTCAAATAAAATTCTATCAAATGTGATTTTAGCAAATAATTTCTAAAATATATTCATGTTTTATTAAAGAACATTAGAAGAGAAACAAACTAGGCTACTAAAGTCAAAACAATTTAAATAAGGATTATTTAATTTTAAAAGTCATAAATATGGTGTAATCAGGCTATCTTTTTATGTAACACATTCTTTTACTGGTCTAGTGTTCTACAACTGACTCTATTTTAACACATCAGTACAAAATAAACAAATGTTTTTGATAATTCAATTTATGGGATACCATTAATGGTATGAGATGTAATAAGTAAAACATTTTTATAAGAAAGTTTATAAATGATGAACTAATATATAAATTTAAAAAATAAATAAAAAAGTAAAAGGTTTTTTTTTAAAAAGAAAGGAAAAATACTATTACTGGAATAAAAAAATAGCTTCAAACAAATTGGCAGTAATTGGTTACTGTGTGCCAAAATTTTAACTAAAAGAATTAAGTAAAATATACCATCAAAAGAATGCTTACTTATATTAATAACTGAACCAAGTGAGAATAAAAAAATAACTGAGTGTTTACAGAAACAAGAATATAAAGGCACTACTGAGTATTGGAATGAATTCTTGCAGTCTCAAATTCAAAATAAAGGGATAATCATCATTTTTGTTTATCTGGTATAAACTAAAAAATCAAAACAATTTAAAAATGGAATGTTGACTCAGTTACAAAATGAAATGTGTTGTTTACACCATGCAGTCTTTAAATTTCAAGTAAATATTTCAGTAAAAGATATCATTAAGTAGAACAGAATGTTCATAATTATTTTGTAATATCAAATAATGTTCACAATCAAGAGTAAAATTATAAAATATAATTTTAAAGTATTCATGAGTGGTGGTGAACACATAACAGGACAACTTTAAGAATATGCAGAGTACAACACAAAAGGTATGCACCAACCAGAACACTTGGCTATATTTATTCCTCTTAAGATTCATTAAAGGCATACACCTGCATACTCATTTATATTGATGCAGTGTAACATAATTTTCTTTATAACAAAGACTATTTATTAAAAAAAATATTAATAACAAATCAAAAATTAATGTTCAACAAAAGAAATAATAAGAATCACAACTTCTTTTTTAATATATATAATAATTCAATCAATGGAAAAGCACATAAACTGTAACGACATTAAATAATTATAATAAATAATAATTTAACATAAGGAATACTGGAACCACTCAAGAAATTTAAAACAATCATTCGAAACCGTCTGACAGTGACACCCTTAGAAGGCAGCATTGGCCTGAAAGTACTTCTTATTTTTATAATTTTTGTAAGAAAACTTATCCTATAGAATAAGATAATACAAGCCAGCCAATCATTGCATAAAATAAAAATATTGGATACATTGCAAGACCTCTTCTTTCTTCAGGATGAATATCACCAAGGAATTTTCTGGCAGCTGAAAATGAAGTCAAACTCAGTAACCATAATTTCTAATGATGTTTTGTTTATGAAAAGAATATAAACATATTAATAAAAGCTTTTTCCCAACTATATAATATCAAACAGTATTAAGCTGGAGGAAAACTGAAGAATAACATAAAAGTAACACTAAAAGGTACTTGAGTATGTTTTAAAAAAAGTAGGGCCATAGAAACATATTAACAACACAACATCAAAGATTCCCAGAAATCATATGGTTATTCTACCACTATATTTATTCCCAGAAGTGTAGATAGATATCTTATGGCATTCCCCCTAGCCTGTAAGGGGGGGGGGGGGTATTGAGGACCTTAAGGTCCTATTGTGCAAGCCTTAAATCTCCATTCAGAATGGCTTTATATCCCTTTACAGAGTTAAGGCATTTCTTACATGTGGCTTTTTTTTTAATCTCCATGTCCAAAGTAGCTGATGAATGTTAAATTCTCCAAAATTCCACATTCAAGCATAATGTGCTAGGGAGTCTCCTCTTCTCCATAGCACTTGCACATTGATGTTTCACTGAGTTTGATGTTAAACATGCGTTTATTTATCTTCCAGTCCCCCAAGGTCACTCCCACTACATCTGAGTTCCTTCCTAGGCAGTCTGAGGTAAATTTCCCTGTTTCTGCCCTCCTCAAACCCGATGAAAGCCTTCGTATGAGCAACTTTGTGTATTCTCCAAACTTTTTTAAATTCCTTCCTGGCCACATTCTTTATGGCCTTAAGAAATAATGAAGATACTCCGATAAAGGTTATTGTTCCAATGGGGGTTATGCTTGACCCTCTCCTGGCCAATTTGTATGCATTTTCATTTTCTGGGATACTCTAGTGCCCTCATACCCAGTATATTAATACAATTTTGTTGACCCTTGCTAACTGTTCCAGCCTCAAAACACATTCCTCCACAATCCTGGGTTTATTGTTGGTCTTGTCAGTGCCATACAGGCTGCCTGACTGTCAGTCGTAATATTAATTAATTAACCTTTCTCATCACTTTAACCTCAGGTAATTATTGGGCTACTGGCAAAATTGCAAAGATTTCAGCTTGAAAAATTGTTGGGAGTAGTCCCAAGGCTATCCATTCATTAAGGCTATTTCTACCCCCCTTGCACCACACTCCTGTCTTGGTCAGCTCTCCCGTCTTGAAGCCATCTGAGTAAACATTCAGACCATATGGCAGTTTAAATCAGTCCATTTTCAATTGGCAGAGCCCATATTTGTCCACCTTAAACCTTTTCTCAAATACGAGTTTCTCTGCCATTATATCTGAAATAATATTAAGTTCCGGTATCTTCCCAATATTTTCCAACATCCTCAGCCATACTGTCTGGTTGAATTTGGGATAACTTTCATTCACACCATCCTAATCATTGCTTTCATTACCTCTGTCTCAATAAAGATTTTTATTGGCATGAGATCCAAGATTATCTCCATTGTTATAGGGGGCGTAGAGTTATTCCTCGTGTGATTAGCAGACATACCTAGCTCTGCACTTTCATGAGCATCCTAATGTTCCCTATAATATTCAATTTGTACCACCACACCCATATCCAAGTATCGGCCTGATAATTGCTGTATACATCCAATGGGCCTAGTAGGGCTTCATTTCACAAATCTTTTCACACAAGCTCCTACAGATCCAAAGGGCTCTGAGAGCCTTGTTGGTAGCATAATTCAAATGCTCCTTCCAGTTTAGTCTTTTCTCAATCATTATTTTCAGGTACTTGACCTTATCTTTAAATTCTACTGACTCCCCTGTGTAATCTGGGAGCTTCCAACTAAGTTTCCTCCTCCTCATAAATGGTACAACCTGTTTTCAATGAGTGTAAGAAGGGATGAGCACTTCATGACTGTAAGTAAATAGTATGTAGTTAAATTCAACAAATTATATGGGGGAGGTTTATACTCAGTAAAAACTGGAATAAAATCAATATCGGGGCAAAATCCAACCAATATGGAGTTTGTGATTGTGACATGTTAAGGGGAATTTAAAAATTTTCGCACGATTCTGGCAGTATCAAGAAGTACCCCTTGCTGTGCTTCTTTTATAATTGTTGTTGGCAGATTTAAATTCTTGGTGCCTGCTATTGTTGTTTTTGCCACGAGTCCATTTGAACTTACTATAATAGGCGTAACTATGGCAGATTTCAATTTGTAAACCTCTTTGAGCTCGATAGCCAAGTCTTGATATTTTCTTAATTTTTGGCATGGGAATATTCTCATCATTGTGTACTGCAATGTCAATAATATCAGCAGTCTTATTGATCTTGTCAATAATGAGAATATCCGGTTTGTTATGATGCACAGTATGGTCAGTTATTATCGCTTTGTCCCAATACATCTTTATATTATCTTTTTCCAATAATTTTTGAGGAATATAGCGATAATAAGCGACCTTCCTGTCTACCAGGCGTAATATGTTGAATGGACTCATAAGCTTTGTTACATAATCTACATTTGTCTGAGACAACCTACTGTCCTTGAGGATATGACGTCTGTATGATCGGGTGGCAATCACTTGGTCTTGGATAGCTGTAATGAAATCTTCTGTTTCTGAAAACAGCTTTCCAGACATCAGCCACCCAACAGAATAAACCAAGTCTACCTCCGAGTCATAAAGGCGACTGCAGTAACGATCACGAAGTTCCTTACTTTGCCATTCTGAAAGAAAATGGGGTTCATCTATAACTTCAGGATTGTTACTACATTTCAAGTTCACGGCTGTAAACCCATCATCAAGTTTAACAATTTCTTTAAAGACGTGGCTATCATTCGATCTTATGTAATGTCTCAGGAAATTATATTATTATTATTATAATGTTATATAAAATTATCTTAGGGTTATTATAAATCGATGGTTATTACTTGTAGAAATGGAATAGCCCCTTAAGAAGTAGTATATAGGCCACAAAAAAATTTAGTACATTTTTAATAAATAGGGAGTTTTTGTAGGAGACCCCTGCCATTAAAATATGAAGTATTAATTAATTAATTTCAACATGCTTATTGAACCACAGAGCACTGAAGTTGAGGTGTGGCCTCAAATGTTGTCTGTCACCTTAATAAAGGAGGCTATTTTTGAGATGTGAATACCTTATATCATAAATCCTTATCATATCCACAAATGATTAAACATGTGTAGAGTGAGTTTAAAACAAATCAAGATGGTATATTTACAAGCATATTTGTAAATACACCACCAAATTATGTTCTCATTCACTTTCTTTCTCAATAAATGATTCTCTTAATGAACAAGCTTTCAAAATACATAAACTCTGAGCCATAAACTGGTTTCAATTAAAAAATAAACATACCTTTGCAGGTCCAATGAAGTGCAGCAAAAGTAATAAGTGTTTTTATTATATCCACTGTAATTGGGTATTCATCATTTAAAAAGCTAGCATGAAGATGAAGAATGATTTTGCTTAAGGTTAAAGCAACAGCCATAGGAAGTAAACAATAACCCAATACGCAAACACTTTGAAAAAAAGATCTAGAACAGTCAAATATAATAATAATTATGATAGTCATAAATATATCAAAATAAATACCTCTGCAAAATAGATTTTGACACTAACACAAGCAGTCATAAGATCAGCTAATAGCATACTTCCAAAAAGCACCATTTATGGAACAAAATATTTAAATTTCCCAGAAGGAATAATAAAACGACTCCAGAATGGAGTTCTATTAGTAAGAATTGTCACACATTTTTAAACTCGCATTAAAGGATTATAAAAATTAATAATTACTTTTAGTGGTTATTATTATTCCACAATACAATAATATACAGTAAACTGAGTGTAAAAATACATAATATTAATACCTTAAGTGAAGATTAAATTAACAGTATTTCTTTTATTCTATCTTGAATGAAGATGGTAGATAGCAAACAACTGCTAATCAATAGTATCTACATATTAGACATTGAGCTAGATAATCCTAACTAATTGTTAACTGAAAGAAACATAATTATTTATTTATTTATAAGTGTGGGTTCCACTTTTTTTATGTAAGTGCTAACTAGAAATTTACTAACAAAGACTTAAATTTACAATTAATTTACTAAAAAAAAGTTTTCAATTACAAGTACTTATTATTTTCAGACATTTTTTGCTGCTTTTGCAGTTATAAGCTTATATTCTTAAGCATATAACAATATTTAAGTTACTCAAATAAGTACTATTCCTGATATGGAATGGAAAATAGTGACTTAGAATTTGTTAGATCCTATTTTATTTTAAAAAATTAATGAAGTTTTTAAAGATACATAGATGTACGATATTTAATAGTATAGAAAAATATCAAACTATTTTTAGATTATAGAAAAATATCAACTGGGAGGCAAGCCCAATCTCTCCTTTCTGCATATACTCTCCTAACTCTAATGGTGAGCTCAATTAATTGTTATTTTTTATTTACGCCACCCTTATGCAACTACAGTTAATAGGGACAAGCTATACAGGTTACCACTCTTTTCTAGCCAGGGTGGGACTTAGGATTTTATTTAGTGAGTTCGTCACTAAATATTTTCCCATATGCCCAGGTGGAAAACAAACCCATGATTATTAAGGTTTACCATGTTTATTAAGATCAAAGCCTTAGCACTCACAGCTAACCTGAGTTCTCCTGAGTTTTGACAAAAATCATGAGTTAAAATGTGGTTTTCAGCAAAAATCATTGTATAAAAATGTTGAGTGAAAAGACGAAGCAAGTGTGAACATTACTTGATTTTGGGTTAAAATCAAGAAAAACTTGCGAATATGAAAAAATAAAATAAAAACAATACATTGAAAAGACAAAATTGTATTTATGGATGTGGACAATACAAAAATCATATTCAATATGTAAATATGACTTAATTCATATGTGTTCATATTCCTAACTGTAATCACATTCATAATCACAATATTCCAAAATAACTTTTATTCAAATTTGTACTCATGAATAAAAATACGCCCAACTCTGCTTGAAAGGGTCTATCTTTCACATGTCCCATCAGGAGCATTTTCATATGCATAAATACCTTGTCACAATTATATAATTGTTCAAGTGTCTTAGCTAGTCCAAGTTGAGAATGATAAAAAGAGTAATTAATGGTGGTTCTAGTCAACTGCCTTTAGCGGGTTTTCCTGTACTGTTCTATAGAGAATAAAACCATTGCGGGACACAACTATTTTCTAAATTACCTACTACATTGCTTGGTTTTTTCAATAATATCCTGTATAATTCTTACTTTGGCCAGCTATATGTCGATCTTTATTTTCTTTCTAGTAAGTTTATTTAATTGGGTTAATTTTATTTTGTTAATTTGAGTCATGTCTTTAGTTTTCAATAACCCTAAGTATTCATAGTTCTCTCGTAACTTTGGAAAGTTTACAATTTCTCATTATTCTAGTTGAAGGGCATAATTTCGTGCTGTTTGTCTGTAATCTGTTGCTTTCCCAGGTTTTAGTAATAGATAATATCTCTCTAATCTATGATCCTATTAAATAAGCCTCTGAAATGCTTTCCTTCGTGCCTTCTTTTAGGAGTATGCCCCACTGAAGGACTCTCAAAATCATCTGATCGACAAGCAACCTCAGGGGAATTTTCCTCACTTCTGGTCATCCCCCCTGGAATTTTCAAGGGTCTTAAGTTCCTTAAGTCCAGGCAACACAATGGCTTCTATATGAATAGAAATAATTGGTTTTAAATTTATCTGGATTTTTCTGGTAAATCTTCTATTATTTTTTCTCTTCAATATTGATGAGAAGCCACTTATTCCTTAACCCTTTATAGGGCGCATTTTGATGTTACAGTTATAACCAAATTCTGGATGTGTAAGGCACCCAGCAGACTCCAAGTTTCTAATTATAACATCATCATCATAAAAAAAAATGTTTCGCTGGACGTTATGAGGTGAGCTTCCAGAGCAACCCTTGCCCATTGTGAGAAATTACGTGGGCTTCCCAAGTTGGGGTTGTTTTACCATTGTGAAGTAGTAAGAAGAAAAATGAACTACATGTTAAATTTTCATCCTTTTTTAATATATCAAATTTCCGAACATAATGACAAATAACATGCATATGGCAATACCAAATTAATTTGAATATTTTAAGTATTGCACAAGTAAATAATTATTAGCCTTTCTGAGGTGGGACAAGTTGGTGAAGAAAGTCAAAATAATAATAATAGATAATACACATGTACAGGGTAAAATGTAAGTGAGATGACAAGGGTTAGAAGGGGCAAGGGCTTCCAGGGAAGTGGCTCCTCTCAGCAGGAGCCTCTTGTATTTTTAGAAGGCTACAGCACCTAGTGAGACATGTAGAAACAACTTCCTCCTTCTACCTACCAAGTTTAAATTTTTCATTCGCTGGGCTTATTGAGCAGCACTTGCCCTATAAAGGGATAAAATACCAGTACTAAGAATACTTGAGATTCAACTTATTTTCATTTTGTGATCATTTGACTATGCATATGTATACTTTTGAAGTTCTAAGCTCTTATTTTAAAACAAACTGTACTACCGCCAGGTAGTAATATATGCCAATATTAAGTTCACCTGAAACTGCAATTGGATTGGATTCCCTTAATCCAAAAACAATCAAATTCATTTATCTTCAGCAATCACTTGAAACACTGTATAAAACAGAGCCGATTCAACACTAGTGATACTCACTCTACACTCTGGGTCACAATTTTAGTTTGAATGTTACCAAATTCGATATTGAACCATTCTATTTAAAACATAAGATCAAGTTTGTTAATGACAAAATCAAACCAGAAGAAGGGGGATTAGAGGGGGAATTCAAAACACTAAATGACTCCTTTATCATGAGTCAGATAAGAAAATGAAATATAACCAATATTATACCAAATTTAATTCTCCATAATTATTGTTCTATACACTTTTTTGCAACAGGGATATTAAGCATGTTATTTGTATATTTTCTGTTTTCAGCATTCAGAAACCCCCACTTTTAGTCATCATGAGTTAACAATAAACCAATATATTATGGAACACCTTATTCAAAGCTTAATAAATATCAAATATTGTTTTCTTTACTTGCCAGATCCACATACGTTATGTGTGAATATGATGTTGTGATGAATTAAGATTTTATGCTCTTGACTCAAAAATATTTACCTTTACCATACTTGATATTTAACTGTTTCATCCGAAAATTACGGTAATAGTCTTTAATGGCTGAAATTGGCTGAACCAGGAAAAGGGGTAGGTTTAGAGGGGAAAATTCAATATATCTCAGATATTATGAGCCAGATCAAAAAGTGTTACACTAAAACTGTTACTTATGTTGCACAGGACTGAACAGGCATATACTACTTAACAGCTTCCATAAATATGTTCGAGGGACAGACAACATCTTATTAAACCAGTTCTGATGGAAAATTGTCTGCAGACATTGGTTCATCATACCACTAGGCCACACAGCAAGAAAAAAGGTAATCGAGTGGTAAAGTACATCATCTCTGAGTAAAGGCAAAGGAGAGAAGAGGATGGATACAGCATGAATATAACAATTCAATATTATAATCAACATAAGATTCCTTAAACAACGACTATAATGATGTCCATTGGTAATATGAAAGAAAAGTTTAAGAATGCAAAAGGTCCACAGTGACTCAAAAATTTGGAAATTTACTTCATTATGAACATGGTAAAATGAGTACAAGGGACAATCTGGCAAGAAGGTGAGGAGACAGTCTAGTGAAAAATGTGGCAGATATGAAGCACAGCAACCTGAAGGCCTATATCATATAGAGACATGCCAGTGTTAATACTCACTGGTAATGAAACCAGACCACATGTCAGGGATCTTCAGGGGGCACTGCTAAATTAGAAAAAGGATAGAAATAAGAAAAAGATCCAAGATAAAGAATGGCAAAGACCACTAGCTCATTTTGGAGGGCTGCTACTAAAAAAAAGTTGGCAGATGAAAGTCCACATCAGAGCACCCAACCAGCAAGACTTGAAATGAGGAATCCGAGCCTAAATTAAGGAGCATCATTTGCTGCCCATATATTCTAGGCCTCAGAATAATTGAAGTACACACTGCAGAAATGGTACAGAAGAAAATATTTTAAAAATTGATGTTCTTCTTAAATCAGATATCAGTAGATACTCACTTACAATTTATTTTGTTTGTATCGTAATTAAAATAAATACTTACATATTTCCCCCAAGCAATTTTGAATTGAGAGTCACTATCATTGACCCAACCCAAACAATAACAAAAACTTCTGCGAATTGGGGTCCGCCATCATGAAAATTATGGGCATTGTCATCTCCTTGAAGTATCCTAGAAAACAGTATAACATTAGTAGTTTAAGTTTCAATCAGTCGCAGAGAATATGTGATAAATATAGTATTAACAAAACCTAATTTAGATTGATATTTCTTTCAAGGCTTTCTAGTTTTGAAAGTGCTAAAAACAAAATGAATAACCCTTTACTATCTCAGCCTATATCTACAAGAGGCCATACAAAAAATTATTAATTATTCTTCTGATACATATAAGTATTTAACACCCCCTGCCCCTCCATCTTCACGTCTTAGTTAACAAACCTAGTATAACAGATAAATGTGGTGTACATCTGTGTGAACTATTATACAATCATTAGAATGGTCAATGTTCCTAAACTAGACGTCTATTGGCTAACACAACGTGTCTAGGCAATACTGTGAGAAGTGTCATCATGATTTCCTAAAAGACAAGGTAAAATGTCTTAAGTTTTAAGTATATTATCAAACAAAGATTTTAAATGTTTGACTCTCTTGAGAGCAATAGTCATAAACATGTTCCAGTCCAATGGAACTGCTTTACTCCAAACATTAGCAGGTTAATTTTATATATACTCCTAAACCAGTAAAGTGGTTGCATAAAATACATTTCTGCCTCTTCTCGGAGAGATTTTAGAGAACCAAACAATACTTCTTTTTCTGTACCATCTGCTGTCCTTTAGTATGACATTTTAGTTTTCCCATACCTATTTTTTTCATTTTAAATTGAGGTACTGACTTATTAGAGAAAATAAAAGTAACGTCTTCTGCTATCTTGACCTTAAACGATTAATAATCATTCCCAATAATTTTCTAATAATAATCCCATGCTGGAAGTTGCCTGTATAAAGAAATGGTTGGAAATAGAGGTGAGCCCCTGTGTGAAAGTATAAGTGAAGTAATAAGACAGAAGTATCTTACTCACATGGCCATATATGTACACAGAAGTAGAGGGCCCCACAAATCCCCTAAAAATAAAAATGACCACAATAACTTATTTTATTTCAGAAATTCATGCAATAAATTATCCATTAAATAAAGATGATAAACTCATTACTTATACTATTTATAAATTACAAAATTCCTTAATTTTATTTAATAAATTAACGTTCAGTTTATAAATGGTGGCTAACAAGATTGGGCTATCAACCAAACTTTTCAAACCAGGGAGGAATTAAGGATTTTATTTATCGAGTTTCTCACTAAATAAATCCCTATTGTCCAAGTGGGAGACAAATTCCCCAACTCTAAGCATTAAGGCAAACACCTTAAGGCGCAAGGTTACCAAGAGTCCCTAAATATGTACTCGTAAATGTACATTGTAGAAGTTCCCTTGGTGTCTTCAAAAGAATGAAAAAGAAAAAAAATAAGTGAATTATAAAACAAAAATATAATCCTAAAAACTTTACTAGTAAGATTTTCAAACTGTTATCAATTTGTTAACTAATTAGACCTTAATAGACATGTAAAATAATGTTGTTTTAAAAAAATCATAAAATGTCGTAAAAAAATATCTAAATTTAAAGGTAGTTAATAAACATAAAACATAGAGCAAACAAATTCAAAGAACTTACATTCTTTAAGGATACTTTTCTTCTCAGTGGGATGGATGACATATTTGAACTTTGTGAAAACGGCCTTAAGGTCTCTCATCTGAATGAAAGAAAAAAAAAATATTAAAATTACTTTGATGAAAATATGTTAAATGCTTAGCATTAAGTAACTAGTATTTGTGTCCAAATGAATTTATTAAAAGAGTTTTTACATAAAGAGGGATTGTTAGTCCAATAAAGGCCTTAAGAATAGAGAGAAAACGAAACAAATGTACTATGACTGTATCCATTCTGTCCGTAGATTTCTAACACCCGCACTCTCTCACGCACACACAAAAAGTCATCATGATAGATTTCAGCAATTTGCAATATGGGAAAAAAATATTAAGTATTCCACTGCAGTAGAAAATATAGAAGTGGCTTTTTCTCTTATTACCCCCTTAAAATATCAAATCCTTTTAAAGAACAGTTTGGAAAAAAGTATTAGCCAAAAGAAATTGACAGGTACAGATCCTTCTTCAGAACAGAATGTATTCCAAGAGTACTTCTTGACTTGTTGCATGTGGCCTAAGTTTTTTTTTTTTTTCTTTTTTTTTATTAAAAAAAACCTTAATTTGCAACTAATGTACTTTTACCTAAATCTGATTTCACAGCTTCCCATCAATGATCCCTTAACAATTCGCACCCAAGTATTTTCACTCTTTTAAAGATCATATTTCTGCTATTAAACTTATCTAACTTCACAGATAGTGTTTGTACGAGTAGCTTTGGATTCACTACACCAGTAATTATGTAAAAGTATAAGAATGCCATTAGAGACTTAATGGTTTTTGCAAAGATATGGATTAAAAAGGTATCTGTAACTTGATACTTATGAAATGCATCAATGGGATTAAGAGGCAATATACACCACTTTTTTTAACCTACACAATAAAAGTTTAGTGTACTCTTATGCACTTGGTAAAGAAATGGACATTTTCTGGGGCACACTATAATATGAAGCTTTCAGGGTTAGCTGAAAGCTAAATTTTCAAAATATTGTTTGCTAAATATTCAAAACAAAACTATCTTTAAAAATAATGAATTTTATTGATCTCAAACTAATACATACAATTGTATCTCTCACAGGTTCATCTAAGGTACTAAAGTTTGGATCTCCAAAATTTGATGAGGTGACAGGCTGAAAGGACATGGTTCCCTGAACTGGAACTCCCTCCAATCCCCCATCAACCATCTAAAAAAACAAAACAAATGAAATGTTATCAATTAAATTCTGTAATTGTAGACATTTTAAAAATTATCTAATATATGAATTGACAATTTGTAGAAAATAAAAAAAAATAAACCATTCTTGATGAAAGAAAGAAAAATATTCTACATTCTTGTTTTCTTTTATATTTCTGCGCCATTGAAAATAAGACTTATATCAGTCAGAAAATCATGGAAAGTGCCATGTAGTCGCTGAATACAGTAACGTCAATCTGTGCATTAATTTTTTTTTCCATCAAAATTTCACAATAAATATTGAACTATTTTTGGATTTGGGTGTGCTTACATGTCCTCCTTTTATGCCTTAAGTACCAAATTTGTTGAAACTTGGTATGGGGTATTACCAGTAACCAAAATTAAACTATAGCACTCTTAGAATAATCTGATAATAGAAGGGATATTTTGAATTTTTAAAATTCCTTCCCTCTTACCCCCCCCCCCTCCCCTACCATTGATCCAATTTCAGCTGTTAAAAAACGTGCTCTTTATTTTTATATGAAACATTTAAATATCAAATTTGGAAATGATAAAACAAAAATTACAACCGCTAGAGTATCAGCATCTCCTGGGTTGGGCTGCATCGATGGACATTTGAAGAAATCTTTCGAAAATCACATCACGAGTTCAACCTCAATAACTGATTTCCTTCAAAGGAAATCTGGTAAAAGTGGCAAGAGATTTAATATGTCATTAATTGGAAGAGCAAGAGGTGACATGCCGATGAGATCATTGACAGATGGGATAGGCAGGCATCGCTTCTTCCATACCAAAACTATGCCTTGGATTTAAAAAAAAATTCATTCATTATACGGTCACTAAAACGGTATGAAACAGACACTAATTTTTCAAATTTAATATCAAAAAAATATAAAGTATATAAAATATAATAACAATGATATAATTAGAAAATATGACATAGTCATGATCAAATGAATATCATAAATCTATAAACACTTTCATTTATGATTTAATCGAAGGCAGAAAGAATAAATGTCTTTCCTCCACAATATCCCTTTGCCCATTGCAAGTCAAAGAATGGCTGATCTTTTCGTCTTCCTTTTTTTATTCTTCATTTGACTCCCCTTCTTCTTCAGCACAAGTTTGTGGCACAACGAGGTCAATGATTTCCTCATTTGTAAGATCTTCATTTCTAACACTGGTTACGTCAACATCAGCTAGGCATTCTTCAATGCCAAAAGACTGGATATCATAGACTACAGATCACGGACTAATTACACAGTACAGTGTTTGAACAAACAACAGATAATGATGCTTCGTCACCCAGCTGATGACATGGTCAGTTATTCCAGGGAGTCGGATAATCGAGGTGCCACTTTTATAAATGGACCCCAAGATTTTTGTAAATTAACCTGATGCACAAGAAATCCCACTAAAACAGTTGTGGCAACATATGAACGAAAATATTGATATATTTTTATTTAAATTGAGCTTTATTTGTCAACACTTTTTTATTCTTCTCAAAGAGATGTGTTGGGACAGTGGAAGGTAGATATCACAAAGAAAACACAACCACTGGCCTTTCTTCCACAAACAATATATTTATCAGAGACAGACTGCTTTCAGAGCAAGAGCTCTCTGTCTGTGGTGAATGTATTGCTTGTGGAAGGTAGACCTGTTTTTGTGTTTTGTTTGTGACATTTTATGCTAACAAACAAATTTGTTTCTCTGATAAACCTAGAATCCTTCTCTAGAATTATTTAAAAATAAGTTTCATAAATTCACTTTTTTTAAAAAAATTCAATTCTATCATTTATTTGCTATCAAAAACAAAATGCAAAAGACCAAGCTCACTAATCAACCAAATTCATAGAATATTAATAAACTCAGTACCCATTCCAAAATATAACATTCATAAAATCTTCAAAATTAAGACCCTCACAAAATCTAGCAAATCAATCACATTTCAACATAATATCACCTGCAACTGTAAAATGTGGCAAAATATTAACACTAGGAACCAAACAATTTCTAGACTAAAAGAGGAAAAAAAGTATTCTATTAACTTTATATTTAAGGAAGGGTTAATGATTAATTAAAAATTCATTCAGAAAAGGATTACCATTTACTATGAAGTTATGTTTAAAATAAATAATATGACTACTACCTCAAGCTTGACAGTGTCATCAGAATTCGCCATAATTAAAACGTTTCACCTTTATAGATGGACTTATCTATTTTTCAGACAATATACACACAAATTCATATTAATATAACAAACCCCTCTTAAAATTTATACTTAAATAACAGAATACGGGATGACATCAACATGAAGGAGGTTATGTTATCAGTTTCACATTTAATGCCAAAACGTACTAGTCCAAAGAACAGCGAAGAAAGGGAACCAAAGAGGTTTCCACTACAATGCTAATGCGAAGTTGGCCAACATGCCTGTTGCAATATGTTAGTAAATTCATGTTCCGAAAAGAGATTATATAGTTTATTGTACAAAAATGTTGCTTTAAATGTGTTTTTATAATCAGATGCCTGGTGTCCAAATACGTTAAAGTATAACCTAAAAGACTATTACGAGCGATTGTCATAGACGTGTGTTTGATTCCCGCGTGAATAATAAGAATTTATTACATGACTAACACTGAATAAAATAGTACAACCTCTAAAAAGAGTCTATCCAAAAGATAAACTATACTGAGCAGGTATAGTCTCATGAAGGGGAGTGGGATAGACTTCAACGTAGTGGATTCAGTAATGGACTTTGTATCTTAATTTGTATGAATCTCAATTTCCATTAACACTAATTAGTAGCTGTAATGTCTCCAATATCTAAGAGTCAGATGCAGTTCCAGGATCTTAGACTTGCCAGATTTACATTATGAAGGTTTAATGAAAATAAAATTTTAGAGATGTCAAAATAATTTTATTGTAATTTTTCCTTTAACTAAAATATTGTCTATTAAACTTCAAAATTAATCACATGCGTACATCGAATCACCTATGCTTGTAATTACGGTAAGACAATCTTGAGATAATAAGATGAGGCAATACAGTACCTGGAACAGTGTTCCAAAAACATCACCAGATACAAGGGCAAAAGAGGTAGTAGCAGCTGGCCAGAATATCGTAGCTAACTAAAGCGGATCGTTCAGATGTTCATAATTACACATGATTAACTAACTGCTAGAGTATTTGTAGAACCTAAGCCTTATTTGTCATCATCTTTTAATTACATATCCCAGCCACCGAAATACATCATTTGGTTCATTCATCCACCTCAGCTTGGTTCGGCCTCTTCTCTTCAAATGGCGTATCTCTTGTAGATTCCTAAGCAGCTTGTCGATTCACATTTTTTTTTTTTTTGACGTGTTCCAACCAATGCCAATATGTCATATATTCCATTTTATTGGCTTAGATAATATTGTCTTGCCATAGAAAATTGTTAGTTAGAAGTTGCTTCTGATTGTTTATCTTTCCCGGAACTTTTTTCTCACTGATCACGAGATATAATGTAATGAAAAATCATTTGTTATAACAATGGGAAATAAAGTATTAATTTATAATTTTCTTTTGGGGGAGGGACTAACAATATGTCAGTTTGTGTGTTCAGTTGAAAAATAAGTCCTATTCTTGCTTAGCAAGGGAAATTGCCTCTTCTAACCATAATTAAATGAAATCCAAGACTTTAACTTATTATTACAGTAGATACATTCATTTCGTCTCTAGAACCCAGGTGAGTAAATACTTACTCTCGAATGTAACTTTGTGCTTTTCGCCCATGAGTGGGTAGCTAGTAGATCCACATAAAATGTTTTATAATTTAGCAAGTTTGTGAGTCCATTCTAGCTGAATTATTTAGATACCCTATGAAATGTCTTTTTATTGGTCTCGTTCCATAATATTTGAAAATCTCGGCCAATATTTTTTTGTCGATAAAACAAATTTTCTTCTCATTGAAATAATAAATTGGCCATAAACACATTTCCCCCGATAAATAGTACCAATATATTAAAAGAAATTTCATTTTCAAGAAACTTATCCTAAACTCTCCTAACTGTTTGGACTCGCCGAAGTCTGGATCTCTTTAAATAATGTCGTGTGTTTTTCTTTCTAATATATATAATTGTTTCCCTTTTTTTTCTTCAAATACTTATATGTCAGAATGCAATTGTTTGTCAAAAAACATCAATTATCTAAGAAAAAAGTATATTTCTTAGAAGAGGTAATGAAAAAGAAGTAAATAAAGATACCATGGAAAACGTAAACCGCAATTTTCCTTTTTCTTTTCATCAAAGATATCTTAACGTTGTTTTATTTCAATCCTAATCTTACTTAACAAGATAATTATGGTAGATCTCTAAATTCCGATTTTTTATCCACAAATTTATAATTATTAAATAAATTAAACTATCATATTTAAATCCAGATGCAAAAAAGCTATTAATTTCTTTAAGTTACATTTTCTATAAAAAATGTATAGAAGAAAGATATCATAAACTGTCATCCAACTAAAAAAAAAATACAGATGCACCTACGTTCGCAAGCATTCATACTGATATGATTTGGGTTATTGATATACGCGTACCAAAATTTCAACATCTCCATTCCTCAATAGTATGGAGAGCTCATTAAATTTTCACTGGCAATTGTTAATTATTAATTAGTTTCAAATATCGCCAATTATTGGTACTGGACCAAAAACGGTACTACAACGATCTAGTCAAGATATTTTACTAAGTTCTTCCGAATTTCAAATCTATTTAATTATTACTGCGATTGCCATTGGTTGAATACATTAGATAGACTTTTCTACCTTAGTCACTCGGATTATAAATTTTATATCCTCAATGTAACTTTAATTTTTGTTTCATCGGTATAATATGCTTCAATCATTAATTAGTATTACTGGTTGTAAAAAAGAAAAAAATAAGCTTTTAGCGCATTCATTACAGAAGCTATTGGGTATGATTGTATGACAGTGATTTCTTCAAATATTCATGAATCCTACCTAGTAAATGAGTGGCAAAGAGAAAACTAGTCTAAACATTGGCTGCCTCAACCCCACCCACTACCCGGGTAGTTGATTTATTGGTAAATAGAGACATATTTTAAAGAGATATGCCCTAAGAAATAAAATTAATGTCATATGCTCTAGTGTTATTTCCCTTCTTATAGTATGAGAATTGTAGGCAAGTACGTTAATGAAAGAGTGACCAGCAGGGCACAACATCACAAATATATATATATATATATATATATATATATATATATATATATATATATATATATACTCGTATGTACACACAGTTTCGAACGGACTTCATTTTCGTCATCTCCTAGGTAGGATCGATGGACATTTGAAGACAAATTTCGAAAATCCCGTCATGAGTACGACCTCAATGGCTGATTTCCTTTGACTGCGGCTGACGACACGTTGTCAGTTTTTTTTATTTGTTCCCAAGGGCGGGACCCGACACGTTGTCGTCAGGTCATAACAGAAAGTTAAATGGGTGGGGATTACTCCAGTATTTCCCAAACCATTGCATCCAACAGTGAAAGAGGTCCTTGAGAGAATTGCTTATTCGCTGCAAGATTCCCTGTTTTTTTTTAATTGTTTTCGACTATTTTACAAAAAGGTAAGTTTGAATGATTATTTTTTTTAAAGTTATCGTTAATAATAATTGCTAATGATAAATATCTATTTAAAAAGTAGCTAAATGAATTAAAACAAGCCTATTTTGTTGGAAAAATATTATTTCAAACCCGAATTTATAATTCCAAATTGTTTATATATTTTACGAAATATAAATAAAAAATCAATTATAAATGCAATCGTTAAATTTAAATAATTAATCAGTCGTCATCAAAATAAATAAAGAATCATAAAAATAATGTTTACACTAGTGAATTACATTATTAGACTACGGCTAGGGAGTATGGTGCTTTCCCGGTGGGTTGACGACAACGTGTCGTTCAGCGTTGTTTTTTTTTTTTCCGGAAAACAATTAAAAGATGATACAATTTATAATATACAGTTAAAGTAAAGTAAAACGAAACTAATTAACATTAAAAAAGTTTCCACCCCACTAAAAAATGTTGTTGAATATCTCCGCAGTCAACATGTTAAGGGAAATCTGCTAACACACAGTAGTTAAATTCGACAAAAAATTGAATATGCGGCAGTTTTAATATAACTGCAATTGGCGCTTTGAAAAACAACTCATTTCAATAAATTTAGTTTAATCTAATTTGATTAAAGTTGGGGGGGGGGGGGTACAAAATGAATATATAGTTGTATTTAGAACATTATCAGCATTCATTCCTTAGACTCCCCTTTCTGTCCCATGTCCTTATTTTCTTCAGCATCTCGCTCCTTCGGAGGTTCCATAGTGGGTTCGGCGATCTCCTCCCGTCTCCTGTATTCTCCAACGTCTTTGATATCTTCCGTTAGGTAGCCTTCTCTAGTAAGATGCCTACGGACTTCCGTCAGCACTTCCTGGTCGAATTTTTCTGGGTTGGCTTCCATGTACCTGTAGACTGCTAAGTCCACACCAGTTATTTTGAACCTGTGTCCGTACACATCAATCACTGCTCCTGAATATAAATTTAATAAAAATATATTAATCGCCATATTATAGTTTTTATCAAATTATAAATTAAATAATTGACTCCTTTGACTCCGAGAGATACAAATTGAAATATTGTTGAGACTCTATCACATCAAAATGCGTTTTTGTTTCATTATGCTTACCTATTCTGAAATCCATTGGAGAATAGTATTCAGGGTTGTCTTTATTGGACCCTGGTTTCGGTACTAGTGAATATCTGAAATAAATGCAGTACATACAAATTAAAAAATAAATAAATAAAATTATTGACTTAATGAGAAAGTTTATATTCTGAACTGAGTGATATGATCTTTACATTCCTGTCGTACAACTGGCAATAAAGAAGGGCTATATCTTTATGACTTATTAGTATTCTCTTAAATGATACCCTCGCCTGTGTGTAAGTTTCAGAAATCATTTCTACTCCAAGAGCGATTGTTGTTATTAACGTCTATTTGTGCTACTGAAGCTAACAGGGCGGGTTATCTACAGCTTACCACCTTTTTTTCAGTCAGGATGGGGCTCAGGATTTTATTAAGTAAGTTTGTCACTGAATAAATTCCTTTTTCCTACATAGGAATCAATGTTCTCATGTCATTCTTTTTTTGTTTTTTTTTGCTATTCTGTTATAAAATGTGAGCATTAAGTTTATTATTTTCTCTAATCTGTTTGTGATCTAATCTGTGTATGAAAAAACTATTATTTATTCCAAATCAAAAAACGTGGAAATAAATTTTGAATTTAATCCAAATAGAAAACAAATAATTTTAATGCTCACATTTTATTGCAAAATTATGAAAAACAATTAAAAGAGAACTTAAAAATAATAAAATAAAATTTTAACCGTTCTATTCATTCAACTATCACACTCAAATATCTAGAAAAATGAAACTAATTTGTAATGGGGTATGTAATTTAGTCTGAAAATATAACAATAAAATCCAAAAGAATTATAGTAGAATTAAAGATACTACTAAATAATAGAATCAAAATCTAAATGTAATATATACGAAATAAGCAGTAACACCTACAGTGGAACTTATATTGGGGAATCCTCGCAGCTGCTAAATAAAAGGTTAAAGCAACACGTAAAAAGTATTGAAAATAACAAAATAAAACTGCCTGGACGGATCATTCCATCTCCAAGAAACACACCTTCAATTTTGAAAACGTTCAAATAATTGATAAAGAAAGAAATATCACTAAACGAAAAATAAAATATAATATTCACATGATAAAAAATAGAAAAAAGGAGTAAACAAAAAAACTAAAATTAAATACCTCAACCATGTATTCTATAACATATTATTTTAAAATAATCGATTTTAAATTATGACGCAAATAATCGAGTTCAAGGATGACGTGAAAATAATCGATCATTAAATCAGCTGACAACCTGCTTCGGGAATTGCAGTATCAACGACCTTCCCAGTGAGGAAGGACTGTCTCAACGAATGTAATAGGGAACGAGCACTTCAGAACAGGATGGTCCCTGAAGAGGTGGTAGTTAAGCCACGAAACATGAAGGGCAATGAGAATAAAATTTGCGGGGAAAGAACCTTGCCAATAAACTGTGAAGAACATATAAAAATACTGGGTCCAGAATAAGAATTAATTAATATTATGTTCTAGAAAAATGTAAATAATTATTTATTGTAATTAATTAATATGTCCTCTTGTGTTCAAATGATTTGGCAGTTAACATTTGACATTCAGACGTTACCAAATATTTTCTGCACTGCACATGAAGTATTATATCACGTCCACGTAAAATAATAACTGCTGATTTGTGCTCAACTGATTAAAAGATTGGGTTATAGCACATACGACGACAGAAAAACGATAACAATGAAAGCACATGAGAGAAATGGAGGCTATTATGATACTGGCAAAAATATATTTCCCTCTAACAACTTCTTTTTTTTTTCATAATTTTTAGAAAATGATTTATAATTTGTTCATTTAAGATACAAAAATACAATTTTTTTTAACAAAATCAACATAAAGGTGCCACAGGTTACAAAGGTGTTAAACATATTTCTAAGGGTTAATAAGATTTCTATTTCTGAGCGAAATATTGAAATTTTTTTAGGCTAAGCGTCCTTCGTTGCTCTCAATAGTCAATATTTCTTAAATCAATATAACCTCAGATGCAATTCCTTATTGGTAAAAAAAATAAATTTCTTTTAAGTTAGGAGAAAATTGTGAATATGTGTATTTAAGATAACCTATTAACTGAAATAGTTACTGAATGTCTCTAAAGCATACTTTAAAAAGCGACCTCCTTTGAATCCTGAATTCCTTCGGCGAAGTTCGTGTATCATCATTGTAGCATCAGATATTCTATATTCAATGATGAATTCCCTTTCTGCATCCTCAGGATGGACATAATCCATGACTGCGGTATAACGTAGTTTCTGTATAAGGATAAAATGAGAAGTGTTAAAAAGTGTACTTCATATTTATACTTCTAAGTTGCTAACCTTCAGTCATGTAATTTAATTGAAGACACAACATATTTTTTGCTATTCGACATATCTATATAAATAAAACTCTAAGGTTTGTTTGATTTTCTATTTAAAGTCGTTGGTGATATATATATTTTTTTTTCTTTTTAAGTTTGAGACCATTCAAAGAACGCATCAAAATTGAAAATCTTGTCTGTTAGTCTGTCTCTCCTTCCGTTACTTACTTAATTATTCAAAAATGGCTTAGACGATATCTATGATTTTATATTCTTGAGTCAATTATCCCAAAAATAATTGCCACAAAAAATTCTCATATATGGAGATCTCCATAACAAAAAGATGTCGTGTTCGATGTTTATTTTATATATATATATATATATATATATATATATATATATATATATATTTGAAAATAATCTGATGAAGAGCAGTTTCTGAAAAATGACACATGAAAATTTCACGGTTGTATTTTTTATTGATTATGTACACATTTTTATTTCACTATTTTGCGTTAAAAACGGCTAATTAAGTCTAAACGACAGGCTGCTTTGCTCAAGGCAAAGATACATGTTGATTGTTCATGTATGACATATTACGTTAAAGAGTGGGTCATATAATATATACATATTACGTTAAAGAGTGGGTCATAACATTATTAATTTTAAATATTTTAATTTCGTTGTATTTGACAGAGTTCTATTGATAATATTATTTTTTCAGTAGTTGCGTTGTCGAACTAGACAATTTAATGTATTCTTTAAAAACATCAGTAATTTCCTATCATGTTTATGAGGATTAAAAAAGCTAAGACTCATCGTGAAAATATTTATGAAGTAGTGGTACCTTGTTCGTGTTCATGACATATCTTATGAAGTCTTCTTTATTTGTTTTCTTCACAGACAGCGGGTCCAAGTAGTGATGGGAAAGCATCGAGTCTTCATGAGTTCCAAAACCGGTGTATGGAGGAAGAGTCTGTAGAAAGGAAAATGTTATTTATTTAATAAGGCACTACTGAATGAGTCGTTGAGCTTTCAAAAATAAAAATAAAATATAGTAATTACAAAAGGAACAGAATATTTAAAACAAAAACTATAAAAAATAGGCAAAGTATAAATAGCTCAATAAAATAAAAAAGAAATGAAAATCAAATTAAATGAAAAAATAAAAGACGGGAGTAATAATCGTAAAATAGCAAATAGAAAACTTGAATATTGTTCCATATATGTATGCTCTTTATGTATTCTAATAATCGATCAACGTTGTCTTCCTTAGTGCCAAGGGCGCCTTGTAGTGTTTGAGGAACATTTCATTAGCTCCTATGTTTATTCTAGGCCCGGCTTCTGGAAAGAATATGTAAAATGGGGTTGAACACATCATGGGATTTAGACATCATTAAGGAAACCTCTTCTTGTCAACTACTTGGTTAAGGTGTGATGTCTCCCTGGAGCTAGTGCTAATTTTCACTTATAGAAGTTTGTTATTACTAATTGGTGTATTTGTTGATTAATTTCTTCAGAAATATAATAAAGATTGACGACTATAATTTACCCAATCATTGGTAGTGGTAATAGAGAAAATATGCATATTTCCTCTGGCGTCTAGCTGCTTGTGATAAACCATCTAATCTTTCATTTAATGGTATGCCAGTGAGAAGGAATCCATATGATTAATATATTGTTATTGGAGTATTATTTTTGGAGAGTCCTGTTGTAACTATAATTGGTTTTTATTATTAATGTTTTCTGTTGCTTTGTTTAACTCAATGAGTACGTAAATGTAGCACAATTCCTTTCTTTCATCTCTAGGATAAGAATCAACAAATAGTTGTCAAATAATTTACCCGTAGAGCTCAGGTTTGCCATGTGAGTCAAAGCGTTAGCCTCAATCTCACATGGTACACCTAGAGTGGCGAGTTCGATTCTTAACACGTGGAGTGCTAAGGTGCCCGCCGGCGGGCAAATAGTACTTTCCCCCCAGGCGCATTGCCCGCCGGCGGGCAACCTTCCTACGTACTTTTACTCATCTTGGAGCCCTTTTACTAGCCCCCACCACTTAGCTTCTACTTCGTTTCTTCATGGAATTCATTACAGAGTTGCGCCTTGAGCTTACAATTTTTTCAATACAAAAAAAGTTCGTGTTTTGGATTTCTTAGATTTCACGTAAGTATTTTAAATTAATTCACTTTAAATTTTTTTTCTCGGAAAATAGATTTTTATTTTTTCTATTTTCCGATAAATAAAATCTCTCAATGAAATAAAATATGAAGAAAACAAAAACTTTTTTTTTTTGCGCCATTAGCATGAAATTTGAATTTGGGGTCGCGCTCACAACGTGTTAACTGGGCAATCTTGTATCAACATAACTAATGTTCCAAATGTTAATAAGAAAGATTATTATTAAAGCATAAAATAAAGGTATAAATAATTCTGTAATTTTGATAATGCATATACTAGAAAGACTAACCTGCAATTTTGATAATGCATATAATAAAGAATAACCTGTTTTTTAAGATCAAGCTTCGGTGGTTCAGGAAGGTCAATACTTGGTTGTTCAATGCAGTAGACCTTTTTGTAGTATTTTCTTGTAAAGTCGTCACAATCATATAAGTAAAATCTGAAATTTAAGAAGTCTTATAATATTTATTTCTGGCCCTAACAGAAATGGTAATATTTAAAGCCACACAAACGTCAATTGAATCTTTGAAAAAAAAATATATTTGTAACCATTCGATGATAAGGTTTTAGTGTGGAATACATAATTAATAATTGCATTTTATTTTAAAATAAAATAACTAAATTATTAATTAAAGGTCATGTATTAGGAAGAGGGGGAGGCGGGTATGCCCTCGAGGATGCAGGATTTGTTTTCATTCCTTTTTAAGGTAATTATTAAACACAGTTACTTTACACATTGATTACCTAGTTCATTTGTTATGTTGCTTATGGGACAGTCTAGTCTGGCATTCCCTCATCACTATTAACCATACTCCAGGAAAAATGTATGACCGTAATTTTTGCAATAAACCTTTAAAAGTTCATTTATTTTTCAATTTTGGAAAATAAAAAGAAACCATTTTGGAAACATTTAATTTGTATATAAATTAGACGAAGCGAAACATTTTAAAAATATATTTTGTATTTTTATATCTTTAATTGACAAATACAATACAACGTTCCTTTATAAAAGCCAAAGAAATCCGAATAGGTGCGGACAATTGGCGTAGTCACAAATGTTTGTTTAGTGTCAACAAGATAGTCCCATCCCCAATAAACTGGTAATCCTGGGGAGCGAATCGGAAGGGAGAGGATTGCTTTAAAATACTTTTTTTACTCTTTCTGACATAATTAAAATCACAACCAATAGACAAAATTGTCCCAGTACAAAATAATTGTACATTTAAGTTTTTATAGGAAATATGGTTAACAGTTGTGTGATGCACAGAATGGTAAAATTATCTCGAGTGATCGCAGATTGTTAAAAACAAAGCTTAATGTCAATAAATTATTATTTTATTTTTTAATGAAGTGGAATATTTGATTTTTGTTTCTACTTATTAAGATATTCATTGCCATTAGTTTCCGTGAAAAACATGCATGTATCGGGAGTTGTTAAAACTAATCGGACCTGCGAAAAAAGAAATGTTTTTCTAGTAGACAAATGTTTTTCATCTGGCACGTGCTTATTTGGATGGCATGTTGACTTGAACTACATTTCCAAAATTGTAAATAAAATTTGGATTCAAATTTTGAACTATTAAATAGGACTATCAGGTTTGATTTGCGGTAAATTACATGTTTGAACTCTGAACAAAGTCATGCACAGTGCTCGTCAAAAACTGACCTCCTCCCCATCATGAAGACAGTTTTTCCGCAGATTAGATCCTCGGGAGAATAATATTGTAAAACATCTGCATCGGTCCTTTCTTGCACCAGTGGACAGTAATCGACTGAAACAAGTAACAACGAGTTAAGATTGCTCATTAAACGATATAAGAACTGTGAAAAGAGGATGGGCGAAGACACAGTGACAAAACTCTGAAGATCCTTACCCCCAACGGAGGAAAAAAGTCATAAAAAATGCACTGCAATCATCAAAATAAAATAAAAAAAACTTAAAACATTAGTCGAAGACAAAAAATAAGTCGTGACTTTGCCTTTACCAGGAGCAATGCAGTGTTAGAATATGGCTTTGAACACTTTGCATAGTTGAGAGGCGTTTTAGGAAATTCTGCTTTTGCTCAAGTGACTCAACAACTGATTCTGTTATTTGAGCTAAGAATGTTGGTATTAATAATACTATGAATTCCTTATTTTAATGATTTTATGAAGCGAATACTCAGTCAGTGAATAACTAAAAGGGATTTTAATAAAGGGATTTCAAAGTTTAGAAAAATATATCTTTATATCCGCTTTACTGTGGTTGGGCTTATCTGGATGAGTTACAAACAGGTTACTTACTATCTAATTATAGGAGGGAGAAGGATATAATTTAGTACATTAATCACTAAATATACACTAATTTCCCCACGGAGAAATAGCGCCTTTACATAGATAGTTGTCCAGAGCCCATGATAATACGAGCCAATTACCAATGTAATAAAAAAATATTCAATAAAATTTGTATGTAAAAAATTGTTTACAGAACTACAGAATATAAGTTTAAATCTGACAATGATGTTCAATATTTTAGGAAATAATAAAAACTGGGGCTCAAGAATTAGGTACAACAAATCCATCGAGCCATGTTCAATTTAATTAATTTTGTACATTCATTATGATAAAAAGAATTTTGGAATTTTTGGGGATTCTGAATCCCATTCAAACAAAGATACATAATTCAATATTAAATAGCTAATATATAAGCAGAGGCCCCCATTACTAGCTGATGATCGTCGAGTACACACCTGTAGCAATGCTTTCAATGCGAGGGCACCAAATTCAAGTCTGTCGGGCCACATTTTACTTAGCACGAAAGTCAAGCAAAAATATGGCGAATTACTAACAACAAAACATTACACCTGCACAATACATAAGTAACTATACGATTCAACAAACTACCTTCTTAACAGCTAGACTCTCTCATATGATACAGCGAATATTAATACAAATACCAATACAGTGAGGAAGACTAAAAACGAGTACTGAAAACAGTAGATTAATACGACTATACGGTACTATACGCTAAGAAGAACAAACACTCAGAACCTACAAACAGATATGGACGTATTTATTATTATTATTTCCAAATATACAGAACCAACATACACGAAATAGACAAACAGAAGTACTACAGATAAATAATAAATTTCATTAATGCCATTTCCATACCAAACAAGCCGCACTACTTCGGAAAGGATTGAAACATAAGTTGTAAAATTTAAACTTTTAACAAATATATAAGTCGAAAATGCCATACATACTTACTACAAGTAATACGAAATCCGAAAATCTTGAAAACACTTCCTAAGCATCGAAAGTGCTTTGAGGTGTACTGGACGTTTAGCTAGTAAGACGACCTCTACCCACAGAGTCAACCTTTTATTTGATATGCCGTACAGCTAATGTTTGCTTGCCGATAATTATTTGATAACTTTAGCTTTGCAGGTAAACATTTAGAGTAATCAAATTACCGGGTGTGTCTCGCCAGCTTTTAGGGACTTTGGTTCTCTTCAATATAGAGTTGGATTGAAACTGATTAATTAAGTCCTTCTTAGGTGCCTGTATGATGTCAATAGTATCATCCACAAGGTAGTAAAGTATAGTGTACTTTCCAATTTCACCATATTCTGATAAACGATCATCCCAAATTGCAAAGAACCTGAAAAAGACATATAGTATATTGTTTTAAAAAGTACAACATAGCATTATTCAATTCTCTAATTCAGTCTGGGATCTGGGCCAGTTTGGACCCTTTTTCTTTAAACTCGCCATCCGTCTATAAAACGGCCCAACTCGCCTGACAGTCAGTTAGTTCTCAGTTCTCTCACTAGTGAATAACAGAGCGTTCATTGCAGCTTTAGGGAACGGTGCATTTTAATTTTAGTGCGGTACAGTGTTTTACGTTAAGATCAGTGTAGTGCCGTGTAAAAGTAATGGACAGTGCATTGCCGTATTTTTGTGAAGATCAGTACAGTGCCGTGTTTTGTGATCTTCAGTGATTGCGAGGTAGGGTACTGACATAAGAAGTGAAGTTATCAGTGCATATTGTGAGTAGCAGTGAAGAATAACTTACCAAGTGTGTAGTATATTGTTAAATAAATTACGCAGTGATAAAAACGCTAAAGTTTGTGTGTTTAATTTTGCATTCCAAACGAACTCTAATAATGAACGTGTATAAATATTTATTTATGTAATAAACGTAATATATATACATACCTTGATCTATTTGAGGGATTTGGTTGTAACTTGAAAATTACGTATATTTAATCACGTACATAAGATTTGCAAAAAGAAAATGACGGTATCCCTACAAAATACTGGTGCCATGGCGGGAATCAGCAGGTGACTTGGCGCCTAGAACCAACTAGAGCCGTCGCCGGGCTATGGTTGGCCACTCTCCCGGTAGAGCAGTTTTTAGTTAAACATAGGTGTGCAGTGCAGTTTTCTTAGTGAACAACAGTGATAAGAGTGATCGTGAGTTATTGTGCTGTGTAATACGAACGTGAAGTTAATAGTGCATATTGTGATTAGTTGTGAAGAATAATTTACCAAGTGTGTAAAAGTGCCAAGAGATCGTCAAATAACTTGTTTAGTTATAAAAACGATAAAGTTTGTGTATTTAATTTTTCAATCCAAAAGAAACCTAATAATCAACGTTTATTATTTTTGTAAAAAACGTAACCATACACACACACAATGTGTATGTATATATATATGTATATATATATATATATATATATATATATATATATACAATTGTAACCTCTGTCTGTACATTGATTTTTTTCTCGAAATTTCACGATAACTCTTCGTTTCACATGTCATAGACACCATAACTGCATTTTGTTTCTTTTGTGTCTGTTTGTTACCTTTTCACGCACAAACTGATGAACCGAATTTTATGGAACTTGGTATGTATATTACTATTAACCCAACTTAGACTTTAGGCTATATTAATGTCCTCTGAGACGAACAGGAGTGGAGGTTATAAGGGAAGCCAGAAATTAAAAATAGCGATATTTCGTTTCCTATTGGTTTTTCGGCAATTAAGAACATAACAAAAGTTGTTTATTTTGTTATTTAGAGTAACTTTTGTTCTATTCAGTTTTTTCTTATACTGAATTATAAACGAGATATACGCCAAAACCTATAGCGCAAGTGAACAATTTTATTTGGCACAAAAGACCCAACCGAAATAAATAAAACTCGGTATGTGTATTAGCACTAACACTTTCATTATAATAAGCCATACCAATATTTCTAGGGACGGGAAGGAGTGGGGGTTGTAAGGAAGGCCTGAATTTAAAATAGCGGTATTTCGTTATCTATTCGTTTTTCGGCATATATGAACATAACAAAAGTTGTTTATTTTGTTATTTAGAGTAACTTTTGTGATATTCATTTTTGTCTTTTAACAAAGTATAAACGAGATATACACCATAAACTAAAGAGGGAGTCAACTATTTTATTTGGCGCTAACGATTGAACCGAACTTAGCAAAACTGGGTATGTCAATTAGCATTAATTCTTCCATGATTAGAAGCTATATTAAAATGTTTAGGTTAAATCGGGAGTGGGCGTTATAAGGGAGGCCTGAAGTAAAATTTTGCGATATTTCATTTTCTATTTGTTTTTCGGCAAACGTACACATAACAAAAGTTACTTTGTTATTTTGAGCAACTTTTGTTTTATACATTTCTCCAATAAGAATGTGTGGAGCAGGTAATTTGCGTAGAAATATTGATATGCTCAACAATTCATTCCAATTTGAACTATCAGGTACCTCACCTGGAAAAATTAATTCAAATCTACGTTAATATTTTGTCTTTAATAACTGAAATCTATGCATATTGCACAGGAGACGGGAAATATGACAGCATGGAGGACAGTGGTCTTACATAAAAAATTAATTTCATTATTAACAAATGCCAACAACGGGTATAAACACTGGGTCGGGTAAATGTCAAAATAGTGTGCAAAATAAAGCCTTGCCAAAAAAATACCATCATCATTCAGCCTAAAATGAATTCCCGGGCGAAGCCGGGTATCTGAGCTAGTATATATATATATATATATATATATATATATATATATATATATATATATACATATATATATATATATATATATATATATATATATATATATATATATATATATATATATATATATATATAGGGTCAATATACATGTATGACCCTATATAGTCAAAATATTGACAATAAAAAGATGAACATTATATTTTGGCACTAATTAAATACATTTCAACGTGACGGCGTGCAAATTTAAGGACAGGTCCCATTGTTCCTCTGAAACACCCTTGCTAACATATCTGGCGATGTCATTGAACCGCGCTTCGTCATACGTCATTTCACTCATCTGTAACAAAAGCTATTTTTTCGTTTAGTGTGCACAGCGCTTCAGATTATCGGCAAAATATCAAAGTTTGAAGTGTTAAACCAGAAATGGCAACTTTTTAAAAACCCGTGTGTGTGTGTATTTTAAAACTAAAAAGGATATTGTTTTAGACAGCTCCTGGGTAGGGTCGATGGAAATTAAGCTCCCATTCCTACTCATTTCACATTAGCAATAAGCCATTAGGTATATCAGGAATCGTCTTATTACAAGCTTAAATAAGCCGGGGATGGGGGTAGACGGGATAAAGTCAAAAATAAAACTATCTTCCATATTACACGTCAGTTGTGCAGAATAAAGAGGTCTGCAGTATAAGGATCCTCCATCGTGAGGATCCGACGTATTAAAAGTAAAACAGAATTCCTTGAGAACCACGTCAAACGTTGTAATGGTTGTAAACTATCTTTCGTTGTTTAGAATAATCTTGCTAAACAAAACCATTGATCCATCTTTTATAATAATGAAAAAGATTGATAATTTTTATGCTAACGTAATCTTCCTAGTTATATAACTGCTCAAAATTTTATTTAGAGATTTGTAAAATATATTTACAGTACTTGTGGGCTCTAAAATATGGGCATTCTCTAACTAAAGGTTCATACAGTCGACTAAGTCATAGAATCCCAGACAGATATCATTAAAATAATGTAAAAACGAAGACGGAGAGAATGACTAACCTAAGAACACTTTTATCATATTCAAGATACTTCTTCAACTTATCGAATGAACTTGGAGTTACAGTCCGTTGCTGTGCTTGCTTCGCTTGGCGTTTAATTTGGTATGGATCAAAGGGTAGCTCTTCCTCCTGATCCAGCTCCACGCCCTGGCTCTCTAGCCAAGCCTGTACAAATATGAAAGAGTAAGGTTATATTAACATCTCTTCAACTAGAAAGTTTCAGATGGTGTGAAATAATGTTATATTAATACTGATTCAAATGTAATCGAATTAATTCCTCCCACTCGAACGTATATTTAATCAACTTAATAAAAAAGTCCGTCACGCAGGGGCTGCGTAAACTAAGCAGATTTCCCACGTGAAGTTTTACAATAGAGAAATCTGCCTAATAACAGCTGTAGTAGTAAATCTATATATATATAAAATTGTAACCTCTGTCTGTACATTGATTTTTTTCGCGAAATTTCACGATAACTTTTCGTTTCACATGTCATAGACACCATAACTGCATTTTGTTTCTTTGGTGTCTGTTTGTTTGTTTGTTTGTTTGTTTGTTACCTTTTCACGCATAAACGGCTCAACCGAATTTTATGAAACTTGGTATGTATATTACAACTAACTCAAATTAGACTTTAGGCTATATTAATATCCTCTGAGACGAACAGGAGTGGGGGTTATAAGGGAGGCCTGAAATTAAAAATAGCGATATTTCGTTTCTTATTGCTTTTTCAGCAAATATGTACATGACAAAAGTTGTTTATTTTGTTATTTAGAGAAACTTTTTTTATATACACTATCGTCGTATACCGAAGTATAAAGGCGTTATACGCTAAAAATTATACCGGGAGTCAACAATTTTATTTGGCACAAAAGGCTCAACTGAACTAAATAAAACACTCGGTATGTGTATTAGCACTAACGCCATCCTTATAATAAGCCCTACTACTATTTCTAGGAACGGGCAGGAGTGGGGGTTATAAGGAAGGCCTGAATTTACAAATTTTTTTATTAACAAATCCACAGAAACGACGGGTATTACCCCTAAACACTGGGACGGGTAAATGTTAAAATATTGTGTAAAGGAAAGCCTTGCCAAAAAAATACCATCACCATCCAGCCTCAAATCAATTCCCGGGCGAAGCCGGGTATCTGAGCTAGTAACCTCTAAACCTATTCACGAGGGACTAATAGTTACAGAAACGGCCGCCAGAGCTCTCGGCGGAAAGGCCGAACATAGCCGACCACACGCAGAATACAAATGCAAATATCTCGGTTAATATTCAAGATACAGAATAAATGTATAGAACAATATTTATAGTAAATTGGATTTGCAATAAGATTCATTCTATACAATTTTTCGATCCGACGCATAATAACGGAGATATTTCGACTTTTCGAAAATCCTCCCCTCTAAACCCCCCCTCCCACTGGTCCGATTTCAGCCATTAACGAACATGATCTTCCTTTTTACATAAAACGATTAAATTCCGAGTTTGGTAACGGTCAAACAAAAATTGCGACCGCTAGAGCGGTAACAGACAAATATATATATATATATATATATATATATATATATATATATATATATATATATATACAGTTTTGAACGGACTTCATTTTCGTCATCTCCTGGGTAGGATCGATGGACATTTGAAGAAAAATGTCGAAAATTCCGTCATGAGTACAACCTCAATAGCTGATTTCCCTTAAGGGAAATCTGCTAAAATTACCATCTATATAAAAAATAATTTTCAGCACAATCTAAAACTGAATTTTTCTTCCTTCATCGTCGGCCAAATTAAATTTCCTCTAAAGGAAGAACATTATTACGACTCGTCCCGTTCTAAAAAGGTGGCTCAAGTTAGGGTACATATAACAGAATGAACACCAAATGCTGTAATGTGACTTCAAAGGCCTTAATTTACTCTTCCATACGTATACAAGAAACCACTCTATATCTCATTGATATATTTACTTACATTGTGGGTGAAAAATGTAATAGAAAAATTCACATTTAAAATAGTACTCTGGAAACAGGGTTAGTCGATTTAAAAGGACAAGTACGCCGAAGGGCAGACTTGGAATAGGGAACCCAACATCATTAACTTCATTAAACATTCGTAAAACGCCTTTAATGATCGAAAAACCAGAACTCATCTACAAACCCAACCAGATCCAACATTTTAGGCTCTTAGAAGATACATTTCGCAAAGCCAAAATAGATAATAGTGACCATGTACTATACGAGCTCAACAGAATATATCCGAAGACATTCTATACTATTGAGAGAGAAAATGACAACATTTTTTACAAAACAAACAACAGACTGGATTTAGGAGTTTACAGAAATCCTACAAACATTATACAATACATATGTCCAACCACCCACTTCAACATAAATACAAGACTACGTTTCCACACGTGGTTCGGACTAACTGGTCCGTCTCGCAGGCGCTGCATGAACTGTGGAAGACGATTTTAAACCATCGAAGACACACTGATGATATCATCCAACATCATATTCTATCTTTTTCCCAAAGAAAAAGCCAATGTAACAGAATTAGGACTAGTAGGGGATAACTTAAAAATGAAAAAAATGTGCATATAACTCAGTCAATATTCGAGTTAAAGAAACATTTATAGGACGACAATTGCAGAGTAATATATTTACAACATTTTCCAATACGACTTATAATGACAACAATATTTGGAATTTTCAATATTCTGTCACTTCCTCTTTTATCCTCCATTTCTTCTGGTCCGATTTCGGTTGTTGCTGCTTATTATTTTTGTTTTTATTTGACGCTTAAATATCGAGTACAGTATTAATCATATAAAAATTAAGGCTCATAGAGCATTTAATGTTGAATGACGATGAAAACAATACATAATATTTAAGCTTGGAGTATCACGTTTCGTGATATTGTCTTATTGTTGAGGTGAGATGAGTAAATGGTGAGTGAAAGCATCGTCAAAGTAGAGGAATTATTGTATATGGCAAATCTGACATCACTTGTGCACGCAAAAAGAACAGACTGAAATTATGGTGGGGTTATGTTGCAAAGATGAAATTGATCAGAGTTGTTGAGAATATGCTGTATGGTTATACCAGGATGAAGTAGGAAAATGGTACTTCGATAGTGGATTAATGACTTGGAGGACGACTTTCGCCATGCTAATAACCACGCAGAATGGTCAAAATAGTGGTAAGTAACCATTTCCTTGATTAATACAAAATATTATGGGTCTTATTTATTTATTTTTTTTATTTTTGGCATGGAATTTATTCAATCCCTTGGCCTTCCAAGGGTTTTAATTATTCCTTATTTCAATCTGTGTGACACACTCTCCTTGTCACTATGTCTTTCCATTATGTTCTTAATTCGACCTAACAAGTAGAGATCAATCTCACAAGATATTTGTTAACAAAAGTTTTTAAAAAAAATTAAATAACGAAAACGCATACCCTTGTATATGCATCACAGGAGCATATGTGATAGACAATGCCATATATTTCCATATCCATTCCTAGATTTATATCTTTCCAGTGCCATAAATCTCCTCCATCATTTTTTGGTATACGAGCTCTTTTCACTATTCTTCCCTGAGGAAATCCAGCATTCTGTAAACAATTGGTAATCTGTAAAAATTGTTATCATGATCATCAGAACTTACTTATGAACATAGAGATTAACTTACCTCAACTTTAGGTTCCATTACTGTGATAGTATCGTCTTCAAGAAAATATATAATATTAACAATTCTTACCCGATAATTTTCTTCGGGAGATTCAACTACAGTTTGCTTAAAGAACGCTCTAAAAGTAAGACACTTATTTGAAAATAACAGAAAGTGTGGAAGAAATTTCGGTGGAACGTAGTTTTTCGTCCGCCCGTACGTAAGGGAAGGATCATATCTATAACATAAAGAGAACAGTTTTGTAAAAAGAGACAATCAGAAACAAAATCCAGGCGTTATTCTTGAAATGGGGATTATCATTATCTATAACTTCAGTCTAATCTGCTCCAATTATATGGGTTTCCTGAAATGTGCATTTGAAAATTTAAGAAAACATTATATTTGATGAGCGTACATAAATTTACAAAAAAAATGTTTTTGTTTTTTGTATGAAGTTGGACAAGAACAAAAATTATATAGCGCCATAGTACTAACATTTATAATTGAATTATAAAATTTTATCTTATTTTTGAATTTGGGAAAATATTTATATGCCCATTCCGTGTACAAAATATATTTTAAAACGTCAAAATTTATGAGCACGGCCCCCATGAGGTATTAATGCAGTCATTTCCTGAAGAATACCATTAATTACTCAATGTCAACAATTGCCATGACGCTCATAAATGGACGCTTACATTATAATTAAACTCCAATGAATGTAATTACATCCCTTTGTTATTGAGAGACTTGTGAAAGTTCGAATGAAAATAAAAGTAACTTTATTTAAAACTTCCCTTCATGAGTTTGGCAGAACACCAAGAATTCCTGGTATATCATTCCTTTTAGATTTCCTGTTCCCACTATGCAATTCTAACGTACGCGCAATAATTGGCAAAAGATAAATGCGTAAAAATTATATAACTAATCATTTGAACTTGATATTGCTTTAACATTGATTTATTTAATTAGACAAAGGAGTAAAATTGATTCCTTTATGTTCGTTGTCTTTTTACCAACAGCGAAAAAAGTTTTAGTTAACTATCATTATGTAGTTACGAGTAGTTTCATTTGAAAAAGAACTTGTGGAGAATTCATAAATTTCTATATACATATATTGTAGAATAATATAGTATAATATTCTACTAAAACATTGAACCTTATGTTCGCCCAATTTTCGGAATTGAAATTCGATCAGAATCAATATAATCTTTACTTATTCCTAAAAAGTCTCCCACGGAGTTGCGTAATTAGTGATTTTAGGTAGACGCCCAGTAAGAAGGAGATAAATTTTAGCATCTAATTATAGTCCATAGAATGCTGTCGATGTTCCAAAACCTAAGAGAAATAACACATTGACTCGTGCCTGTATCCATATAACTTGCTAACACTAATCAATTGCTGCACAAAACAAATATATAATGCAAAACTGATTACGCAATTAAAAAATGAAAATTTCCATATAAAAAAAAAACTAGTAAAAACCTAAGTTGCACCCATTACTAATCAAATACAATAACACGTTTAAAGATGTATCAGCAGATCTCGTTTCTTGACACATTGTTACTATTCGCAGAGATTTTGTGAATTATCTTATATTAGTAAATTCATTATCTCCTTTTTTTGGAAGGATAAAGCTACAACAATTGGTTACACCCCCTCAATGGGTTAACCATTAACCGTATAAAACATTTCCATAGAACAAGTTGTTAAATATTCATCGTTTTGCAGTCGATTATGTCTTAAACCCGTTTAGCATATCATGTTGTCTAAACAACTCTACTATAAACTCCCGGACCCAAAGCTAATTCTGATCAATTTTATACTATACACTATATCTTTATATTTCCTTTCTCTTGTGTATATGTTTTGGCATCGCCTCAACTTGTCATGCCTTAAACAATAAATGGCATAAGTTCCTAATTCAGTCATTCTTTGCTGGAAAATATAGCGGACAATTTAAATCATAACACCATGGATAACATTCATTATTAACAAATAGCAGAGGTACCCGTCATTGCTTTTGGAATATTATGACTGAATATAATCTTGTACATTGCAAGGCTCATGTTCTACCTTTGTTTTTCTGTTAGCGATGACTATCGTTGAGTCCAATAGAATAAATGCCGTTATTTCAAATGAATACCATTGCTCTAGTCAAAACATTATGGGACATATAAAATCCGTCGCGCAGGGGCTGCGTTAACTAAGCAGATTTACCATGTGCGTTGCATTTATCTCAAAACGTAAAATTTCTATGAAAACATTCGATATTTAGGATTCATATGAAGTGCTTCATAATGTAACAGCTTTTTGTTAATAGGAGGAGTGGGGGTTTACTGATGGCTGAAAACTAAAAAATGTTATCTGTTAGTAATCAAGATAGTGAAAAAACGAATATAACAACCTTTATAGAACTTTACATATGCAATGAGATTGGTTCAATATATTTTGTCCCCCATTTTATAGAGAAATTCCCCTCTCTAAACCCTCCTCCCATTGATCGGATTTTAGCCGTTAACGAACTTGATCTTCATTTTTACATAAAGCGTTTATCGAGTTTGGTAGATATGACAAATATTGTGACCGCTAGAGCGTTAACAGGAAGTTTTATTCATGCATGGTTTGGAAGATAGAATACTTTCTATGATTATAAATTATGTGGTCCATTACGTTATAAAAAAAAACTAATGCAAAGGAGACGGGAAATATAAAAATATTGAGAACAGTGAATCCTTACATGACAAATAAATTTATTATCAACAAATCCACAGCAACGACGGGTATAAACCCTAAACACTGGGACGGGCAAATGTCAAAATATTGTGCAAAGTGAAGCCTTGTCAAAAAAAACCATAATCTTTCAGCCTCAAATGTATTCCCGGGCGAAGCCGGGTAATTTAGCTAGTATATATATATATATATATATATATATATATATATATATATATATATATATATATATATATATATATATATATATATATATATACATATATATTTTTGAATGTATCTCATTTTCGTCACCTCCTAGATAGGATCGATGGACATTTGAATAAATATTTCGAAAATCCCATCATGAATACAACCCCAATAGCTGATTAAATCATAATTCCATATTCCAAAAGCAGTCCTAAACACAAACTGGTAATTCTTTTATATACCTGATAATCATTTTTGAAAGTACTCTATTGATGTCTGGAGTTTAAATTTTATATTACATTTTAAAAGTCAAAAGGTTCTTGTCTTTGACACTCATTTACTACTATGAATAATCTTCATTGTTACATCCTTTCCCGGAGGAAACTCGCTAAAAATACGCTAATAATGGATAATCTGTTGTCTGCTCAATAGGGTCTATTTATTCATCTTGAACGTTTATTGATCGCGATAACACCAATGAATGATGTAACTCGTGATTGTGTGTGTATTTGTCACATATAGATAAAGATTTAATTATTAATAATAAAATGTAAAAATATTATTGCTGGCTGAATGTAGCCTGGGCGACGTACCTTATTGGGTCAGTCGAGTGGGAGTAGAGGACACTCTCAGTAACCAAAGCTTCGCCACCAATACCGGCTGCCGGCTTCTTTGCTATTGGGTAGCCATTTCTCCAATCCAAGCTGTGCGGTACATTGAATTGACATTTCTTAAACAAATAAACAGAAACAATTCTTATACCATTTCCTGAAATATACCTCAAAATAAATTTGAATGTTCAAAATGTCTATTTCTGATCCTTTATGAGTATTTCATTTATGAGCACCTAGTCGAAATACACTTCAGTCTCTGGAATGACACGTAGATAATTATGGCAATACAGACATCACCAAAGAGTTTCGTTGAAATATATCTCTGGGTAAAGTCCGAATTCAATAATTAGTGTTTCTGCAGATCGCGATATCTTTATTGTGAAGATCACATGAGTAAGAGTTGGAGATAAATGAAGACTAAAATTACAAAATACAAATAACCCCTTTATTATTCAAGTTCTAGGGAAATATATGGAACAGCAATTGTAGTGATCAACAGGACCGAATGAATATCATTTTTCAATGTGACGCACAATAATCTGTGTATTTACAATTTTACATTGGCCCTATACGTAAACTCCTACTTATTTTAATGGTTCCATTCATTAATGAGCTTATTTTTTTGTTTTACTTGAAATGGTTGAATAGCGGCTTGGATCACGGCGAGGTAAGAGTCACAGAAGTAAGCACACAATTCAAACAATTAGAAGGAGTAATAATATACGCATATCCAGTAAGCTAGCGACATTTTCCATCCTATCAAATAATTATCGTAAATATCCCAAAATCTTTGCAACGGATCGATGTGTTATAAAGGCATAACTTCTAGTTATAGAAAAAAGGGTAAACGAACGTTTGTTAACATTAACGGAAGAGAAATTGTTTGTAAAATTTTATTTCCTTCCCCATTACCAGGCACGTACACTTACCAAATGTTGCCAAAAAATGGAGTAATATGTAGGTTTTTTTCAGAAACACTTATATTCCACATTTCATGGATAAAATATAAATCTATTAACGTATACGACTTTTTCTAATGATAGATTTGCCATGAAAGGAATCCTTAATGGCATTAAGAACATTTTTTCCTGAAAAAAGATTAACTTGACCCGTGGTTCTAGGCCTTACTATTTGAGTATAAAAAAGTCCGTCACGCAGGGGCTGCATAAACTAAGCAGATTTCCCACGTGATGTTTTACAATAGAGAAATTTCACGAGAGCCAAGAAGTTCAGGAAACGGCCGAACTAGCTTTTGGCGGGAAAGTTACTCGTCGGTTAGCCTACCAGATTTAATAAAAATCCAAATATCTCGGTTAATATTCAAGATAGAGAATAAATGTATATAACAATATTTATAGTACATTTAATTTGCAATGAGATTGATTTAGTACAATGTTTCGATACGACGTATAATAACGGAGATATTTCGAATTTTCGAAAATCCTCCCCTCTAAACCCCCCCTCCCACTGGTCCGATTTCAGCCGTTGACGAACTTGATCTTTCTTTTTACACAAAACGACTAAATATCGAGTTTGGTAACGATCAAACAAAAATTGCGACCGCTAGAGCGGTAACAGACAAATATATATATATATATATATATATATATATATATATATATATATATATATATATACAGTTTTGAACGGACCTCATTTTCGTCATCTCTTGGGTAGAATCGATGGACATTTGAAGAAAAACTTCGAAAATTCCGTCATGAGTACAACCTCAATAGCTGATTTCCCTTAAGGGAAATCTGCTAAAAAAAGCCATTACTCTAACTAAAAATTTACATGAATAGAAATATAATTTTATAGTAGAACTTAAAATGAACGTATATTCTGTAATGAGCAACACTGACCAATATGTATTGGATAAATATAGAATTGGAAATATCAATAATGGAAACCACAAAAAAATAGTTAAGAATAGCATATAAAAAGCAAAGGAATGAATACGGATTACTTTAAAAATACGCAAAATATTAAAATTTCACCATCAATAAAATGTGATTTTAAAAATCACAACATTCCTTTCTTGAAGGATATTAACATCTAGAAGCCATTTTATCATCTCGTTTTATAAATAATGGAGTTTATTTAATAAATAAGGGAACAAACCGACGGATCTTGGATGGTATATCCTGGAAGAAACGGAAGGCCTTCCATTTGCAGGCAATATTCACTATAGTCCCAACAACTTGACTTCTATAACTGTAATCAATCAACGGCGAATTATAACATCGGTATTTCCTTAAGCTAACCACTGCTTGTAAACACGAGTCTCCATAGAAACCATATCTTAGGTTGCTATAGATTCATTTAGACCAGGTCAGGTTCGTCTACTGGTCTTAACGCACTCATTGATGTTTTTCATTATCCAAATTGGGCGCCAATTGTAAAAAAATAGAAATATTTAAATAAATAAATAATTCTAAAATATAAATATTTCCCTTTATGGGTTACTAAATTTTATAGTGTCCTAGAGTTAGTAAATGTCATTAAAGACAAAATAAGGTACATTTAAAGTGACCAAATAAGCACTTCGCTTACGCTCATAGTACATAAAATTTATTAAGTGATTATTATATTACTAGTAGTAACATTGTAAGACTAATAAAGAGATGTAATAATGAGAGAATAATAAATTAGGTTTATCAATAGTAACGAAGAAGTAGAACAAAATTTTATGACTGGTTTTGAAATTACACACGCGAACCAGTTAAAGAATTCATTTTAAAAAAATAGACCCATAAACTGAGTATAAACATAACACCGGATCAAAACAAATTTTGAAATTGCCCATTACTTTGATTTTATTAAACTGTTTTATTTAGCTTCTCCTGTTTGTTTATTTGGGTCACATTTAGTAGTTGAAATTTTACCCCTTTCCTATTGACCGATTGATCTGATATTTGGCACACACCTTTATTTCTTATGACACTACAATTTAATATATTCAGTATCTCTGTAAATCTAGAATGGCAAAATGGAGGCTTACATATTTTTTTCTTCACAACTCCCTCAATATAGGTTTCAAATGAAAAGGCTTGACTAGTAGAATACAGTGCAAGGCGGATCATAAGAGTTTGGGCAGTCTATACTAACATCAAAATTACAATCTACACATCTAATCAAAAATAGTACTTCGGCAACTTAGAATCAGGATTCAAACATGAATCTGAAGATTTTGTAGGGTGTCGAGGACTGTGTGACTTTAGGATAGCTAAAAATTATATGTCGTTAGCATGTTTCCCTCAAGACTTTTAGCAGATTTCCCTTAAGGGAAATCAGCTATTGAGGTCGTACTCATGACGCGATTTTTGAAAAATTTCTTCAAATGTCCATCGATCCTACCCAGGAGATGACGAAAATGAGGTCCGTTCAAAACTATATATATATATATATATATATATATATATATATATATATATATATATATATATATATGTCTGTTAACACTCTATCGGTCGCACTTTTTTTTTAATCGTCACCAAACTCGGTATTTAAGCGTTTTATGTAAAAAGGAAGATCGAGTTCGTTAACGGCTGAAATCGGATAAGTGGGAGGGGGGGGTTTAGAGGAGGGATTTTTGAAAATTCGAAATATCTCCGTTATTATGCATCGGATCGAAAAATTGTATAGAACCAATCTTATTGCAAATTACATTTACTATAAATATTGTTATATACATTTATTCTCTATCTTTAATATTAACCGAGATATTTGCATTTTTATGAAGTCTGTGGTCGGGTATAGTTCGGATTAGGTCGGCCATTTCCGTCGGCTCAGGTGGGAGGCTTCTTCTAACCTTACGTGTCGTTCCTAACCTTACCTTAACTCTGTTACTTTGTGAGATTTATGCAAATACGTTCTGTAAATCGGCCCGCCCCCTTCTTTAGTTCTTGGACTACTTAAATTTGAGTTATTGAAATATAAATTATTATTACAATTCAGAAGCCGTTTCAGTTGGGAATTTATTATAATTAACTGAAAGATTTCTCATTGCCGTTTGTATTTAATCACTGTGGTATTGCGTTACCAGTATGCAGAATTCTCTATTGTAAAACTTCACATGGGAAATCTGCTTAGTTTACGCACCCCCTGGGTGACGGACTTTTAATTTTTAAAACTAAAAACTTTAAAATAAAATGAGTGAAACGCTAAAGTTAAACGGTTTGATTGAAAAAAATACATATAATAAGTATGATCCTAGGTCCTAGGATCATACGACATACACTCTCTCCACAACAATCTAGGGCATTGATCAGAATAATAAATAAAATCGTGAGGCGTAGCGTTATCTGAATAAATACATAAATAGCATTTATAATCATATGAATGGTTGATTGTTGATGGAAATTTAGTACCCCCAATTATTTTATTTATCTGTCTGATCTATGGCCTAAATTGATGAAGAGAGTAGTGTAATGACTGGTACCTAAAACCTAGGACTATTTTTTAGCATTTAGTACATTTTCTTCATACTTTTTATCTGTATTTTTTCCTAAAAAACCGTTTAACTTTTTAAACTAATTATATAAAGATCACCGTGCCCTTTAATGGGCAATCTACGGGATCGACTCAGTATATTAGCCTTAGTTGTCTAAGTGAACTTTAATTTAAAAAATAAAGTATATGCATGATAAATATTTTTATTTATATTTTGTCACTGCTAGCTATTCATTGAAGTGGCTACTCTTACAGCTGCTAGATCTACAGGTATAAACCTATACCTCCAGGCAATTACCCACTGTTGAGGTTTTCCAGCACTACGAGTGGTACGTTGATAGCGTTAGAAGCCATTTTGATCATTCTAGTCATGATAGGCTTGGGTGCTGCCATTGCAAGTTCTGTTTCCAGTTCCACAATTTTCAACCTTAAAAATATTACCAATGTTAACATTAATAACATTAGATAAAGCATTATACAGTACAGTTATTAGTAACGTCTAGTAAAGAAATATGCATAGTAGGGTGTTATTCATTACACCGCAGAAGACACGTACATAGAACACACAGTTTTCAATAAACTGACAATTTAAATTTTCTGGAAACTTAAAACTAAATTTTCTTATTCTGTATTGTTTTCTTCCATCTGATGCTTTGATTGTGAATTTGCATATTCCTTCAACTAGATATTACAAGTATTTTGGATAAGGCGCATAGGATTAGCAAACCCTCAAAACATATTTGTAATGTCGAAAAGCCTATATAAGATGAAATTGATCTACTATATACAGAATGTGTTCTTGTATTTCAAACTTTTTAACAGTCATTATCAAAATTTTATTGAGGAATTAAATTAATTTAAAAAAAGTAAACGTATTTGGTACAACCATAAAAGTAGAATTGACAAATAAAGCAAATGGAATTAATTTTCCATAAAAGTAAAATTAATAAAACAACAGTAAAAAGAACTAATAAAACTGCTTTCAGTTATGTATGAGTTAACATTTAAGAATACAAATAACAGCATAGCTAATAACATTTTCAAAATAAAATTGACATGTTTACTGCCCACAAATCACAGACTACTCCCATTCAAACTTTATGCAGGAGTTAAAACTCTGGATTATTATACTAGTTTTATGTAGCAGTGTTCTCACAGAGCTTTCAGGTTGGACTATGATTCCTCGGAGCCCTCTCAGACTCGTAACACAACTGAGCAGCTACGTAAATAAATGAGTAGCGGTCTCTGGTCAGAATTCCAATTATGAAACAAAAAGGCATGGCGGTTATGTGTGGGTGTTTCTCTGTGTATCTTCTAGGAAGGCCCGATGGACACTTACAACCTACATAGTCATTAGGTATTTGGAAAAAAAAAAAAAAAAAACCTTCCTCCCATTATATAAATATTAAATGTTTAATTTGGAAATGGTGATATTTTGAAAACATGTATTATTCAGATTCGTTGTTGGAAATTATTTTTAAAATTTAAATTTAATATGGAAACGTTTTTGGCTTTCATTTTTTTTTTTTAAGATTTTAGTATGTAATTTTTTGATAAACTGATAATTTACGTCAATGTAAAATGTTGTACTGCTAGATACTGACTATTACTATGAAAGACCAACTGTTAGCTATAATAATCTTGCTTTCCTAATAAGCTTCTTACTTCAAAAGGAGGTGCAATGGAATAATTAAATATAAGGAATGTTCCTTAGGTGTGACAAGTAGTAGCTCCCGAGCTGATTTGGGGAAGTATCTTTAAAGATGAGGGCAATGTTAAATAGTTCACCAATGTCAAAAAGCTTTGCACTGTAGTCGGAATGAATAAAGTTCCTTTGTTTAATTTATGAAAGATTTTCTACATTCTAATCAGTACAAACAAAACAAAAGTCAGTAATTGCTGCATATAGAGTTGGATGGAAGTATATGACCTCGATATATAGCTTTGTACTAATAATTGACGAACATCTGAGTTCACCTAATGCAAACCTGCTAAATTTTGTGAACCATTTTGTTATTCTACTTTGGATTAATAAAGGTTGAATAGAGCTGCAATTGAGTAAACATATGATAGCATGGGCCTTCCACAACCCAGCCGCCAGTGTTGAGGAGCCAGACATCCATCGATTCTTGAAGGGCGCCGCTCAAACTCACCTGGAGCCTCTGGCTAACCTAGATGTCTCTAGTAAGTGTTAATATTTTATTTTCACTGACATTTACCTTTTTCTCCAACCATCTGAAATAGTTATCTTCCATAACTTGGTTTTTTATATAAAATACACCCCAATGCTGTGGATTGAAATTAGAAGCCGTACTCATAGAGCCAGAGCGGCGCAGTACGAATATTCTTTCGGTAAGATATGTTTTGGCTTAGTCGTATGATAATGTAGATTTCCACGCTTGGCGTCTGTTTTCTGTGAAGGCGTTAGCTTTGAAACATGTTATTTTCAGTTGAAGTAACAAACATTCTTTTCAACGGGCATTTATTAGGTGTGATACACGAAAATACGTAGATTTATGACGTCCTAAATATATATTTTAAGTTTGAGACTCAAAATGTCACCTATACCATAATCGATTACATTTTCATTTAACACTAAAGGTCATATAAGATAATGGCTTAAATCGGACCTGGAATAGGTGGGGGGGGGAGGCTACAGGGTATTCGAAAATTCAAAATAGCTCCGTCATTATTGAGTAAGTACAAAAAATGTCATAGAGCCAATCTTGAACAAACTATTGATGATCTTTCATTCTTGTTTATAATTGTTCAATAACTTAAGGAACTTAATATTAAGGGAGTTATTGGTACTTTGTTGTTTTCAGCCCATAATAACTCATCAATGCTTGTCTTAGAAATAGAGAATAAATGGAATATGACATTCCCTTAATGGACTTTTTAACAGATTTCCCTTAAGGGAAATCAGCTATTGAGGTCGTACTCATGACGCGATTTTCGAATTTTTTCTTCAAATGTCCATCCATCCTACCTAGGAGATGACGAAAATGAGGTCCGTTCAAAACTATATATATATTATCGTTACCAAACTCGATATTTAGTTGGTTAATGTAAAAAAAAAGATGAAGTTCGTTAACGGCTGAAATTGGACAGGGGCAGGGGAGGTTAGAGGGGAGGAATTTCCAAAAATCGAAATATCTCTGTTAGTATACGTTGGATTAAAAACTTGTATAGAATCAATCTTGTTGAAAATTGAATTTACTGTAAATATTGCCCTGTATTTATTTCCCGTATAATGAGCATTAACCGAGATATTTAATTTTCAGTAACCCCCCCCCCGTCCTACTAGTATCATATTAATAATAAGCTGTTATATCATGAATCTCTTCATTACAAGGTTAAATACCACATATTATTTTCTACAAAGCATTATTATACGATTCAAACAAATGCGTTCTGTTGCACCCCCACCCACGTCATTTGTTCTTGGTTTACTAACATCTGAGTGATTGAGATAGAAATTATTCTTATTCATTTCAAATTACCATACCAGCTATAGTAAATAGTTTTCAATAAAATTAATATGTTATATTCAGATATATTTCATTAATATATATTCATCAGATATATTCTTAAGCAATACAACTACTTAGTATTGAAAAGAACATTCTAAGCACAGCCTCTGTGCAGTTTGGGTATTCGAATAGTTCTCTTACATTATGACATTCCATTAAAATCCTTTGAGACGTTATATTAATTGTTATACATTGATTTTTTCTGTTAAAGGACATAAAGAGTTGATGTAATCTTGTTTAAAATTTATTTTTTACCAACTCTTCTGGTCGATAACGACTATTAATTAATCTATGATTTTCAGATGCTGAAATCAACCATATAAATTGATGTTATTTCTTAAATGTTGATTCAAGTTATTAAATAAACATTAATTACAGGAGTATCAATCATTTTCGAAATGAGGAAAAATGGTTAAGAAACTAATATTTTTCAATCCTTAATTTTATATTAAAAGAGTTGGTTTTAAATTAAATAATCGACTCTTGGCTACAAAGGATAACAAAAAACATGCCAGCTGCGATGGCGGCAAAAAGTATTTTAGGATTGTATATATATATATATATATATATATATAATAAATAATCGAAGAGATCTCACTTACATTATTCCAACTGACAAAATTGATCAAATTAACTTTTCAACGAAAAAGAACCCTTTCTCAAGAAATTTGAATGCTGCTCATTTGAAACTGTTTACGTTCAATATGAAAATATTCACTGCAAAACATTTCCATCTGTTTGCAGAATAACTAAGATTTTACTTCTTTTTTTTTTTAAATCATTTACAAGCAAAATCTTTTTAGAGGGAGATCTTCAATTATTTCTAACGCGTAACGCGAGAAAAACTCAGCCTGTGTATGATTTGAAATATTCAAATTAACTTAGATGACGATTCTCCAGTGAGCCAAACATTTTCAATATACTAACGTTCTCTCCTTGAGAACTTTTTCAAAGTAATTTGCTTGATCTGCTATTTTCAAGGAGGTCTCATCAACCTGGGCTTTCAGTTTCCCTTCCCTTATGACTGCATCTCCCAACTCTTTCCTTAGGCCTCTGAGACACCCTGAAGCTTCTTCTAGTGCTCTAAAACAGACCAAAGACAAAAATATACAAAGTTTAAAATGAGTTACAGGCCATTCCTATGCGTAAAATTTGCCAAACTAAATGATTAAAAGAGAGTCAACTAGCTATGAACATAATAAGCATGTTTCAACAGTTTGGTGAACAAATAGAACTTTTTACCATAATTACATCAGAGAAAAGGTTAGAGAAGAAGAGTTAAAATGTCTCAGTTTCTACACTTCAAATATATGGCCTAATTAGGACAGAAAAGTGGAACCGTTCCGCTAGAGAGCCCTTCATAAAAAAATTCATTAAGTTTCTATGGTTTGCTCTTATCTGCCAAAGTCCATAAAAATAGGTTTTTTAGAGTAAGAATTGAAAAATTTCATCAGCCTATCACGGAGTTGATGGTGACACACACTTAGTCCTTCACAGAAACACTCAAGTATGAATGAAAAATAAGTCTATTTTTTGTAACTACATAAGGCTTCTCAGTGAGTATATTTTTGAATTAGCTACTATTTTTAAAATCCACACTTTCAAATAGATCTTTTGATATTTTCAGCTGTTAAATTTAATAGCATTTTAAGGAAACACACACACTAGCGTGGGCACAACGCTATCACACACTAGCGTGGGTACACGCAATCATACACAGGAAGAAAATGACTAATATATGCACGTTGCTTGGCATTAATATGGATTTTGAAGGAATTCTGAAACAGTGCACAGTGGTCCCCGATTCCCACACCATGGTGTTAAAAATCAGAAAACCAACTGTTTGTTTTTTTCTGAAACAAGTATATTTTCTTTGTTTTTACATTAATCGTGAACCTTGGAAATATAGATATCATAAATGAGGTAATGCTTTTGGGAGCTACGTTTATTCAAAGTTGCCAACATCTTGATGCGGGCATATTTTGATCCACGCTAATGAACGTTCCTATCAAATTACAGATAATATAAACCAGTTTTAATTTATCTCTCTGATTTTACATGGAATAAATAATCCAGGGACATCCTAAGTTATAATATCCATTCATATGAACTAGATATACAGTTTTAAAAACAAAAGCTTTTTGACTCCTATTACCGATATTTGGGAAGGTGTGAAAAAGTAAGCTCACGAATCTTCGCGATAAATTTTGCACCAAATGTTAGAGGGTCTATCTGACAATAAATTGGTGTAATGTTCGCAGTCGGGAAATGTCAGCCGTAGGATCAACAAGAGAATAGGGGAAACCATGAGTTTACGGCTCGAAAAAGTGGCACCTGCTAACCCTCTCCGACTCCCAAGGTAAACATTTCCTTATTTTTCGACAATTGTAAAACGTTCAGTATTGTTTTACCAATCATATTGTACACACCTTCTTAATTCATCCTGTACGTGTAGTAAATATGTATTTCATGTATCTAAGTGGACTGGGATTGTGACAAATTTATAAACTTTCACTTGGCCACTGTATGGAACCATTAGTAGAACGATAAATTTATGTGATGAGTTTCAACTGCTCATTTACTAGTTTTCATTAGATATAATTAAAACGCATTTTATTTTTTGTGAAGTAAATAAATATTCTTGAGCTATAAGTATTCATTTATTAATTTTTTAGGTAGGACAAATAAAATGCTGACAAGATGAGATTCTGGACATTTGACTTGAGTTCAAATTCAACCTGTGAATATTACAACCTAATTCTTCTTAAATACAATTTATCAGAAAAGAAACACACAGATACAACTGAGCATATTACACTGTAATTATTTTGTTAGATGGAGAAAAGCCTGCTCCTCCATGAAACGTGATGAGATAAAAAATGTTGAAGTAGAGTTTCAACATAAGGAGGATGCCAGGACAGGGAATTTTCGAAAATTTAAAATATCTCCGTTACCATACGTCGGATCAAAACATTGTATAGAACCAATCACATTGTAAATTAAATTTACTATAAATATTGTTCTATACATTTATTCTCTATCTTGAATACTAAGCGAGATATTTGCATTTTTATTAAGGCCGATAAAGGATGACGGAATTTCCCACCAAAAGCTAGTTCGGCCATTTGCCGTAACTGTTCGGCTCTCGTATGGAGATTTCTCTATTGTATAACTTCACGTGGGAAATCTGCTTAGTTTACGCAGCCCCTGCGTGGCATACTTTTTTTATCTATGATCCATTACTCTAAATATAATGAATGACATATTACAATAAAAATCCGATAAAATGAAACACTCACTCATTATATATCTTTAGTTTAATCAAAAGATAAAATAGGGTAATCTACTGAGTGATAAATATTTACTGATCCTTTGAATAAGAACTGTATGAATTTCTATAGATAAGGAACAATAAAAAGGCCTTGTCCTCTACTGATTTTTAATATTATACAGAGTGCACTTTCGGAGTCAACGCTCCATCTTAAGTGCCTGCTTGTCTGCCTTCCTAGGTATGTTGCAGGACTCCAGAGATGTATGAATTTATGTTCATTCTAACATCTTATTGCCCTTTTTTCGACATAGTTTTAAATATTTGGCAAGATAAACTGAACAAATCAACATTACAGGTATTATTTCTTGCCCAATTCGTTATTCTCACTTATAAAGTAGAAGTTTTCATTTTCGGTTAAATATAACTTAAGAATATTGAGAAATTATCTAAACTAGTGATTCATTGTATCTTGTTATTTTTTTGTGAATTTTGTGATAATTCATATTCTCAACCTCATATTTAGAATGTCATATTATATTAGCGCTTTAAATGTATTAAAATATTTTTTGTATATTCTCTAACAGAATAATAAGAATGAAAAAGAATTCAAATTTGTATTTCAGATGATTGCCTCAGCATATGTTGAACCCGGCATCTTGAGCATTTAGTGTGCTGTACATTACAACCTCAAATACAATAATTTCCTCAATCCCGCGAAAAAACTGCGTTTCCAATCTCTCCCTCCGATTCAAAAGAATCAAGTATCGGGAGTTGACATCCGACCGGAAATTCATTGAACTAATTCATTTGTCGTACCTTTCGTCCTGCTCAATTCTTTGTTGTGCGGTCCGGAGAAGACTCATATGTGTGTTAGCCTGCTGGTGTAACTCATTGGTTCTACATTCCAAATTTTTCATTTTGTCAGTCTTTAACATTAAGTTAACTGATAACTCATCAACCTAAAAAAGATTTAATATTGGTAATGTCATGTACTTCAACATTAAGTTGAATTTGTACTAGAAGTATTCAAATGAAAAAATGTACTGTATATTCACGATCTGTAACATTTATGTATGTACAAATAAAGATTTTATTTATTTAATGTCATGTAATATTGCCTAAAGGCCTAAGACCGTAATTATTTCAGCCATAAATTTGTTTCTGTGAAAATTATATTCCCGTTTAGGACTACCTCTATTATGGCTGACTATGGAAAAATGATAAAGAACCCAATTGGAATTGGTCAAGCTGTATATAATGAGGTCTATCTCTATAAATGTATGTATGTATATGTGTATATATATATATATATATATATATATATATATATATATATATATATATCGTATAGGGTTAGGTATGATTAAACCAAAATGGCTATAGCGGTAACAGACTGTATATATATATGTATATATATATATCTATATATATATATATATATATATATATATATATATATATATATATGACATTTTGAACGGACCTTCTTTTCGTCAATTTCCAAATATTTCGGTTAGTATTGATATTAGAGAAAATATGTATATTATTTATAGGCAATTAAATTTTCAATACGAATGGTCCTATATATTCTCTTCAACGTCTATTACTCCTTTCGAAAATGAGGTTCGTTCAAAATTATACATCTATATCTATTTATATATTTGTCCGTCATCGCTCTAGTGGTTGCAATTCTTATGTTATTGTTTCCAAACTCGATATATATTCGTTGCATGTAAAAAGAAAGATTTAGTTCATTAACGGATGAAATCGAAAAAGTGGACGGGGGGGGGTTAATTTTTTAATATGGGGGAGAATTTTTAAATTCCGATATTATACGTTGGATCGAATAATTTTATAGAACCAATCCTTTTAATGGGAAACAGGTCTCAATTTAAATAAACAATTTAAATTGGTGGGAAGACTTCGTGTTATTGAGACCTGTTTCCCAGATCTGCACTCCCACATCCAGCAACATACAAATTATGAATCCTTTTAGCAGATTTCCCTTAAGGGAAATCAGCTATTGAGGTTGTACTCATGACGGAATTTTCGACATTTTTCTTCAAATGTCCATCGATCCTACCTAGTAGATGACGAAAATGAGGTCCGTTCAAAACTGTATATATATATATATCTATATATATATATATATATATATATATATATATATATCTATATATATATAAAATTGTAACCTCTGTCTGTACAATGATTTTTTTCGCGAAATTTCACGATAACTTTTCGTTTCACATGTCATAGACACCATAACTGCATTTTGTTTCTTTGGTGTCTGTTTGTTTGTTTGTTTGTTTGTTTATTTGTTTGTTTGTTTGTTACCTTTTCACGCATAAACGGCTGAACCGAATTTTATGAAACTTAGTATGTATATTACTACTATCCCAACTTAGACTTTAGGCTATATTAAAATTCTCTGAGACGAACAGGAGTGGGGGTTATAAGGGAGGCCTGAAATTAAAAATAACGATATTTCGTTTCCTATAGGGTTTTCAGCAAATATGAACATAACAAAAGTTGTTCAATTTGTTATTTAGAGTAACTTTTGTTATATGCACTTTTGCCGTATACGGAAGTATAAATGAGTTATACGCTAAAAACTATAGCGGAAGTCCACAATTTTACTTGGCACAAAAGACCCAACCGAACTAAACCAAACTCGGTATGTGAATTAGTATTAACGACTTCCTCATAATAAACCATACTAACATTTTTAGGGACGGGCAGGAGTGGGGGTTATAAGGGAGGCCTGAAACTAAAAATAGCGATATTTTGTTTCTTATTGCTTTTTCAGCAAATATGTACATGACAAAAGTTGTTTATTTTGTTATTTAGAGAAACTTTTTTTATATACACTATCGCCGTATACCGAAGTATAAAGGCGTTATACGCTAAACATTATAGCGGGAGACAACAATTTTATTTGGCACAAAAGACTCAACCGAACTAAACCAAACTTGGTATGTGAATTATTACTAACACCTTCCTTATAATAAGCCATACTAACATTTCTAGAGACAGGTAGGAGTGGGGGTTATAAGAGAGGTCTGAAATTAAAAATAGTGATATTTCGTTTCCTATTGGGGTTTCGGCAAATTTGTACATAACAAAAGTTGTTTATTTTCTTATTTAGAGAAACTTTTGTTATATACAATATCGTCGTATACCGAAGTATAAAGGCGTTATACGCTAAAAATTATACCGGGAGTCAACAATTTTATTTGGCACAAAAGACTCAACTGAACTAAATAAAACACTCGGTATGTGTATTAGCATTAATGCCATCCTTATAATAAACCCTACTAACATTTCTTGGAACGGGCAAGAGTGGGGGTTATGAGGGAGGCCTGAATTTACAAATTTTTTTATTAACAAATCCACAGAAACGACGAGTATTAGCCCTAAACACTGGGACGGGTAAATATCAAAATATTTTGCAATGTAAAGCCTGCTAAAAAATACCATCACCATTCAGCCTCAAATGAATTCCCGGGCGAAGCCGGGTATCTGAGCTAGTATATATATATATATATATATCTATCTATATATTTGTCTGTTACCGCTCTAGCGGTCGCAATTTTTGTTTAATCCTTACCAAACTTCATATTTAAGCGTTTTATGTAAAAAGAAAGATCAAGTTCGTTAACGGCTGAAATCGGACCAGTGGGAGGGGGGGTTTAGAGGGAAGGATTTTCGAAAATTCGAAATATCTCCGTTACTATACGTCGGATCGAAAAAATATACAGAATCAATCTTATTACAAATTAAATTTACTATAAATATTGTTATATACATTTATTCTCTATCTTGAATATTAACCGAGATATTTGCATTTTTCAGTTTTCACCAAACCGCCACTTCTACTCATGTTACGTAAACAATACTCTGATACATAATAAATCACATTATTGGAAGTTTAAATACCAAAAATTGTATTCAAGAGACCTTTATTATACGAGATACATGCAAATATGTACTGGTGACTCCCCCCCCCCATCTTAAAGTTTTGGACTACTAAAATTTTATTGATTGAGATAACAATTATTCTGACTCATTATTAATTACAGTACTAGATATAGTAAATAGTTCTCAATAAAATTAATGTGTTATATTCTGATATATTTCAGTAATTGTTTTTCTTTCCGGTGTGAGGCGGGACCCGTTTGTTTACATTTCTAACCTAACGCTTCCTGTCGGCAGGCTATTGAATTTGGATGAAACATTTCTTATTTCCGTTTGTATTTATTCACGGTCTTGTGTTAGCAGTATGTATATTTATCTATTACTAAACTTCACGAGGGAAATCTGCTTAGTTTACGCAGCCCCTGCGTGACGGACTTTTAATCTATTAATGCTTTTCACAATGGTTATACATTGTCTAGTTACTCCTTTCTTGTTTTTCGTCTTCAGTACACCTACTACTACTCTTTCCATTTTGAGTTAGAAATAGAGATATTATGGATAGATTATACTAATAATCTGTTATTCCAGGCTAAGGGAAATTTCACAACGCAGCCGCAGCGTGGGAGCCTTTTTTTAAAAAAAAAATACGTCTAGGATCAGCCAAAATTGAAAATCCCTATTTTGTATATTGTAGATAGGACTGTTATCCTTTAATTCCTCGCAAGTCTATTTTGGATTTATTATTTAAAAAAACATTTAACTATTTTGATGAATGCTCAATCATCCGACCGGCATTGGTGACAAAAACTCATTGATACCCTTTTAGCAGATTTCCCTTCAGGGAAATCAGCTATTGAGGTTGTACTCATGATGGAATTTTCGACATTTTTCTTCAAATGTCCATCGATCCTACCTAGCAGATGACGAAAATGAGGTCCGTTCAAAACTGTATATATATATATATATCTATATACATATATATATATATATATATATATATATATATATATATATATATATATATTTGTCTGTTGCCGCTCTAGCGGTCGCAATTTTTGTTTGATCGTTACCAAACTCGTTATTTAGTCTTTTTATGTAAAAAGAAAGATCAAGTTCGTTAACGGCTGAAATCGGACTAGTGGGAGGGGGGTTTAGAGGGGAGGATTTTCGAAAATTCGAAATATCTCCGTTACAATACGTCGGATCGAAAAATTGTATTGAAGCAATCTTATTTCAAATTAAATTTACTATAAATATTGTTCTATACAATTATTCTCTATCTTGGATATTAACCGAGATATTTGCATTTGTATTCTGTGTGTGATCGTCTGGGGTCGGCTATGTTCGGGACGTTCCGCCGAGAGCTCTGGCGGCCGTTTCCATAACTATTCGTCCCTCTTGAATAGATTTAGAGATACCTTACTACAACAGTTGTTATTGGGCAGATTTATCTACTGTATAACTTCACCTGGGAAATCTCCTTAGTTTACGCAGCCCCTGCGTAACGGACTTTTATTTTCGAGAATGAGTAGATACGAGATCAATTTTCTACCTTATTGGGAACATGACTAAGCCACCAAGATATATGCAAACTCAATACTTCGATTCTCTTAAGGGAAATCTGCTGAAAAATACAGACTCTAACTCCTAGACAAAGTCAAATGTATTTCAGTAATTTTAAAAATTACAGTATTATGATGGCCAAACTACCCAATGAAATTATACAAATTAATGTCTATCATTAAACTCAAGGGGATTCGCAAACTACTGTAAACAGTAGCCAAGGGAGAATTTGTTACAGGAAGTACTTTACAAATGATAAATAAATAGAATTTGGGCTGTTCTGAGGAAATACGGCTCAGAAAGTAGTACGCCCAACCCTCAAAAATCATTAATATTGAAGAAAAGATGAAATAAACGCACGTAAAGTGCCTGCTAAAATTTGGCCAAATGAAAATAATCTGATGACTCAGTGTAATATAATGAGCTCCAAAAACTGTTGGGCTCAGACTGAGATCGATATACTATGAGAGCCCTTCTATTTATATTCCAACTAGTAACACCGACATCAAGGTTTGCGTGTAAAACGAAACTACCTCTCAGAAAAATAACTACCCATATAAGCCATTCATATTTAACTAATTCATCAGAGTATCTTTACAGTCACCAATTGAATCTGTGTCCCTTAATTTCGGCGAATATCGTATGCATTCTTGCACCTACGTTCTTCTGGCTCCTTCAAGTAACTCTGCGTAAAATGAAAGGCAAAGAAATATTATGAGAGGGACGAACTAACTATCCTACGGGAATACAATTCTTCAGAAAAAAGTGATAACTGAAGAAACACACAATGGCCATATGTCTAAAAAGTAAATAATATGTCAATTGATAAAACATTTCTTACTAATGACACATTAAAGCGGGGATATAGTAAAATAAGATGGGTCAATTCTGCTGTACTCTTCCAATTCTATTATTTTTTCCTATAGACTAGGAACTGCTAAGTTACATGTTTATTGTTTAAACATTAAATTACTGCTAACAGATAGAGCGTTATCCTTTGATATACCTTCCAAAATGACAATTTTCAGATTTTTACCAAATTTTAAAAGCTTTAGTCAATGAAAGTCTACCGAATTCTTAAACTTTGCATCAGCTATTTCAAGCAAACCCTTACCAAAATTATACAAATTTGACATTATAGTAATGCTTGGACCAATTAATGTTTTTAAATATGTTTCTAAACCTACTAAAACTTGCGTAATATCGTGTTTAAATACTAGAACATAAATTTTGATAGTCTATAGAAAAGAAAAAAATATTTTTAAGAATTTACCAAAAAAATACAATAAAATATTACTACTACAAATTGAGAGTTGGGACCGTCTGTAAGGCATATTACAGATTTTGATAAAAATAGTCCCAATGTATTTAATATAAGAGCTTTATCGCTTAAAGGAAATCGGTTTGAGGTTGCACTCATGAAGTTAATTCCGAAACATTTCTTCAGATTTCAACGTTACCACATATAAATAACAATAATGAACATCATTGAAACTATGTATATTTTAAATTTATAATTATTACTTATTTTTCTTCTAAGGATCTGATTGTATCCCATATTTTACATAAAACGTTCAATTTATAATTATTATTATTAGTCGTAGCTGCAAAAAAAGAACTTTAATAAATAATAATAATACAACGTTCAAATGGGGCTTAGGTTAGACGTGTGAGTTAAAGAGTTGGCCTTGATCGCACATGGTAAGCCAAGATTGGCAAATTCGATTTAGTGATAGCAATTCATTTAGTGGCGAAATCTTTAAATAAAATCCTCAACTCTAGAAAAGGGTAACCTGTAGATAACCTATCCAAATCAGCCATAGTAGCAAAAATTGGAAGTTAACGTAATAATAAACGTTCATCATGACTAAACAATTGATCAATAAATATAAAATCCACTTTCCAGGAATTTGGACAATTTGGTTTTCCGCATTTACCTTTCTTCTATATAACCGACAGTGAATTTCGTCCCTGTGACACCGCTGAAGTAAAGGTAGCCTTTCGTTAAAGGAACTCAAATATTATTCAAATTAAATATTGAATTATTCACTTTCCAGCAACAAGTAAAGCCCTACTCCAACCTTACATTGACAATGAACCTACATCACGGTGCAGAAAATAAAAAGACCTTAACCCTCATATTTTAATTTTGGTTTTGAAGTAATCAAACTTAATGACAACTGACTATCCCTTCAAGTACTAGTATCATAATCAATGATAATTAATGACTTTAGTCAAGCTATTCAATACTTATTAAAAGTTAAAAACTTTTTTGTTAAGAGAATCAACCGTTTTCAGAAGACGATTTCCAGGTTCATTAAAAAAAAAACGGAACCCTTCAGACTGCCCAAGTTACATTGCACCCCAGGAAGAAGTAGGAAAAGAGGAAAGACCAATGGCTTCATGACCTGGAGGAGGAATAGCGAGGAACTTGGCCGGGAAGTACGAGAGGTGGTGTCTGGTGGATGTGAATCACCCAGGACCAATTTGAGCTAAAGACATTGTATGTAATCCAAACCATATATCAAATTTACTACATTAAATTAAGTATATCCATTATCACTGTATAATTAATGTTTATCAATATCAATAATTCGAAAATATTATTTATTTTATTTTTATTCAACAAACCTTTCAATTTTATCTGAATTAATTAGGCCTAGTCAGCTTTCGTTTTAATCAAAGACGTCTTTAGGATATCTTGTAATTTAGATGACAATTCATCTTTCAAATAAAAATGTTCCTTGGAATTTGCAAAGCAGTTCAACCACAACTTTCAAGTCAACATCATTAAATCAAGCAAATAACCCCAACCGAGAATACCTTGGGACTTATACAATTGCCCTTCAAAAAAAAAACTACTTTGTAAATAATTGGTATTATTTGGCTATTTATCTCTGAAGATTTATGATCATTATCATTTTTTTTAAATCATTTGTGGCAACCACGCGACTTTTTTCTAATTTCATTAAATAAAATAATATGTTTTGGTCACCTTCGTCTATCATTAATTTATTTGATAATGATATACGATATCTTCGTTCCACTGCTTTGGATCAAAAAAATTGAAAGAACATAATTTTTAGATTTTTTTTATTGTAAGTTTTAAAAAATACTTTTTAAATCCTTTGTACTCTAACACTAAAAAAAGAATATCGCTATTTATTTTTCACCCCCCCCCTTCCCAATTTCAATTAAAGAAGAGATGGATGGCCAACTAAATGTTACAACAATCCTAAATACAAAATTTCAACATTCTAAGGCTCGTTATTTTTAAATATTAGAGATATGTTCCGACATAACGCCGCAACTAGCCAAAATAGTTTCAGGAGAAAGAATGAAAACTGATAATTCCCTTGAAATTTCTTGCTATCACAATACTTTTAATTCATTCAAGGAAGTAAAAAGAAGAATACATTATTTTTAATTATAAGAATAAATAAATAATATAATTATTATGAGTGAATAGAATAATTTTATCACATTTTTTTTTAATTTCCCAAATTACTTCAAAAGATTTGATTTATTCAAATCAAAAAGATTTTTTTTTTTTTTCTTTTTAAAGATTCTGGCACATAAGATAATCAAGACTTCACTTTCCAAGTAATAGGACAAGGTGGTTTCCTAAAAGAAACAATAAAAATTCGGTTTCGTCGGACAATACCATGTACCCCAAGCTATGTGAGAACACAAAGGACTGTAACTGTAATTTCGCAGTGCAATTGCACCACTTGCTCCTAATCAAAGCGATCTACTTGACAGATGGAAGAAAAAAATGTTTTATAGTCAACGTACTCAGAAAGCCTCACCTATTTCTTAAAAATAGGCAGTGGAAGAATGTCATAGAGAAGCAAGTAAATGGATTATTTTTTTATCTGAGGCCCAGTTATGCCTATGCCTTGGTTGGTAATACCATGCCTATCTAATTTGAAGTTGTGATCTGATTGTTTCCCTTTTAGCAGATTTCCCTTAAGGGAAATGAGCTATTGAGGTCGTACTCATGACGCGATTTTCGGAAATTTTCTTCAAATGTCCATCGATTCTACCCAGGAGATGACGAAAATGAGGCCCTTTCAAAATTATATATATATATTATATATATATATATATATATATATATATTATATATATATATATATATATATATATATATATATATATATAGCTCAGATACCCGGCTTCGCCCGGGAATTCATTTGAGGCTGAATGGTGATGGTATTTTTTAGCAGGCTTTACATTGCACAATATTTTGACATTTACCCGTCCCAGTGATTAGGATTGATACCCGTCGTTGCCGTGGATTTGCTAATAATAGAATTATTTGTTCGATAAGGCTTCGATATTTGTATATTTCCCGTCTCTTATACATGTAAATATGGTGAATTTTTATTTCAGGCCTCCCTTTTAACCCCCCTCCCGTTCGAACCTAAAAATTTTAATATAACTTATAATCATGAAAGAATTAATGCTAATTGACATACCCAGTTTTGTTAAGTTCGGTTCAGCCGTTAGTGCCCGCTAAAGTTTTAACGTATAACTCATTTATACTTAGGTATACGACAAAAGTGTATATAACAAAAGTTACTCCAAATAACAAAATAAACAACTTTTGTTATGTTTATATTTGCGGAAAAAACAATAGGAAACGAAATATCGCTATTTTTAATTTCAGGCTTCCCTTATAACCCCCACTCCTGCCCGTCCATAGAAATGTTGGTATGGCTTATTATAATGAAGGCCTCACTGCTAATACACATACCGAGTTTTATTTAGTTCGGTTGAGTCTTTTTCGGCAAATAATATTGTTGACTCCCGCTATAATTTTTAGCGTATAACGCATTTAAACTTCGGTATACGACAAAAGTGTATATAACAAAAGTTACTCTAAATAACAAAATAAACAACTTTTGATATGTGCATATTTGCCGAAAAACCAATAGAAAACGAAATATCGCTATTTTTAATTTCAGGCTTCCCTTATAACCCCCACTCCTGTTCGTCTCAGAGAAAATTAATATAGCCTAAAGTCTAAGTTGGGTTAGTAGTAATATACATACCAAGTTTCATAAAATTCGGTTCTGCCGTTTATGTGTGAAAAGGTAACAAACAAACAAACAAACAAACAAACATACACGAAAGAAACAAAATGCAGTTATGGTGTCTATGACATGTGAAACGAAAAGTTATCGTGAAATTTAGCGAAAAAAATCAATGTACAGACAGAGGTTACAATTTTATATATAAGTATATATATATATATATATATATATATATATATATATATATATATATGTGTGTCTCTTAACGCTCTAGCGGTCAAAATTTTTGTTTGACCGTCACCAAACTCAGTATTTAATCGTTTTAAGTAAAAAGACAGATCAAGTTCATTAATGGCTTAAATCGAACCAGTGGGAGGGGGATTCATTATAAGTTGCAGTATTAACGATTTCTTATTACCGTTTGTATTTACTCACGGTGGTGTTAAATGTTAGCAGTATGCAGATTTCTCTATTGTAAAACTTCGCGTGGGAAATCTGCTTAGTTTACGCAGCCCCTGCGTGACGGACTTTTCTTTTACTGAATGAGGAATTCTATTATAAGGCAGTTACGTAGGTAAATGGAAGGGAAGCGAGGCTTCTGAAAAGGCTCCAGTTATGAAACCGACTCCAGTTGGCTGGAGGCCAGATTTCTGCTGGTCCAAAATGACGTCACGAAGGTGATTCATCTGCCCGCTGTAGATGAGAGAGGGCGATGCAACAGGTGGGTGGGGGTGTTGACGGGCTCTGGAGCCCTGGCTAAAGGGGATGCTCTGACTCACCAACAAGGGCTGTTTATTGAGCGGTGAGTCAGCCACCGACAGACAGACCGGCAGCTCACCTGGAGGCAGACAACCAGCCGCCCCAGCCCTTCAACACAGTTCGATCTCTTTCCTACGCACACTACTTACCTATCGATCAATAAAACTCAGCTGAAGGTAGACATGAGAAAAAAGGTTTCAAAAATACCTCATCCCTTGAACTTCTAATACTAGAAAAACATGATTTCCTTTGCATAACTTTTCTTTAAATTAGTCAACAAATGAATGGTAATGAAAGTTATTCAATATAAATAATTGAGCCAATTTTAATAATTACAATATGCTGGATACCAATGCGGTATCTTGTAATACAAGTGTATGCTATAATTAATAACTACATATTACATAGATAAACTCTGACTTATAATTGATGCTACTGTCATTGTAGAACGTGGGCCTAAGCCACAATCTGAACATTCACTGCAGCCTCAACTAGACTCCTATGCTGGTTTTTACAACCATTCTGGTTTTTATGCTTATACACTCACAGTATTATTCTCATTAGTTATGACTAACAGGTTCAATCACCTGTTAGTCATAGCTAATATAGAAAAATTAGTCCCGTTTACTCTCAAAAATGGACATACATGGTAGTGGGCCGTAAGCTACATCTCGAAAGCAGGTGGAGCGTACCTATCATTCCCAAAACTAGAAAGCTTTAAGTACCTCGGAGCTGCAGGAGCTGCAGGAGCTGCAATCAACGAAAAACTTTACTAAAATCGACCACAAAATAACTAGTGCCAATCACTATTTCTTCTCGAGTATTGAGATCAAGGAAAACCTAATGAGCCTTGAAACTAAGGGTGTATAACTGTAATCATGTACGACTGTTGAGCCGGAACGTTCTTTGATAGTAATAGTTCTTAGTAATAATAAAGTGGAATGGTGACTTAGGACTATGGAGAAGTATGACAATAGAAGAGATTAAATCGGAAACGAGACTGCCGATTTCACATGATATGAAAGCAAAGAGAACGATAAAAAAAAAAAATACAATGGTCAGGGGCATGTGGCAAGAAATAATCCCAACCAACTCCCATTACAAGCCAATGAATGTGAGTGATGGGTACCTGGTCACGAGGAGGTGCCTGTGGGCGGGATCTAGAGTCATAGTCGTTAGTCATCCTGAGGGGGTGTCGGATGTACCCGTATATACTCTTTAGACTCCCGCTGATCCATAAGCACTAAGATACTAGCGCGCTCTGCCAGCGAACTCCTGAGCCAATGTTCTCCCTTGGCGGGGATCGAACCTGCACCTTTTAGCAGATATTCCTTCGGAGAAATCAGCAATTGAGGCTGTACTCATGACACGATTTTCCAAAAAAATGTTCTTCAAATTGCCCATTAATGAGGGGAAAATGAGGTCCGTTCAAAATTATATATATATATATATATATATATATATATATATATATATATATATATATATATATATAGGGGGGGGAGAACTTCGAAATTTCTCCATTACCCCTCCGTATAGTCAGATCGAAAAAGTGTATAGAAGTAATCTTATTGTAAATTTAATTGTCTTTAAATGCTGTTATATTCATATTTTTTCTAAGATTAATATTAACTGAGATACATGGAATTTTTAGTTTTCAGTAAACCCCCAACCTATTTATTTCCTAATAACTAGAATCTGTTATAAACTGAACCTCTTTATTCTAAGCTTAAATAACAAATATTGCTACCATGGGACCTTTATTATGCGAGATACACGGAAATTCGTTGTGCGATGACGTCACCAATTAAGGTTTTAGGTACTTGTCTCGAAATTATTCATTTGATTTATACCAAACTCCATATTTAACTACTTTATTCAACACTAAAGATCATATTAGTAATTGGCAGAAATCGGATCAGGAATAAGGGGGGGGTGGGGGATTGGAAAATTAAAAATATCTCCGTTATTGTTATTCGGATCTTAATACGTTATAGAATCAATCTTGTTAAACTATTGAAGCTCTACAATGTTTGCTATAGGCATTTTTTCGTAGGACATATTAAAGGCCGCACCCTTAGATATTTCTTTATTGCACAAAAATAGCATTTACTATTTTCTCAATTAAAATAGCCCGATAATTGAATGTAATTTCTATGAAGACAGATTTTTAACATTTGACCTGAAATGAAAAATAAGAAATAAGCCGGAATGTATTTATTTTACTACCCCCGCTGATCTATACATCGAATATCAGAAGATATTTCGTTCAAATACATTCTAATTCTTTTATTTCTTAGGAACACAAGTCAAATACATTAATACCCTTCTTCCTTTTTTTTAATTTATCCTCCTTCTTGAAATTTATAATCTGTCGGCGGAACTTGACATTTAATAACAAATAAAAAATAATACGGCAGTAACAAAAGTATAAACAAAACATATAAGAAAAAAAAAAAGGGTCTAGCTAAGGTCATTCACCAATATTACTGAAAAATGCAATCTATCGATTTTTGCCGGCCGTTTTCTCATGACTTATAGATCTCCAACACGGTACCTCATTATGACCATTCTTGACAGAATCTACTTAAACTCAAAGAATTAGGTAAAAAGGCCACAGGCATGAAGAACAAATCTTCCGCATAAGTGTGATTCCAAAATGTCTACTAATGAGATACTAATCGCCACTCAATGTTGTCAGAAATTTAACATTAACGTAAACCATAGAAAAAAAAGAAGAGATTCCTCAGATAGAGGATGCTTTAACTAAAAAGATTTCATACAGGAATGGCACGCTGATGATTCTATCTCACATTCTATTCAGTTTTTCCGCACTACGTGAACCTCAAAATGACATGATAAGTAGAATTAAGTAAAAACCGCAAGGGTTCGGGGTGGAAGGTACTGCATGATGAAAACGCAAAAGTAAAAATCTCGTTTAAATTAGATCTAAAGAAAAATGTTTGGAACAGTAATTGTAGGCATCTTTCTATACAACAAAATGTTATATCCAGGGGATTATACAGTTCGAAATTACCCCTCCTCAGGTTATTAGAATGTATTCTCAATTTCTGCCTTAGTTAGAACCTTAAAGAAACAAGTTAAAATGGGCATAAAAAAGTAACTGATATATTGTCCAGAAATAGTAATATAAGAAGTGGACAGGGAGGGAGGGGGGTTGCTGAGAACTCCAAAATACAATAACTCCCTAATATTTGAGTTAGAGAGAAATATATAGTACAAACAAAAGTAGAAGTGGATATTTTTGTGCGGCTGAAAACTAAATGAATTTCCGTCACGTAGGTGCTGCGTAAACATATCAGATTTACCACAGGCAGCAATGCACCATTGATGTCTTCATCCCACATTCTATTATCTATTTCTACCGAAATAAGAAGGCTGTGTTAACAGGACTTGAAATTTATCCTGGGCACAAAGTGTTTAACTATTAACTGAAAATTAAAAAATACAACTTTAATATTCCACTTAAAAAATAAATGTACATAAAGTACAATTGTGGAATACTTCAACTCCAACATTGTACATCCCTATGGATTTATGTGTATGTATGGGTGTGTGAGCGCACGCGCGTATGAGTTTCCTGGGTGTGTATGTGCTGTGTGCGTGCTTGCGCACGAGCGTGTGTGTGTATTGATTGATAATATATCCCAGGGAAATCTGCTAAAACACAAAGTACTCAGATAATACTTGAGTTAGAGATAAACGTATACAAAAAATATTACTTCACCTACATGATTGGTTTTATAACATTTTTCGCTATGACTCAAAATAACGATATACGAATGTTCAATTGGCTCTGCCTCTTAATGCCCAACTTGATTGGGTCTTACCTTAACCTTTAGTTTTACATGAAAGCGTCCAATATCGATTTCGGTAACAATCAACTAGGAAAGAATGATAGGTCTTGAAGAAACTTTTCGAAATTCCAGTGCCACGAAGGAATTTTTGGAATTGACAAAATGTAATTTAACATATTTTACTAGGCCAAGCTATTGGACAATGAGACTTGATGATGCCTTACATTATAAATAATGTAACGTAATAACCAAAAATATAAGGAATAGAAAAATAATATGTAATACAATAAAAATAATATATAATATAATACAAATAATACATAGTATAATAAAAATAATACATAATATAATAGGTTTATAAAAATAATATATAATTCAATAATTTGAAGTTAGAGTTGTAGCCCTTTTGGTACGTAAAATAATAGTAAATAAAAATAATATTAATGGGTTGGCTGCTCAGTGGAGAAGGAGTGGATACCAAGAATGCAAGAATGTATTCTTGTTGCTCACACAATAGTTTTATTGATTAATCAGAGTGCATATAAGGACGTGTAAAATAGAAAGAAGTATGTATATTAGCTTTTAATTTTCAAGGTTTTCTTGCTTGTACCAACCAGATTGTATTAAAGTATGTACAAATATATATATAAAACAAAAATAAAAAAAATTCTATTACATAAAATAATAGCAAATAAAAATAATACTAATGGGTTGGTTGCTCAGTGGAGAAGGGGTGGGTCCAAAAAAACAGATAATTAAAATAAGGAGAACAAAATAAATATATCTATATAAATATAAAACTGTAACCACTGACTGTAGATTGATTATTTTTTCTAAATTTCACGATACTTTTTCCTTTCACATGTCATAGACACCATAACTGCATTTTGTGTCTTTGGTGTCTATTTGTTACCTTTTCACGCATAAACGGCTGAAACACCGAATTTTATGAAACTTGGTATGTATATTACAACTAACCAAAATTAGGCGTTAGGTTATATTAATATTTTCGGCGACGAACAGGAGTGGGGTTTGTAAGAGAGGCCTGAAATTAAAAATAGCGATATTTCGTTTCTTATTGCTTTTTCGGCAAATATACACATAACAAAAGTTGTTTATTTTGTTATTTAGAGTAATTTTTGTTATATACACCTTTGACGTATACCTAAGTATAAATGAGTTATACGCAAAAAACTAAAGCGGGAGTCAACAATTTTAAAGGTCATAAAAGACTTAACCGAACTCAACAAACTCCGTATGTAATTTAGTAATAAAACCTCCCTGATTATAAGCTATATTAAAATTTCTTGGTACTAACAGGATTGGGGGTTATATGGGAAGCCTAAAATGAGAAATTGTGATTTTTCGTTTCCTATTAGTTTCTTGGCAAACATGCGCATAACAGCGGGATCAACAATTTGATTAGTACTTATTTAAGGGTTTTTAATAATGGTATATTATGACAAATGATGTTATGTTTTAGTCTTCATATAATAGTTCTTAGTAAGATTCGGATTAGTGAGGTTATAAATCTCCGTCGTTCCCTCATTTATTAATTTTCTATAGAAAATAACTTCGTTATTTATTTCCAATAGAAATGTAAAATATAATAGCATTTCTATTATTTAATTTGTATAATGTATTATTTAAACAAAGTTATCCTGGATTTGCACGGGGAATGATAGCGGATTTTGTAGGGAATCAAACTCTTAGGTTCTGATAATATATTATCTTATTTCCAATATCTTGATGTTATTGAAACAAATATGTACTATCATAACAATTAAACGTTAATGGTAATATTATTATGACAAAAACAATGTGCGTTTAAACTCGATATGACTGTTTAAAGATTACTTAGGTTGCAGGGAGGGCTAAGATCTCTTCCCCTCACTCACATTTTTGAATATAAATGAAATTATTTTTAGGGTACCACTATTATTTAATTCCATCAGGTAGATAAATTATTAAAATAATATTTTGAATCAATAATTTAAGGAAAACAATGTTGAATACACTCATGCAGGAGCGGAAGTTGACGGGAGGCTAAAACGGTTAATTGAGTTTGCTTATTTCCTGTGAAATGCTGGCATTAATGGAAGTGATTTCTACTAAGATTTACTATTACGAATATAATCTAATGTACAAAACTATGCATTAACTATATGTGCTCGGATTGGTTTTTGACAGGAAATAAGTATCATTAAAGATGATATTTAATTGTAATATATGCTATCCATGATTATGGTTTGAATCATTCAAAAACGGTGAGCCAAAAAGTGAAGGGATAGATTAGGAACACATTGTCATTTATTCTTCAAAACTAAAATTTCTATTCTATTATTCCCCAAACGCTAACTTTTAGGATTAGCTATTTCGAAAAAACAATACGTCGTGGAGGGAAGTGTAATTGTACTCTTTGAAGTCTTGCTATAAAAATACCATCATTAGTCAGTCAACAATTATTTCCCGGGCATCGCCTGGTACATTAGCTAGTATATATATAAAAAGAAGACTTTCTAAATTAATACTAAATGGGCGCCACCTACATTTTCAATGTTATAATCAGGGTCAAGGTAATGTAGAAACCTCTTGTAGTAAGGCGAGTACAAAAAAAAAAAAATAAAAAAAAAAAAAAAAAAAGAAAAAAAAAAAGGAAACGAAATAAACGATAAAAATTATATATATATAGGCTCCCCGCTGAGGGCGAATCTCTGCTATACCTATATTATTACAATAAGAATTATTGTCATAGGTCAAAAAATAGTATGGGGGGGTTACATTTAAAAATCATTTCAAATACTATTAAAACCTTATATTAAACAAAACACAAAAAAACCGTTACAGAAAGAGGAAAAATAAAACAAAATACTACTAAAATTATACAAATGCCTCCTAATTCACTAGATTATTGAATAGTGGCCATCGTATTGGGTAGCTTCCCCTAACAAAAATGTTCCTACCTGGCCAGGTTTTGGAAATTCAATACTGGAGAAAAACTCTGGATAAGCTCCCTTCCTTTGTGTCCACTTCTTATTCTTAAAAAAATAAAACGAATCCTTTGCAAAAAATGAAAACTCCAATCAAATTCTAATTCCAAAGGACACCTCCAAGATCTATTTCAAAATTCGAATGATCTTACTAGACGAAACATCAGTTCTAAATTTGATTGAAATGAGATGAAACAGTTTAGAAGCAGAAAACATAAACATGACGTACCTTTAGAAATGATTAATCTCCAGTACTACATCTTGGCGTTAGACTCTCCAACTGCGAACCCCGTAATAAGATTCATTACAATTCAGCCAAAAATAATTATTAAATTACATATCTAAATATTGTCTCAATAATAGGCCGTCAGAAAATAATTAAAAATAATTTTGAAACACATTATATGCGTTATAATTTATCCTTTTTAGGACGAAGACACTAAACAAAATTATAAGGAGAATATAATTGGGTATAGTATTCAAGAAGTGGAAAGAGGACAATTACTAAAAATCTGCAATTTGTTACTCAAAGAGCTGGAACAACCAACGAAATAGCTGATCTTAAACTGAGAAGGGAAGCGAGGTATGAAATTTGAGTCTTTAAAGTTCATGCATTTAACTTACAAATTGTCTAAATTAGTGAATAAATCATCCATTTTGTTAAAACAGATTAATATCTGAAGCCCAAACTTTGCTAATTATTAAATCATAACCATATTGGAAGTTAAGATCTTCGGAAGGATATTTAGTTTTTGAAAGACTAATAATTGTATTTCACTAAATAGCATAATTTTGAATATTTTGATCAATTGTTTGTGGGAGTACAACTTATTTTATCAATGACTTTAATAATCCTCACAACTCCAATATACCCTTTTAGAGGATTTTCCTTAAGGGAAATCAGCTGTAGTGGTCGTATTTTCGAAACGTTTCCTCAAATGTCTATCGGTCCTACCCAAAAGATGGCGAAAATTAAGTCGGTTAAAAACTGTTTATCTATCTATCTATCTACATTTATGTGTGTGTGTCGTGCGCCCGTGCCTGCTTGCGAGCGTGCGTGCTATTTTTGTTTCTTTCTTACCAAACTCGATACTCAAGCGTTTTATGTAAAAAAAAAAGAAGTTCGTTAATGGCTGAAATCCGTCTCGTAGAAGGGAGGAGTTAGAGGGGAGAAATTTCCAAAATTCATAATCCGTTATTATGCGTCGGATCGAAATTTAATGTCCTATAAATGTTGTTCTACAAATATTTTATCTATCATGAACATCAATCAAGATATTTGAATTTTTTAGTTTTTGGCTTTCAATAATCCTCTACTCCTACTCGTGTCATTTTAACTATAAGCTGTTATTTCATGTACCACTTAATTCCAAGTTTTAATACCAAATAAGGTTTTCATTGAAATTTTGCATTTCTGAAAAACATACAAATTCGTTGCGTGATGACGTCATTAATTATGGTTTTACGTCCTTATCTCGAAAATGTTAATTTAAGCTATACCATTCTCAATATGTAACCATTTCAGTCAACGCTAAAGATCATTTTTGTTATTGGCTGAAATCGTAGTTGGAATAGTTCCAAAATTTAAAATATTTCCGTTATTTTGAGCGGGATCACAAAATGTTATATAGTCAATCTTGTTTAAAATATTGATGGTCTACAATTGTTGTTCTATGCATTTTTTCCATAGCTCTAATGTTCAGCGAGTTATTCGTACTTGTTTTCAGCCCTTCCCCCTTTAGCCCCCATCTCATCGGGAGTTTACATAGAAATAGAGAATTTGTGGTAAGATAAAATCAGTAGTGTGGTATACCAGCCCGTGGGAAGTCTGATTAGTTTCTTTACGGGAATTAGTTAAAGACCTTAATCTTGTTGACCTTAAAACTACTGTATCGTACATTTACTAACTCATTGAAATTAAAGCATTTTTGTTATGAAACAAGCAATTAGCAATTAACAACTAAGAAACAAGCAAACTATTATTGTTGCTATTAGCAACAATAATAGTACTTTTGAAATACCTTATCAAGTAGTAATCTGTTTTCATTCTTTAGTTTGGTTATCTTCTCCCTTTCCTTTTGAAGTTGCGCTTCATAAGCAGAGGATTCATTTTGTGCCATCATAAGTGCATTTTTGGTGTTGAGTGATTCGGTCTTTACTTGGCTGATTTCATCTTTTGTGGAATCCAAACTTCTCTGAATGTCCTCTCTTTCCTAAATTAAAAATAAATCAATAAAACTCTTAATTTTTAATAAATAAGATAAGTTCAACATGAACTAACTAATAGACAATAAAGGGAATTGTAATAATGCAAATAGACTCGTGCAAAATAGATATAGCCTCGAGTTTGAATATTTTCTCAGAAGTACTCAAACCCTATCTTGATAGCAGATAATAATAGCAATGAATACCTAACTTATTGGGTTTTCCGGAAGTTTCGCCCAATCTATATTACGTGGACTAATATTTGTTCACAAACAGTAGTGGCAATTTTTATAGTTACGAAACTTTACAGCGGGTGTAAATGATGGAAATACTTTAGGCTACTTTGAAATGCATAGACAAAGAACATTGGGAACGTATAAATGCCCAATTTGGGTAATGGCTAATGCTTTTTGAGAAAGTGAAATTTAAATGACATATTTGTATGATATACTTCAATAAAAAAAATATAATAATGAAAAAATAGTACGACATGGATGAAAACATCTGATGGGTCAGAGAACATTTTTAAAATGTTCAAGGATGGCCGATTTCAGTTTGGAAGTTTGTTTCTTATCATGTCCAACAGTCCAACTATTTTCCGTTTATGCCTCTAGATTGCAACAAACTGGTCATTGGTCCATTGCAGGATTTATTTCTTTATATAAATTAATAGAATGATAGAAATAATTTGGAGCTGTCTGTTTTTATACTCACGTTTTAACAGATTTCCATTCAGGGAAATCAGCTATTGAGGTCGTACTCATGATGCGATTTTTGAAAAACTTCCTCAAATGTCCATCGATCCTACCTATGTGATGACGAAAATGAGGCCCGTTCAAAATTATATGTATATATATATTTGTCTATTAACGCTCTAGCGGTAGCATTTTTGTTTGATCGTTATCAAATATGATATTTAATCGTTTTATGTAAAAAGAAAGGTCAAGTAAGTAAGAAATCGGACCGATGGCGGGGAGGGAGATAAGAGGTGAATTTCGAAAATTATAATAATCTTCGTAATTATAAGTCTGATAGAAAAATTGGACATGACCAATCTTATTGAGAATTAAATTTCCCATGAATGTTGTTATTTAAATTCTTTCTCTATCACAAATATTAACCGAAATATTTGCATATTTTAATTTTCAGCCTTCAATAAATCCTCTTCTTTGTCATCGCACGATATGAATAAGCCAACAAATTAAGAACCGTTTTATTTCAAACTGAAATACCAAATGTGTGTTCAACGAATAGTATCTACATGCAAATACATTCTGATGCCCTCCCCCCCCCCCCACGTCTTTAGTTCTTGGATTACTAAAATTAGAGTGATAGGGATAAAAATTATTCTGGATCATTATAAATTGCAGCAATAGATATAGTAAATAGTTTTTAATAAAATTAATATATTATATTCAGATATATTTCAGTATGGTTTCTCTTTCCGGTTTAAAGTATTTCTATCTTTCAGCTCTGAGAAGTTGGCTGACCTGTTTATTTACATATCAGACACTTTCCGTTGTAGAGGTTATTAAAATAACTGAAAGGCTTCTCACTTTCTTTTGTATTTGTTCACTTAATATTTATGGCGGTTTTAAGTGTAAAAGTATGTACATTAATCTATTGTAAAACTTCACGATGGGAATTTGCTTAGTTTAAACAGACCCTGCTTGACGAACTTTATACACATAAATAAAATATATTTAATCCTGTCATCTAAAGACTCATGAGCTGTTCACGGAAAGCAGATACAATGATGATTGAGATATACATTTTTATATATCCGTGTTCATATTACGTCTATCGACAGTAAGGCTTATTAGCATGACCTACTTACAGATTACGACTCCGTTCTAATCAGGGTAGGATTAATTATTCCCTAAAGCAGGTATGGGCAATCTTTGACTTGTTTCGGGCCAAACTTTAATGTGCAAATACGCTCGCTGGCCGCTTTTAAAAGTAGTGTTCATAATTTCTAACGATAGATATCGGATATGAAATTATACGACAATGTAATTATAACACAGTTTGTTAAAATAACAAATTGAAATGAAAAAAAAGTAAGTACAACATTATAATTAAATCGTAAAATTTGGAATTATTGCTAGCAAAGAAAGTTAAATAGCGACACCCAAATGAATGAGACAATTGAGCTTGAATTTGGGAAACTAATCCATCGATATTTGGATTAATTCCCCTGATACAAAGGGGTAAAGAATTTTCCAAATTATCGTCAGTCATCCTTGGACGATGTTTTGATTTATTAACTTTATCATTGAAAGGAACTGTTCGCATTTACAAGTACTACCAACCGCACAAATCTCTCCTCATCTTCCTCATTTGGAGTTGTGTAATATTTTTGTTTAATTGGGCTTTTCTAAATGTCTCGCTGGCCGGATCAACTCTTCCCGCGGGCCAGTGGTTGCCCACATATGCCCTAAAGTAAGCCCATTAGAAAATTAATATCCATGCTCTCAAACCAAAGTCTCAAAAGATTTTTGAATCAAAAATAATTTGTCAGATAGTAGACATATAATTCTAAAAAAATAAAAAGTCTTAGTTCTGAAAAAAAAAAACACTTCTGCGTCTAGTCAATCTTAACAGTATCCTATGTTATACATTCTAAGAGCTACATTAAATAATAATATAAAAAAAATTAACCTTTTTAGCTGTATTATATTTTTCTTGAAGGGTAGTAAGAAGACTCTTCAAAGAATGTATCTCTTTAAAGGAATTGGAAATAACCTGCTCGTCCGATTTCAATAGTGCCTTGAGAGTTGAAACTTGTATTTTCAAACTTGAAACCTATAAGTCAAATAACTTTTTAGAATAGTAAAAGAATACGATTACTTACATACTCTTATCTAATTCTTAATTCCAAAGAAACTAGCAACAAAACAAAATAGATTTCCTGTAAAGATTTACCAAAGATCAATGATTTCCAATTGTTGCGTTACAGTATACTCAACTGTAAGGCTTCATTGTCCTCAATATTTTTATATTTCCCGTTCGTGGCTGAAATCGAACCAGTGGGAGGGGGGGGGTTAGACGGGAGAATATCGAAAATTCTTAATATCTCCGTTATTATGCGTCGAATTGAAAAATTGTATAGATCCAATCTTATTAAAAATGTAATGATCTATAAATGTTCTTATGTACGTATTTTCTCTATCTTGATTATTAACCGAGATATTTGCATTTTATAGTTTTTGGCCTTCAGTAAACTCCCTCCTACTCATGTCATATTAACAATAAGCTGTTATACAATGAAGTATATTATTTGAAGCAGAAATACCAAATATTATTCTCATTGATCTTTTACTTTTTGAAAAAATGCAAATACTTTTCTCACGAGGGAAATCTGCTCAGTTTACGCAGCCCCTGCTTGACAGACTTTTTACTATTGGGATTTAATTAAACGTTGTCAATAACAAATCTCTCAATAAGCACTGAAAATAAAAAACACTGACGACCAAAACGTTTTTAGTGACTACTTGAACTCTTAAATTACCTGAGACGTAGCTGACTTGATATAAATATCCTTTGCTTCGAGCTCTTCTTTTTGCCGCCTAAAAGCGTTCTTCAAGAACCGATGAAGAACCTTAAACGCCAGAATCATTGAGCGTTCATCAGGAATGTTTGCATTTTCAGACATAATAGGTGGCACTGATTCTACTTTTGAGCATAAGTGGGCCCTAGAACAAATTAGAATTAATCACTACTTATTATTACTAATCAAGGGGTTAGCATAATAAAACAGCAAATGTTCCCTAAAAGCTAATAAATCTATTAGTTCCCTAAAAGCTCCGGATTTCGAAGTATTCGTTGGCAATGATGGGGAACTCCATCAATTTATTTTATTAGTATATTTTCCCCTCAATACCTATTAAAATACTTTTAACCTTTAAACGACAATGAAGTGTCATATGTGACACCTATGCCATAAGTTGTACACTCATGAGCTTGTAACAAACAGGACAAGACTGGTGTGCTCAATACCCTCCTATTCAATAGTCAACTACATGTCAAGGTCTTTGCACGCTCTGTCCTCCAACATTTCTCGTACTTTTTCGGAGTGTTTGTGCCGGTAGGTGTCGTATTTGACACAGCCTTGTTGTTAACTTCCTTTTTGTAAATTGTCTATGAGACTGAATTCGCTATTTATCACTGAAGATGAGACTAGAAATGAACTTTTAAGACAAATGGAAGAAAGTAATAGTAATTTATAAATAATAAAAAAAAATAGAAGAGGTACCCGTCTTTGCTGTAAATGCCAAAGAAGTATTTACGATGAACACACTATGGTTGCCCTGAATGTTTTGCCAATAACGAATCGTCAAGTGAATAGTTTCATGTTTTTTTCTGTTTGTTTTTTTGCATTATTTTTCTTATAAATGAGTGTCCATTGATTTTTTTTTTGTACTGTGTAGGCTAATATTTGTATATAATTTTTTATACTTAGGTATATTTTTGTATAATAATAATATGCTACTAATATATGCTTCTTTGTTTATGTATTTCGTAAGTAAAGGTTAAGTGTATAATTACATAGTATGTTATTATATAATAAATATTACATAATAATTATTATACTATAAATATAGTTTTTGGATTTTTATTTAATATTTCATTTTAAGCTTTCATTGGTGACGAGGGAGGGGGGGGGGGGGTACTATCAAGCACACGCGCACACTAATTCAATATTCTTCTTACCTTTTCTAAATGTTATTTTGAGACAAGAAGAGTGATTCTGAGCAGAATAAAATGGAAAATATGCATATGGCAGGTAGGTGTCATGTATGACACCTACTTGTCAAATTTTTCCTGGGTCACCGCCTTGTCGTTCAAAGGTTAATATGGTGTCAACAACAACGTCAGTGATAAGTCACGTCAGCTTGGGCTAACTGCAAGTAACGACTATTTTCAAGTCATGTTGGGAATGAGGTTAATATTATATGAGTCGGTGGCCGAATAAAATCCTACACCGGTGAGATTACACCAGGATCCCCAAGAGCTCATCCAAAATCCTCAAAACTTTCTTGGCTGCCTTAATTTTGCATTTATAAAGGCAGGCATGAAACATTTGACACCTTGACTACAGTTAGAAAAATCTTTATTATTTGTGATAAGCGATCTATTTTAATAAATTATGAAGTTGGAAGCATAGGTATTTAGATATATATGTTTTCTCGCAAAACTTCAGTTTTATTAGCAGATTTCCCTTAAGGGAAATCAGCTATTGAGGTCGTACTCATGACGCGATTTTCGAAAAATTTCTTCAAATGTCCATCGATCCTACCCAGGAGATGACGAAAATGAGGTCCGTTCAAAATTATATATATATAATTGGTCCGTTCTCATATATATATATATATATTTGTCTGTTAACACTCTAGCGGTCACAATTATTGTTTAATCGTTACCAAAATCGATATTTAGTCGTTTTATGTAAAAAGAAAGATCAAGTTCGTTAACGGCTGAAATCGGTCCAGGGGGAGGGGGGTTTTAGAGGGGAGATTTTTCGAAAAGTCGAAGTATCTCCGTTACTATAGGTCGGATCGAAAACTTGTAAAGAACAAATCTTATTATAAATTAAATGTACTATAAATATTGTTATACATTAATTCACTATCTTGAATATTAACCGAGATATTGACATTTTTCAGTTTTCAGCCATCAGCAAACCGCCACTTCTACTCATGTTACATAAACAATACTCTGCTACATAATAAAACACATTATTCGAAGTTTAAATACCAAAAATTGTATTCAAGAGACCTTTATTATACGAGATACATGCAAATATGTCCTGGAGATCCCCCCCCCTCGTCTTAAGGTTTTCGACTACTAAAATTTGATTGATAGGGATAACAATTATTCTGACTCATTATTAATTACATAACTCGATATAGTAAACAGTTCTCAATAAAATTAATATGTTATATTCTGCTATATTTCAGCTATAGTTTTTCTTTCCGGTGTGAAGCAGGCAGACCCGTTTGTTTACATTTCTAACCTAACGCTTCCTGTCGGTAGGTTACTGAAATTGGATGAAACATTTCTTATTTCCGTTTGTATTCATTCACGGTGGTGTTGTGTTACCATTATGTAGATTTATCTATTACTAAACTTCACGAGGGAAATCTGCTTAGTTTACGCAGCCCCTGCGTGACGGACCTTTCTATATTGCAAATATGTCATGCAAAGCAATGGCCAATGCTAATGAAAAAACAGTTAAATGAGTGCAACAGAAACACTGATGTTTCATTATTCTTTGGTCAATATGACGTTTTAAGAATTCTTTGAATAGACCTTTGCCCTTATTTGATAACATAATGATAAGAATCCTAACAATATAGACTTGTTGCATTTATGACGGCTGCTTGTTTTTACGAATGCACAATAACGTACACTATTTTGAGTGTGTTGAACTCACTAATTCCTGGTATGTTTTATTGTTTAAAGTTCATACGTGGTATTTTTGATTTCTATTTTGATCTTGGGCTTCAAAAAAGGCTTATTCAGTAAATAGTGCGTGTGTGTGTGTGTGTGTGTGTGTGTGTGTGTGTGTGTGTGTGTGTGTGTGTGTGTGTGTGTGTGTATGTATGTATATATATATATATATATATATATATATATATATATATATATATATATATATATATATATATATATAAAGACCAATTACATTGGGTGTTTTCTTCTGTATGAAAAAAAAAATTCTTCCAAAAGAAAAAAAAAAGATTATTCTGTGGTAAGAAGGCGGGGAGATGTAAGAGATTTTTTTTGTTTATGGTAAGAAGACTTATACGTCAGTACTTTTTCGCACGATGTCGAGAATATTTATGATTTTACCTTTTTCTAGAAACCCCAGACAGGACGGTGCTTTATGATCTGCAAACTTAATGGATTTTTTACCTCTTAAAATTGTTTAAATACATAGATTTACTTCCATAATTATAAAATTGTAGACTTAATATTGATAAAAAGGCAGAAGAACACCTTTAATAGAAAATACCCTTCTTTTCCTGAGACATGGATATTTCATTTATTTTCTACCCAGTACGTGCGATTAATAGTCAAATATTAGCCAAAATAAGACTGAGAAATTAATTGTGTGATACCATGTCCAATCAAGCTCACTCTCCTTGAACGAACAATTTAATAATTATGATCAACTATTTAAATTCTTCTACCTGTACTCCTCAACTCACATTAACTTTTAGCAAAATGGTAATCCCTTCATGAAGCATCAATTATAAAATAAGTTAAGCTGCTCGACTGAGCCTACACACAACGATCTCTTAAAATGACTGATATGTAGTAAAAAGTTCTTGTTTGAAAACAATTATGACTTTGTGACCTTCAAATCTTTGGCGCTGAGCGGAATTAAAGTCTTCATACGCCATCTAAGTGTCCATTTTATTATTTTTATTTCATTATTATTTTTTTCTCTATTTTATTATTAGAATTTATGGCCACAAATTGTAAATTTTATTTATGTATTTGTTTTATTCCCCCCCCCCTTTAAAATGTATGAATGTAATTTATGATGCTGTTTAAATACACACACATACGCAAAAACCATGTAATGTCCATGATGGAGCATGGGAAATAAATGTCTATATTGAAGGGTTACTGCTGTATATAACACATTAAAATAATAATAATAAATTAAATGAAATATGTGAATAGAGTACATTATTAATTTAAAAAAAAAAACTATACACAATACTAATTAAAATAGGAGTTGAATCATATGCCATAAAACACTTGGCAAATCTAGAATCGTGGTTTCGGTTTTCGCATTAAGTATGAATTTTATAGGGGCAACCACACCAAATAAAACCGTTTGTCTCACCCTTTTTAGATGAGTGTGCTCCGTCTCGATTAGCTGCAGTAGCATAGAGTGGATGATGATAATTTTTAAAAGTGAGAAAAGCATTTAAGGCAATAAAAAAGTATGGATTATGTTTAATGATGAAAGTATTTTATACGAAAAAAAAGTACCTTCTTTTAGCCAAGTGTTTCTGAAAGCTGGGAGAGAGGTCTTGAAGGGAGAGTGACTTCTTACATTTTAATTTTGTTTGTGGAGCAAGTGCTCCCAAAGAGGTGTATTCTAAATTTGTCACAGATGTAACTTTCTGAATAGCAGGAGGTTTTAACCTTGCAACTTTTTTTGGTGTTCCAAAATGAGTCACATAATACAATTCTTGATTTTTCTTCTTTAAACGCTCTTCTGCTGCTTCATTGGCCGTCTGAGAATCAGAGAGCTTTCCTTTCCTAGAATATACCATGTTTCCAGAAATTCAAAAATGATGATAACAGTTACTTTAAATTACAATAATTGTGAGCAATTTAAATATTTAGTATAAATTATAGGTAAGAACCAGCTGTTGTAGGCATGCGTGTAAATCATAATGTGGCGCGCAATCGCAGACTGGCCAACCGGTAGAGGGCTCCCCTCACTCCGAGCTTCCCAATGGTCAGTCTATTTCAGTCCTCCTTGCGGTCATACTTTCTCAAAATATCTTTCTTTTCAGTAGTTTCATGCTGTCCAGTATTATCACACATCTCAACCACCCAAATAAATTAGTACATTAGTGGAAGTGAAGCTTAAAGTTGGACCTTTGTTTAGTTTAATGGTTGTATTTATCTCGTTGACGTATATTTCGTTTCCAAGAAGTCCTTGAGTATTTATAAAACAAAATTTTCGTTTGTCTCTTTCTTCAAAAATGTGGAATTTATAATGGTAAGTTTGATCTTGTACCGTTGTCACTTAAATAATTTTTCTTTTAATTGCGATGTTTGTAACAGAAAACAACTTGTTGCTTCTGTTCTATCCTCTGAAGCGAAAGGTTATTGTTTTGATACGTAGGTCAGTAATATTTTGATTTTGTATACAGGCAGTTTTTTTTTTAGTCGAGTATGATTTGTATTATTTTATAGTATATTATTGGTATTAATTCTGAATGCCGTATTAATGTATCTACTCACATTTTATACTGTGAATTATTACAATGAGGTGTTACTTTTCATTTTTTTTTCTTTTAATTAAGGTATTGGTGAAGCACAACATTTGAAATAGGAGTCCACACTTATAAATGTATAATAACAACTTTTCAATGAATGATCTAGGTCTGTAATGTGTGCATTGAAGTTTGCATGGTAATTAATTTTAAGACAGTTCTGTCCTGATTTGAAAAATAACTGTGCATGCAAAAGGAGAACCACAAATATTAGATAGATTAATTTTAGGTAATTTATTATGACTAATCAAATAATGTTTGGATTGTCACTGATTACTGCCAATTAACCATTAGTTTTTCTTAAAACTGTTCTGGTAAAATACTTTTTTTTTTTGCCTTTAAATTTTATTACAATGACATTATTGTTGCTTGAAAAATATTGTGTGAAGCATTTTGACCGGTATCAGGGTTGTGAAATAGTATTGGTATTTCAGACTTTGGATTAATTGTAAGCAGTATGGAAGGGCATAATGCTGATGACAGCTCTGGAATTAATATTAGTGATGTCAGTAAGTATTGTTTCACGATTTACCTCTTCAGTAGCATGATTATTTGGGCAACTAAAGTTTATTGAAGTATCGTGAAAGTTACTTTATTTTGCTTCGAAAAGAATTATTCAGTATTTTCTTTTGTTTAATATTTTTATTGCATCATTGGTTTTTAATAACACTCACTTAATTTTTCAAAGCCACTTCTTTATTATTTTGAAGTTTATTTTCTTTTAAAATTTCTTTATTCTACGTTTTGTTGTGCATGTTCCTTATTAACAGCTATGCCATTCTAGTCTGTTAGTATTTGTTTGTCTCTGCTATAATTAGTAATTTGCTTTTAGAATGCAAAGCTTCGGAAGAAAATAAATCTAAGAGTAACAGTTATCACAACTTTTACTTACTTTAATGAAACTGAAACTTAATTTTTACTTAAATAATAAAGGTTCTTTAGTGTTACACATAGCTTCAGAGAAAATTATTAAGTTTAATTAGCGTTTAAATATGACAAAAGTATTTAACTTATATACTTTATATATAAACATATGAATCATCTAACAAGTTATTTTAGTATTTTATTTAGTTTTGCTGGTACAATTGTCTGCAAATAGCTATACATATAATTTGTTAAACACCAATATAAAATTAATTGACACCCATTATGTTATTCATTGCATGCCATTTAACAAACTTTTTAGTAGAGTAGGCTATGAAATCAGCCTTTTTTTTTTTTTTCACAAATTCACTGCATACAAATATATATACACACACACCATATACTTATTATCTCTCCCTCTTAAATTGATTATCTTACAAAAACTTTATTTTCTGGCATGCTACAATTTTAAATTCAGGGGTATTTTTTTATTGAAGATGTTTTTTAAGTTTTATGGAAGATTGTACAGACCTAATTATGTTATATCATTGCTTGAAATCTTAAATTTGGTATTTTTATAATTTCCTTCAATAAGTGCCCCTGTTTGTATTGAACATTTTAAATATACACTAGTGTGGACATCTCCATGAGTTAGACAAATTTGAATTTGTATGATTAGAGGAGTGTTAATGGAAGATGGAAGACCTCCCATTAGTCCAGTCATTTTTTTCAAGGTATCCCTGTTGTTATTGTTGAAAGGGCTATATGGTGACATTATTAAAATATTTTGCAAAACCTTGTTTCACTGGAACTTCAGATTAAATAGACATTGAATCCCTTAACTCTCTGTCAAGCTCAATCAGGTATCCTACAATCAGCCAGAATTCATCTGGGTGATCACAAAAACAAATTTGTATTATATTTCATTGCATTTGGAAAGTAATCATAGACGCCCTAAAGTATAATAATATATTTATAAAAACAAACCAATGTTTAGATTTATGCATAGATATTTTTTCCCATTCCTAAAATAAAACTGTTGTGTGTATGTATATGTATATATATATATATATACATATACATATACATACATACATACATACATATATAAAAGCTTAAATTAGGTAAGTTAAGTTTGTTTTGTTTTCGGTCCCATTATATTCTTTATAGGAACTTGAAGTATTTAATGTATGTCACATACGGGATAATTTAACTCGGACTAAAATTAATGTTCATATCTACGAGATTGTAATTTGATAAAGTGCTTTAGAATAGCAAAATCAATAACTAAGGTAAGATGTTAGATTTCGTAAAACCCTTGACTTTTATCCAAATAATTATAACACAAAAAATATATAGAAAATAACTGTTACTTAAACTCTACCTTAAAAAATTAAGTCATTGTAACGTTATCCAGATTTCTTTTCTCTGTGTATATTAAATAAGAACAGAATATCATGTTGATTTTATGGCATTATAGCATATATGGGTTGATCATTAGCTGTGTCGCTAGCCACATTGTGGTCCGAATAGGATTGAAACCTGTGGGCAATCCCTCCAAATTAGCCATTGTAACAAAAAGTGAGCATTCATTTTTTAATTTTCACACACATACACATATAAATGTATTCTATGGGTGGTTAAACCTGATTCTTCAATTTTAGGTTGACCCATTATTGATCAAAGTGATAAAACACTCTTACTTTAATTCATAAGATCTTTTATATTTTCATTAATATATTCCGCAATATATTTTGAGCTTATTTAATTGATCGTTCTCAGGGGAAATAAATAAAAAACAAGATGTATAGCATTAAGGCAAGGTTTATAACTAAATTATTTAAAAACATCGGAAAAATAATATATGTATGTTTGTGTGTGTGTTTATGTTTGAAACACTTAGGGGAATGCAATAAAAAAATTATAAAGGCTTTTTTGAACCGAAGTGGAAGTGTTCATCTCTTTGACCAATAATGCCTCAACCTAAAATTTATATATAGGCTATTTACATACAGAAAATGAGGAATTAATCAGAAGACTCTTGTTTACATTTATAAAGCATACATCACTATTGATAGCATGTCTATGTTTTAATAGAAATTATTTTTAATGTAGATTAAGGCTCTTTTCAAACTCTTGCAGATTTTGATAACAATGGGTCCATTCCTAATTCCTTGAAGCTTCAGCCTCTTCTTTGGCAGAAAAGGGAGGGGGGGGGAAGTAATATGGTTGCTTAAAACAAGCATTATTTCAGAAAGTAATATTCCAATTTACGGGGAAGTATATTAAATAATGGCTTTAATTGGTGCGATTATTTAAAATTTAATATGAAACTTCTTATCTACCATAAATCAGGGTAACTTTAGACAATTCACAGAAAAATTATGTGATGCATAATTTCAAAGAAACACTAAGTTGTGTGTTGTATTGGTGATAAATAGAAGAATATTCAGTGTTTACCACTAATTTATATACCTAAAGTAGCCTCATTGGGCTAAAACAATCGCAGTTTACTACTCTATTGAACTTGTAACACTCTGTAGTTACTATCTTTGTTTAGAAGCTCTGAAAATGTAGTTTCAGTTGTGTAGATTCATTTTCTTAATTCCTGGATATCAAATTTTCTTTTGAAAGAGATAATTAATTTCATAAATACTGAATGTAGAAATTAATATGCATAATTTTATTGGCTGCGTGTTTAATTTTTATAAATAAAATCCATTAAATTTTTGTAAGTTGGCATTTCATAAATTCATGAGTGCTTGCCAGTGCATCTGATTTAGGGAAAAGGATATACTGCTATCTGACATGGTTAATGTTTAATCCCTAAACCACCTACCCTTCTGCACAGAAAACATAACCTTGTTATTTCCATAAAATTTTAAATTCTTTGCAATGAATAATATACACATGCCCATTTGATTTTAACTTTCATTGCGTTCATAAACATGTAGAGCTGTAGTGGTAACAATAAAAAATAAAGTGAAGAAGATATTGTCGAATATATGTTTTACATATTTTTCTTTTATAAAATATAGCCTTGAAACCTTGAATTTTTAATGAGAAAGTATCATTGGTACAGTATCTATTTGATTGTTGCTTAATAACTAACTATCTAGTTCACTTTACATATTATCTCTAGATACTGCAAGAAATAAATGATGGTGAAAAGATAAAGAAAGTAACTCTTTTGTGAATACGGTTAAAATATCTGTTCAGCCATATATCATAATTTGGTTTATTGCGTTCCTATAATATTGAACTAACCCCTATAAACTAGGAATGTAGCTCATAGCTTCTTCCAGTTTATTATTAACAGAATCTAACTGTTTGATATTTATGCTATCTAACTTTTGAACAGTCTTCATTTTCTAATTTAACTGATTCCCTCTTATCAGATTATAATTTGAGTGACTTGGCTTTGTTTGGAGGTGGAGTGAAGTAGATGCTTAAAACATTATTTTGTTTTCTTCTCTGATAAGTTTTTAAAATAATTTATTTCATTTAATGATTTAATTATTATTTTTATTTGTTTTTTTTTTAGTCGAAGTAATAGAAACTGATACTGCATTTGGTTCAATGCAGCCACGAAGGCCAAGTGCTGAAGGCATTACTTCTGGTGCATATGTTAAAATTATTGAGCAACCGGCATCTAAAGCCCTGAGGTAATAAAATATTTGCTGTTTTCTGCATATTTTATATGTGTGTGTGTGTATATATATATATATATATATATATATATATATATATATATATATATGTATATATATATACTGATCACATCAAATTTAATTTTTTTAGAACACTTGTACGTAATTAATAGCTGCTCCAGGAACTTTTAGTATTAGTAAAAATTAAGGTATTTGGCTCAGCAATTGTTGATTGACCTTTGAGCGTAAACATTTATTGAGTCTCAATATATTATCATAATTTGTTTCATTGTCTTTTCATAATATTCAAGTAATCTCTTGGAATGTGCTTGTTGCTTGTTCCTGTTTATTATTAACCGAATCTAACTGTTTGTCATTGATGCTTTTTTTTTTTTCAATGGTCTTCATTTTCAAACTTATCTGATTCCCTTTTATCATACTTTAATTTTTGAATGATTTTGCTTTGTTTAGAGGTAGAATAAAATACCACTATGTATTTTCAAAGTTTTCTTAATGTATTTATTCCTTTTTCTCTTAGTATAAGTGAACTACTTCTGGCTAATCATTGTAACTGCCAACAGTTGACTCATTAAAGGAATTATTGAGAACAATAAGTGATTAAGTTTTTAAATTTATTGTTTAAGGTAATGGTTAATAAACTACGTAGCTGATTCTGTCGTGTGTTTTAAATTGGTTTGACATGAATTAAAAATAATTATTTTTGGTATTTTAAATGAAAAATATGCAAATTAATAATTTAATGTAACATTTATTAAATGATAATTGTTTCTAGTAGGGAAAGGGTGGGTAAGATGACGAAAGTAAGCTCCTAAGATTTTTACTGTTGACTCTGATTGATTTTAAGAATTAAAATTGAAGACATGAGTTCCTTGATCTTTTGGTTTAATATAGTGAAGTAGTTCAGCAGCTACTTTAATAAAGAAGTGGTAAACTTTCATAACATAAATACATGGAGGTTGGGGAGCATAATGTGACCATTCATCCTGCCTTCTCATGCTTTTGGCAGATATTATTTTTTTTTTTTAATATTTTAATTGCAATGTTTAGTTAATTGATCTTGTTGATATGAATTCACAGTTTTTCTTATTATTTTTTTAGGTTCAGGTATGAGTGTGAAGGTAGATCAGCTGGAAGCCTTCCAGGGGTTAACTCAACCCCTGAAAACAAAACATTTCCTACTATTCAGGTAATCTTGGAAATGAATAAGTATTTTATTTTCTTAAATTAAATTTGTGTTGTAGGAAAGCTTGTGATAGGGAAATTTAAAAAAATGTACTATAAGAACTTTTTCATTAAATACTGAAGTTTTATTATTTGTTACTAATCTAGGATATGTTTAATTAAGATGTAATATCTTTACAAACCACTCTGACACCTTGAATTGGAAGAATTGGCTATGTGAGAAAATGTTTTGTTTAGCTAGCAATTAGACTGTCTAACCCAGGTTGAAGAGGACCTACAAACAGAATAAAACAAAACCCCAGCGAAGTTTCTTTATAGAAAATATTAAATATTTTAATTTACTATTTTTAGTTAGTCCAAATTACTGCTAATGAGTAATTCTTAACTGGATATTTTCTTATTTTTTATTCTCTATAAACTACTAATATTTTATATTTCTCCTTTTAGATTGTTAATTATAAAGGTCGGGCAGTGGTTGTTGTCTCCTGTGTTACAAAGGACGCGCCTTACAGGCCTCACCCCCATAATCTTGTAGGGAAAGAAAATTGTAAAAAGGGTGTATGTACTGTTGAAGTGAGCGGAGAGTCCATGACTGCAACTTTCGCAAATCTTGGGATCCAGTGTGTTAAGAAAAAGGACATAGAAGAAGCTCTTAAAGTTAGGGAAGAAATCAGAGTTGACCCTTTTCGAAGTGAGTATTTTGTGGATGGTATAGAGTTTTATTAAATGTACAAATGAATGTTCAAAGTTAATACTTCAGCAGATTCCCCTTATAGTAAATCAGCTAAAACCCATGCCTTGATTATCAACAAAATTTCTTCAATTGTCCATTGATCCTAGCAGTCATAATTTTTGTTTGACCATTACAAAACTCTATATTTAAACGTTCTCTGAAAAACTAAAGATCAAATTCATTATGGCTGAAATTGTACTAGTGGAAGAGGGAGGGTTTGGGGTGGGATTTGATTTTCTATAAATCTTGTTACATACATTTTTTTTGTCTATCTTGAATATTGACTGTGTTATTTGCATTTTTTTTAGTTATCAGATTTCAGTAAACCCTTGCTTTTAGTCATTGCACATTAATAATAAGCCAAAATATCATGGAAAGTCTTATTCCAACCTTATATACCAAATATTGTTTTCAACGGACTTATATTATATGAGATACAGGCAAATATCTAGTTTAATAACATTATTATTAACATCTAAGATTTTTTGAACTTGACTTAAAAATGTTTATTTCATCTTTACCATTCAGTATTTAACTTTTTCATTCAACACTAAAGATCATGATAATTAAAGATTGAAATCAGACAAGGAATAGGTAGGGAGGGGGATTCAAAAATTCAAAATATTGCTGTTATTATTAATCAGGTCAAATAATGTTGTAGAACCAACTTTTGTAAATTATGCTCTACAATTGTTGTTCTATACATTTTCACGTAACTCAAATATTGAGTTATTGATACTGTTTTATGAGTTATTCATCCCTCATTAAACCCCAGATAAATTGTTTTGAATTCAATTTTCAGTGTTACAAAATTATTTTGAAAATAAATATAAGATTTTTTATTTATAGCTTTCATTTATAAATACATCAGTACCCAATTTTGCTTAATGGAAAAGTTTGGCATTTGCAGTCTTGCTGACTGATTTCCTTTGAAGGAAATAAGCTATGAAGGTTATACTCAGGACTTGATTTTCTAAATAATTCTTCAAATGTCTTATCAGTCCTATTTAGGAGATGAAGATGCTATTCAAGTTTGTGTGGGTGTGTGGATTTATTTATATAGTCAGTTATTGTCCTAATGGTCACAATTTTATTTGATTGTTACCAACTTCTGCATTTAAATATAATGCTTGCAAAACTTAAAAAATCAAGTTTGTTAATGGATGAAATTAGTTCAGGCGGCAAGAGGACAAAAATCTTACATCTATGTACTCTATGTCTTACAAAATTGTTTTGTTTATTTTCTCAAACTCAATAAGTAATGGAGTTATTTGTATTTTTAGTCAATCGAAAATTTGTCTTGTATTATAAAGATATGCCCTTCCAAATAGGGTTAACAGTACTAATTTTTTTTATAAATTGTAATCAGGTTCTGAATAACTTCTTCTTTCTTGTTTCATTTTCTTCCCCCATATGTGAAATATGGTTATTTTATTTTATCTAATTTAAGGTATGTTACTGTATAATAATTTGAGATTTTGTTTTATTGACTAAACCACTTCTTATAACTTTCTATTTGTACATTATCTGACCTAATAATCTTTTATTTTTCCAGCTGGGTTTGGTCACAAAACTCAAGCTAGCAGCATTGACCTGAATTCCGTGAGACTATGTTTCCAAGCATTTTTGGAGGGGCCTCAAAGGGGAAAGTTTATTAACCCCCTTCCTCCTGTGGTGTCAGATCCTATCTATGACAAAAGTAAGATGCAACATTTATTTTTTAATACTTTTATACAATATATCATGACTGTCAAGTAAGGCATAAATAAAACTATCTATATCATTCCATATAATTATGAGTTAACAAAGTTTAAGCCTTTTTCAGTAGGAACATTGTTTTAATTTTGGGAAAAAGAAAGCACTGTTTATATTTCCTCTGATCTCAATATTAAACCTTGAACTATATTATTATTATTATTATATAATGTAAGGAAAAGGGTCAATATTGTGCTCTCATTCTACACAAAAGTTTTGTCAGCATTTGTACAGTACAATAACATTGTATTTAACCCTTAGGCTGCTACAGACTGATATATCAGTCCGGTGTTTCCTGTGGCAGGAATGCTACGGACTAATATGTTAACCCAGAGGGAGATATGCCCTATTTTCTATGGACTGATATAATAGTCTGCCTTTCTTAGCGATAAGATTTCTATGAGCTATTATTAAGTTCTTCCTCTATTGACTTTTATAGAAGCTGCAGTGCCCTTCAATGCTGATAGATGACTTAGGGATTAACTTTTCTCATTTTTAGTCTCCCTATACTGAGATTCCCTGTATACCTATCCTATCTCTTTTTCAATCTCAAGTAACGTTACTGATTACCTGCAATTTATTCTTGCTTAGTCAGTATATTTTCTGCTTGTCAAGTGAACAGTTGAGTACTTCAAAATGTCCAGAAAGATGTTCAAAAGATTTTTTTTTGATAAGAAAGTTTTATTATAACTTTTTGAGGATAAGAGTGAAAAACAATTGGAATGGGAATTATATGATTAATGCTAGGACATAAAAAGAATTCAGTAGATGGGGCTAGACTATCCCTCATCACTGAATACTCTCACCACCTGAGTACTACACAGCCTAAGGGTTAAAAAATAACGACTCCTCAGTGCATGCTCTCTCTTGTGTTTGAATGTCTTGAGTCACTTATCTGCCAACTCTGGAACACCTCACCAGGTACCTTTTGATCCAAAGAATTTGCTAACATTGTTTTTGTTTTCCTCCTGATTATTGAACTGTCCTTAGAAGAGCATGAGCCACTGTGCAAAAATGTAAGTAATAATCAGAGTGACAAGATTGGACTGTATACAGGGTGTGACAGAAGTTCTAGACCATTAAGTTCTCCAATTGTATTGAGAGTTATTCTAGCAGTAAGCTGAGGACAATCTTGTTGCAGAAGAACTCGATTCTGATTGTTCAGGGCAGGATATTTCTGAACCAGAACATCATACACCCACTCAAGTTGCTGAGAATAAAGTTCTGCACTTATATCAATCATCAAGAGCCAGTTCAAAGTACAACACTCCCTTAAAATTCCATTAAACACAATGTAACTTTATGTGCAAACCTAATATATCTCACTACCGAATTCTGTTCTGTTGGGGTTACAATGTGAAAACTGTTAGGTTTCAATTTCTGAAATTTCTTTCAAGGGATTTGAGATGAATGTGTCCAATATATGTCCAATAATCTCTGTTTCCAATAATGTCATAGAAGTGTACAAATTTAAAAATTTTCTGAATTCTTATAAAAAGAGTAGGTTCTGTTCTGATAAACATGGCTAGTTAAGGATTAAAGACAGTTACAGAACAGGAAAGATAAACAATTCCATTAAAGAGCAGGTAAACATTTTGTGAAATGGGACTCAGATTAGCCATGTGAGTTAAAGTATTAGTCTTAATCTCACATGGTAAACCTAGAGTGGCGAGTTCGATTCTCGCCTGGGCAAATAGGAATTTCTTTAGTGACTTATTCATTAAACAAAATCCTTAGTCTCACCCTGCCTAGAAAAGGGTGGTAATTGTAGTTAACCCGTCCCAATTAGACGTAGTAGCACAAAGTGGATGTTAATAAATAACAACAAAACTTTGTGAAATCCTGTGTATTTTAAAATTATGTTCTTTTTTTCATTATTTATGTTGAAGGTATTAAGTTCTTCTTCTGTGAAACCCAAAATGTTAAAAAGATAATACTAACCATTACCTTATGTTTTTCTGGGAATATTAGTCAAATTAGAGTTTATAAACAATTACCACAATATTGTAGATTTTTCAGTAACTATTATTTGCATCTTAACAGATTTTGTTTTAAGGAAGACAGTTATTGAAGTAAACTTTTTTATAACTTTCTTTAAATATTCATGAACCCCAACATAACAGATGTTTAAAATGAGGCCTTTTAATATGTATAACTTGTTAGTCTAATTAATTTATTAACTGGTTTAATTAATTTCAGTGCCTAAAGACTGTATACTCGTGTAGTAATCGGGCTTCTTTTTCTCGTCTCTCCTCACTAAAACCCATCTGTCTAATCTACAATCAACAATAACTTAAGTTAAATTATTAATAACTGTATTTATATATATGTATATATTTACAGAGGCTATGGCAGACCTTGTCATTTGCAAACTGAGTCACTGTTCTGCATCAGTCGCAGGTGGACAGGAAGTCATCCTTCTTTGTGAAAAAGTTGCTAAAGGTTACAAAATATTTTTATTATTTAAGTTTTTTTTTGTTTTTTTTAACCGTAGGTGTTAGTGTATTAAAACATTACTTATTTTAATATATGTTCTAGAGAAATAAGCTTAATGACAAAAATTTGACTCTTGAAAACTATTTATTTTTTAAGTATGTACTTACAATTAATAATTTGGAATGTATACCAAGAATAATTAATATTAAATATATTCAACAAATAATAAATTATAGCTATAGCAATTTCTAAAGAAATTTTCTTTACGTAATGCATGTGAATGTTGGACCAGTGACTGTTAGGACTGCCAGCGCAAAAGATTTAACCCTGGTAAAATATTTTTCTCTGTTCGATCTTTAGAAATATTTTTATATTGATAATGGTGAAAAATAATTATCATCATTTCCAAAAAAAAACTAATAGAAAATTGACACATCACAATATTTATTATAACAAATTTAAAATTATTTTATTAGAGAAGAAAAATTGATTATATCACTCTCTTATGAAATGTAAATAAATAAATAAAATGCATAAAAGAAAAATTGTAAATAAAAATAAAATGCTGAAAATAGAGTACTTACTAATTTAAAAGAAGGCAGAAGTTGAAGTTCTTGAAAAAAAAACAGCATAATCTCCAGTAAATTCTTCCTCTTTAATAAATAATTAGTCATGACATTGCATTTCAGTTGGAGATCACTAGTGGTAGTGTGACTATTAATTTATTCCATCGGCTTTCAAGGAACCTACTTATTGCTCAGAGGAGTATATCTTGTGTCCCTAATGATTTGAGACACTTTTATATCTGTTGAGTTTTCCTCCTATATTTCATTTCGTTGTGTGAGGGCTGTTTGTGACCACACGTAAACTTAGCCATAACAATTGGTAAGACTTTTTCAAAATGTTATATGTTATTTGGAAATCTGAAGTTTTAATATAATGGCCCCCCCCTTAATTGGGAACATCCAGGCAGGATACATTATACCTCCCTGGTCAACCAATTTCCACTTCTGAACTGAGGATAAGACATACAGTCTCGATAATCCGAAATAATTGCTGGAGGGGTATTAGGATTATGGAATGTTTTCAGAAATATCTAAAATTGACTCAAGTTTACACATTATTGAATTATTAACATATTTTTTTTTATTTACTTAAAGATGTTCATATTTTAATTAAAATTTAAATTACAAATTATAGATTACAAGAGAACAAAAAAGCTTACGTAGTTTTAAAAAATTAATTTTTTAAAAAAAGCATATTAGTTTTCCCCCCTAGGCCAATTCAGGTTACTGGAGTGTTCAGATTAACGAAGTTCAAATTATGGAGATAAATGGACTGTAATGATATAATTTTTCTCACAGCCTCCTTTTTTTTTCAATGGCATGGTGGCTAAAAACCTTTGAGAAAGAGGACCATTATTGACATTATAAAAATTGTTTCATAGGTGCTAGAAAAGTTTATCCAAGGGAATATAGAAATGACAGTCTTCTTTTGTATACGGTTATTTATTCAGTCTAGTGTTTTGAGTTTGTTGTCATCTTGAGGCCCAAAAGCTTTAGCTAGGGACAGCTCAGCAATGACTGGTAGCCACACCACCAGAGAGAATAAATCTTGTTTTATAGCCTAGAAAGGATTTTGTTTGAAGAATGACTTTACTTCTGCTTCATCTCAGGCTTCAGCAAGTAAAATAAGAAGAGTTAAATTTAATTCTAGAAAAATGCTAGGAACTTACTTTGTAACCTCATATTACCGTAATAACAGCATCAACAGCTGATGTCCAAATTCGATGTGTGGTTTCATAGAAATAGATCTGTAGTCAAATATTATAACTGAAGTTTTGAGAAATGCATAAATGTAGAGAAAAATCAATATTACAGGTTTCAGAATTCATTGTTTTATTTCATTTAACTCAATATAACCAAAAAGGTTATGTTGAAAACAAGAATTCTCAGCAAATATATTGAACTTCTGAAATTAAACATAGATCAATTATTCGGCATTTTCAAAGGGGTAAAGATGTCTGTGTTTAGTAGTGGATCTACCCCAACTGTGGGATGTGAAAGAAGTCAATCAAAATTCATGATTCTAAATTTCATTATGGTGTCCCCAATCAAATGTATACATAATCTGAAAATTGTTGAGAGACTATATATTTTTATGTTATTTATTCTAACATATGTAAATATACGCGTGTTTTAAAACATTATAACATTTACATTAATTCTGGAATCGTTCTTAACTAGACCTGTTTGTAAAGGTAGTAACTCTCGCTTATTAAAAAATAATCTTTTTATTTATTTATGTGATCCTATCCTCTTATATAGATACAATTATTTTTAAAAATGTATGTTTTTCAGAGGACATTTCTGTGAGATTTTTTGAAGAAAAAGATGGACAGGTTGTTTGGGAGGGGTTCGGAGATTTTACTCCTACTCAAGTTCATAAACAGACTGCAATATCATTTCGCACACCTCGATATAGAACATTAGAGGTAATGCACAATTTTGTGTACTTATTTTAGTTTCCATAAAGTACATTTCATACTTAATTTTTATTTTTTATTGCTAGATTGACCATCCAGTTCAAGCATACATTCAGCTGAGGCGGCCATCAGATGGAGAGACCAGTGAAGCCCTCCCCTTCCAGATTACTCCTCTTGATTCAGGTAGGCCTTTCTTTTGGTCTCTTCGGAGGAACAAGGCAAACTATCTTTCATTCTCTGAGATATTACAACAAGGAGTGAAAGAGCCACCTAAGGTAGAAAATGATAGTAATAACAACAATCCCCCGGTAATAGAAAATGATAAGAATATTATACAGCAAAATGAAGAGAACATAAAGGTTGAAGTTAAAGGTGATCCAATGAAAAATGTGATTGTTCTCCCTGATACTTCAGTTGATGAAATTGAAAATGATGTGAATGGGAATTTTGATGAATTGCTTGAACATGTTAAAACTTTAGAGACCATGTATCCAGACAATAACAATGAAAATGAATTTGGTATCTACTCAAGCCTTCAGATGGCTATGAAAAATCCATGTGAAATATTAGATACTCCATGCATTGAAGGTTATGAAGACATTGCTCCACCCAGACCTTTAAAGTTATCTGAGATGAAGGAATCTGAAGAGGCACCACCTCTCCCACCTAAGCGTGCTAAAAAATCTCCTGCTCTTCCCCCTCCTCCTCATCAAGGCAAAAATAAGCTAAATCTCTTTCAAAAGTTATTCTCTTCTACATCTAAAAGAAAGAAGAAGCAAAGAGAATCACGTGAAGGAAGTGTTGCTTCAAGAATAAGTGAGAGGTCTGCATCTCTTGCTCCGAGCACAGGTGCTAGACCTGGGGAGGCTGATCTTACTGAAGCAGAGCATTATGCTCTATATACATCATTTGCACCTCGAGCAACCGCATCTGAATTCGATGAAATGTCATTTTTTTATAGTCCTGTTGAAAAACAAAAGGTTAATTAAAATGAGTTTTATCCAAAGGTTAACAAAATTAGTTTACTTCATAGTACAGTATTCTAATGATTTTAAATTATTATATCAATAAACGGCATGAAATCTTGTGGGACAGCCACCTCGTTTGAGATGTTTATAGGCTAAGAAAGTTACGTATTGTTTTCAATGATATTGAAATGTGCATTTGTCTTATTTGTTGATTTTTATATCTCTCAAATTGATCTGCGACTAAACAGGATTGATTGTTTTAATTTCCACCGACTTCTAGGTGGGGAAGGGTTTACAAACCATATTTATGAAAACTATTTAACAGATTCCCAAGTCTAAGTGGGAACCCTCAAGTCTAATAATTCATGTTCAATGTTACAACATTGTCTTCTACTTTAATAGTAATTTATGTTTTCTATTCATATTTACTGCTAGTTGGCTAGGGCATATGCCATTTTAGACTATTGTACTCTTGCCTCAATGACTTAAGGATCCCTTGAGTCTGTATGTTATATCTCTCTTATTAAGTAAAATTATAATTGAAAATTCATGCAAACTCATAAACTAAAGAATTAAAGTGCAAATAATATAAAAGACGGCCCTTGAATAATACAAATTATATCTTGAAACAACTGCTACTTTGTTCTCTAGCAGTTTCATCCCCATTTGCCATTTTGAAGTTGATTTAAAATGGTCATGTCCATTGAAACAGTTTAAAAACTTAAACAATTACAAGGTTATCATTCTATCAGGAATATTAATTCTTTTATCAGGAATATTAATTTTTTGATGAGAATCTAGTTTTATGTCTCTCTTTTTTTCTTTTAGTCTGTGATTTGTTTCCTTTTATTGTATACATGTAATTAAATTAGCTTAAATTATAAAGAAAATTGGAATTTGCACATTTCAATTCTATTTATATCTTCAAGTTATTGAAGGTGACCTGAATTGTCTCATGTATTTTCTTACTTAATTTATTTATTACAATTTCTTGAAATTCAAGCTCTGTGAGACTGTTGGGATACTAGTCTTCATTTTATTAATTTTTTTTTTGTACTCTATATGTAAATTATTTTTCTTGAAGCTCATAGAGTTTTAATGTATTAATTTTGCTATTTTTATAACCATAATTTAAGTACAGAGCATATTTAACTTATAGTTATTCATCATGTAAATTAATATTTTGTATTTAATTATTTGTATTAACAATTTTTCATTGTCTTTTTTGGAATCAGATTTTTTCCAATTTATTTATTGCCATATTATTTTTGTTTCAATCTAGTCTTTGGCAAAATATTTAATTTTTGTTTTCGTTATTTAGTCTATGTATTTATTGTTAGTTTAATAGTATAAGGAATGTTGTAGTCATAAGCTATTGTTTGTTCTGCTGGTTGATTTTGAAAAGGTTTATATTGTTGCTTTAGATTGACTTAATGGAACAAGAGTTTGAGGTTGTGTTAATGAGGGTTGTACTTATGCTTGTTACTTTGTAAATTCTTGAATTATTATTTAATTTATAACATTGTTGTTTTGAAAGTTTAATTTTTAAGGGGAACCTACTCAGTTATTTAAATAATGCTATTATAAGTTACCATTTTAAACATTAAACCTAATTATTTTAATTTAAGATATTAAGTTACCATGCTTGTTTTATTATAATTTTTAAACATTAAATTATTGTTTTCTTTATTCTAGATCCAGCATTATTAAAAAGGAAAAGGCAAAAATTTAGCAACGAGAATGATTTAAGGAAATTAACAGATACGGATCAGATGAGTGAGTTTAACTCATTTTTTTTAGGGGTACTTACTTCTGTTGAGAGTATGGCCACTAAGCAAGTTTATTTTTTGTATTTATATATATTTCAAACAAATTTTCTCCCTTAATTTTCTTGAAGTATAGTGTTACTCTATTACATTTGTTATTCCATCACTTCAGATTCAGCCAAGTGCATGATGTTAGGGTTTAAATGCTCATTTTTTATTTCTTCTTTATTATCATATAACTTTTTTTACAATTTATTAAAAATAATTGTTGTTTCAATATTAATCTTAAACAATGATTCATGTTATTGATTTTTTCTTTTCTTAAATACTCTATTCGGCCATCCTCTCTTTGGTGTTGGATTTATTCGTCATTATTTACTTTTAAGGATGACACACTCAAGTGGGGGCATCTATAGTTTATCTATAATGTATGTAATTATATTAAATGCTATATCTATTTATTTTTCCATGTGGCTCCCTAATATTTTTTTTTCTTTTTTTTTTTTATAAAATTGTTCTGAAACATGTCTAAAAAGTGCTTTCAAGGAAATGTTATCATCATATGCTTAGGCCTACGCGATTTGTTAAAATTCTAGTCCAACATTAAAATATATAGAATTGTTAGTTGACTGCCTTATAAACGAGAACTTGATATATTTGTACTGTATTTGTGTATTTTATTTATAAAGAAAGTGTATTTTTATGTGCTACGTATTTTATATATGTGATGTTTTTACTACTTATTTATAAAACAAAACATTTTTAAGAAAATACATACTAATGGACTTGTTTGAAGGTTCTTATTCCTGTTGTCTTTTGGTCAATTTATACGTTTCCCATTGTGTTTAGTCAGGATGTATATTTGATTTAAAATTGTTGCTATACAGCATAGTTTTATAAACCTCTGCATGTCTACTTCATGCATTAGAATCAATAATTATTGAAAACCATTATGAAAAAAATGTGTTCAGCCCTCTCTAGGGATGCTTTCAGAATTGATAACCACCCTATAAAATCCAGAATGTGGCCCTGTATTGTGACACCATCTCTTTCAAACATATATTAATTAACTTTTAATTAGAAGAATTGTAAAAAAAAAAATAGTTTATTTTCTCTCCTTATTTAATATTCACAACCAAATTTTCCCTCCATATTAAAGTTTACTTTTTCATACAATTTTCATTCCATCAAAATTTCAATTTCTATTTTTGAATACAAAAATATTGTTGGTTGTTGAAGTAGTTTGAAATAGTAGTGAATTCAGAGCTCATTATACAACGGTAATTTCACTCTTCATAGATTCTTTTATATTTCTGAAGAATGTTGTGTTGCAACAATTTTAAATTAATTGGTAAAGAACACACCTTTTCTAAAACCAATGGACTCATTGAATTTCTCGTAACTCCTTTTCTTCTGCAAAGAAATGAATTTCTTTTGTGAATTATTCAGAACTTCATCAGGTTAGCACTTTCTTTTTTACTAGTTTGGCATGTGTAGCATTGTGAAAATACTAGAACAAAGTACAGATTTGATACATGTTTATAGCTTCTACCAGTAGTAATTATTAGTATTTTTTGTGAAACTTGACTAAGTTAACTATAACTTTTTTTTTGTTTTTAATCACTGGTTTGTCTGCTTATTATTTGTTATATTAACAGATTAGACAATTAATGGTTAGTAATTTCTGTTAGTTGGATGAAAGTGGGGCATGAGAATAACAATAAGAGATGTATGTAAATAGTGTTCAAAATTAACAAAAATTTAAAATTGTAATTTTAGATAGAAAGGATCCCCTTGATAAGGAGCTAAAGAGTTTTAGAAGCGTTGAAAATTTAAATAAAACAGATGTTTTAAGGAAGTAAAAAAGTTTTTTTTTTTTTTTCATTGGCCCATTATAGCTACATTATCAAACAATTTAAGAAGCGGGTCATCTATGATTAAGAAGATATATTTATACACACTTACATCCCTTATTTGTTACCTCTCTAGCCGTCGCAGTTTTTGTTTAATCAATACCAAACTTCAACCCAAGATCAACTTTCATTAACCGCTGATGAAATCAGACGGTGGGAGGGGAATTTCAAAAATTTGAAATATCTCCATTACTATACATATGATAAAAAAAATTGCATAGAACCAATCTTATTGAAAATTTAATTTTCTATAAATGTTTTTATATACATATTTTCTCTATCATGAATATTATCCAAGCTATTTGGATTTTATAGTTTTTGACCTTCAGTGAACCCTCACTCCTGCTCCTGTCGTGTTAACAATAAGCTGTTATATCATGCATCACTTTATTGGAAGCAGAAATACCATAAATGGTTTTCATTGAACTTCTATTGTTGGAGGCTGATGCAAATACTGAGAGCTTCAAAAAATGTATACATACTTTGAACTTCCATAGAAAATTTATTTACCGTTCTACAAAGTTAAATTTCAGGAAATTAGAAAGCTTAAAGTCGAATGTAAATAAAAATTATAATACTGTTCAAATTAGTAACCTGCAGGATTAATACAATTCCGAGTACAAATCACCACCAGATTCTGTACATTATTTCAAAACGTCCAATGAGATTTCTTTACACACGGCTTGAATCTCATTCCATGGAATGTATAGGTTCTGTGGTTTACGTTTATATACCTCATCTTTTACTGTGCCCCATAAGAAGAAATCCAGTGGTGTAAAGTCCAGAGAGCGTGCTGGAAACTCGATTGTCCCTGTGATTTTGCGGAGGGGCACCATCTTGTTGAAAATAAAAATTATCATTACTGTATAGTTTACGAATAGCAGGGAAAACGGAATCAGCAAGCATTGTTAGGTAATTGATACCAGTTACAGTACTTTCAAATCGAAAAGGTCCAATAAGTCCCCTTGAATACAAACCTCACCACACATTTACACTAAGCTAATTTATATCTTTTTTCAATTGTAACGTGAGGATTGTCTTCAGCCCAATAAACACAATCCTAGACATTCTATGGAATGAGATTCAAGCCGTGTGTAGAGAGATATCATTGGACGTTTTGATACTATGTACAGAATCAGTGGTGACTCATATTTGGAATTGTATTGATGCTGCAGGTTACCAATTTGAACAGTATTATAATTTTTTATTTACATTCGATTTTAAGCTTTCTAATTTCCTGAAATTTAACTTTGAAGAACGGTAAATAAATTTTCTATGGAAGTTCAAGTATGTTGTGTGATAAAGTCAAGGTTTTACATTCTGATGTAATGGGATGGAATGTTTATTTTATTTGTTCTATACCATACTCAATATTTGAGATTTGACCAATACAGTTTTATCGCAACCTTAGTTTGTGCAGGCCCTGCATGATAAACTTTTTAGCTGTGGGGTTACTGAATTGAGTTCGGGCTTCTACCTGTACCCTCGGTGCTCACTCAGCATTGTCAATAGCAATTCAAATAAAAAACATTGCAATTTTGGTCTATAATGCCTGCCAAGATATGACAGAGATATATCAACCTGACCAGTTGACTATCCAGCCAATGCTCATTGACAGACTTTGGCACTTCATGACTTGTTGAACTAAAGATTTTCAGTGGTATATGTTTTTCAGTATCATTGTTAATATCAGTTATGTGGGGGGAAAATGGAATATAATAAATGGTGATTAGAATATATTTTTCAGTATTAACAGTTATTTTGTAGTCATAACTGTTAATTGTTAATACTTACATTTCTTAGGGATTATGGGAAGGCTTTGTTTTAAATAATAAAAATGAAAGGATTTCAGCAAAAAAATCATTATTTTCAACATGTTAGTGATCAGTTGCCACTGCTAGTGTGCACATTTCTGCATGTGTATGTAAGCGTGGTCATATCCAGGATCGTCAATAAATCAGTTTATCAATTGATATACAAAGTTGACAAGACTCCCATTTAACTTCCTATCATAAGTTATTTTAAAGTATCTGGTCAAGTTTTCACATTATTTCTGTTAGTATTTTATATATACATATTTTAGTAGTAATTGTGCTCGGCGGTTATTTACAATTGCTATAGCATAGATATAGTATCTAGCTATTATTCACAATGCTGCATTTGATTTTGCTTATTCAGATGTAGATTCTGTTTTCAATTGAGTAGTAGTGTCTTTTCATTGTCATATTTCTATTAATTTACTTTTGCATGGAGTGTGCCTTTGATTTTTCTTCTATCATTTGACTCTTTGACTATCATTAATTCTTGGGATGTGTTTCTGGTCTGTTTTTTTTTTTTAATACATTTTGGCACTTACAGTAGTCCCTGGTTTCTTAATGATTTTTTAGCTCCTAATTAATTATTCAGGGTGATCCGCACTTGCTTTGAAGAAATGAGAGAGGTGAAAGTAAACCTCAAAAGCAACAGACAACTGTCATATTTATAGAACACTAAATTTTAACTTAGTCTTACACTATTAGGTATCGGATGATGATCTGTTGCTTTAGAGACCTACTTTCACCTCCTTAATTTTTTTCAAGTGCAATTCACCCTCATACCAACATCACCCACTAAGTAACTTACATTTTTTCTAAGATTTCTATTGAGATATTATATCCCAAATGAGTTCATTAATAAAGCTTTTAATCTTTCATGTAATAATTTACCTTTCTATTCATTTGATGTATCTGTAAAAAATTGGATTTTTAATATGTGTGTTCATAATTGATGTGTGTTTTATTGATAAAACATTCTATGTTTGGTGTTATTGTCAAATTTGTTGGTAGATGACATCATTACTGACTGATTGTTGACTGCATGTGGAAAGTGCTTGCCACAGGTACTTGATGATCTTCTAGTAGTGATGCCATCTATCATCAGATTTGGCAATATTTATTATATATACTGACTGACCATCCTACTATTTGATATATTTATATTATAATTTTCATTGTCACTAATCCTCTTAATCATTTATTCATACATTAATAAATACTATGAATTAAGCTTAATATAAAATTATGAGGTTCAGAAAGCTTGTAGAAAAGTTCAAGCAAATTATTTATAGACCTGAGTAATGAAAATAAAAATATATTGCTCACTCACTTCTCTAATATTACAATAGACTGCCTGAAAGGAATTTTATCATTTTTCCTACTAATGATGAGAAACTATAATTAATTAAACCTATGAACAAGCATAAATTCGTCTAACATCCGAATTATACTTTATGTGTGTAACAGGATGACTATAATTTAATGGGGAAAAAAGGATTATTTAGTGTTAAAGCTAGTCATATCTTTATATTTTATGGAAACCTGTTTTATTTCCATTCACCATTGGCAGGTAAAAGCACTTTTAAATATAATTTCATTAATATCTGTCACATTCATCTCTTTTACTTCTGGAGTGCAATATGTATAGTATAGTTATTGTTCATGTTACAGGACATTAGTGTTTTGTAATGAAAATTATTATATTTTGTCCTTGAGCTGTTCAGTCTTTATATTTCCATGTGACACCATTTCTTTGCCAACCTGGCAATGGGTAACAAAGCTATTTCTTTCTAAACTTATGATCATTGTTCTTTGGTTCCTGTCTTTATTTTTCATTTAAATCAGCATTCCATTAATTACTCTGATGAAGAAATTATCAATACTAGTTCGTTTTTACTATTTTTTTTTTTTCATGCTGCATTTTAATGAATTCAATAAATTAGCGATTATAGACAAGCACTTAAAACGAGAAGAAAGCAGTATTGAAATAATATTAAGAATAATATATTTAATGAGAATATAGGAAATAATATTGTTTTCAGAAATTTAATTTTAATTTTGACGATGTAAAAATAATAAATATCAAATGAAATTTCCCTAAACTAATTAAAGAAGATATTCTTTCAATTAAAACTAGATGTGGTCTTATGTAAAAAGGCTGTAACCTAAAACCTAACCAGAAATTCATAAATCTCTTTTACAAAGCATAATTGTCAGATTTATGAATATACTGTATGTAGGTATATAAAAAGTATAATTGTAGTGGCTCGGGCTAACCATGTGCATTAAGGCATTGGTCTTAATGCACTTGGTAAACCTACAGTCATATGTTCGATTCTCATATGGGCAATAGGATGTGTTTAATGGTGCTCTCATTAGATAATATCTTTTTTTCCCACCCTGGCTTGAAAAGGGTGGTATTATGTAGATAACACGTTCCAATTAGCCTTAGTAGCACAAAGTGGGCGTTAATAAATAACTACAATTTGTTGTCAAATATGTTATTAATTTCCTCTTGTCATATATAAATTTGACTTCTTCCTTTGAAAATTGGTTAAATAAATTTAATTCATCATGGGTAATCAATTGTGCATCATGTTGGGTCTCTTCTAATCAGTATCAATATAGCTTGCTGAAGGGATGTTTAGGGAAAGGTTATTGGTTCATTGGATTTTAGTGGCATTATTCATTAGTAATACCTGTGTTCCTGAAGAAGTAACAAAATTATGAGAAACATTTGAGAACTATCAATAAACAATTTGTAATTAAAGTAGTAATTTTATTTGATTTACCATCAGTCAGTGATTGTTATAAAGTTAATTTTGTTGATAGTCAAAATAATTAATTCTCTTAAAACTCAAGGAAGTGTATAACATTTGCATGAAGATAAGAAAAAAAAGCATTAGCATTATAACATTAATAGTTTTATTAGGGTAGAAATTGGCATTCAATCTTTAAATTATAACAGAATCTTTACATTATGTAAATTTATGTAAAATAAACATATTTTTATAATTCATAGAAAGGACGTGAACTTTTATGATATAAAATAAATGGCCCAATAAATTTGATATTGAATTTAATTTGTATTCATTATAAATAAAAAATAGGTACTTGTCAAATGAATTGTGCAATGAGAAAGAACAGTAAGGAGGCCACATAATAGGAATTGAGGCTGGAACAAGGGTGAGGAAGAAAGTATAAAATTAGTATTGCAACTTACAATATGAAAATAAATGTTGCATCTAATTTAATTCTGTCTTTTGCAATCCCCCATTTATTTCCTTGCAAAAATAAAATAAAAAAGCCCTCTCCATCCTGAAAAAAACCATTTCCTTCCAAAATTATATTTATCTTACTCATAACTTGCAGTGTGAAACCCCACTTTTAAAGCTGTGTACTTTGGGGAATCAAAAGCTTACATCAATAAATTATTATTACAGCATAAATGTTACATTCATGACATGCAGAAATTAATGTTCTCACTAAACACATCATCACATGTAACACCTACATGAAAAAAAAAAAAAATCTTACAGAGCACAATCATTATAATCACATGTACATATGAATCTAACTGGTTTAATCACAAGAAAGATAGAAGACTGGTTCCTCACATTACTCATAACATTGTTCACCTAACGTACACCTCTCACCATTTCTCTACCCCTTCATAAATTGGCAGGTATTTTTTATCTATCGGTGTTTTTTTTTCCCTACCTTGGGTTTTCCAAATTTTGCCCCTCACTTCCTGTTCCTTGTTATGGTCTCTGTTCTTATTATGTAACTTTTTTCACTGTTCTTCTTGCTCACCTTCTGCAACTCATTCGGTGAGTAGCCATTTTTAATTTATAATGTTCATAAATGAACTTATATATAAAATTGTTGTCATTTATTTTCTAATTAAAAGATATGGGGTTCAGGTTAGCCTTTTAGAGTTTTAATTTCACCTAGTAAAACTAAAGTCGAGAGTTCAATTCTCACCTGGGCAATAGAATTTTATTTCCTTGGCTAGGGTCCCATCCTGCCTAGTAAAGGGTAGTAACCTGCAGATAACCAGTCCCAATTAGCCTTTCTAGCACAAAGTAGATGTTAGCTACATAAATAACATTTTTCTAATAAAAAAAAAAAAAAATTTTCCTTGAATCTTAAATTTGTTTCACTATACTTACGTTATACAAATTCAATTAAGAAAGCCCTTCATGCTGGGGGCTGGGTAAACTTAGTAGATTTCCTATGAGGTAGTACATGACACTTGACACCTCAATTCTCTATCTGGGGCTCGGGTTGGCCGTGCGAGTTAGGGCGTTGGTCCTAATCTCGCATGGCAGACCTAGAGTGGCGGGTTCGAATCCCGCCCTGGGCAGTGGAAATTTATTTAATGACGGACTCATTAAATAAACTCCTTGTAACCACCATGGCTAGAAAAGGATGGTAACCTTTAGATAACCCATCCCGATTAGCCTAGTACCATAAAGTGGACTTAAAATAAAAAACAAAATTCTTTATCTATTCTTTATTCTCCCCATAGTAAGAAGCCTATGTAAACAGGAATTGAAATACCAGCTGGATTTAATGACTCAGTTACTCAAAATGAGAATTAGATGAATAGAAGTAACTGAATATGAAAAATTGCAAATATCTCAGTTAATATTTAGGATAGAGAAAAAAATGTATAGAACAACATTTATAAGAAATTAAATTTTCAAAAAGATTGGTGATATTCGATTTTTTGATCCGATTTATAATAACTATGATATATAAATTTTCAATTTTCCATCCCCTTATAAATCAGCTTAATATTAATATTAATATAAGATAAGAAGTGGGAGCTTACTGAAGACTGAATACTAAAAACATGCTTCATTCTTATAATGCTTTTCTCGAAAATAGTAATTAACACTCCAATATAACATAATGAATATAAACATTTGCATTTTATCCTAAGCAGTATAAAACCATTAGCAAACTAGTTATCTAGTTTTATATGAAATGTTTAAATATCTCATGTTTGGTAACAATTTAAAAAAATCACTAATATTTTTTTAAATCTTTAACAAAAATTTTAACAGACCAAATTTTTCATTTTGACTTTCTAAGTAGAATCAATGAATATTTGAAATCTTTCAAAAGTACATCATGAGTCTTTTAACTGATTATTTATTTGTCCTTTATTATACGTAATATATTATATATAATTTAAATTTAATATGTGAGCCTATATAAAAAGAATGGTAATAGTCAAAAACCATTAGTGAGAAAATAGTATAAAGGGCTGGAGTAAGCATAGAAGAAGAAGCTTTTCTACGTCCAAGTCCTAGCTAATGATATTTCAGAGAAAGGTAAGAACTTGCAACAGTTCACATGAAGGTAATAGATAAATAAATGAGAAATGGATTCATGAAAACAAAGAGACCTTTCTAGAATGCCCAATATCTTTCTATACTAAAAAACTATCTTACTGAATGTCGAATAAAATCATCCTTCCTTAATTAATAGATGACTAAAATATTTCTACCTAACTACTGAATAAAATTTAAAGATTTGAAAAAAGGACTAAGGGGAGTTGAAATGACCTTTGTTTTTTACTGAAGAGAAATAGTTCATGTAATCAACTTTACCTGCTGCAATATCTGTCAATGCCACAAAAATAGCTGTAAAATAAATCCCCAATTTATCTAAGGATATAATTAGAATCTTAACAGGAGGAATCAATCGATAGAATGAGGTAAAGTTGCGTGATTTTAGTTAACATTAGAAAATAGAAAGAAAACCTCCCAAACTTCAAAGGGGAGGAGCACTGCGAGTGAACTGTGTTTTCAGTCTCCAGAATCTAACACCTTCTTATCACTGTCTTTGATCTCTAATGGCACCACAGTATTATAGGGAATGTATCAAGCTAATCACATGCCCTCTGCCTTAGTTAGCCCTGGCTTAGCCAAGGGAATAAATGTTATTTATTAAACTCTGTCCTGATTCCTCTTGAAAATTAATTTCATGTACTTACAGCATTATATTCTTGAGAACTACACTCAATATTTATTATTTTAAGTAGGCCTTACATTAAAATTTAATTTATATACGGTACAGTTACAAAAGAAATATTTCTACAAATTTTAATAGATGGCATTATTTCTTTCCAACAGAGTTTAAATACTTTGTTGGGCAAACATTTATATTTAGCACACACTCTTGTGTGATCAAGATTCTTAGTCACCAAAACTAGTCAACTAAAGGTGGTTTTCGTCAATGTGCATGCGCATAAATATAGTTTTAAAGATGAAATAAACATAAAAAAGTGTATTTCAACTCAAAAATTTATTTTCTTGTTTCAAGTTGTACATTTTATGTAATGGTCATTACAATACCATGGGCTATTGTCAATCCCACCCTATTTCTACACACAATTATTTCATTATTTGTAATTTGATATAGATAAGAGGAGGAACAGCTTCATCAGAAAGCTTAGTTTTTTTTCATTAATTATTTGATATGGAAAACATGGTATTATCTATGATTTTATTAGATATTATACTCCCTGGTCCTTCGTTAACAAACTTTTAAAATAGATAAAACCAAGAGAGGGGAGGGGGGCTAACATTTTGGACTTTTGAAAAGAGTTTTACATGTTATCATTTATGTTTATGATAAACAAATGTAACTTGAAGATTCCTATCAAAAACTTAGATAAAGAGATAGAGACTGGAATGAATAAAAAAAGTATCTATCTTCGGTCTGTAATGCCACCACACTGTGGCAGCAAATGTATGAAGGTAATCATGTACCCTACCAGTAAAGATGTGTGTCAGCCTTGGTCTTCCATGGGTTGTTAGGCTAAATTTTTTTTTTTTTTTTTTTTTTATCAGGCAAACAAATTCAAATTATAAGAAACCCTACTAAAACAGTGTGATATCATCTAACCCAACCACCCCTGGGTGGTGTCATACCCAGTTGTCATATGAGTATTTCTAATAATAAATAATTTGGCTTGTTTATTATTAATTAGTAATGTTCACTCTTTGCTACTATGACTTATTGGGCATGTTATCTAGAGGTTACCTCCTTTTTCTAATCAGGGTTGGTATATGGATTTTATTCAATGAGTACATCAGTAAATTAATTCCTATTGCCCTGGCGGGATCAAACTCACACTCATGGTTTACCAAGTGAGATTAAGGCCAGTGCTTCAAATCGCTTGGTTTACCGTAGCCCCTTTGGCTTATTTAATGTGGTTATAGATAAATATATACTTATGTTTTTATTCACCAAGTATAAATGCTTCTGTTTTACTCTCCTCTCGTGATGAGAAGGCCTGAAGACAACTGATTTAAACCATACTCATCATAGTTACTATTACAGAACATTATGGTTGAAATTTTCATTAATAATCTTTCTAATGTGTTGTCCCTCTTCATGACTTTAAATTGTAAGAATTTAATATATTTTCCTTTAATTCAAGTATTTTGTTTACTCATTTTCATTAATCCACAAACTTAATAGTTGTGGTATTTCTTTTTGTTGACACTTTCTTTATTATTACAATTTGCATTGCTATTTTGGCTTCATCAAAATAGATCAGTAAATACTTCGGATAGATTTTTTTTTTTGTTATACATATTGTAAAATATGTATCATCATTTTACATCCACGGTGAATAGCTCAAATTGGTTGCAAAATTCCATTTAATTTAAAAAAAAAAAAGAATTGAACATGTAGTATTAAGACATTGGATATGGAAACTCGTTCAGAGTAATATATGCTCTGTTGTTTTGAACAGAGCATGGTATATATTAAATGGGAATCACTTGAAGTTTCAGATGAATGAAGAGCTGATTAACTTCACAGTATTGAAATTCCCTTCAATTACGTGTGTATTGGAAATTCTTTAAAAACGTACTAGCTAATGTCCCTTTTGAGGTTTTACTCATGACATGATTTTCAAAAAAATGTCTTCAAATGTCCATTGATCCTACCTAGGGTGATGTTGAAAATGAGATATATATTTTTTTCTTGTTAGACTCTCCAAATGAAATATCAAAAGGTTAGCTTTTCAGGCCAAATGAGCACTCCATGACATGTGCTACTTATTTGACTTTAGAAATCACCTACACATAATCTTATCTCTTTTTAAAGTGTCTAAACCTAAAAATTACATATTTCTAAAAGCAATACACTTTCATTTTTCTGCATACTTATGTGCTTTGTCAAAATCTGACTAATTTTCTATTCTTTATAAATAATAAAACTGTATCTAGTTAAAAAAAAACCCAACTTGTCAGTTAGAAAGGCTGAAAGCAGGTTGTACTTGTGGACGGTTTAGTATTTTCTATATCTATTTCTCTTTGAATTGGCAACACCCAACTATTATTTGTTATGTCACCTATTAATGCACTTCACAATTTGTTGAGCTTATTAAAACACAATTATTAAAAATTAATTTTAATAATACTATATACTATATATTATTCATATACCTGCATATATTCACACTTACACACACTGATCTATATTTGTAGGTAGAAAGAGTGAAATTTAACTACATAAAAAAAAAAGTTATATAACCAATTTTGTTGATTGATTTATTTTCTAAAATTGTTGTTTTTATTCTTCAGTATAGCCCACTCCTACCCATTCGATTTTCACTTGAAGCTAATAATAACACTTAAGTATTGGAAGTCCCAACATTAAGTTGTCAAGCCTGTTTTACAGAGGGTTCTGACTGAAAGATTCAAACAGAGATAGGATTGGGAAATTACAGCACCATGGAAAATCTGCTTAGGTTACTCAGCCACAGTGTGACGGACATACATTTTAATTTCATATTTTTAAGTGGACATTAGAAAACATTTTCATTGTAAAAAAAATAATGGGGTTTAGTCCGTTAGTTGTTACCAGAAATAAATATAGAAAACACATACCTAAGGCACAACAACCTTGTGACAGTATATTCTTTTTCACAATTATGAAAATTTCCTGCCAAGGCTAGTGATGTCCATAAGTCTTTAGTATGATTAACAAACTGTGAGAGTATGAGCATGTGTTTTTAGTTCTGTCGATTTAAAAAAATTAACTCTGGTTAAATTTATAAATTTATTTATTAAAATATTTATTTTGTATTATCTGATAGCATTATTTGTGAATTTTAGGGATTCTGAAGAGTGATGCCTTGATGTCTGTAAAGAGGGAACCAGGTATGAGTATTATTAGGCTATATATTTATATGGGTATATGATGGACAATTGTTGGGAAATCTTTCAATTTAAAACTTATTTTTTTCATTTCTTTAAAAAAGTTTATGTACAAATTATAGATACAATTAATAAAGATCATATTGCAGCTTTTCTTAAGAAAAAGTAGCCTGTGTGTTTGTTCAGGTAGCAAAATTACACAAAAAATTTGTTCAAATTTTTATGAAACATAGTTAATGAGGACAAGAAATGCGTATATTTCTTAAAAAATACCAAACAAGTGAACCTTTAACTCCTCTCTTGTATGAGTATGTATTCAGTATAGTGTACCAGTTATTGAAGAGAATTATCTAGTTAGATGTAATCGCATCTGTATTGACAACCGAAAAGTGCTGAAATTTTGATACTGTATTACCTGTAATAAATGGAATTTTTGAGTAATGTCTTCCTTGGTTGATTGTTTTCAGGATTTTTTTGTTTATTTCGTGTATTTATTTTTTTGAAAAGTCTAATTGTAGAAACTGAATTAGCTAATTTTACTCATAAAAATTTACTGTGGTAATTATTTGAATTTTGTTTGATTTTCTAAAACAACTGGTTTGTATAAACTTTCCTGTGCTTCCAGCACTTAATACATTAAATAACCTGATTGATATTTGTTAGATTTTTTAATTGTTTTATGGTAGGAAATTTGAGAACACTATAGCATTATAAAACAAAATTCTAAAAAGAAGAGTGCATGGATTCCCTCTCACCGATTTGAATGAAAAATGTTTTAAGTGTATCACCTAATGAAAAACAAATTCTGCTAAAGTGGAAACACACTTCTCACTCGTTCGTCTAAAATAAAATGTTAAAGATTTGCCAGTATGTTTTCAGGTGTTGCAAAGAAGGATATTACAATGAGCACCGGTGGCTCAGTTGATATCATCTGTTTTGTAATCTGAAGATCAAACCTCGCTGGAAGCAATAGTTAGTTTCTTTGTATTTTTTTTTTTTTTTAATTTTTGTTTCTTGGACATTTATTTAATATTAATAAATAAATAAATAAAAAGTTTTTTTTAATTATTGGCATTTAACTTTTATCATGTTCCATATACTTAAAAAAAATTTGATTGCTTTCTATCAAAAATATAATATAAGGAATTATTTAATATTATACAAAAAATATATTACTACTAATTGAATATATAAGTATTTAACAATTACCATGTGGACATTTGCAAAGAAGAATGTATTCATACACAGCCCAATATGCAATCACATTGTTCGCAGAAATAATTCTACAAGTATTTGTGTGGTTACAAGAATCGACATGTAATTTTGGACCTGAGTTTAAAAATAGCACTTTCAGAGACCAAGCTCCATCACCCTTGCCTACTGACAAACAAAAACCCTTAAAACAAAATAGCATAATATAAAACATTCTTGCAAATCTTTAACATTTTTTGGAAACGAAAGCATGAGAAGTTTGTTCTCTCGCTTTAACAGAATTTGTTTTTCATTAGGCACTACACATTAAAAAATTATCATTCTAATCGGTGAGAGGAAGGCCATGCACTCCTCTTTCAAGTGCTAATCTTCCAGTTTTTGAAATTAGCCAATAAATAATTTGTTGAATTTTTTTTTGTGCTTTAATTTTTATTTATGTTTCTAAAAAAATATAGAACATTAATACTGGTGAAGTGTATTTGTTTATTCTTCAACAATGGTTGCATATTTAGTCCTGATTTTATATACAGTCAATAATGTTTGGTGAATTTTTCTCATCTGAAGAGCACTTAATTTAATTAATCTCAAAATTAATGATTTTAATCAGACTCACACAAGAAATAAAAACGTTTATTTCTTCATCTTTTCTCTAAACAAATTAGAATATAATAAAAATTGTTTTAATATAAATTATGCTAAATTGTGTGTTGGATTCAACTTTTTTAGAAAAAAAAATGAAATTTTTAGACATTAGTCTGGAAATTTGCTGAAAACTACCTGGAAAACCTATAAAAGACAGGGGGAAAAAATTCTGCTTTTTGAGTATGAACCCTGTATATAAATTCTTTTTCACTCTCTTGTGGCCACAAATCTTGAACAAATTGTTATAATATTAATATTAAGTTAAGAGTTAATTCAATCTTTTTATTTTAGAATAAAAGATATCTATTTTTCAAATTCAATACATTTAATGGGGAATACCTTATACACACACACACACATATATATTCATTCACTTATTTATATTACAGTCACCAGTCCTAACCCATACCTGGGAATTGGAGTGAGGAAATCACCACTGTATAGTTCACGGACTCCATCACCATTTGATTACCACCCACCATCCTATTCGCTCCAGGGTGCTACTGGAACTTTCATCACAGCACCTGGTGCTAGTGGAGGAGGCCATGTCTATGCACCTCAGTATCAGCAACCAGAACAGCAGCAACATTTACTGCAACAGCAGGCCACAATGATATCTGAGGCTACTAACATCCTGAACATGGATACTCAGGTATATCAACAACAGGTAGTTATTTTATTTCATCTTTTTTATCTTATATTTAAATAGCGTCACTCATGTATTACAAATACAAATTACTAGAACAAGGATTGAAACACAACTTACCTATCAGCAAAATTCAAGCTGAACTAGAAGAGACATAAGTAGGATTAGTATAGACTAATCACTCCAGAAAACGCACTAGCTTATATACCACAATACAAACAGAAAAAATGGTACATACAATAGAATACTTACTGGATAAGCATATTGTGAAACACTTGATAATGAACTGATCCTACTGAGAACAAAATGTTGAACACCTTTAGAATGAATCTACCGACCAACAATCTTTTAGAAACTAAAGTAGAAAGAGGAAACAGTAATTATAGAAAATAAAACTCTAATGGCATAAAAATAGCATTTATTCCACACAGTAACTGCATGTAACAAAGGACAAACTCAGCAGACACTTT